>JAUTXW010000776.1:195000-1395000 GCA_030620095.1 Kuschelorhynchus macadamiae | reverse complement strand
TAAGAAAAATAATGTTAAAAATATTAAATTGAAGAGGAAAAGGGAATAAAGGAAAGAGAAAGGGGAAAAATGGCTTATATGGACATATAATTACAAAACCATCGCAATGACTAAACAATCATCAAAACTAGAATTAAAAAAAAAGTCAGGCGGGCACAATTAAAACAAAATTTAAAACTCAATTCAGCAAAGTATTATAATTGTTGAACAAGTAATTTGTTTTTCAAATGTCTCTTGAAAACTATAAACGCAAGTGAAAAATCAGTAATTTCAAATTTATTGACACATAAAGCAATATTGTACAAAAAAAAAACGTTTAAATAACTCTTTATTATGTGTTTGTATTGTCAATATGTTCTTCCTACGGATATTTAAGTTGTGTACATCCGTTCGATAAACAATACAATCTAAAAGGTAAGGAGGAGATTTATATTTTAAAATTTTATAGTAAAAGCAAGTCGAATGTAAAATCCGTCTATTGTACATGTTTAGCCATTTTATAGTTTTAAGTTTATATGATATATGTTGTCTTCGGCGAAGTCCCAATATTAGTCTTAAGCAAGAATTTTGTAACGTTTGAATTGTTGTTACGTCTAAGGCATTTAAACAGGGTCCATAAATCCTATCACAAAAGTTTAACGGTGACAAGACAAGAGATTCGCAGAGCATTTTTTTTGTTTCGCAACTAAGATAATTTCTATGGGAATATAACATTTTTAAGGTAGAATATCCAATTTTTAATTTCGATGTAACATGTTCGGTTTGTTATTCAAAATAAGCCCTAAATTTTTCGCAGAATTTTTAAATATGATAGATTTAGATTAGAAGTGTAAGATGAAGATTTTGTAGCAAGTTATTTCTAATATTATCACTACAAAAAAGAATAGCAACAGATTTAATAGGGTTTATTTTTAAAAGATGTCTATTACTTTCATTTAGAATCTTCTCTAAATCGGATTTTATGCGATTATTAGCAATATCGACATCAGAGGGCTTAAAAGGAAAATAAATCTGAGTATCGACAGCGTACATGTGATGGTTACAAATCTTAGACATCTTTCAAATTGTGAAGTGTATATACTATATAACTGTGGGCCTTCGAGAGGTTCGGAGGTATTTCCATTAACAACAACTTGCTGCATTCTATGTGTCAAAAAAGATAAGACAAAACTTGCTGCACTTCCACTAAAACCCACGTACCGCAAAATGGAGATCAAAATTTCATGATTTACCATGTCAAACGCCTTGGTAAAATCAAGTAAAACCAAAAAACAAGCTTTGCTTGTATCCATAGGCCTAAAATATCGTCGGTGACAATTGAGAGTGCACTCGGACAACCGTGGCTCGCTCGAAATCCAGATTGTTTCCTGGGAAGTATTTTATTGGTTTCCAAAAAAATGGACATCTGAGATTCCATAATTTTTTCAAGTACTTTGGAAAGCGTCGGAAGAATTGAAATCGAACGTAACTGGCTAAACTGAGTGGGATTGCCTACCTTGGGTAGAGACACAATATTCGCCTGTTTCCATTTCAACGGAAAATACCACTTTCTATACAAATATTTAAAATATGCATAAGAGGGGGTAAAATACTGGGACAAGCTAGCCAAATTAGAGTGATATTTAACTTATTTATCTTGTAATATCCGCAAATCACTCCCACTCATTGTTGTTCTATAGTCCAGCTACTAGAAGATGGTCTTCGTCATACTTAGAGTACAAAATTTCGATTACTTTTAGATGCATTCATTTATAAATGACGCACGTAAAATGTTCACGGGCTCTCCGACTATAAATACTAGATTAGAAAGCCATTTCGATTGATCTAGGTACAATGACCTGTGAAAGAAAAGACCCTTCCCATTATTTCAATGACTCCTTTGTTCATTCTCTTTAAGTCAACATAAGCGGTTTGAGAAAGGGTTTGGTGATTACATTACAGGCCAGGGTGCCGCTATTTGATTTTAGAATAACATTATTTCAAAGAAATTTATGGTATCTTAGGAATATAGAACCTTGAACTCGGATTAATTATTTATATACCTATTTTCGTTCCATTTAATACTATAATTTTTTTTGTTCCTTTTGATTCCTACAGCTTTAATTGAGAAATACTGTACAAGAATGAAGATATAATAGTTTGGAATGAGTTTGACAGTAGTAGCTTTTCTCCGTTTGTGTTACATCAGTGTCTTGGCGGTATTCGCCCCAGATTGAGGTGCCCAAAAGTTTAAAATATGCCTTTGCAGCTTGTTTTTCATTATTTTAGTTTAAAGTTGCCCAATTATTGTATATATCAAAATTACATAATTTCTATACTAATTTAGGATATATTTTCCACGCCTGGTTTTGATTTTTGAGAAAAAGTCGTTTGTCGTGGCTTTATGTTAATGAAAATAGATTGTTGACCAATAATTTTTGAATATAAAGAATTTTTTTTCACCGTCCTTGAGTTTAGTAAACATATAAATATATTTTTAAAGTAAAACGTTAATTTACGGTCATAAAATGCCAGTCAATCACAATAAAATTCGACAATTTATATTAAAGTACTTAATTCTAAAATTACATTTTCCACTATAGGACACATCTTCAATTCTTAAGGCATACACATGAACGAGTAAAACTATAGTTTTTGTCTGAACGTGCACCTCGAGTTTGCCTGCTTGTATAAACATGTGCTTATAGCATAATTACTAGCATGTAAAGTAACTACTGAAACTGTTGCATTAACACCTTTGTTGACTTTCAAGATATGACTGTAAATTATTATATGTTTCTTTAAAGCTTTTGGGGTCAGGATCAGGTATAAATCTGATCCTTCATCACTTACGCTGAGTTCTAGTTTGCGTCTCTAAACATAAATGTACAGAAGAACTTATATAAATCATTGTAACTTTGAATTTAGAAGAAAGTTCTTTGCCTTTGCAAAATTATTTGCGCCTTTACAAATTGAAAGATTATAAAAAATCGTGGTCAAAGAACACTAAATCTACTTACAATGTTTGAAGAATAGCTCATATATAGAAATAAATGGAAATAAAAAACACGAACCCTTTAAATCTTTGGCGGAGAAATTTAACGCCAGCGAACATGAGGTGCAAAATCCCAAGATGGAAAAAATCAAATAATTAGAAGCAAATGATGTACGGACGAATTAATCAAAACTTTTCCTTTTTTTATATATTTATTATTAGAAACATAAAAAATGCTTCTGTTTTTTGATACGATAATATAACCAGTTCCAGCGTATGCAATTTTGGCAAATTTGCAGAACAAGTAAACTCTCATAAATCCCAGGTAAACCAAAAACTCGCACAGAGAATACAGAAAATATAATATCGGGGAGTAATTTCTGAAAGTTCTTTGCATAAATGTAAACGTATGCAAAAGTTCGTAATCAGTTACATCAGTTAATTTTCACCCTGTGTACTCCAAAACAAATTATTTACCTAAAGATGCAAAATAGCACACAATAAGGTATTTTTGCACTATTTTTTTGATTTTTTGAAATTTTTGTTTAATATTTTTTGAATAGTCGTTAGCCCTTTTTTACTGCAGGATCCTGACGTTAGTTTGGTTTCTCTTTTAATTTTGGTTGTTGTTTCTTTATATTATGAATAAATTAGTTCAACTCAACGTTGATATCTGTGATTTGCACGATTTTCCAGATTGAGTAGAGTGTTGTCATAGCCTTTTGTTAGATCTACAAATTCATAGTTAATTTCTTAATTTACGGCTGATTTTTCCAATATTACTTGATACTGTAAAAAGGTGACCTATTTTGGATCTGCCATTTCTATTTGGGCTTATTTTATTAATAGGTACCCGTTTCCTAACATACTTTTTAAAAAGTTTGCCACATATTTTGCTTAATAATACTTGTACTTAGTACGATCCTTTTGTGTAAAGTTGCTCAATTTTCTCTATTCGTTCTGTTCCTATGGTATATTATTTCACTCTAAGCAGTTCTGAAAGAGTTAATATTCTGAAAGTGTTTCGTGCTTTATATGATTTGCTGGTTTACTACCTCTAAAGGGGCGTTTTCTTCATATAGACAGGTTAACAAAAAGATCGGGAAATTTAATTTTCAGCACCTTATTCAAAATGCTGTGGATGGAAAACGAGTCAACGCATTTTGACCAGCTTTCGGCTGTTAAAAGATTGTTTCATGAAAATTCAGCTTTCAAATTATTTTGGCGTTAGCGACTCTTGTCACTGTTATACAGGGTGTTGAATAAGACGGTGCAAAAATTTAAAACTGTCTGGTTGTTGACAATTCGTCCATAATTTTTTTCGCGTGCGAAAATGAAAGATTAGGGTAATGTATGTATTCGGCGGTTTTTCAGTCAAAACTCTCCGGCTTAAAAACCTATTTTTTCAAAAAATCTAGTTGTTAGGAAAATGTGCCAATTTGGTAAGGAATAAATTACTCCTTTTAACTGAGAGTTGTACGTTGGAGTCGATATTAAAAACAATAATTTAGATTACATGCAGGTTGTCCCAAAAAACGGAATAAAACTAATAAACGGCCCAATAGATTTTTGTTAAAATGCGTGTTTATCAGACTCTCAAAAAATTTTTCACCGTATTTTCTCAAGAATTTTAAATTTTAGGGTAATAATTCGGGGGGAGGGGAGACATTTTCTTAATTTAAAATCTCCCAATTCTTTGCCTTCTTCGGAAAATCTGCCAATTTGGTAAAGAATAAAACACTCATTTAATTTAGACCGATACTTTTATGCCGATATTAAAAAAAAAAACATAATTTGGAACTAGATTGCATACAGGTTATCCTAAATAACTGAATAAATTTAATAAACGGCCCAATTTTATTTTTTTTAAGGTTGCGTATTTATCAGATTCTCAAAAATTAGTTTTCAAGGTATTTTTCAGAAGGATTTTAAAGTTTAGGGTAATCTCTCGACGGTTTTTCGATAAAAGCCTCCTGGCTTGAGAAAGGATTTTTCAAACCAGAGTACGGGAAATTTTCATGAAACGATCTTTTAAAATCCGAAAAGCCTGTCATCCCAGGAATACATCTATAGAACATCTTTCGAAAATCAAATTTAACTACCGAAAAACTGTACATTGAGTAAAATATGTAACTATAAATAAATATATAATAATTATAAATATCCTTCTTGCAGTACTGAACAACTTCCGGGACCAACTTCAGCAGCTGGATCGGCGCGAACCTCAGCGTCTTGTAGCTTAGCCTCTTCCAGGGAGAGTTCCACATCCGCTCCGGGACCAGCGCCCTTCAGGGTATTGATGTTGGGCGGCCCTGCGGTCGGCAAATCGTCGCTGGTTTCGCAGTTTATGACTAGCGAGTACTTGCACGCTTACGATACCAGTATAGGTAAGTAACGAATTGCCAAAAATAAAATCTTAATTTTATTGAGCGTTTTAAAATTGCTTTTTTTGTAGAATAGCAGAGTATAAGTTAAAAACAAAAGTATTTATTGACAAATACATCTCTCAATAAAGGACTACAAGATTAGTTGATTATTTAGAAGACTCACTATGTTGGTTGCTAAGTTATATGCACAACTTACTTATTTGACATAATATTTTTATAATTTTTTTCTATTTGCTTTGCGTTTGTAACGATAGGTTGACAAAGTTAAATCGATTAAGAATAATTTAGTATTTAAAACAGCAACAAATATGTGCTGGTAGCAAACATGCAACAATAAAAGCGTGTGGAACTTTCAGAAATAATTTAAAGACTAAATAAGAATTATAGCATAGCGTCTTTCAACGAAAAATTATAATAACTAAAAACAAAAACGCCAAAACGTCATTACGTTAATGTAATAACTATAGGTTTTCACAATCACACATTATGCTAAGTATACCTCGATAAGCATGATTTAATTTTTTTTTTATTGAAGTTACAACCAAAAAATAATATTTTATGTTTTGTCCTCCAAAAATTTCAGTGTTTTACATACCACATCCGTAATACATATTTCATCTATAATATTTTCATACATTTTTGACCCATAGCTAAAGAAAAGGCAGTTAAACAGGCGCCAACTTGGGATTTAATCTTTTTGAACACCAGAAACAGCATATTAAAAAATTAGCTCTATTTCTCATCGACTATACTAATGGTATATTTCGAATAAAAAAAAGTATAACACATTGACGCTTAAAAACGATAGAGACAGAAAGGAAACTAGGAATATAAAATGATTGCCTTCGTTTCAGAAACAGCCTCTTAGAATATCTATTATTTACGGGTAAACACTCCGTTTTATATTTGCGTATATTGCCAATTCAACGAAGTGGATATATACTGAACATGGACAATTTTCGCAGCTGATTCTGTTCGTTAAATTGTTGTTTCCCTTGCAAAACGGAATCGTTAATAAAATCACCATCCCAAATTTTCACGTTTAAGGTTCCAGATGCCAAAAAACATGTTTTCTCAATTACGTCCGTCTGTCAGTCTGTCTGTTCGAGGCATAGCTAGAAAAATACTGGTAAAATTCTGGTACGAATTCAAGATGGCGGAATAAAATAGCGGTCAAATAGGATGTTTGTAATCGTGAAAAAATCACCTATAGAGGCCGACCATCAAAGAGGACTGAAACGCATAGAAAACGAAAATGCCATCCCAGAGACTTTAAGGGCAAATTGCTCCTTAGCGCCTCTAAATGATTACTTCTTTCTTCCTGAATCCAATGGGATACCAAATTCTCATGGCTAAGGTTCCCTCGGGATGGCACATCGTGAAAACCATCTACATGTCCTGTACATTTTTCAGTACTAGCCTCCAATGTTCATGGGAGAAAACTTCTTATGTTTTCCATCAGGATGCAAAATTAAAGAAGACACCATCAGCCCGGATCATTTTGTTCACGCCTTCCCCTCCGACGATTCCCGTATATTATTATATGGTATTATTAATATATTAAGTGGTATGATTCTAAGGGCTTAAGAAAAGCCAGAATTGAATTGTATTTTATTTTTAAATAAAACCACTCGAGAGCACACTAGTTTATAAAGTATCAATAAAATTAACCCTACTAACGTTGTTAAACAACAATTTTGGGCGTCAGAGTTTTGTTTTAATTTGGTATATAGTCAATGTCTAACTAGTATTATTCCAAGTATTTAAGCAGAATTTAATGATATTATAGCATTCTCAGAATTTTATAACCTTTAATATTGCATTTGAATCTACATCATCAGTTTCTGATTAATGTTTTAAAATGATTTTTTTTTCTCTAAAAAGTTTCTTAATTTTTAGTCGTAAGACATTAATAACAAACGCCATTTTGTTCCGCCATCTTGAATTCGTAGCACTTTATCTTGATATTACACTTAATGTTTTCGCGATATTCTAAATTAATCTACTAATTTTTTCAGGCTGATTTTTTGAATATTCTATTAGGCGGCATCAGGCCGCCAATTTTTTTGCTATCTTGGATTCATACCAAAATGTTTCCAGCTCATTCTTATGTAACATTTGATTTTTATGCAAAGTGTGAGATAAATTGATTAATTAATTTTTAAGAATTTTTTTTACGATTCACTATGCGCGACTGGATTTTCACCAAAATAAATGACAGATAGACCGACGGAATTGATAGAACATATTTTTTGGCTTGTAGGAACGGTAAAACTGAAGATATGTAAAGACCTGGGAGGGTGATTTTTTCTACTATTACAAATATTTTATTTGTCCGCCATTTTGAATCCGTACTACTTCATTTCTATATCACATTTAATTATTACACATTTTAAATCAATCCATTAAGTAGTTTTTTCTTACAAAATACTTGATTTTTATGTAAAATTTTATGCAAACTGGAAAAGCGGTTTTTAAATAATATTTTTTATAACATTTCATTAGTCCGCCATTTTGTTTCGGCATATTGTTAATTGGGTGGGTAGTTTTTCAGTACGCCGCGAACAGACAGACGGACAGACTGTCAAACAGACAGACCAACAGAATTGAGAAAAAATGTTTTTCGGCCTTTAGGAATCATGAAACGTAAATATCTGAAATAATCTGAGAGGGTAATTTTTTTACTATGTACGAGAGAAGTAAAAAAGAAAGATCATAGAGTTGGGTACCTTATAAAATATGTAAAGAAACAAATAAAATATGGTCAACATCAAATATTTATATTTTTTACAAGTATTATTTACCAGCATAGATATTATCCAATAAACAAAAATAATCGACTATAGAAATTCCTAGTACTCCTCATTAAACATTGGCCATCAGTTTGTAGTTCCCACTGAAAGAATTTCGTAATGACATTGTAATTTATTCAGCGTTTAATATTTTGCTTAAAAAACCATGGGACAAATCCAAGTAATGTATTTGAATTAACACTATTTTAAAATTTGAAACTATAAATTTAGGATTCATTATGTACGATTCCAGCTCAAAACATTAGAGAGAATACTCCTCATTAAACATTGGCCATCAGTTTGTAGTTCCCACTGAAAGAATTTCGTAATGACATTGTAATTTATTCAGCGTTTAATATTTTGCTTAAAAAACCATGGGACAAATCCAAGTAATGTATTTGAATTAACACTATTTTAAAATTTGAAACTATAAATTTAGGATTCATTATGTACGATTCCAGCTCAAAACATTAGAGAGAACTAGTTAATGTGAATTTTGCAGTCCATTAGTGGCTATCCATTTAGAGCCATTACAATACGTTGTTGTTCACGTGGGACAGCATTTACAATTATTACATTATAAATTTTGGAAAGGAAGTTCTACCAATTAGTCGCAATTGCTCACGACTATAAACAGTTTATTAAAGTAATGGGAAATGTTTGGGCCGTTTAATCTTTTATTGTTCATAATTAGTGTTAGTTACGTTTACAAAATCTGAAAGTTTTGCAACATAGTAGACATTTCAAAAATTTTAAATAAATTGGTAACAAAACATAGAATAAAATTTCATACAACAGGCGTTTAAATATCAAATATCCAATCTCTAGTCAAGTAAAGAATGATATCAGTGATATAACTTTTGGAATATGCCTTGGAGATTTACTGGCTACTATATTCGTTAAGTGACACTCATAGATTTTCTTCATCAATTAAAGTAAGAGCAATGGTAATCTAGTGAGCCAAATAAGTTTTAGACACGGTGCAATAATATTTTTTTTTAGAATAAACTAATTTTATTTTTTTCTAGTATTGAAACCTAGCGGTCTGTTAAGGTACCGTCTTAATTTTTAACTAGATATGGCAACAGGACTAGATGTATTTCATCAGCAGGGGTGTGTTCGAAAAGTCAGAGTGTACACCAATGTAAAGATATTTTAAAGCTATGACGTCACAATCAAATGTAACCGAAATATTTAAAAAATTTACTTGGCGGCAATCCAGATCATTTCTTATTCTGCCTAAAAGCCACTCAAAAGCATCAGAATTAATTCTTAGAATCTCTGTCTAGCATTTATGGAACTGGACACTTCATGGCGAAAAGTTGTACGCCCAAGTATAGTTTACAAACGGCGAAGTTCCGTTGGTATGAAATATGACGTCATAGATATTCTCGTTTTACAAATGGATTGGCGGCATCAGGGTGTACTCTGGCGTAATTTCCAAACGCACTGCAGTTGCCGCTTTAAAGTATGAAATATTTTACACTGCGTCCGTATGAACTTATAATTAGAGATACCTAATTACCGACTTTTCAATTCACGTGGGAGGTATGTTTCTTTTTTATATTTTCTCCGCTCTGCTATGAACAAAATGAACTCCAACAGCAAAACCTGCGAAAAAAACCAAATACGCATTTTTGTTTAGCATTTTTCATACACTCAAAATCCACTTACATTCAAATTATAGCCGATCTTTTCTTTTTAATTTAACCCAATTTGTCGAAATTATATTTTTGAAAAATTCATTATTGGATAAGCCACAAATTTCGACATTCTTTATATTCAATTTTTTTCGAGGGGATTACTATTATTACGCATTTCCACCCCGACGCATCAATGCTACAATTCTTAATGGACAGGAAATTTATTAGATATTCAGTAATCGTACTGAGAACTTAAAAAATATAGTGCCTAAAAAATAAATAATGTAATAATAATATAATAAAATATATAAAATAAAAATCAACTGAAATTCTTAAATAGGTTTTCTGCTGAGTACAAAGAAATAAAAATTTCTGTAAACTTTTTCAAGTTTTTATTAGTCAACTACTAAAAGGATTAAAGGATCGAATTATTATATGAAAACAGCACATTCTGCTAGCACAATCACTGAAATGAGAATCAAAAATATAAAATATGTAAATAGAAAGTAGGTAGACAGTTATTGGCCAAATTTTCAAATAAAGCAACTGAAATGACAGTTTAGAGTCACATTATCGTGGATACAACATCGGGCATTAGAAAGTGTGTAGCAATATCGAAGTAAAGTTCACAGAACATTAAAATAAGTTACATCAAAAATCAATTATGTTTCTAATAGCCAGCCTTACAGGTAGTTTTATAGTTTGTCACAACCGCTTGTGTCCACGTAATTATAATATTTGATCGCACGTAGATGCCAGTAGCATAAGATCAATGAATTTGACCTCACAAAAATGCTTTCTGTGAGGATATCTCAAAACCAAATTTTATAATACTCATAGGACGTGCTGGAATAACAACATATTCCTAATCATTTTAAGGAAACTAATGGCAAAGAAATCATGGTTCTGGGATTAAACCGTATCAAATTGGAATTACTATGCGACGTTTCGCCCTCAATTGCACGAGGCATCTTCAGAAATCTTTACTCCACAAGATCTGAACACTGAATGAGGTCACTATCCAGCATAAAGTAAATAGATTATTAACTCCCTAGCATTCAGAGCTATGTCGATTTCTGATCAAGATTCTCTAACAGGGGAAACATCGAAACTAACCGAAGCACTCAGGGCATGACTATTGCTCTAAGGATATTATGCGTTTAATTAAAAGATAAAGTAATCCAACTCCGCCTAAGGAAAATGATAAGGGACCATCGTGAGGTAGTATTGTTCTTTACTATATACATGGCACTACAGTCAAAATAGGACGATTACTTCGGCAGTCCAACATTGCTCTTGTAGAAAAGTATATGTGGGAGAAACAGGACGATCAAAATCAACTAGACTTAAGGAACATAAACGATGTATTAAAAAGAAACAAATTGTTTATTCTGCTGTAAGCTGCTAATCTATTGTACATTCTTAAACATAGAACAAAAATTCAATAGAGCTACGGGTTACGGACTACATCATACGTCGAAACCTCACTTAACACAGAGTCAGGGTTCGGCGCGAGCACTAGTCAGGTATAAAAGCCCGCCTGAATCTTTCCTCTCATTGAGTGAATGTAAGTTGATTGTGAATGTATGAAAAATGATGAATTTGAATTCCTGAAAGAAGCAGGGCGTATTCAGTGTTTTTTGTGTTAACAGTTGCTGGTCTGGAGAACAACTCAGCTTTGGAGCTAATAAGAACACTGTCAAATTCTTTTTTTCTTTCCCTGTTTAGCTTTTTTTTAGGGGAAGCTTTCCCTTTCAAACTCTAACCCACCTAGTTATTCGCCAAGGTGCATAGAGCGAGTAAAATAATACATTCAATTTTTGTTTCATGTATAGTCTTTTCTTAAGGAATTCAGCTAGACCGAGCTTATATGACTGGTGTATTGCAAATTGTGTATCTACATATAATCCCCAATTTTTTATTAATCTTCAATTTTCAAAAAGTCTGATACTTCAGGTATCATTCCACGCTCTCGAATTTTTTTCCGCTCATGCGCATTACCACTTTCTTTTAAATTCTTTCGGAAACTTCTCCGTTCCGCATTGAAACGCCCACGACGTTTCTGGTACCATGTGGTTCTGGCACAGACAAAGAGAGTAAATACACGACAAAAACTAGGAATTTTTACATTCTGACCGGCAGGTTTTCCACTTTGAGCTGTTTGATTCTTCCGGACCTCCCCGAAAACCACACCATTTGGTGGGAAAATGCAGCAGCTACCCATCTGACGACACGGTTTGCCACTCACGGCATTGTCAGGTGATAATCAGTCCGCAGGGATGCATTCAGTAAGTTTCAAATGAACCGCATATGACTCTTTTAGCCGCAGCATTTGGTAGAAAAAAGCAAACGAGAAAAATATTAACTTAAAACACTAATTAAACTTTATTTTTTCCGTTTATGAGGTGTCCTATCTTCTCTCTTAAAAAACCAACAGTAGTCACCCATCATGGCTGGATCCCATCGTCCTTAGTACCGAATTTTTATTGTTCTGATACCTTGGTGAAACATTTCACCCTGCTCGTCACTAACAGCTCCCAAATTTTTAGGAAAAAATGGCAGATGGGAACGGAGGAAGTGAATTTTTAATGACCTTCTGGCACCAAGCGCTTTATATGCATCTAACAGTTCATTAACTAATTGTTCATAATTTTCATCCACATTGTTGCCTAAAAATCCTCTTACTGGTAAGCTTTTCCGTAAAATTGACATCGTCTAGCAATTTTCTGATTCGTGGCCCAATAAAAATGCCTTCTTTTAATTTGACATCACTTAACTGGGGAAAGACTTGTCTTAGGTATTTAAATCCATCACCATCTTTATTCAGAGCCTTCACAAAGTTTTTCCTCAGCCCAAGTTTAATGTGAAGAGGAGACAAAAGGACATTTTTGGTATCAACAAGAGGTATACATTTAACATTTTGAGATTCCGGTTGAAATTCGCTTCTTTCTGGCCTAATTTTTGTTACATAATGCTGATTTATTCCAGGACTGTCCCATAATCAAAGAAAACAGCAATATTTTGTTAATCCCCCCTGAAGTCCCACTAAAATCGCTATAACTTTTAAGTCCCCACATATCTGCCATTTATACCTGGAGTTTATTTTATCCAAAATCGTGCACATATTTTCATAATTTTCTTTCATTGCAACTGAATGGGCAACTGGTATAGAGGGTTTTAAATTTCCATTATGCAATAACACAGCTTTTAAGCTATATTTAGATGAGTCTATGAATAAGCGCCACTCACGGGAAGAATGTTCATATCAAGTTCCTGCATTAAACTGTCTATTTCAGTACACGCGCACAACGAATTTTCCATACTGTAGAATTCAGAAAACATAGCATTTCTTTTTCTGAAATTCGTCATTTTTGTGTCTGGCCAATAGGTTCCATTCCTTAAGACGGGAACCCAGAAGTTCTGACTGTTGCTTGGATAACCCCAAATCACGTACTAAATCATTTAATTTACTTTGAACAATCAAATGTGCCTCGTCGGAACTAGGACCTGTGGTAAAAGTGGGATCGGTGCACTCGTGTTCTTCTGAGCTGCCTGATGATGCTTTATCTCCATTATCTCCCAAATCACTGCACTGGCAAATTTGCATTATGAAGAACAGGTCGTAAATTTGGATATTTTATATTGTGCTTTCCCTTTTTGGAATAACCCTCAGTCTTTGTCAGGCAAAAATAACAATCGTCAGAATGATTGGTGGGTTCTCGCCATACCATTGGAACTGCAAAAGCATACTTTTTCTCTTTCCCTTCATCCACTGCACCAATGATACACTACAACTAACACAGCGCACATGGGGAGCCCACCGCTTATCCTGATCCCCAATTAACACACCAAAATATTTAAAGTAGGCTTTTTTACATTTTCGGAAAATGGCTTGTGATTTTACCAGAAATTCTCCACAAATATAACAAAATTTGTCAGGAGAAATTTTGCAACTTCGGCGCGTTCGACTCGACATTCTCGTCTTCACATACACTTGCTTATCAATACACAGAGAACCACTCAATTCGAAACTCAACAGGAGAGGGATATTTAACGTTTATTTTATGTCTTATGTTATAAAGAACCTAGTCTAGGTAATTTTTCCGTTGTAAAATGGACCCATTTTAACAGCCCCACAATAAAATTGTTTACCTGCCAATATAAAAGGTTCTAATTAGGCTGTTAAAAAATGGTAAGTATTAGGGCTTTCCGCTTTTTCCGGCTTTTTATTATTGGGAGGGTATTTCCATTGTGAAATAATGAGCTGGCCAGTGTTAGAAACATCTTGTCGGTCAGTGTTATTGTTCTAGCAAAGGTGCAATTAATGAAAATATTAACGATAATTTTAGAAAATTGTGGTATGAAATTAATAGGCGCAGTTTCGCTAAATAGATCATAAGATATCCCATAGGAAAGCAGTAGTTACTTATCTGGTAATATTAAGAAACTTGCAATTTGTGACATGTACTCTGTCTGTCGGCTTAGAAAATATTTTCTTACTTTGTAACTTTACAATTTGCTATTTGTAATGTGCTATTTTAATTTCCAGTGAAACAATGATTGCATGTTTCGTTTAGTCTGATTGTTTAGAGTTTATCCTAATTATTCACATTGCGTTCATTATACAAAACTTTGAATCAATTCAAAAACTGTAAAAGTTTTAATGATGTGGTTACAACTCTCATTTTAGGCCGCACTTGCCTATTATGTGAAAGTCTATCAAATTTATCAAATCGGTTAATTTCACTTCGACTATAATTAACTCTATTTAGAACTGAATTAGTTCTGCCTGTGGCAGCTAGTACGGAAGCATGAATAATGGGGCTAGAACTTTAATGCGGAGGTGTATTATTAAAAAATAATAATTTAGTTATTTATTTCCTTGACTAAGAAGGTATGAATAAACGTTAAAAATGACAATAAATTAAAAAGGCCTTAAATAAAAACATATGCCTATAATTTTGCTTCTTTTTTTTTGTAAATATAATACCAAAAAGGCGATATTTAAAAACAAATTAAATGTTTAATAGGACGACACCTAGGATTGTGCTATACAACCTGTGCATGGATTTTTTTGTATGTGATTTTAGGCGAAAAAGTTATTATAAATAAAAAAAATGCTAATTAAAAAAATAAGTGTGGCTACAAAAAAAGCAGATAATAAACAAATTGCATAAAAAACACTCAAAAGCAAGTCGGTAAAACAAAAAATTGGGTAATCAAATTTTCTGTAATAGCCAAATTGGAGAGCATAATGAGATGAGATTAAAAGTCATTTAATTTTTTTTTGTGCGAAGTGTAATTTTATACTCAATAAGTCGAAAATGGGTAACATATGGAGAACTTTTTTATCTGTATATTTACGAGAAAAAGATATTCTTCAAAAAAAGTTTTGCTTATCTGAAAAATAAGAATAATTTAAAAAAGAGTGTCATTTTATATACTGGGTACGAAATAAATAATAAAATAGAAATTTGCAAAACACAAAAATTTTAAATCTTAACTTTTGAGACAAACAAATTAAAGAGCTTGCAAATACAAAACAAAACATTTTGGACAAATCCTCGCCCACGCTATATATATCTGAATTTTACCTGTTTTTGGTTAATTTATTCCATAAGTCAAGATAATAATTATGTGGGACTTTTATAGTTCTACAGGGTTGCCCGAATTTATAAAATACAAATTGTCAAATTAGAATTCACATATGATTCTCGCTCGAATCCAATTCACCTCACCCACGTAATGCCAAATTTAACATTTCAATTCAACAGACATGTTATTGATCAAAACTGATTGTGATAGTGATCAAAATTCCATATATTTAAATCCATGTTAACTTAGTAAAATAATTTATTTTCACAGTGTAGGTTATTTTGGTGGTTCTTGTATTGGGAAACTAGAAAGATACAAAAACGAATAAATGGGCAAAGGTTTACAGAATTTTGTTTGTAACTTAAAGACACCAGCGGCGTCTGAAAACAGTTATTGCATCAGATTTTTATGTCGACGTTCTTAAAGAAAACTATCAATTTTTACAAAAGTCGATTTTATTTTAGAAGGTTATAGATCGCCATAAATAGTTGATGTAATAATCACAAAAATTATAAAAATATATTAATAAGCTTTAACTAAAAACATACCCATGTACACAAAACAATAAAAAAATTGTAAGGTTAAACAAAATGCTGTACATTTTTTGTAACGCAAGCCCGATATTTTTTTTTAAAACAGTACTTCCAGCTCGTCGAAGTGTGTTTCTGTTAATATTAGCAAACACTTCTCGAACTCTCTCGTTGAGTACTGCCAACGTCTCGGCGGTTCAAATTCAAAAACATCGTTAACTTGCCCCCACAAAAAGAAATCCAAGGATGTAATATCTGGCGACCTAGCAGGTCATGATCTAGGACCACCATTAGAAATTAGTTTGTCTCCAAAAGTTCTTCCTAATAAATCTTTAAAGGCACTGGAATTGTGGGCGGGGCAACCATCCTCCTGAAACCCCACATTATAAAATTCGTTGTGTGCTTCATCTTTAATTACTGATGAAATTTGAATTTCTAGCATATCTAAATATCGTTCACCAGTTAAAGTATTCTATTAATAAAATGGACCTACAGGCCGATTAACTGAAAATACAAGATTATGTATAAAGCAGTTAAACCAACTAATATGAAAATCTGTTTTACCATAAATGCCTCACCAATCTTTCATGCCAAATCGAGTTTGCAACCTACGATGTGCCCGCAATCTAGGATACTGTCTCATGATGTGTTTATTAAAGATTTCACAGTTCCGAAATGTTCCGTCAATCCATACTAAAATTTACATTTTCTTGTCGTTTGATAATGTACCTATTAAAGTAAGTTACCTTAGAAAATCTTCTTCAACATTTAACTACTTGATTTTTGGGAAAAAAGGATACCGAGCGATTTTGGTTGTAATAATATTATCTCTCCGATGGCAGCAAAATATTTTTTATTTTTGAACGTTTTCGAATTTTGAACCAAAAAAATGGGTATGCACCCCCTTTCAACCCTATTTTTATATAGTCCTGGGTGGAAATTCTTTCCAATATTCTGGATACAAAAAATGTGTGCAGAAAATCAGCCTCAGTATACTTTTTTTATTTGCAAAACCCTAGCTTCCTGGATTAATACTACTTTATTACGGAAATGCCAACATTTAAATTATTACGATTTTTTAGTTCAGAAAAAAAACGCGATCAATTAAAACGCCAGTAATAATAAAAGCTTCATCAGCTAGTCAGAGTTTGAAACATCAGTTTTTACATAATGAATGTCATTAATATTCATATATTCAACTGTTGAATGTTTGATGCCCATTTCCGTGCTAATATTGAAAATATACATTGAATATTTTGTTTTTATTTTGTAGGATTAGTAGGTCATAGATATTAATACAATATTTAACACCAAGGAAAAGTTTTTATTCCTATTTTAATCTAAATACACATTTGTATATTGTAAAATTTAAACTGCATTGGAGTATTATTAAATGTTTCAGATCATAATTTAGTAGGTCGTAATTAATAGTTAAAATAAAAACATGACCGATGTTAACATTTTCTGAAACACTAGAAGATTTATTAGATTTATTCGGCGTTCTTGATGATTAAAACTTGTGATATGTATGTATTATTTCCTATTTTTTTCACAAATGTGTGGGCAAATTGTAAATTGTAAAGAAATCGGTAGATAACGCAATCAAGATGTACAAGTTAAACACATTAATTTTGTCACTATATTTCGCGTTAAAAACATACAACTTTTTATATTTCATGTACAAAATTTGTTTATCAAGTATGCCATGATTTCCTAGTTTTCAATTTAACTTCTTTTCCTGATTTTTTGCATAAATATAACAAATTAGAAAATATACGTAATTGCTCTATTTATTTTGTTTCATCTAGCAATTTTGTACAGAATATATGTATTTATGAAAAGAAGGGAGAATTGGTTTAAACATAATACAGACTTTGGTGACTCCTGAATGAAACGTCGCCGAAATATCTATCTCCAGATTATATGCCAAAAACCGTCAAAATTGGCCATGCTATGCTCAAATGTAATTTTATCAAAAACGGAAAATTAAGGATGGTACAAGCTATAAAGGCTTGATTGAAATAATATTAGAAGTCGAAAGCAGTTTAGATTACCTTCGCAAGCAATTGGAAAAAATGGTTGAATATGAAGAAAGGGGTTTTTAATAGACTTTTGTTATGTAATTTTTTATATTTTTGTAAATAAAATATTTACTTATTTAAGACACCTAGTACATATTACCTAGTACACCTATTACTTTTTAAAAGACTATCTTTTTAAGTCATATAAAAATAATCTGCTAAAAAGTAGTAAATACATTTGTACCTTCTATAAAATTTTCAAAATGTCTATGTTTTTATTACCTGTGTCCATACTTTACATGATTAATTTAAAACACAACCTTAATCTTAACAAAAATATTGTGTAAGCCAATAAATAGGTAGTTAAATTAAAATGTACATTAACGTTTTGTAGACATGTAGTCATTAGCTAGTCATTTTCAGCCTTCGGGACCCCCTCAGCTTAGCACACTTTCATCCTAGAAAAATTAGTCTACACTTTGACATACAATTCCTTAAACTATTTTTTCTTAATATAAAAATTCAGTTAAATTACTTCACATCTGCACTTGATTATTTGCTGATTCTAAATAAACAAGTCGGCTTGCTCCAATCGCAGCATATACTGTATACCGAACCCTTGCATTTGGTTACATTTCACGTGTAACATTTACTGCGCCATCTAGTTCTGAGGTCATGACACACTATACTAACTTTTATTAAGCCACTTTGGCAGAATTACTTAGGCAGCAGCTGCCCTATTCTTGAAACAGGGAGCGCGACCCGCGAGAGCACTCCTTAAGGAATACATATACATACATACAATACGTTATTCTCTTGAGAAACGCGCTCCAAGTTTCGAGTATGAATCAGCCTTAATAGAGGTGGAAAGCCTGCTGTATTCCAAAAGTAAATACTTAATTACTTAAACGTTCTAGAAGAAAACCATTGAAGTTGAAAAATGTTGGGATTTCGGATAAGGTTTTGAGCCCGACAGCATACAAGTTGTCTCTAAACAGAGCCAAAAACATAGGAAGTAGTAATAATAGTAACAAGTTTTTGTCTCTTACAATATTTCCAGACAAATTTTCTTCGATACGCATTAAATTTCGCTTTATTGTACAGCTCATCAATTCTATGATTCCTATTTCATTGATTCCATCATAAAATATAAATTGGTAGTAAAACTTGACAGTCTGAACTTAATGTTAGAATCAGAGTATAATAAAGTGTTATTAGCAAATTAAAAACGAATCCGAAACGTCCTATTACATTACTTACTAGTATATATTATATAGGAAGTTCATTAATGTGTATCGTTTTTACCTAGGTCGGTTGATATTTTATACTGAAAAATTTTTAAAAAAAGTATGTTGTTTAATAAGGGCTTTTCCTTTATAATATTTCTTTCTATGCAAACAGAAGCAAGAAACATTTTTGATTTTTGAAAGACTTTATTTTTTCTAGAAATAAAATCCCTATACTTTTAACTGATTGCATCGATACTAAGTTTAAATGTTTTTGAATAGTTTTACGGAATTTCGATCCATGCGTTCCACAAAATATGTTTGTGGACAGGGACTTTAAATTAAGTATAAATCCAAAAAGTTAGATAAAATTTAAAATACAAAAGATATGGGATTTATAATAAAAACAGCTAATATTTAGCAATGGTAGATGGAAACCAGTCTGGACAAAATCTGGAACAATATAAATCTCTCAGTATTTACACGGGATGTAGACAAACCTCTGCTCTAATCCTTTATAGCTATCAATACCCTAGGTCCTACATGACAATTTCATGAAGTAGATGTAGATCTCTTCAAATAAAAAGAGTTTCTATTTGTTAGGCTAAAGGTAATTACAGAACATTGACTACGCCGGCAAGTAGTCTGAATATCTTTAAACCATACTTCTCCTAATCTATTATCAGACTTAACAATAGTTAAGATGATTGATCAAAACAGCCACAATAAATTTCAGATAGAATATAAATGTGCCACGTGGTCCATTCAAAATTAGTCTAAAAATTATCGTTAGTGATTAGGGATTCGGATTTGCTCTTTTCCTATATCCGTCTTGTTCTTTCATCCGAATAATATTGCAAATGACTTCCTTTGTTTTATTCCAGTATTGCAGTTTTCCCAGCATTTTGTCTACGATATTTTCAGTTCTTACCGTTCTTGTCTCCACTTCTGGAATTCGAAAACTGTATCTTCTGGAGTATGTGCCAAGCCACAGTAGTAACAGGAATTATCCTGCGTGAAACTCATTATTTTGGTGTATTAGATAAACCGCCAGTGTCCCGTAAGAAATTGAGTAAAGAAGTAGTCGGCGCTGCCATGCTTTCTGTTCATCTATAACTCAACCCTTTTGATGATTTTGCGAGATCAGGCTGCTTTTTGCGTGCTTTCCTACTCCATGGACCTTATTTTGGCAGCGTCTTTAGCCTTTTTCTTCTCGTTTGACAGAAAAACGTTCTCTCCCTCCTTTACCAAAAGGTGTATCGGTATCATTGCAGCCACCACGAGAGTCGCTTTGGTGGAGACTGTCCTATATGCACTTATGACTCTCAACGCTATTTTTCTTTGTGACCTGATCATCAGCACCAGACTTTTCTTGCTTAGGCCTCCAGTCCATCTCTGCGTCGCATATAGAAGAATTGAGTGCACGACCGAACACAGAACACGTTTGGCCGCCGATGTTTGTCATCAGTCTGGTTAGTGTTGCAGCTATTTTATCCACCTTCGTTACTAGGTTGATCTATCCCGGTGGCGTTAGGTTAACCCAGGCATAATTTGACTGGTCGAAATTCAAATTACAAGTATTAAATTGTCTCCAACTCGTCACTATATAACTATATTTGTCTCTACCCGAGGTTCCAAACACAATGACCATTTTAAAAAAGTGAGCGTTGAAAGACATCGCGGTTTCGCATATGCTAACCTTTGTCATATCGCCTGGGAAAGGTAGGTAGCTCAACCGCCGGATACCTCCAGTATACTGAAATGCTAATCTTTAATTGTGTTAATAGAATAGAATGATTATAAATAAATGTGTAACCAAAACTTATTATTTTAAAAGGCCATTTTTAAAAATATAATTATTAATCTATTTCATTTTTAGATATTGCTGGTTTATTACGGAAAACTAACCTTATTAATTTTTCATAAATTTAACAAATAAATTACATGATATGAAGGTCATTAGTAGTTAAAACTCCGTAAAATCCAGTCTCAAATATATAAATTCAGTATTATGTTTCGGTGGATTTAAAACACATTAGAGTCATCATAAATTTACCTTGTCAAACAGCACCAGATAATCGCGTAAGTCAGCGCGAGCGGAAATTTAATGGATGACGTTAACCTTGATGCGGGTAACGCGTATAACGATGTTTTTTCCCAGTAAATTACATGTTTTAAACTAAAAATACACATTGCTTGTTGATATTATTTCTACGCGACATCGTTTTCGTATGAATTTATTCAAAATCGAAATATTGCATAATCAAGATTGAAAGAAGAAAAAAAATTTGCGTAATTCGAGCAGAAAGTAAAATTGTTGCTCTCGCTAGATTGACTTTCTGAACGCCAACACTCCTAATACAAAATACATATTCGCTGAATTTTGATGAAAAAGAAATAGGAAAAATCAGTAAATTTCCTTTACCCTGAAACTTCCCTCGTTATATTTGCCGTTTAGGAGCTTTTTAAGAAGAACAGATCTATTTAAGAAGCAGTTCCGAACCGTTTCAAAACTGTTTAAGAAATCAGGCCTAGAACAGGTATTTGTCACTATTTGTATGTCTGGATCGACTGACTTTAAGTGTCCCAAAAAAAACCAGAACAGGTCTTAAATTTCTTTAAGGAGACTAATATGTAAAAATCATGATTGAGCTCTCGAACCGCCATAGAATAACTACTAATCAAGTTAAACCGAATTACAGTGGAAACAAATGAGAAAACGTTCTCCCAGCCATCGAAGAGCTGAAATCAATATTATAAATCAAGCTACAAGACTAACCAAGAACTCAATTAATAAACTTCTGAATCTGAAATCTGACCAATTTTCTTACAAGAATTATAATTTCCTTCCTAAGTAATGGCGAATTTGTCGTGCCCATCGACGAAAGGCACTTAACAAGAAGAAAAGTAAGACTCTTCGATAGCTCCCATTCTTTTTAATTAATTGCCGATATACCAAAACAAAATTTCTTATATTTATATCCTTTTTGCTCAACAGGTACAAGACCACACCACGTAGGCACCAGGCTGCAAAAACTTATTAATTTAATAAAAAATTTAAAATTAAGATTAAATACCCAAACATTGCAGGTGATATCTTGTCTAAGTCAAAAATTGTAAAACCAAATAATCAAAACAGGCAAAATTCGTAACATTTGAACTAATATCGCAGGACAGAAAGCATTTGAATACAGGAATAAATTTGTCTCATAAAATACGCACATATAAAAAAATTAGTTATAATATAAAATATGAATCTATGAACATTACAAACTACAATTTAGTATCGCGCAAAAACGAAAATAATTCTAATAATCTGAATAATGGAATTACATTATTATGTATGAATTAATTTGCTCGAAAATTTGTCTTTAGCAAAAATGACCGGACAACTAATGGATTGGAAATTTAATTATTATTATTAACTTATCACAGGTCAATATAAATGGACCCTAGCATATAACCATATTAATTAACCAACGTCAAATGAAATAATTGTGATTTTTTTCGTCTTTAATGTAGCCATAAATTTGTAGTAAAATATGTGGTTAAATATTTATATTAAAGGTGAGCTTGATTATTTTAAATTGTCATAATTACAACAAAATCAAATACTTACTTAACTCTGTAATGTTTATCTTCGGCAAAGCTAGTCATGAATAATATGGCAGACATCTTGTCAAACTCTTAAACAAAAACATTAGAAAGTAAAAACAGTACTTTATTCCATCTTGTTTCATCGTCAAGGTAGAATGTTTTTTCAATGTTACAATTTTTTTCTACAATGCTCCATATTTCATCCTTCATGGTCTAAGTCAAATCAAACTTTTTGCTATAAAGACAGTGAATGTTTCACTGTCATTATTAAGCCTTGTTCCCACGGCATGTGGCTTGGCAGGCCGAAGTTGACCTCCAATCTTGCGCCATTCCTATGGAGCGTGGCTTGGCAAATCTCGAATAAAGTCGAGTCACAAATTTTTGGTCTGTACATGCCAGGCATTTTTTCTTCTATTTTATTTCGTTGTTTGAATCCTCTTCCCCACATCGTGAACCTGATTTATACCTTTATGTTCGATTTTGCTGGTTCCAGGTCATCGGTTCTTCCTCCTACAGAGGAAAAACTACAGCAGTAGCTTTGTAGCATGAAATACACTCAGAAGTTAATTATTAATGTACAATTTATCCGATATGAAACTATGAACGCTACACACAATTTCAATTTAGTATCGAACTAAAACAGAAATAATTCAAATAATCCCAATAATGGAATTATATTACTACATATGAATTAATTTGCTTGTACAATTGTCTTTAGCAAAAATAATCGGACGACTAATGAATTGGAAATTTAATTATTATTATTAACTTATCACGGGTCAATAATTGGAGTTTAGCATGTGACCATATTAATTACCCAACGTCAAACGGAATGATTATGGACTTTTGCTCGTTTAATGTAATGCTTAATTGGCAGTAAAATTTGTCCTAAATAGTTAAATTAATGGCAAGTAAGAGTATTTATTTTCAATTATAATAATTATAACAAAAACAAATAATGAACTTGATTCTGTAATTTTTATGATCGGCAAAATATGGGAGACACCGTGTCAAAGTTTATTAAATCATGATGCTTTTTGAATATTTTATTACAAATAATCAAGTTTATTAAACTGAAAAGCTCTGTAATCTAAACTTCATATACGCGATATTTAATTTTACTTTTGTTTCTCTAAGTCACTTTAATAAGGGGTACTTGGTTACGACCTCCTACGAAAATATTTGTTAAGAATATGTGTAATAATAATGGAACTATTTCTACTTACATTTAAACACTCCACCTATCTTTTTGGGTTTGCTGAATCTGGTGAGTATTCTGAGCACTGGACTGGTTCTGATGTTATTAACCTCTTTAATATCTGCAGTATGCAGTTCCACCGTAGAATTGACCGTAGACTAAACTGGTTCTAGTGTTATTAACTTCTTTAATATCAGTATGCAGTTCCAGTTCCACCGTAGAATTGTCAAAATCAACAATCATAATTCACTCCTAAGAAATCCGCCTATAGTATTATGAATAGCAGCTGCTTTACAATAAGCTTCGGCTACTAGTTATGACATTTGGTATCGAGTTGCCTTTGGTTTATGCTTAACCATTTTTCAAAAGCTTGATTATAGTGGCCCAACATCCAACATCAAGTGGTTGAAGTCGGTATGTGGTACGTCTTGGTAATTGGAGCTTTATAATATTATTAGCCTTGGCAATTTCCAGAGTCTCCAGATTTTTTCGAGGAAATGCAGTGAGCCTAAGGGAGCATCCATTTTTAATTCCTTGCATATGCTTTTTCGCTTAAAAGTTTTTCAAGAATATGAAAAAACTCGTATACCCGCTTTTTTTAAATATTTAGCTTAGCTCTCGCCATAGAGGTAGATTCAGATTGTCGTAAGCTAAGATTTTTATGGCGTTTAAGAAAAGAATAATACTAATATTTGCAAATTTGTGCGGAATAGAATTTATTAGTTAGTTAGCTATTTATTAATCAATTAGCTATCTGGTAAGCCAACTTTCTCTCGTCTGTAATAGTTATACGAAACAAATAATATTCCAATTTTAAAATGTGCTCTAATAACTGTTTTTCAGGTGCTTCAGGCAACGTAATTGTATATCCAAACACTTTAACTCTTTCAATAGCTCTAATAGTTTTAGCCAATAAATATCTTTTTAGTGGTACCCTAAAATTCCGACAAGCTACGTTTAGACCACATTGCCCTCCTATCTAAGTTTCCGACGTCCTCAGAACATATATTCTTTCTCTTTTGAATTAACAAAAAACGCAGCAAAATTGATCAGTACTTTTCTAGCACCTTTTATTTAATGTCGTTTTCTTAAAAACCTTGAAAAATATAAGAAGATATTTTTTTATAATTAGAATTATATACAAACTAGATCACAAGAGATCATAGAGTGTTCCATTTATAAAAATATAGACATGATACCTTTCTGTGCCGCTTTACACACTACAATTATTTGAGAAACATATCATCATATTGATACATAGCGTTTTAAAATAGAATATTTTACAAAATTCTTATAATTTTAAATATAGCTTCTATCCTAAATCCTATTGCTCTCTGACCTTAATTCAGCTAATTAATAAATATATGTCGTTCATAAAAATTGGTCCAGATGTTGAGCCTGTAGGTCATGGCAACTCGTGCTTAGTTAAATAAAAAGCTAAGCCGCAAAACCATACAAGAAACGCAACTAAATTGCTTCCAGTGAAAGTTTCATGTAAATATTAGGATCTTCCATTGTCATTCTCTTAAAAAATAATGTATATTCTTTAATAATTTTAAGTACAACAAAATAAAGTTTCATTTCACAAATAGAAATCTATTTACAAATGGCTCTTAAGAAAAGGTTTAAGTAAATAACGGTGGAGGTCTTTGAAAAGCACAATACGTATGTCCGTCGACGGGGATATGGAAACGATAAAAATAAGATTAGAACTTCGATAGCTTCTCTTGGAAAAACTTGGGAGAGTTGGTAGATATCAATTTTAACTGATTGGGAATTATATTTCCAGCAAGAAGTAACACACATAAATATCGTAATAAAATTTTGAAATCCATTTGATTAATTACTGGTTTTTTATATTAGTTAGATATCTAGTAAATATAAGTATTATATTTCAATCTTTATAAACAATTTAATGCAAATTAATAATTAAATATTTTATTGCCGACTCTCTTTGTTTCCATGTCACATAAAAAAACGAGCAAACTTTATTAATATACTTGGTAAATATATCTGTGAGCAAAAATAAATAATTTTTGTGAGCAAAACGATCTATTGTAAGAGTTTGAAAACTCAGCATTTGCAAGTGAACGACCTTTTAAGGCGTTGGTTGCTTGCTTCTGAAGCAATATCCCATCGAGAGCCTTGGGCGTATTGGATAGAAAAAAATCCTGACTAGATTATAATAATGCTACATTGTGACAGTGCATCACAACAGGGAGGAAATTTGCCACTACATTTTGCATTCGTGGGAGGGCGAGAACATTCGCCACTTTTACTAATACCAGATATAAGTAATCTTTCAACCCCTAGTTTAACATTTTAAAGCTATAAGGCAAAGGGTAGATGACTGCTTTATTAATCTGACAGCGCTGGCACACCATTTTTAAAAGCAGATTGGTTGGTGCGCTCTTGGTGGAACAATTTTTTCGTGAAGGATATACAAGGTTATTGATAAAGTCTAGGTCATCTAAAAAGCAACCCTCCCTTTCAGAGAATTAGAACTATCCGAAACTTGACCTTAAAATGTCAATTTTAATATTTACGATTGATTTGACAAAGCGACAACATTGCAATTGAAGGGGTAAGTCCACTTAGTGGGTGGGTCTATTTTTATATTTTCTAGATATTACCTATTTTAACTATTAATTGATAATTAATATTAAATATCAAAATTTGAATGTATATTAGCTTGCTCAATAATGGGAAGTTTTGCCGTTACAATACAGCGGCGTGCGGTGAAATATCTAGTGAGGGAAGCGATTAGTATAATGGCTAAATTAATAGTAGAAGACATACCTAAATGGAAAATAAATGTAGGGTGTTACTGATTATATTTTCTTCACATCCTTAACTTTTTTACTTTTCAAATTAAAGTTATGATTTTTCTACCAGTTTGTACGTTCTTAGGTACATTTTATTTTCAAAGACAAAATTTCTCTACAGAATGTTCCAAAAAAGCATGCATTTCTAAAGTTATATATATATTTTTTAATAAAACCCTCTATATATTTTTACGCTGTTTGAAAGAGCATTCGATGACCTTTTCAAAAATACTATATATTACTACATTTACTTTTACAGATTTTGAAATATTTCACTTCAAAAAACACATTTTTCTCATTAAGAATATGTTTTGGCCAACCGCTGAAATTTTTTATTTTATAGTTAGGATAATGTTTTGGAGTGCTAATTTGTCGGGTTTTAAATTCCTTGTTTACACACTGGCAAAAAATTATTGCCCTAACAATTTCTCTTGAAAACTGTACCGAGAAAATCTATTTTCCAGTATTTTACACACTATACTTATGCAACGAGATTGTCTACTCTCTATTTCATCTATCTCTACCGATAACACACAACTGAATATGGAAAAAGCAACCGAACTTAGCGCTTTTCGATCGCTGAAATTCGCGATAGGAAACTGATCGTAACCAATCTAAAAATAAAATATAAAATCCACCGTACAAGCAACAGCCGAGAAAAAGCACCGATATCCTTCGCATATCGACAGATGGAAATTCTCTTAGCCCAATTATCTTCAGATTCGAAGTCGTCCGGGTGGAGATTTATGAAGTCAACTGGAAGAACAATACAGGTTATGCGTTTGGAAAATGGGAAGCGATTTATGAAGGCAATTTGAAAAATAAAATATATTATCAATTTATGATCTTCTATTTTGATCGTATAAGAGTAAGAGAAGCGTTGCCTCCACCGCTTCCATGGAGCGCACGCCACTGTTACAGCAGCAATTTAGATACAAACAACTGCAGTGGCAGCGGCAGATGCGATCCAATCCATGTTGCCAAATTTTCTGTTGTTACTCACTATTTGAATATTAAATTTTGCAACTCATTATACTAATTTAATATATTTTACACCAAGGTCAAGGCAAGGGCTGTGTCCTTGTCGTAGTATTAGTCAGCGGAGTAGTTGTTTCTTTGAGTCCATTATCCACACATTGTCATATCTATACTTTTCGATATTATTTTATCTGCAATCCTTTATTTATATCTATAGAGTTTTCTGTTGACATATTTTTTGTTTTATTGAAGAAATTTTCATTTTTTTTCTTCCTGTAGTTTATTTTTGCTTATCAAATATTGGCTTTATTATTATTTTTTTTTAAATAGCACTATTGTTTATTGAATGCTCATTTTGCGTAAACTATATAATTTTTGCAACATTTTGACTTTTTTGTTCAGGTATTAATTATCATTAAATATCATATAATAGATAGTTTTTCACAACTTTAGGAGTGAAGTTAAATATAAAATTGCAACCACACCATCACTTGTCATGGAAAATCGACTAAGATCCGCCTTAACTCCGGCTTAAATAGGAGCTGATGTATAAACATTTGACACTTTTTTTTGTCGGCGTAATCTCTAAATTCGACCGCTAATCAGAATGAACCACACCATGTATCTCCTTCGGCCACTGACGCCCATTCTAACTATAAAAATAAAGTATTCTTTTAATCTCTACCTGCAGAACAGCTAGAAATAAACGTATTGATTGATTTACAAAAGAATTAATTTTTATATCTGAGAAAATGTACACATCAACTGTTTGAATACCCAGCAGCTGCACGAGGCAAATTGAATAAAATAGCTGCCGTCATTGCCCAGTGCCTGAATTGTGTATAAAGGCTTCTGTACGAACAGCTGATATATCCGACATTTCAACTAGGTATATAAATTATGATTAAATTACCAACGCGCATACTGAGGTATAAATACCTGTAAAATAATTTTCAAAATTTAAGTGGCTTATAACGTTCTTTGGCGGAAATTTTTAAAAACAATTTCCAATAGTTTTTCGTGACAGCTTTCCTTATTGTTTTTTTCTGTGACTATAGAGCAACAGATTTTTATTTTAAAGTTTTTTAACTCAAACATTAGGGTGTAACGGATTTATAGTGCTTTTAGGCAACATTCCAGGGTGCGCAATAATACAAAATATGCGAAAAAACTAAAATACTTTTTTCCTGGATATTTTCTTCGTTGGTTAACAGGGAAGTCAAAATTTCGATACGTTTTAGAGTTAGTCCGATATCCTGTTAAGAGGAGATACATTTTTGGAAGTTACCAAATTTCAGGTATACCTAATTTAATCTGTATATCTATTAACAGCGTTTCAAATTAGCTTTTTTAAGACGGCTTAAACCGTGCATTAGAATAAATGGGTATAATGCCTCGTTTTTTATTTATTGATAGCTTTACTCAGCAATTGTCTTGTGTACTAAAGAATTGTCTTTAATGATTTGCGGTGTTCTCAGATTTTTATGTCATAGCAAACTCAACGTACAAGAAATTTACATTGAATATGGCTTATATGAAAAAAGGAATTAGAAACCCCGTTTTAATAGGAACTCAATAGTCAATTTGATTTTTTATTTTTTTTACGAGCCTTTACTATTTTTATTTTTATGTGCTGTTACTATTTTTATTTTTACGTGCCTTTACTATTCATACTTTTACGTGCCTTTACTATTTGTTTTTACGTGCCTTTACTATTAGGATTACTACGAACCCTTACTATTCGTATTTTTACGAACCCCTACTATGCCTATTTTTACGAACCCTTACTATGCCTATTTTAGGAACCCTTACTATGCCTATTTTTGCGAACCCTTACTATTCGTATTTTTACGAACCCCTTCTATTCGTATTTTTACAAACCCCTACTATGCCTATTTATTTCTTAGGATTGCTTTAAATTTTTGCGTACGTTGTTGCCAAGTGTCAATAATTTTCTGAAAATAGCGAAAAAAAGTTTTTCCAGTGCAGATTAAGGGTTTATTTTAAATGGAACACCCTGTATCTCTAACACTTATTTAGAAGCATGATCCTTTCTCTTTCTAAAAACGTATAACCTTCCAGAACAAAAAACAACAGAAACAACAACAATTAATATACATTAATTTTATTAAATAAAGCATAACAAATGCATTATTAATTAAATTAATACACTAATACATTAACTGCTGAATATGCCCTCCATTTTCTTCAATACATGTACGTAGGTGAATAACAAAATTGGCAAAAGCATTTTGGAGCATTTCTGCGGTAATTGTTTTAAAAATGTTAATTACGTTATTTCTGAGTTCATGTAAATTTGCAGGAGTAGGACTATAGCACCTTTTCTTAATATACCCCCATATAAAAAAATCGGGTATTGTTAAATCAGAAGAATAGGGAGCCCATTCGATGCGGCCAGTTTGACCTATCTAGTTGTTTCCAAAAGTTGCGTTTAATGCATTCCTTGCTGTTACAGAAAAGTGAGGTAGAGCAATTTAGAGTTGGAAATATACATCATGCAGTATTCCTTCTTGTTCCAGTTGAGTATACCGAAAACTTCTAACATATTTGTATAATTGTTTCCAGTTGCAGTTTTCTCTTGGAAAAAGAAGGGTCCATAACTTTTTTGTTTTTGACGCACCACCCCATACATTTAATAAGAGCAAAAATCTCATGATTTCATCAGCTGCATTTAAAAAAAAATGTATTTTTTCTGCCTCGATTTTCTGAAATGAAATTATTAGAGTAAGTTCAAAACACAAACAAATCATAAGTTTAGCAGTTCACATGGAGAAACATTAGAAGGGTTCACTGTTCACTTTTAGGTTTTACCTTTAGCATCTTCACATAACCAAAATTGCCGAAATATCAGGTACAAAACGTCTTTATAATAAGATTTTTTTTAATTTACTGCGCGAAAATAATAAGTTGTAAAAAACAGGCAGGAAAAAAATGGTGGGGATTTGGATTAATAGAACGTAATCTTTATTCGATGACTCTTTACCTAAATATATTTACACATTTTCTGCAGATTTCAGCCTTGTGTAAAATGTATTAAAATTATATATACTTATTAGACATTATTTCTCTTTTTATTAAGTTACTGTAACGAAAATAGTTATGTATGTTTAATATTCTAACCCTAATGTTCTGCTCCTAGGCTTAGGCTGCTTTTACGTACTATCACCCAACAGCGTAACCATTTTATTCTAGTCTATTCTCTTTTATTTCTCAGTAAACCAAATTCCTACCCAACGAAAATTCTTTTGGCATTTCAATTTATCGGAGTCATGGAAATCGTTCTGGATTTGATTTACATAGATTTATATAATAGTTGGATTTATCTGAATAAGTCTACTCGGAAAAAGTTCAATCATTCCACTTCAGATATCTTGAAGAACGGCAACGCTTATGTAAAACGTAAGAACAAAATAAAAAAGATAAAGCGGACATTTATAAGGTAGAGCCTAACATAAAAACATTGGTTAAATGTCTTCTGAATTTTTAAAATTAAAGAAAAAATTCGGTAAATTGGCCTTTTGCCCATAACTTCCCTTGTACACTTATAACAAATTTGGTAATAACTTTATACAAATCCATTTTTTAGGTTTTTACTTTATTTATCGTTATTATTGTTATCATTATTAATAATATTTATGTTTTTAAGTTTACCACTAGTATAATAAATAAACAAACTATTTTTGTTTAGTTATTTCCACTGATTTATTTACGTTTGACAGCTGTTTGGACACCTTGTGTTGTTTTCAAAAACCAATTCAAGACTAATACTAAAACTAGAATTTTTATCAATAAAAGAGTAAAATAACTACCTACTTAACCCCTGCAGACATATATTATAAAGGTTCAACAATGGGGAGCCGTTGGATCGTTCAATAAAATATTACCCTTATTAATTTCTAGACTTTCCTAGTAATTTAAATTGTAACTTTTATTGTCTGAATGCAACTTTTTACATCCATTGTTAAAATTGTGATTTGTTTCTAGTACGTGTTTTGCATATTTAAAATCTGTTTTTTGTTTAATATGTGATGTTTTGTGTTCTTTGTACTTTTATAAAAAGATCTACCCTTTGGCCAATATAGGTATACTTTTTCACAACAACCACATTTTAATTTATGTACCCCAGTTTTTTGGACTGTTATTCTTAATATATCTATCTAAAGTATTATTTGTACAAAAAGCTACTTTATTATTCGATTTTTTAAGGTATTTCCCTATTTTGGAACTAATTTTTCTCGGATAAACCGAATTGAGTGCTTTTTTATTGTTTTTATTTATAATATTGTCTATCATGGTTACCTCATTTACCTCATAACCATTAGTAACGGCAATCTGTTTTATAATATTAAGTTCTTTGTTATAATTTTCTGTGCAAAGAGGTATTTTAATTCAACGGTGTACACAACTATGAAAAGCTACCATCTTATGTGTAAATGGGTGGTTTGATGTATTATGTATTCTTATATCTGCATACGGTGGTTTCTGATAAATTTCAAAAACGTGTTTGTTATTACTGTTCCTGATTTTTAAATCTAAAACGTTATGCACTTATTTTGTTCTAATTTGAAAATAAATCTTATATTTTTATGTAATTTAATAAAGGAATTTAGAAAGATGTTAAGTTACCTCTATGTCTATGAAACAAGCCAAAATATCGTCAACATATCTGTAGGAATAAATAAACTTGTCTCTTACAGGGTGATTATCTATTATTTGTTATAAGTTATCGAGAAATATTTCAGCTAAATTAAAACGGGTTACGCAATATTAGACCTTCTTTACTTAAATAGATCGAGCAATTAAATTCAAATAATTTTGATTTAGCCACACTACCAACAAGTCTAATATGGTATTCATAATAATAGGGTTGACGTTGTTTTTTACTAGCAAATTATCCATTAGGTTCATAGCTTCAATAGAGGGATACCAGGAAATAGGTATTCCGCATCCAAAGAGATTAAAATAGCGTTATTTGGAATTATTATATCTTTGATATTATTAATTAATTCGAGACTGCTATTTATACTATGTTCAGGCTTACAGTTACAAAATGTACTAATAATTTCTATTGATTTATTGAAATCTCGGTATGCTGGAGCTGTTACATACAACACTACCGGTGGAATGGCCATTAACATTTAACTGTAATTTATTTTATCACTAAATAAAACACTTTATTTATTCAATTTTTAAAATATATGTCTCGGATCTTTATCTATTTTATTGTAGTTATCAGGATTTAGAAAATCTATAGTTTTTGAATGTGGTCTTTTTTTTCAACGCAATTACTGTTTTTTTTTTATCCACCCTAGTGAATATAATATTATTTTGTATAATTTCATCCTTAAAATTTTAACTAAACTATAATTATTTGAAAACTGACCAGCAGACAAATCTAAAGATTCTGAAATAATTAATTTTGCTAATATGTGCTTCTCCATGACATTGTCTACATTATTAAGAGCTATTTCACATTCAACACTTAAGTATTCCTTTTTATTTATTTTTTGATATTCCTTGATAGCTAACTTGCAAATATTCGATTTTAAAGGAAAACTAACCAATTTTAAATAAATATGTTATTTTAAACACTTTTGTTTGCAAAACTTTACATTAACAACCAATATAAGATACTATTTTATGAGCTGCAACTTAACTCTGGATTGCAAGAAAAATAGTCCAACTATGAGACAGACTCATATAAATATGCCCTAACTAGCCTAGAACTATGAGGACTAGCGATATCTAATAACTGTACCTGAATACCTGAAAAATAATTTTTTCTTATAATAGTCCCTAGAATCAATATTCAGACATTTAGAATAATCAGGGGTAAAATATAAAATAGATCATTGCTCCTGCGACATTTTACGAGGACATGCTCTTAAAAGAGATCATAACATCTTTGTATTGACGTTGGTGAAACGTGAAATAAAATAAAAATAAAAGAATACCCTCAATATTCAGATATATTTCTCTAGTCATGAAAATTCAAAGCCTTGTCATTTCTAAACATCCTTCAAACTTACTCTATAGCTAAACTTATATTCGGCATAACAACGTGACCCTCTTGCCCGACAGTTTGGGTATCTCAAGCTAAATCTCGAATCCTCTGTAAAAAGCACACGTCTCCAATGATTGTCAATCTTGCTTCTAGTTATGGGTTTTCAAAAACTCACATCTGACCCTTCTTACATTCCTTCGCATCATTTCATTTTTCACATGATTAAATTTACTAGGACTTGTTTCTTGACCTCTGTATACTTTTTCCTCTAAAAAAAAGATTGTAGTTACGCTGATCTGGGCTTTGTAAATAACTAAATCTGTCGACAATATAACTTTTAAATTTACCATTTTGAACTATTGCAATAACAGCACCCATATTTTCATAAATTAGCGCTATATTTGCGAACATAACTGTATAAAGAGATTAAAACAATTAAGTTTTTATAAAATTATATTTTGTCTGTATAAAATAGTTCGAAAAAATGTTTCTTAAGTTATTTCCTTAATTAGATTAGGCAAACAAACTTTTATTATTTTAATTTTCTACAAAGTTTAAATTTATATTTTGACTGATAGACTCAACTCTTTACAACTTTTAATAGACACCCACACTTTTCACGTTTATTTTCCATTACCTCAATAATTATAGGAAGTTTTGGGTATCTATAAAATTGAGACGAAGTAATTAAACCGACGTCGGCGAAGAATTTTATAATCCTAAAATCTGAAACTGTAAATAACAATTAATATCTACAAGAATAAAAAATTATATGATTATTGTGACTAGTAAATTTAAAACTGCCAGTGAGATTTTTAAAGACTATATTTATTATTTATTTTAAAAGTAACTTAGTTGATATATTATATGATACAAAATATTTTTAAATATCTGTTAAATACAAATTATTAAAACCAATAAAAGTTTTTCTAGTATGTAAAAAGGGCTCATCTATATTGAAATGTTCATTTTAGATACATTTGTTATTTTTGTCACTTTTAGAATTGTCCAAATTATTTACAGTTTTTATATCCTGAACCAATACTTACCTACATACCTAACTGTGTTTGAACATTGTAGTAAATTGTTGAGTAATATTTTTACATATAACGTAACGGCACCGTTTTCCGTCCAGCCTCCTGATTCCGTCCAGCCTCCTGATTCCGTCCAAGGTATTAAACTCGCTCTATGATATTCTAATTCCGCGAAAGCCAGACATCAAACGGCCAATCCAGTAGCCAACACCCCCACCCAGCCTTCACCGGCGTTAGTGTGCCATAAAAATCGATAACAACCGCCTAGTTTGAGTTGGTCTCGAGGCATGCGCGTATCTCGGCCGTAACAGTTTTCTATCGGATAACCAAACGAAAACCTAAAACCCATGTAAGTGTGGGAATTACTATCATTAATATTGATATTAAAATAAACCCGTTTATGTAATAAATTACTAAAATTCATAAATTATAACCAAAATTAAAGTGGACGGAAAAGGGGTACTACAGAAATCAAAAAAATCCTTTTACCGTCCAGTGGACGGTATCAGGTTATTTACAATTTGGGTTGTTATGTTATCAGTGATATATTTTATTTTTAAAAACAATGTTTTTGTATGTTTTTAATTTACTAGTATACAATTTGGGTTCAAAAACCTATATACGACCTACTATATGTGTAGTATATTTTGCACAATATTACATAGAATGTCTCATATTTGAGGAATATCTAACCTTTTCTGGGTTTTAAAATGAGTCTTTAATTTACTAAATAATGTACTCTGTATATTTTTCTATTGCTTCCTGATATTGTAGATATAAATCTTAACATATTTTAAAGATATTTATTCTTAATAACAAAAGCATCCTCTAAAATATGATAAAATATATATTAAAAATAAAAGTGGTCGTAGTCAGGTTACGCATTGCCACTATCCGACCTAGGTGGTCAGAACGCGGCTCCTCAAGATACCTGATAGCGACCTATGCATCATAAATGCATATTTTTATAATTAATATTTTATTTCTAGTTAATTACCTACTCATGGATTCCAAAAAAAAGAATAAAATATCCTCCAGAAAATATACAGAAACCAATAGAGGACATAAATTCTAAAAAGTTCAGCATCAGACAGGCTGCAAAAATATACAACATACCGAAAACTACCTTAATTGATACCTTGAAGGACAAATATCGAAATCCTGGTAAGATCGGTGGACCAACAGTCTTAACTGCTCTAGAGGCGACATATTTAGTTAAATGGGTAGTAGAAATGGGGGAAACGGGTTTTCCAGTTACTAAAACCCAGCTGGTGGATTCTGTCGCCAAGGTTATACGAAGTTTGAAACGTGAAAATCCATTTAAAAACGATGTTCCATGTAAAAAGTGGTATAACAGCTTTCTTGCGCGACACCCAGGAATATCTAAAAGAGTACCTCAGTCCTTGTCATCATGCAGAGCGGTAGTCTCTGAGCAAAGTATCAGAAATTGGTTTTCAAAGGTCCATAAATACTTTCAAGATAATAACTTGCTTCACGTACTTGAAGATCCAAAAAGAATTTTTAATTGTGACGAGTCTGCTTTCTATTTATCTCCCCAAGAAAAACAAGTCATAGTTAGAAAGGGCTCTAAAAAAGTGTACAATCGTGTAGCAAATGATGAGAAAGAGTGTCTTACAGTTTTGCTCACTGTTTCAGCGAATGGAGATGTACCTCCTCCGTTAGTCTTGTATCCATATAAACGCTATGTCCCATCTGCAATTATAACACAAATGCCTCAGCAATGGGGCATCGGATACTCCGAGTCTGGCTGGATAACCAGTGAGACCTTTTACGAATACATTACAAATGTATTTTCTCCTTGGATACAATACAAGACAACAATATTTTTTTGCCAGTGGTGTTATTCCTTGATGGACATTCCTCTCACATAAACATCCACATTAGTGAATTCTGCAAATAAAACGGAATAATATTAACAGCTTTCTATCCAAATGCCACTCACCGTCTTCAACCATTAGATGTTGGAATTTTTTACCCAATTAAAAACAGCTGGCGTAACAATGTCCGTGAATGGCGTATGGAAAACAATGGGCGAAAACTACAAAGGTCGGAGTTTCCAAAATTGCTGAAAAAAACATTAGACTCAACAGTATCCGTAACAATAATTAAAAATGCTTTAGGGCATGCGGTTTCTTTCCCTTCGATAAGAACAATATTGACTATTCAAAATTAATCAAACAAATAGGACCAGATCCTAAACCAGACAATAAAAACGAAAAACCAACAATTTTGAATTCAGATGTACCAGAGACTGCGACTATGTTAACAGACGATTAATTTCTACCTGAAATGAAGTCTCGTTTAGACAAAGTTATTCTCGAATGCTTCATAGTAGCAAATTCTTCCGCTGATTTGGACAAGAAATATGAGGCCCTGTACAACTTCTGGAAAAATCTTCATCCAAAAGACCACCTACAACATAATAATCACAACCATCTACTTCCCAAGACAAAACACCAATTAAACAAATTATTTCCCATGTAGAGCGGGTGTCTCCACCCATACCAAAATTACCTCTAAATCAAGATTCAACAGCAAATCAAAATAATGTTATTATGCCTAAACAAATGGAAATCATACAAAAAGAAAGTGAATCGCCTTCCGAGAGAGAAAATGAAATTAGTGGACCACCATCAACATCTAAGGTTAAAACTCCACTGAAACAAGATTTCAATACACCAGAGATGCAGAACAAGTACCCCACACCTTTCAAAAAAGCCCTGTATTGGCCGGAGAATATCGAAAAACGAAAGCATGTTGGATCTACAAATTTAAGCCAAAATAAAAAAACAAAAATATATCCTACGGTAGCTATCAGTGACGAGTTTATGGAGCACCAGAGGAGAATAAAATCAGAAAAAGCTCAAAAAGAAAAAGAAAAAAGCGAACGACTGCAAAAAAGAAAAGAAAAAATCCTAACAAAAAAAACGATGACCAAGAGAGTTAACCTTAATAATAAAGGGAATGAAAATATTGACGTTCAAAAAGAAAGCGACGCCAATGAAAGTAAGAAGACTAACAAAAATAAAGAAAAATAAAATAAAAAATATTTAAAAGATGAATATGTGGTCATAAAATATGAAGGCGAATATTTTCCTGGTATAGTTCTAGAACAGAGCGATGATGGTTTGCAAGTAAAGGCAATGACATGAAATGAGTGGAAATTATTGGAAGTGGCCACAAAAGGAAGATATTCTAGTTTATCCTTTGACCGACGTAATTTCTAAAATAGCAAATCCTTTGCAAGTAACTAATCGTGGTGCTTATAGTGTTCCGGAAATTGACAATATGCGAAAAACAAAATGTTATTAATAACAAATATCGTTCTAATAGAAAATTAAGGTTGAGTTTTGTTTGTACATCATACTAATTATGTAAAAATGTGTTCTTTAGCATTTTTATATTCAGTTTTAGCTGTACTTTGTAAAAAAAATATTAATATCAATTATAACAATATTAACAGAAATTAAAGTTAAGAATTTATTAGGGTTTGGTTTTTGCACAGCATACTTCTTACTATTTAAAAATGGTTTTTAAATTAACTGTGTACTTCACTATATTTATATTTAGGTAATATCAGCTGTACCTTAATCTGTGAAAATCAAAATTTTAATATTAAAAATTCTGACTATTTTTTTAGAGAACTGAGTATTTAGAGGATATTATATATATAGTTTTTAACTAAACCGTGTTTTTTAGCGTATTTTATATTCAGTAATACCTGTACCTTTAGTAAATAAAATGTACTAAAATTTTAGGTAGTCTTATTTTCATTTTTGTATAACACGATAATACTGTAACAGTTCTAAACTTACCGTAGTAAAACCATAGGTCGGAAATAGGTAACCCAGTGGACGGTATCAGGAAAAATTAGTTAAGGCGGTCGGTAAAGGGGGTACTAGCTATTTTTGTACAAGCTGCCATATATTTTAAAAACTTGTTTTTATAATATTATTTATAACTAAACTATAATTATTGAAAATTGACCAACAGACAAACCTAAAGATTCTGAAATAATTGATTTTGCTAATATGTGGTTTTCCATGACATTGCTTACATTATTAAGAGCTAGTTCACATTCAACAAACTAACTAAACATTTAAATTTTGGATTTATCCTTGATAGCTCAGTTGCAAATATTCGATTTTAAAGAAAAACAAACCAATTTAAAATACCTTATTTTAGACAAGCTTTTTTGCAAAACTTTACATTAATAACCAAATACAAACTAAAATAACATACTTTTATGGGCGGCAACTAAACTGTGGATTTCAAGGAAAAAGAGTGCAGCTGTGAGATAGACTCATTTAAGTGTTCCCTAACTAGCCCTAGAGCTATGAGGACTAGCGATATAATTAACTGTACCTCAATAAAAATAAGTTTCGCTTATAATAACCCTAGAATAGACATTCAGAATATTCAGGTGTAAAATATAAAGTAAATCATTAGGCCTGCGACATTTTAGGACATGTTCTTGTCAGAGTATTTTCATTGGTGTATTGTCGTTAGGGAAATAAAATAAAATGATATCCACAATATTCAGATATATTTTTCTAGTCGTAAAAATTCAAATCCTTACCATTTCCAAACATCCTTAATAATTTACTCTACTGCTAAATGGGTATTCGCCATAACGACGACACTTGCCTGACCGTCTGGAGATTTCAAGCGAAATCATGCTTCGCCTGTAAATAGCACACGTCTCCAATGATTGCCAGTCTTGCTTCCAATTAAGAGTTTTCTTAACCTTACATCGGTCCCCTCTTTCGTTCCTTCGCTTCATTTACACTTTTTATGTGAATTAACGAATTATGAATTTACACAGCAGTTTGAACTCTCAATTTATTTGTCTGTGACTAGGACTTGTTTCTTAACGTCAGTGCATCCCTTTCTCTAAAAAAAAAAACGAAGAAAGCGACTGTGAGAGCGTTGAACTGTGCTTTATGAATATCTAAATATATCGGCGACATGTATCGCAATAACAACACGCACATTTTCTTAAATTAACACTGTAGTTGTCAAAATAATTGTATAAAGAGTTTAAAGCAATAAAGTTTTTATATAATTATATTTTGTTTGTATAAAGTAGGTTAGAAAAATGTTTCTAAGTTACTTTCTTAATTAAACTACACAAACAACCTTTTATTTTAACTTACGAGTTTAATTTTTGTTTGCCTGAAAGACTCAACTCTTTAAAACTTTTAATCGACACCCACACTTTTCACGTTTATGTTTCCATTACCTGGATAATTATGGAAGGTTCTGGATATCTATAAAATTGAAACGAAATAATTAAACCGACGCCGGAGGAGAATTTTATAATTATAAATTCTCAAACTGAAAAACTACAAGAATAAAAAAAATAATATATGATAATTGTAACTAGTAAATTTCTTACGGCCAATAATATTTTTGGGGTATATATAAAAAATTAGTGCATTTTAAAAGAAACGTAGTTGACATATTATATGGTACTAAAAATTCTTAAATATCTGTTAAATTCAAATTTTTGAAATCAACAAATTTTTTCTAATATATAAAAAATGCTCACCTAAATTTAAATGTTTAGTTTAGACATATTTGTTATTTTTGCAATTTTTAGAATTGTTTAAATGTTTTACAGTTTTTATATCTTGAACGAATACTTCCTAACTGTGTTTAAACATCGTAGTACATTTTTGAGTAATATTTGTTGCACATGCAACTAGATTTTCTTTCATAGAAGTAAAAGAACCAATAATTCCAATTGCATGTATACAACTTTTTCTTTAAAATTATTTAACAAGAATTTAATAATTTAATAATCCTATACTAATTCGTACTAAATTAAGTAGGTATCAATTTTTACACTTCGACTCATTTGGCATTTACAAAGTAACTAAATGCATCTTTATCAGCTTAATTTCGACCCCGCTCAGGCAACCGTGCCGGTCCAGTAAAACCGCATACGAACGTGCAAACAGCATCGCACATAAAGTTAAATATTCGCACGGTTGGTTTAATATCCGTTTTGACGGATACATTTAGCGAACGTACGTCTGTGGTGTACATAAATACGTACACAATTGACAGTGTCCAATGATTTTTCTTTTTGAAGTCCCGACAAACGAGCGAACCTATCCGCATGCAAATATATGCATTTGTCATCCACAAAGTTTACGTTCACACTAAGCAAACGTTTGCGTTCTTTCCCATTCAATAAGTGACAACACGTTTTAAGCTAATTATAAAAATAGCATAAACACCAAAGCATGAAAATATATCTTGGAAAATTGCTCCAGTATGGTGTTGTCATTACCATTGTTCTAATACCTAAATACTTACCTTGTATTAATTAGAGGATTGATAAAGAAAGATCCGTTATCTTCGATCGCACGTAACTTACTATGAGTCTGTCGCACGAGAACTTGTATGGTGACATCAATCTATTATAGATCTACTGAAATATCCTTCTTCTTACTTTTGCATTATTTTGTGCTTCCCATTCATTATCGCAGACTTTTCTAGATAACAGTACCCAAAAATCTTCAATTGCATGTGCTTGTGATACATTTAGGGGATTGTGATTTTTTGGTACACAAGGTAAATTGTAATTCTGGCATAGTGACAAGAATCCAAATCCGGCCAAAACGTTATTTGGTCATCATAATAATATTGGTAAAATTTAGTGGTTTTGATAGACATTTTCAATATATATCATGGCATCTACAGCTTCCCCGCGGAAATGGCACATTAAACCAAGATTTTATTTTCGAACGTTTTTTGTTTTGACTATTACTTTATTGGAGCAATTTTGTATGTTATCGGTAGAGAAACCGTAGTTACCTTTTATCTCTAAATTGGATAATGTACAACCTCCTTTTTTTATTTTTTTTTTGTTTTTTTTTTCTTTTATTTTATTTATTTTTTTATTTTACTTTGTTTTACTCGGTGCTCAGATTCTTTTATTTCGGAGGCGTTAGGGCGTGAGTTCAAATAATTTAAACAATATTGTGGGCGCCAGGCCTAGAGTGGCCAAAGAGGTTGAGCAGAAAAGAAAAAAAACAAGATAGATACTAATGTACGCTAAGACACAATACTTAAGTTAACTTGTAATGTAGCTTCCCAAAACCTTCTAATTCCTGCAATGGACAGATTATAAATAAAAGAATGAAATACTAATGCAAGGAAATTTATTGTAAATTGTATATAAAATATAAGTATAAATATCACAGTGGTATTAAATGTTGTTCAACACAATCAACAGTAACAATCAAATCACCACATATGAGATAAAACGATAACTACATTATTCATGAAATTAAATGTGCCAAATGAAATAATATTTATATCTTTAAGTTTAATATCTTGAAAGTACTGAAAAATTTTGATACATAAATTTACCATAAAAGTTAAATGAACTACCAGTAATTAAATATTTTGATTATTAAAATTTAAATTATGCAAAACTGATTAGGTGGAAAGATTGGAGTGAATATTTAAAGTATTAAAATTTTAAATTAAGTAAAATGATTAGATGGATAATTGAAAAGAAAGAGAGAGGGCAAGGATACAACCTTGAATTAAATTTTATTTTCTTAATTAAGTTTTATATTTGTTACCAAATATTGTTGAAAGAGCATAGCATGAATGTTGCAAAAACCAGATTTAATAAATATTATTTTATAAAAACCTCATATGAGAGATGCAAATATTAGTATCATATACCGATATTGGCTGAAAATCACCGATAATAAGAAGATGTGCTGTAATGCAAAATATATTCAAACAATCATAAAACTATAACAGGTGGTTGAAAATCACAGGTAATTTTAGGAAGTACAGCCCATTACAAAAAACTTAACACTTATGACACTAAGACATGGGTACTCAATATACACACAACATACATAATATAACTTATACTACAAAAAACATAAAGTCTCTTACTACCTATAAGCTATGAGCACTTACAAAGCAATTATTTGAAAAAGAACAATAAGAGTGTTTTACAAAACTCAAATTTAATAAAATAAGCCAGAAGATGCAATGAATTCTTTACTCAAAATCAACTAATTAAATAAAATACAACAAAGTAATACTTTAGAGAGTTATAGGTACCGAAATTAGAATAAAAGTTTATAGTTACTGATTTGCAAATGAATTCATGAGAAACTATTTAGAATTAAATTGGTTAATGACTTAAAGTGACTTTATAAAGGTAATTATAGTGCGAGAAGGCTGAATAATTGAAAAATTAGCAACGAAAGATCAAATTTCTAATGTATGCTCAGGGTAAGTAGAACACCAGTAGTAAAGCTACCTTTTATAAGCTAAAACAAGGAAAGGTACTTATCTTTAGACTCGGTGTTGGGTTGGTTCCCTAAATGAAGACTTTCCTCAACGCTTCACAGCAGCGGTTAGCCTATAAGCTCAACCAAAAGGAGGTGGTCCTCTAGACGAGCAGACTGCAACGGAGGCCCCAAAACAGCACAAGCCAACAAGGAAAACCTCAAATGCCCCGTTCCAGCTACGCCACGGTAGTCCAACCAGAATCTAAGTTTCCAACTTCCTGCCTGATGTCCCTAAGTTGACCTGCCTAAGCCACTGTTCTTCCCACAATAAAAGAGTGATGTTGATTTTATTGTGATTGCGCTATTAATTAAATATGCTCCTGCTGTAGGTTAAAAGGTCCTTGTAGTAGGATAAAAGCTTCTTGCAGTACGTTAAAAGCCTGAACAGATAGAGAAATGTGCTGAGTACCAACCCACGTGGCGACTATTCCATGAACCATCTCCTAGCAAGATTTTCTAATAATTTTGAATGACTAATTACCTGATGTTATGGCTTTGAGTAGTCTTGAAGTGCTTTCTAATCCCAATTAAGGCTTCATAGAATTCGCCGATCAGTAGAACTTCTTACACGTCGTGTAAAATGGCGGCACAAAAAACTATGAGAACTAACACTTCATTATTATTCTGCAGAGAGGTAGTAAGAGAGGATCTCTTTGTTCGGTCCAAAGGTTTTATAGTCCTAACATAGCGAAAAAAAAAAAGATGTATCCTGTTCCGGTACATGGTACCAACCTAGTACTCTCGATGACAGAAACCCTCGACAGACATTAAAAAAATCACTTTATCATCCCGAAAAGTCTCAAACCATCTCCCTTTGCTACGGAACACCACCACCGATCACCACTAACGAGACAAAATCAGCTGATATAACCTCAGACTTTGAAACCCCTGACATAATTTGGAAATAAAACATAGGGTAAACGGGTTGCCTGCAAAGGTGTCGCCAAACAACGATCTCGGACTTGTTATTGGTTTGTATTTTATATATCTGACTGTCTTAAAAGAAACATAATATCAGATATTTTGTGAATAAATAGGTGATAATTAAGAACTTGACCGTTGTAATAATCATTTTCAAAATGATTGTTACAAATGTGAATTATTTCTAATCATCCAAGATGATTTTTATGTTATTTGGAAAATCTATCCGGCGTAATGCCTCGCAACAACGCACAAATATTATCTGATTTTTGATAGCTGTCATAATAAACTTAAGTTTCAATCAGTATGTAGATACCATTACAACAAGATCACAGGCCACTATGATTAATCATCATCAAAACTTTTGTAACATACGTTGAAATAGATCCTAATAACGGACAGCAAAGAATTACTAAAAACTGCTAAAACCATTGAGGTTTAGAGCTTTAGTACAGCAAAATTTTATTCGTCAATACCAAATCCTAATTAGTCAAGATAAAGTGTGAAGAATGTAGAACGTAACCTTTCATGCAGAATTTTAATGAATTAACATAGAAGAATCAGATAATTTTTAGAGTCAATTCTTTCGTAAACGATACGCTCTAGCAAATTCAACTAAGGACCTTTTTTACGTAGAAAAGTCTGAAATTTAATAATTTCTAAACAAAATCGCAATAAAATAAAGGATAAAAAAATAGGGTTATCTTCACCCTTAACCTTCCCGGTATGTGACACCTCTGACAAGAATTTTGAAAATCTAAATTCAGAATAAGATTATAGAACTGTAAGCGGTTTCAAAAATATCGCGAAAATGTCGTTTTTAGGGTGTCCCTTAAAAATGGGCGTAGTTCCTCTAGGAATCATTTCCGCACCTATGTTAATAGGAACTTTCTGTCTTATTCTTACGCAAGGATTATACCCACAAACGGATAACGCTTACTTTCTTTTGAATCACCCTGGGTATATATATATATATATATATATATATATATATATATATATATATATATATATATATATATATATATATATATATAGATTCTAGGATAGTTGAATATATTTTATGTTAATATTTCTTTTGTATTGAAAAAATATTTAGTATTTATTAGAAAACTAAAGACATTTTAACTCATAGTATCAATAAATGCCCAGTTTTAAGATTTTCTTGAATATATTTTACCTAGACTATTAAGAGAATAAATTAACTGTAAACCTTGTAAACATAAGCAATACGTCTATTATTAATTGCAACTCTATTTACAGAAGATTCAGATGTGACTTAAGTCTCATATCCACCCCAATTAACTCTAAAGCTTCCGAAGGTACATATAAGTGAAAAATCTTTTCAGATAACTCCTCATTTATCCTAACCTAAGGATGTCTAGTTTCTATAACCCAAAGTAAATACTCAAGTTGTTAAAAGCTCCATTAAATTATTATTCATCAAAAAGACCCCAACGTAGAGAGATGATGCTGGTACTAATCCTTTGATAATTTATACTGATTTATAGAATAATATAAATCATACATCTGTTTTCTAAAGTCATGTGTTTCTCTCCACATCCAACCCAGAACTCTGTACCCTAAGTTCACGCTGAAAGCTTAAGAAGCATCGAATAGCGTGACAATATTCTATAAGAAAGTTTATAAAATCCAAACCACGGGGGTTTTTATCAAGCGAAAACTAGTTTACCGAATTTAATATTTCATTTTTCTAAATCACCCTCTCACTCAATAGATTAATGAGGTTCCATTTGGTTTATGTACAACAGGAAAATCGAGAATTCAAATTCTTTGAAGCAGTATTTTAAAAAAGACCAGCAATAAGAACTTAAAGTTGCTTAGATTACATATATTTTCAACAATAGAATTTTTAATAGATGCCGAAATCATTAAACTCTCTAATAATGTGCAGATGTGGACTAGCTGTTTCAACCAGGGGCGTAGCCTGGGTTTTTATTATGAGCTTAATATAAAGCATCTTTTAGGCAAGAACATAAAATAGCAATAAGCTAAAAAGCTAAATGTACATAGTATACCTTTAGTTAATTGGAATCTTAACGTAGCCTTTTTATATTTGGGACGTTGAGCAATGAAATACGTAAAAGCATTTGCTCATTGGCTTTTAAATGTATGTGCTGATGTTATGGGAGCCGCCAATCTTTTACCATCCTCGTCCTTAACTAAAAGCTTAAAAGTAGCAAAAAAAGCAGGCTAGGATCGCTTAACTCTATTCTATGCAGAAAGTTTGAATGTCTTTGCCCGCACAGGAAGTGTAATTAGAAGGGCGACATCATCAGTATTGGTTTTCCAATGAAAGAATTTCACTCATATACGGATAAAATGGCGTTTACGGTGGGCGATATTTAAAAAATATAGCAACATGGCGGGGGTTCTGATTCTGTAACTGAGACGTTTCTCAATTCCACCCTCGACACGAGACAAAGAGTTGAAATAATATATAAAAGTTTTTCTTCCTAAAATGTACAATAAAAATTAAGCATTTAAAAAAATCCATTTCTACTTCACATTTCAGGGTCCCTAGATGTCGAAAATAATGTGTATCAATCAAATTTATTTTTATTTCAAATTTTGGTCAAAAATTATGGGTCGTATGAGGATAACCTAATAATATCTTGGTAGAAAATCTAATATGACGGAACAAAATTGCAGCCTAGTTAAATGTTAAAAAAAATGTTACTAAAAACTAATTACCAAATTTTCTTCAATTTTGCCTATAAATTAAGTGTTATATAGAAAGCGACTTTTAAAATATTTTAAAAAACCGCCCGAAACAAGCTAATTATTAGATTGATTTAAAATTCTGCTAAATACTTAAATATGATATAGAGATGAACTTGTAACATTGTGGAAGGAATTCAACGTGGCGGAACAAAATGGTGGCCAAATAAAATGTTAGTTATTATGAAAAAAAATCACTCTCCCAGGTTTTACATCTCTATACGTTTCAGCATTCCTAGATGCTGAAACAAAACAGGTTTTTCTCAATTCCGTCGTATTCACTCAATAAGTGACAACGCGTTTTAAGCTAATCATAAAAATAGCATAAGCACCAAAGTATGAAAAAATATCGTGAAAAATTGCTCCAGAATGGTGTTGTCATTACCATTGCTCTAATAGCTAAAAACTTTTCTTGTATTAATTAGGAAATTGATAAAGAAAGATCCGTTATCTTCGATCGCACGTAACTTACTAAGAGACTGTCGCACGAGACCTTGGATTGTATTTACATCATTCCTATGGATCTACTGAGATATTCTTCTTATTTTAGGTTCATTTTGTGCTTCCTATCCATTACCATAGACTTTTCTAGATAACAGCGCCCAAAAATATTCAATTGCACATGCTTGTGGTACACTTAGAGATTGTAATTTTTCGGTACAAAAGGTATATTGTTAGCTTCTAGCCAGTCTATTGTAGTTTTGGCATAGTGACAAGAATCCAAATCCGGCCAAAACATTATTTGGTCAACATTATAATATTGATAAAATTTAGTAGTTTTGATAGACATTTTCAATATATACATTGGCATCTACAGCTTCCACCCTTACCCGACTTACATACAGTCTAGAAATGGCACACCTAACCATGACTTTATTTTCGAACTTTTTTTTGTTTTGAATATTACCTCATTGGAGCAATTTTTTATGTTATCGGTATAGAACCCTTAGTTACCTTTCATCTCTGAATTGGATAATGTAAAATATTTTTCATCATCCCACATGATTTTTATGTTATTTGGAAAATACATCCGGCGTAATGCCCTGCAACGTATAGGTATTCTTGCTAACTGGTTGGGTGTGCATTTTGCCTTACGCCTTTTTTACGTTATCTTTTTACAGTCTCATATGAAGTATGATATTTTCTGCCTTACCTACGTAGCGATGTTTCAACGCAATTCTTCGCAGTTTTAACTAGTCTGTTAGCTTGGATTTCGCTCAGTATTTTTGGTCGCCCACTTTTTGGCAAATTTAGACAAGGTATCCCTTTTCACATTCCATTATATATTTTTATATTCCATACTGTAGATATATATATATATATATATATATATATATATATATTTCATCGTGAAAAATATTTACAATTTCACGCTTAGGAACTCGTCCAACGTCGGTCTGTCTATCAGTTCATGCCATAGCTAAAAATCTACTTACTCGATTGACTTAAGTTTGGGTCTAAAATTAAGGGTCATCCCCATATGACATGTGGTAGGATTTTCGTGAGAAACCAATATAGCGGAAAAAATACTGTTATTAAGAAACTAATTATCCAATTTACCTTAAATGTTGAATCAAATTAAGTGTTACGTAAAAATGAACTAGTGATATTTTGGTACGAATCCAAGATGGCAAATGAAAATGTCGGCCTAACAAAATTTTAAAAAAATCAACCTGGAGAAAGAACTTATTAGACAGATTTCAAAGTTCATGCGAGCATTAAGTGCGATATATTGGTAAAATTGTGGTACGAATTTAAGATGGGGGAAAAAATGGCGGCCAAATAAAATGTTTCAGAATCAACGTAAAAAATATCTTCTTATTCAGTTGACTTTAAGCTGTGCACTAAAATTAAGAAAAGATTTATGTCGAGGGGAGTTCGAGATGAAGAAAATGTACCGACTTTTGATATTAAATACATAACGTACAGGATATTTTTCTTGGAAATTAGCTTTTTTATGGAAATTGTTACAATTTTATAGACACATAAATAAAGATATCGAGTGTCATGTTTACGTTGAGTTTACTGATCATAAAAGTTGTTTTAATCGTTCATGTGCAAGACAGAACATGCAAATATATTATATTGGTTTTAATAAAAATAATGCTGATAATAAAATTAAATAAACTAAAAAAAATTAAAGAGATTTATATGTCAAAAGAACTTTCATTTAACCTATTTTTGATATTGTGTTTGTTGTTCACATATAACAATAAAAAAATATGATAACCTTAAATTTTGCAGTGAACCTAACAATCTTTAACTTTATTTTAATCAGTTTCTAATTGACCTATGGCTTTGAAATGTCGTGCACTCATAATAAGTCGACGACTTGACAGCGACCTTTATCAACCTTGTTAGTTAATTTTGGGCCTATTTCCCTGAAATTCTGAGCACATACATAAGTATGATGACTATATGACTAATCCTTTAAATTAATTAAATCCATCTTAACCTAATACTAAATCTTAACTTTGAGTGTTGCCTTGACAGTGCTATTAAAAGGTAAGGGTTAAATCAATTTTAAACCACGTTCACTTAACCTATTGCTTTTAAATTGTGTGCATTCTGTAACAATACAAAAATGTGGCGATCCTATCTTCAAACATGACCTTAATAATATTTTAAATCGATTTTTAATTACTTTCAATGCTTTGATACTTAATAGACCTATATTGGTCCAATAGTAATGATATAATAATTTATTAATAAAATAAATGACAAGCCTTACTAATAGTGTGATTAAATTATATATCTCCTGACAAGCTTTTAAAATCGTTTATTCTTGCCACGGTTTTATAATATGACTTTGATATGGCAATACACATTAATTTTTTTTTTAAATAAAGCTTTTCTTTTTTAATTTCTATGTATGTTTATTTTGGGCCTAAAAGAAATAACAATTAAGTTTTAAATAAAACATCTCTCTTTCCATCACTTCAGGAGGGTCATTTCTTTAAGAACTTCATAACCTATTGTTTTATCTGAACTTTCAGATCCTGCAACTCTCCTCAGCAAAGTACTTAAAAAGAATCAAAACTTTCTATCTTATTTTTATGATGTCATATACTCGCTATTTTTCGATCAATACGAAGGAAACGTCGGGCAGTTATCTCAAGTATCGCATTACTCAAAACCCATTTAGATAAGAGCCGTCGTTGAAACTTTCATTAGCCGCAAATAATACTTACGACTCTCCTTATCTAATTTTAGATAGGACAAACGCCAGTGTGGTGGTTGTAAACTTAAAATCAAAGGTCATGTGTTTAAATTGCCTATTAACAAGTGATAAGGAGTTTAGCGCTGGGCACAATTTGCGCCAAAACTACACAAAAATTACGTTTTTGTGATTTTTGATAGAGGAAATCTTTTTTAAGTACAGGATGTCTGGTTATATTTCAAACGAGAGCTACAAGCTTAGTCCTTCAAGATTTCAATAAACATTTTATAAAAAAGTTTATTTAGATGGCACAGTGGTAAGGTTCTCAGCCCGCGTCGTATAGCATGTGGGTTCGAATACCGACAAAGACGAAATTTTTTTAGTTTTTTTTTTAACAAAATTTATAATTAATAAAAATGTGGATTACTTATTTTCTTAAAATTAGGTTAGGTTTGGTTTGCTGTAAACAAACGCGGGATAGCGCGCCAACCGAATTCGGAGTCTATATTAAAACAAGGACTTTTTTAACCAAATCTATACTTTTAAGTGAATCCCCCGTTAGGTTAGTAGAAGTTGGTCGTTTTTTCTTATTTAGCGTGAACCGACTGTCCGGCGATTTGTTCACGTTAGCGTGGAAGGAGCAACGGCCTATTTTCCAATAGGTTTACTTACTTACGTGATTGTTCTCTCTCTTTCTAACACTTTAGCCCTTATGGCTGGGTTTTTGTTGAATTTCTGGTTTGTCTTTTAATATAAAGGTATCAAACCTGGTATTTTAAAAATCAGCAAGAGGATACCCATTTACTAAAGTAATATTATACAGGGCGTTCCATTTAAAATAACAAACTTGACTTTCCAATTGCCATTTGTTTATTTTTTTAGCGAATCCTGATGGTCCAGAGACAACCTTCAAACTTTCGTATACCATATTCTTTAATATCTCTAAAAGTTGAGCTTGTAGACTACGTTTAAAATATAGTCAGACACCCTGTACAGAATGCATTAAAGCGAATTCCTCTACAAATATAAATCTAGAAGTAAGCAAAAGGGGGAAGGAGAGAGAATAAATTAGTTCTGAAAACTGCAAACAAAAATACATAATGGTTGTTTTTGGCAAAAGAAATCTTTTTTATGTGCCAAATACTCTAATACAAATTCCTTCATATAAATCAATCGAGAACGAACCAAAAAGGGGTAGAAAATTTTTGGGGAGTGTTGTTAAAAACTTAAGTTGTAACAGTTTTCAGGGTTCAACCCAATAGAAAAGACTAGTTTTTAACATTTTTTTTAAATGTAATCTCAAAATTTAGAATTTTGAGACTCGATTAAGTTTGGCAAATCTGGCTAGTTTCAAGAAAAAATTAAACCGGAATTAACAGAAAAAGGGGAGAAGAGGGCATAACTCATAATGGCTATTCGGAATAATGTTTTAAATTTGAGAATCGAGTCTTGAATTAGGGTTTTTATAATAGAATAAAAACGAAAAACAGAAAACAAAGTTTGTGGATATAGGTCGATATTTCCGAAAACTAAAAAATATTCACAGTCGTTTATATGATATTTTTTCAAGGCCAATACCTATATTTATGATTCTCAGTTTATTTCATTTCGTTTACATGTCCCTGCTTTTTCTATAACATTTTTACTGACCTACAAATCCAATTCTTCAACTTCAACATTTCGCGATGTGCAATCTCGTATTTTATCTAAAATTTCGATATTTAACAATATTCTAAACCAATTCGTCTTAGAGGGGCATTAATAATCTTAGCTATGTTTCCTGGTAAACGAACAAACACAGGACACATAATTGTTAATTGTTTGTGAAGTAAAGTTTACCATGCATGATTGTATAAATATCTGTTTTAATTAATACCAAAATCAAATCAGTATTTAAATTAAATAAATTGGATCAGATACTTTAGGAATGCAATTTTTTGCAATGATCTATGTTCTATGATTGCAAAATTGTTGTAACTTAATCGTTTATGATTCAGGTGAAATTCTTAAATTTCCCGTTTGACTTAAAACACGATTTACGGGAAAACCAATACATTTACGAAAAAAATTGTGGAGAAACGTTTTTATCACAATAAAATTGTCTTTTCGATAGCAAAAAAATGTTTTGTCAATATTTCCGGGTTTTGAATAGAATAGGGTGTACTCACCCATCTCAATCCATTTTTTGTATATTTCCGGAACGAATTGGGTAGACGAATTTTTATTTTCCCATTTTAACTATTAAAATTAGCTCCTCTGCAAAAAATCAGCCCGAATGTATTTTTTTTAAACCCCTAAGAGCAGGACAATTTTCGGATAATATTGGCTATTACACCTAACTTTTTTCGTTAATTATCCTGTTCGCATTTATTAAATTTAATTATTAGGGTAAATAAAAAAATATTTGGTTTGGTCCACTATCTACACACATTTAGAAACCCCAATAATAAATACATTTTGAAATATCACTTAAATCTTATAAAATATAAAAATAAGAATCTTTTAAATAGTTGACTGTCTATCTAACTTTTCTTTATACTACAGTTATACTGGTACAAAGAGATGCCATACTAAAGCGGTTTTAAAATAAAAATTTAAGCCAAAATAACTGAGATTACGAATATTGACTTTCTGGTTATAGCGATACCTGGAAAAGTACCCTTTTTTTGACTGTTCAAATGCTATTTTAGGAATTTTCTGTTGGAAAAATATTTAGCGAATCATTCTAGACAATAAATATGTCCATCCCTTTTTGAACATTAGACACAACTTGGTACCAAAATGGAAGCTATTTTCACAAGATTTTTTTAAATTTGCTTCCTTACTTATTTTTTTAATTTGACTTCCCAAAATCAACGATGTATTACCTTTAATGTTTGGGCAACAGATTTTAGGTTTTCAGGTAAGAGACAATGCTTTAGAGAGGTACAGAAAACATTTTTAATAACCAAAGTAGGCGCGGAAGGAAACAAATGATAACACGTGTGTGTTAGGAAAATAGCGCATTGTATAATATCGTAAAGTCTGCTTTGTTTGCTAATAATAACCTTTTAAATAGTGATTATTCTGTTACTCTGTAATAAAAAAAATACATTTTTTCCATTAATGCTCACAGAAATAACGTTACTGTTATAATAATTACAAATATTAATAATAATGTAATTTTCACGTGCCACGCGTCGAATGGTAAATTGTTCCGAAGTAGGCCGGGTTAGGTAAAACAATACTATAGATTACGCGTGATCGGCTGGCGTCCTGTGGCCATTATATCAATAATAAAAATTATTATCGTTTAGGTTTTAAAAAGATATGTTTAAATAGGTGTTTTTTATTAAATTTTTTTCTTGTAATGTGGGAAAAAATATTTTACACAACTTGTTACTTGACTAACATAGTCGCGTGATTTACGCACTGTGCTATGTAATATAAAATTGTCCATTCCACCATAGTTAAAAAAAATCACGGGTCACACTAATTGCAAACTTAATAATGTCACCCCAACCAACGAACCCAAACCAATTTATTTGTAAATTATGTCCCAATTCATGCCCCTTGGTGTTAATATAATAACGTTGCTTAATAGTTGTTTCGTATGTAGGTCAAATAAACAAGACACTCTTATATTATGCGTCGCATTATACTACAAAATCCCGTAAGATAAAAGCTATTTTAGAGCTTGCATTACATACAATAAGGTCTGTTTAGATTTCGCGATATTCCCATTTCATATGCGGGAGATATCTTGTTAATAGTGTTAAATATACTCATGTAATAAGTGCTTTTTTCAAACCTTGTTATAGAGTATTCTGTTACAGTCGTCCTCAATCTATTCGTTTTATTGTGTTTTACATCTTCCATTTTACTTGTAAAAGACACTTCTTCTAGATACACTGCCTTTCATTATCATAATAGTTTCAAAGAAATGTAAATGTATTTATGTATTGCTACTCGACAGGATAAATATGTGGAAACCGTAAACAAGAGCTTGTAAATTCTTAAAAAGTTTACAAAATTTCGTGGTTTTACACAATATTACAAAAACATATATATATATATATATTAAATAGACAATGTAGTGGTAGAATTTTAATGAATTATTGTTACGCTGTAGCAAAAAACTAGGCTCAGAGATATAATAGTTCTAAAATAAATTAAAAAAGTTACCTTAATATATTTCTCATTTAGGTTTTTAATGGTAAATTATTATTAAAACGTACTTTTTAAAAAAATCCATTGTTAAAGTATTTTCTTATAGCTAAGAGATAAATTATTTTAAGTGCTATAATAAAAATAGCAGTTACTAAACTATAAAAAAGAACGTTGCCATAATGTAGAGAATATAATATTAGGTACTAAAACAAAAATTAACCTAAATGCTGAGTTATGTCTGGCATATCCACAGGATTAATGATTTTTAGCGAGTACTCTAAACACACGAAAGCCTACCTGATATTTTTTACCCGACAATATCAGTTTGATTTATATTGATTTACACAGCTGGATCATTTACCCTTTGATTTAACTGAAACCCAAAGACTTAAAATTTTAATGATTAATGGTTATGAGACCAATTTTTTTAAAAAAGTGACAACAGCTACTTACGACTATTTAGAAATAGTTGTGCAACAGCGTTTCTTAAAAGACTCAAATATCTTTCTCCATTTAATGTTTCTTCCATGAAGAAAAGGCCAATTATTTTTTGACTTACTATACCGGCCTAACCTTAAATTTTTAATATGGAATAAAATATTATTTTTTACTTTAGTTCTTTTTTTCAAGTCTATTTTTTTTTAATTTTTATTTAAGCCTTTTTAGCTCTGTTTATACAAAGACCTAAACTTATGTTAAAATTTTGGTCGACCCTAATAAAATAAATAATTAGCTATTGAATTAATTTTATATAAAATGTCCCTTCTATACATATTTATAGGATATTAACAATACACACTGTCAAAATTTAGAATGATATGTAAAGCCCAAAAACTATATGAAACACGATATTAACATGCATACTTGTTTTCCTGATGATATGGTGAACGCCATAAATATTGTCTCCGGTCTTATGGACCACTCCCACATATGTAAATGAATATTCCTTGAAAATGTCCTCAAAATTGGTCAAACCATCGAAGGGTAATCGACGTACGTACATAAAAAAATACGTTTTGAAATCGATTAAAAATATCATTGTCACTAGAGAAGAAATGCGACAAAATACTTTCGTAATATTCGGTCATAAAGGATGCCATTCGCCATTGTACCATATAACCATGGCATTAGAGTACTCGAATGATATGTTTAGATATTCTCACGAGTCAATGAGGATTGATAATTACAGAGAGGATTTTTGTTGAAATTTTAACAGATTCCATTGTTAATATTAATAATTTATAACAACTGAAGTTGTTTGTTAGGTTAACATTATTCAGGTGGGGCGCGCAACCACACTGCCTCAATGAGCAGCCACCTTTGACATTTTGCATACATACGAACTAATAATCTCCTAATAGATCTGATTATAAATACCACATTTCTCTTGCCTTTCTGAATAGTAATCTTAATATTTCAGACAGCCTAAGGAATCTAAGGCAAGTCCCAAGTGTTCAATTTAACCTTCCAATCCGTGAACACTTGAAAATTGGTTTTACCATTGGTAGTATCATCTTATGAATAAATAAGTAGTCTACAAGTAGAATTTTAGGAAAAGCACTCCCTTTAATAAATTGTCTGACACCGACAACCTTCTAATATTGCCAAAATATAACGTCATTTCATTTTCCAATTTTCCGCTATAAATATGAATATTGTAGAGACGTTTTATATTCTCTCCCATTCAATTTGAAAATGCTCGATTAACTGCAAATTTCCTCGTTCATTATTTACAAGTCCACCATTGTTTCAACTTAGGGAAAATAAACAGTCAAAATTCTAATTAAAAAAAAAGACAGTTAAAGATATTGACTCTTGTGATACTCAGTATGTCTAATTTTGAGTTATATAAACTTAGCATGATAATAATTGCAAAGTGTGGGACCATATTAAGAATGAAATTTGCATTTCTAAGTAGTCTTTAATTAAATATCGGAAGAAAGGCTTCAAAAAATGAGGCAGTTATATTTTTCTTCAGAGTGGAGTTTTTAATGTCTGTTCATAACATCTAAATGTTATCCTATAGTAAGCATATAAAGAAAAATACCCAGTTGAAGTTTAATTCCGATAGGAAATTTTAGCCATAACTTTAAAAATTTTAAGTTATTATTTTCAAATTAGGTGTACGTATTCTATTTAAGCCAAAAAATAAATGTAAACACTTTTAATTGCCCTGCAATTTTCATTTACTTTTTGATACAAAGCTATAGCCTAAATTATATATCAGGTACAAAAAAAATTTTCGGAAATTTCTTGTACAATCACTAAAAATTATACAAAAATAAAAATGCAGAAAACGCAGAAATATAAAGACAAATTATATATTTTTAACAGAACTCCCTTTATAGCTGATTATAAATACACTTAGTTTTATAAAGAGAGACAGAGAGAAAGAGACAGAGAGACCTACTTTATAAAACGTGAATATCATACTTAACACAACTCGTTTATCATAAGTTACTAAAATTACGCTCGTTTGGCATACAACATTCGGCATGAAATACTTCTTAAAGCTTTACTGTATTTTTAGATACATATCCATTGTTTCCGCATTTCAAAGCATTCGGGGAAATATTTGCAACTTTCTGACAGGTTAAAAAGTATCTCCTGTCAAAATGCTTACCCTTATAATAGCCAAAGCATCGTCTGGCATGGCGCATGGCCCACTTCGAAAAAGTGGGAATTTTCTTTAAAAATAAAAGGCTCAATATTTGGCATGCTCCATTTATGGATTTACCGATTTGTAAAGGACGTAGGCGTTTCATTGACAGGTTTATTCTTGCTTATTTTTTTTATATAATTGCCATAATGGGCCAATTTTGTTTTTCTTAAATACCTTTGAGTTTTTAATTTAATTATTTGTATTTTTAATGATTTTAGCGGTAATTAATGGAAAAATTTTCAAGTCATCAGCAACATTTTCAATAAATGCTTTTTTCGTCTACTGTATTTGTTAAAAATCATATTTTTTCATTTAGGCCACTTTTACGCTAAACGAGTTAACATCTTATTTTACAACTTTCATATATGTGGTTGTTTTGGATTCCTTATTTTTTGTCCTTAGGTATCTAACTTTTTAAATGTAAACTACACACAACATATACTTATATATATTAATATACAGAGTGTTCCTAAATGATGTCAGAATTTGACAAATTTTAAACCAAAAGAGATTGTAAACAAATTTTCAAAACGACTGAGTTATCAAGATGCTCTGTGTGAAAAATTTAATTAGAACATTAATGTGTTTTGTAGTAAGTATATAAAGTTAAACCTTAAGAAAGGAAATAAATGGTGTTTGTTCTAAAAACCAAAATCTTTTTAGCAGAGATGTTTGTTTTACTGAAGTTATTTTAACGTGTTTAAAATCATCACAACCCATTGGGCCACCCCAAATGAAAATTGATTCTTATTGTTCAGAAATGTTTGACTTAATTTATGTAAAACTCGAATACAAAATTTTGCAATTAACCTTACGACATATTTTAAAATTGTCTCACAAAAAAAATGTGCGACGCACCTGCAAAATTTCTAAAATTAAATATATTTATCACATCATTTACTACCGCCTTGTATAATTCGTCAACCCGCAGAAAGCAATAAGACCTAGACGCATTATTTTGCCGAATTTTTAGGATTCCGCCCCAAGGCAAAAATTCCCTTCTTTCTTTTCCAGACATTCGGCAAAATTAATGATAAAAGTTGGATTCAAGGAGAGGATTTAGTTTTCTTATAAAGGTCGCAATTATGACGATGACACGAGCCCGGTCAGATTCCAGGTATCTTTATTATCGGCGAAAAAACTTGGAAAAGTCCGAAGGAAAAAAAATATATCCTAAAATATAAGAGATTGACCATCTATTTATGAAAGGTTGCAGAGATGGACTTGAGCAATTTATTTGTTAATGCACATGAGATTTGAAAAGCAAATAGGAGTATTTGAAGATACATAAAAATATACTGCATATCGTCAAAGGTGGACATATTATCTAAATAAAATTATATTTTAACTTAAGCCTAATTCAGTTTTACTGCCACTGTCATCAATGATTCTACATTATTGCTTAAATATACTGAACTTTTACAACATGTTGTATGAAATTCTTCCAGCTTTCACAAAGTATATCATTTATAGTTTTTATTTTATTCAATCACCGGACACTTCGAAAGTAGGAGAAACGTTTTCTGTTCTTACTCTTGATTTAACTTAATGCCATATATATTCAGTCGGATTAAAAACACAATAATATGGACGGAGCAGCAAAACAAACATCACGCTCACAAACATATTCCTTTTTGAATTCGCAGTCTTTTAAAACTTTCAAAACATCACTTTTCTTATAGCTAAATTTAATCAATTTCTAACTCAGCCCTTTTCAGATCCACCATGCAAAATAGTGGTTTACTTTTATTTGAGGGAGCTTTGGTTTGACATTTTGTTTTGTTGTCAACTTTGGGCCAGTATCATGGGTATCGAATCAAGTTTCATCCAGATAATTTACTGGCCTATTTTCAGATCGATAATTTTGAATTTTTGTAGATAAGCATGTCGCAGGATTTAAAATATTTGCGATTCCATCACTATTTCCCTTTTATTTTTTATTTTGTACAGTATAGGACCGCTCGTCATACATAGAATATATTGTAACAGAATACACTATTACAACGGTATAGAGTATATATTTTTATGTAATTCAAACAATATTTTACTAAATATGTTGGTTCTCCCGTTAACGCTTAAACAGGCTTGATTATTTCAAAGGAATTATAAGTGGATTTGTCTAATATTAGTTTCGAAAATTTTAAAACCTAAACAAAATAATAAATATTATATATCTCAAACGCTATCTTCTAGACTGTATAGACGGATTTATGTATAGATAAACTTTCTTAAGTGGTAACAATTTATGCCTTCTTTTCAAGAATTCATGGTCCCATATGACCCCTGTCTCATGGGAATCTTTCTTTGGCCCGTTTAATTAACTTGATGCAAATATTAATTGAAACATTTTATTTGGTTATTTTATTTGGTAATGTTAAAAATACAATAGAGTACTTTGTAATAGGAACATCACCAAACAGCCATATTTTTGGGGCATAATTTTCCCTACAAAAAAGATTAACTGAAAGGGTTTTTCTGTGCCTGTTTTTTGCCATGACTTTTCGTACCCATAATGTGGATAAGTTAGTATAGGCATATGTATTAAATTATATACATAACCTTAGGACTAAGAATTGAGGGAATATTATTTTAATCGATTTATTCACTTTTTATTATCATGGGTGACACCTCATGTCTCTAAGACGAAGTTCTGAACTTAAAGTACAGAGTAGGGACTTAAGCTTCACCATTCACAGCTTTATTCGTTTCGTTCTGACTAATAAAATCAAAGAGGGGACTGTTCTAAAGGGTGGATCTAGTAAGAGCTGAGCTAACTTTTTATTTTAAGGGAAAACTAAAAGTCAGTCTGTGTCAGAGTTTTGTTTCTAATAGTTGATTTTAAATTCTTCTTTTGTGGTGGCTTATGGGGCTTTGCGTATACAGTGGGATATTAGAGTTGAGGGATTTTCAAAGATATTTTATTTTCCTTCTATGATTTATTTGGGCAGTAACTTGTCTACAAGAGTTAAATTTATGGGTTATTTAACGATTTTTTTTTCTTTTGTACTAAGGTTGAGGATTTTAAGATAATTCAGCCATTTTTTAGATTTAAATTTTTTTTTGTTATTAATTTTAAGTATTATTTTCGTACATTATTTCACTTCCTTTACTTTTGTTAATAGATTTTTAAGTTGTTTTTAAAAACCAAATCTTTTATTTAAATAAACCACCTGCTAGTTAAAATAAATCTATTGAAGAAGAAGATACTATTGTTGTTGCAGTTTGCTGTTGTTCGAGCTTATATGGCCGAAGAATTGGTGAGATAAGATGTTTAATTCAATTTGTACTAACAATTATATTTGATAACTTTGTAAATTATAATTTACGAAGAAGCCTACAGAGTACCTTTGATTTTACTTATCATATCTTAGTTAATTTCAGTATTATGATAGGATTGCCAGCTATGCTTCAAATAAATAAATAAAATAAATAAATAATTTTAAATATAATAAATAACCCTGTTACAATATTTTTCTCCTAATGCTATCTTTATTACAATCGTTTACATGATGTGTCCGAAATTCTTCCAGTTTTTTCCTATTACTGAGTAAATGTAGAATGTAGAATAATCTTACGATTACTCTAAGCTCAAGAGATAGGTGGACTGTATCATTAACTCCTTAATAAAATTTTGAATTTGCAATTAACTAAAATACGCCAAGTAACCAAAATTTAAATAAAATAAAAATAAGTTATATAAAGTGATGGGTTTTAAATACAAGCCGAAACAATAAAAATGAGGTGGTTCCCCAACACTATGATATGATTTCTTACATATCAATGGCAGCCTGCGAAAAACTTCTAGAAATGCAGTAGCTGCAACTGCACCACAACTACGAGCTACATCTGCACCCTAACCTGGGCAGCACTTGATGAAGAATATATAGCGGACTGGATCGGAAAGCTGCTTCATCCTGTGTTCTTACTCGATCCTGGCGATTCGTACCTCCCGTTGAAGTGATTAAATAAATTATGTGTGTATATATATATATATATATATATATATATATATATATATATATACATAATATATAATAACATGACCTGTTTATTAAATTTAAAGCGGATTTAGAAAATTAAAAAAAAATGTATTTTAGTAAATAAAGAACTAATGGTTTTCTTACAATACCCTTAATCGTAGGAATTAGGGTTCATTCCGTTCACTGGTTTCTTGCAAAGCACTTTGTTTATTAAAACTTACCGAAGTTTCGTAAATATTTGTATAGCGTGATATGATGTATAAGTGATAAATGTTTTTTCTTGCGATGGCGGCTATCGCAATTTTCTCACGGAGGCTATATATCAAAACAAAAGGAAGTCAATATAACCACTCTTTAAAATCAATTCGGAAAGCAGACATGTATTACAAAATATTTAGTGGATCTCAAATAGTTAGTATAGTCAGCAGATAGCAAAAATCGGGTTTTTCCTAACTACGGTACGTAACTCTAGGAAGAGATATCTTAGGTCATTTTAAGAAAAAAATTTTCTATGAACATGTGTCCGGAGTTGTGTCGATTCTGAGAAATAGGGTGTTAAAGTTAAAACAGAAGATAGGTTTTTTTATAAATATCATAAATATCCTTAAGCCAATTTGGCTGAAATTTGTCACTATTATGTGTAATACTAAGGCGGTAATTTAGCCCTAACTAGATTGAAGTAATTGAATCTAGTGGTGTCTCAAGGGGCACCACAACCATCAATACTGAGAAAAAAATGCGCTACTGGCCCTCTTTGCAGTTTTTTAGCTTTTTTAGTTTAAGCAACTAAAAATACAACTTGGTCCCTTGTGTTGTGTTCATATCTAGCTTCGTTTTCGATTTAAAAAAATCACTTTAAACCACTCTAAATGTTTTTACACCTAACTGGGGGAGTTTACCTTACTGATATCAGCATACAATGATAGCACTGACACTGTCATATCAGTAAATTTTAAAGTTGTCAATTAGCAGTGAATAATTGAAAAATTTTAGTATTTCTGAAATGACTGACATGCACTTTATGTATGGATTAGCAAATATAAATTCGGAAGAGGCACGGAGAATTACCAAGACAGATATCCTAACAGAGTAATTCCATGTAATAAAACATTTAGAACGATACATGCAAGGTTAAGTGAAACTGGTAATTTTAATAAAAATACAAGTGATAGAAGACCAGAAACTGTAACAACGCCTAAACTAGAAGAAGCTATACCTAATGCGGTCGAAGAAGATATTTTAAATAGTACCAGGAAGATTGCACTGCAGCTTCAAGTCAGCCCAAACAAAGTTTGGAAAGTTTTAAAAAGAAATCTACTGTATCCATATCACATACAGCGGGTTTAAGCTTTACTGCTTCGGGTTTTTCAACCAAGATTATTGTTTTGTAGGTGGTTGCTGCATATGGTAATACACAATAACATTTTATTTACAGGCGAGGCAAATTTTTCACGAGATACTGACATTAACTATCATAACAACCATTTTTGGGCCGACGAAAATCCCCACGTTATTAGAGAAATTCAAAGCAACAATTTTTGCTGAACGTATGGGTAGAAATTATTGGGTAATTTTTTTTACCAGCAAGATTAACAGATGAATCCTATACAGACTATTTGCGAGAACATCTACCCAATTTGTTATAGGATGTATCCCTACATGTAAGAGTGAATATGTGGTTTATGCACGACGGGGCCCCAGCTCATTTCAGTGTCCTTGCTCCTAAGAATCTCGACATTACTTACCGTAACAGCTGTATCGGAAGTGCAGAACCTTAAAACTGGCCAGCTCGTAGTCCCGATATGAAACCTCTAGATTTCTATTTATAAGTTCATCTGAAGGCTCCAGTTTATAAAACTCCTGTACTAGATGTAAACGACTTGAGATATCGAATAGTCGACAATTGGAATAAGGAGTACTCCAGGGATTTTTGAACGTGTCAGTGACGAAGCGATTGCAATCGTGTATTTTATCTGATGGTAGTCATTTTGTTCATCTACTTTAAGATCGAAATTTTTCATTTTCCTGTAATTTATGGATAATAATTAATACATAAAGTATGCCATACAGATCTAAAACATCGACGAAAGGAGGAGGTATGTCGAAGGCAGACCGTTTGCATAGATATACAGAGTTGTAGCCAACCGCGAATGATCATTACACCGTTTCAATAGTTACTCACATTCTTTTCATAGACTCACATTCGTGTGCCAAACGTTTTTATTTTGTTAGTGTCGTCCATTGATAATTTTTAAAGTGGTTTAAAGTCATTTTTTTTCTCGAAAACGAGTCTAGACACGAACAAAAGAACAGTCTTGTAAGTTGTATTTTTAGTTGCTTAAACTGAAATAACTGCAAATAGAGTCAGTGGCGTACTTTTTTTTCCTCAATAAAAATGGTTGCGGGGCCCCTTGAGACGAAACTGAACTTAATAACTTCAATCTAGTTAGGGCTAAATTAGAGACTTAGTACTAAAAATGACACTGCCAAATTTCAATCAAATTGGCTTAAGGATATATATGATGATAAAAACCGATTTTTTTAAAAAACTTTAACACCCCGTATTATCTCAGATTCGAGAGAACTCCGGACATATGTTCATACGAACTTTTTTTCTTTAAATTACCTAAGGAATCACCTTCTGTATTAAAGAAGGCGTTAACAAAGCATATAAAATACAAATATTTTTACTGTAACACCAGGCAACTATTAAAAAAGCCTAATAGTGAATTTATTGCACTATTGAAAAGGCAAAAAAATAGGACCTAATATTCTTGGATGTACTTTAAAAGTAATTTAAAAGTCAATTTCGTACTTGTTTCAGATGACGAAAGTGGAGAGAAATCGGTATCTGTCTTGCTAGCCGGTGAAGAATCAGAACTGACTTTCATAGATTTTGCAACTATGGATTTGTCGGTAAGTTTTTAACTTAATTATCTCAAATAGGAGGTCAGTGCAAAAAATGTCCTGTCTGGCTATGTAGGAAATGTTATATGAACTTAAACCAAAATGATTGCTGTTTTTGAGATGAAAAAAAAATTGTTAACTTCGAGATTTAAATCGTCGAACTTCATACACTTTAATCCTATATTTTATTATTTATTACCTAGTAAGAAAATGTATCAGTGTTAAACCAACGCCTAAAAGGGTAAAAATTAGGATAATGCTAATTAAAAATATCCCTCAGTCTAAATCGACAAGGCGAGCACTCAATTGTTCCCCAGAGGAACCTGGCACTAATTTATTGAGGTAATAATTTCAACACCCCTAAGTTACCGCAAGGTAGAATTCTCATTTATAAAATACCTCGTTCCCCAAGTTTTGCGGTCCGAGGCTAGCCGTTGATAAAATAATTTAGCATACCTATAAGAGGTGTTAGGGTTTGGACTACAAATATTTTAAACCCTGATAGCATGGGACATTTTGAGAAAAATTGCTATTTTATATTATTTAACTCTGAGCACAACGTTAATACTTTTATTTATTTTATTGTGTAAAGCGGTTATTTATATTCTTTTTACGTAATTCATAAGGTTTTTTTTTAAGTTAAAATGTCTTCACGATCTAAATTTAGAGAAAAAGAAACGTATTGAAAACTCAATTTTTAACTTAATAAGATCTTCCAAAAATCGGCAAAATCGTTTATCGTAAAAGGAATTGAACAATGTTCAATAAACGACAAACCATTCATTTGTTTTGCTAAAATATGAAGGCAACACATTGTTAAGTGTGTGTTTAAAGTGAGCATTCTGTTTTAACATTTATATATTTTTTTTATTTCTTTGTGCTATAAATTAGTTTCTGGTAAGTTGATATTTTTAATCGTTTTGGAAACTAATAAACTAAGATAGCTTTGTTTTGTGGAGTTAAAAATATGCAAATAATTTACCACGGAAATTATTATTGTTTAGTTATAATGGCAAGTAGAATGTTTCCATTACTTATATGCGCCGACAATGTGCTGCCAAATAAGAACCTTTGTCACCAAATAACTAACCCATGCATCCTGCCATAGTCACACGGAATTTCAATGACATTATAAACTTTTTTTGGTGATAAAACACAACTGAGTTGATAAAATAAAATCATGTATTTCGAGAACTTAACTGAAAATGTCTACAAAATAAACATTTTAAGCTTTTAAACCACTTAGGATTGACCGATGGTATATAGAAAATGTATGTTCAAAATTGGTCAATCTATCACCTGCTAAAATGTTTGTAGTCAAATCTTTACACCCTGTATAATCTTTTATTTATTTACTCTAAGGAAATAAAATATTAACATAGAGCGGAACCTTTCACAGCTTTGATCAATTACGAAATAATGGTTTTTGTGAATTAGATAATGTGATTCTCAATTGGAATTACTACCGGACGTTTTGCCTCCCATTGCACGAGACATCTTCACTTCATGAGATATGAACTCTGTGAGCTCGGAGAGACGCTGGCAGACCTTTATATCCGACTTATATTTACCGAACCGTAGCTCCGTGTTAAGATCGTTTTCAATATGTGATGATGTAGCCAATACCCACCTGTTGAAATTTTTTTATTTGTTTACATATTTCACTAGAATCTCTAATTTTTCGTTTATAGAAAAAAATCAACATTTCTCCGCACGAACAAGGAATTTTATACTCGTCCTCTTTCGAAACTTCTTTCCTGAATTTAATAATTTTTAAATATAAATATCTAAAACCTTTGTGTAAATCTAGTATTACGTAAAACAAATTATTTGAAGCTAGGTACTCCCTAGTTTTTTTACAAGGCTGAATTGCTTTAATCCCCTTGTATTACCATAGCACAAGATTTTTTTTAAAAAAATATTTATAATCAACAGCAAAAGTTATGGTACAAGCGACGATCGAATCTGCACCTCTGGATCACTAGTCTATCGCTCTAACCAAAGTATAAAACACTAATGTCATATTTGATAAAGACAGGACTCATTTATGACTTAATATCAAAATTGCACTTATTTGGTATAGAATATTAGGCCTGAAATAACTCTTAGAACTATCTACTTTTTATATTTTGATAAATATGAATTTTACCGCCCCTCAAAGCATTCGAGAATATATGTGCGACTTTTTGGACACGTTCGAGTTGAAAAGTCGGTCCCATCAAAGGAAGCCAGGAAGTACGTTAGCCAAAATAACATCTGGCTTGGCACACCTTGAAAAAGTGACAATTTTGTTGAAAAACTAAAAATTGGATACCTTTTTTCTAAACTCGTTTGACGCAATTTTTAAACTGTAAATCTATGTCTATTAGCAAAAAAGGCTTTTTATCTATGTGATTTTTATACCTCATTTACTTTTAAACCGATTTAGGCATTTCTAAATGTTAACTAAAGTTTATAAATAGTTCTCTTTAACACCATTGAATGGGACTAAAAATAGCAATACTTGCCCGGCCATCGATTATGAGGGAGTGTGTAAAAAATGAATTACAAAATTTGGACAAACAAAAACACAGACAAGTAATTCTAATAAAAGACGCGGTAGAAAATTTCCTGGCGAGGATTCTAAAAAAAAAAATCTACTTTCTCGACTTAAAAACCGACTACACCATATGAAAGTATCGAAAAAAATTTTCGGTATGTGACCACTTAACAATATGTCTTGTCATCTAGTTTACGAAACCCTAACAAAAAAAAAACAATTTTGTTTCATCCTGTATAATCAACTCATTTAATCATTTAATATGCGGACACATTGCTCAGCCAGTGTATTCAACAACATAATATTAAAAATAATCGGTTGGTTTGTATTCCACAACTATATATATGTATATATGTATATATATATATGTATATATATATATATATATATATATATATATATATATATTTTAAAAAAGGAAATATCTTTATTGAACCCTGACATGTTTATTTAGATATTTTTTATCACAAAGGCTAATCTATTATTTGTGATATTTTACATAAATTACTCCACTAACCGACGTCATTTGTAACATAACACCATGCCCTTATAAACATTATTTTCATCGCTTAGTTATTTTTAGATCCATTATCTTATTAGATTTGGCATGTGAGGGTTCCGAATAAAAGCGAAATTTAGGCAACTTTGAAAATTAGATAACAGTATGTTCTATTACCAAAATATTGGTAGTGATGTAGCTTAAATATATTCATCGTATGCGTAGACCTTTATATATGTTGAGATGGATAGGAAAATACTTGTTAATTGGCACTAAACAGAACAGCAATATCACCTAATAATAAAACTTACATTGTTTAATTTTCATAGTAGTTGTACTCACAACGCTCTAGATCAGTGATGACCAAACTCATTGAGTCACAGGACAGTTTTTAAAAATACCGTTTTCAGCGGAGTCTACATTTTAACAATATACACACTAATATTAATGACATGGCGAGGTTCTTAGCTCTTTCAGTAATACGCTAAAATTACTACAAATGTAGCAAATTTTGCTTAAGCGTTATCTTTACGAAAAATATTGTATCGTTGCTTATAATTTTGATTAATCATTTTTCAATAAGGCACTGCCTGAACCCGAGTTTCGATAGAAACTGTTTGTTCTGCGTTATTGGCTCCTCATTTACCGATTGAGTATATTTGATTCAATACAACCGGAACATTTAAATACACTTTTTTTTAATGTGTCCGAATTATTTGTTGTAGTTAGAAATAACTTTTGAACTTCTTTTTGTTCCGGTTTCATAAATTCATGAATTCAGTGAATTTTAGAACCCTTCTATGATAGTTGCGGCGATCTTAATGTCATAATAATGTTCACGCAGCCTACAGATTTGTAAGCAAAGATACCGTGACTAAATCAAAACGTAAAATTTATGAATTCCTATCCTTTGTCTGCTTGCTAACGAAGACAACTACTTGCCTGGGTTTTGTCGGAACTCAATTAGCATATTCAAATCTACCTTCTGAACGAAGTGTGGATGTTCGTAACCGTTTAAACTAACAAAACTAAGACCTAAACAATTTAAATAAAATCTACAGTTTTTTACATTCACCTTTTGATGTAGTTGAGTATCATTTTATGTTCATGGGTTGTTATTGCAAATTAATAAAGACAAATGAATTCTGCGCAAACCGCAGGTTTTTATCTCGACCCGTTTCCGAATGGTAGGGTATTAAAATAAGTCGTAGAGTTTGATAGTAGTGATATTTTTAGTTTTATTTTATAAGAAGTTAAAAGTAACCTTAACTTCCATACTAAGGAAGATATCACACATTTTTTGTAGTCCTTGTAACCCCAAAGAAAGAAATCAAGTGGAGCAAAGTCTGACGACCACGCTGGCGGCCAAAATAATGACGGGTAATGAAAGTGCGGGAACGGTTCGTCGTGTTGAAAAACTGGGTCATAGTCAACACCGTCGTTTTCAGTAGGTGCTACAAATAAAGATATAAGAGTTCTTTTCATCAATTGCAAGTAGAAGCGTCCGTTTCGTCACAAAACTGTAATCTGGTATTTGGATCATTTTCATTAAGTTATATTTTGTAGGGCAGACATTTATGTTTTTTTTATAATTTCGTGAACTGTTGATAGGAAATGTTCCTAGAAATTAAATTCCAAGATCTCTAGATTATGAAGACAAGTAGATTCGAGAGCATCTTTAATTATAGAAACAACACTTGCAGAAACTGGTCTATCTGGAAACCCTTGATTGTACTGTCCATAATAAAAGAATATTGACTTTATCTTCATTAGTAGGGAGGAAATAGAATGAAATGAAAGAAAATGAAAAGAGCCAAGTAGAATGGTACAAAAGCAAAAGGTTTAAGCATTAGTACAAATCAGACGACAAAAACTAACTCAATGTGTTGTTAAATTCTTTCTAAAACCAAGTAACGAGACAATTTTTTATCAATAACAATAACAACTGAAGACATTTCATTTTTCGTCAAAATGATTTTCTTCTGCCTAATAATGTAGGATGTGGAGCACCGGCATCACTTCTTCTACGTTTCACTTCGGTATGTCCCACCGAATACGCGGACATTTTGTATGCGGCGGTTAGGAAAGCCATGTTCGTATTCTCGGTGAGCCTCGGCAGCTCGTCATAATATCCGTAGATAAAGATAATGTCTGCATATTTTGCGTTGGTGTACGCGGCCATAGCAGTTAAAGCTTCGTAACTTAACTATTTCGGACTACACTGTCACTGTCAAATTGCATAGCAAATAATTAAATTGATTCTTTATTGTTTCTTAAGCAAAGCCTACTTGTATTTGGAAAATAAAAAAAATTCTTTATTTCGAATAACCCTAGCGTATTTATTAAATGTTAACTTAAAAGAAACAAAAGTGACAAAAATAAAAACTACCAATGATTTGTTTCCAATGTTAAAATACTTTATTTAATTATTACTCAAATTGTCGCAGGGTCGCCAAAAATTATTATAATTATAAATACACACATACACCTAAGTACCTAAGCTATATTTACTTATTAAACTGCATAAAGACAATATGCCCATTAGACCGGTAGTGTCCTATGTGACAGCTCCAGCTCACACGATTTCTAATAAATTAATAGACATTATTAGTACATTTTGTAATTTTAAATCAAAATGTAGTATTAAAAATAGTTTAGAATTAATTAACAATATAAAATATGTCACAATCCCAAATAATGTCATATTAATCTCTTTAGATGAACAAAACTTATTTCCTAGTGTCCCCCCTATTGAAGCTATTAACTTAGTCGATAATTTATTACTCAAAAATAGTTAAAAGTTAAAGTTAAACATATTATTAAGAACGATATATTGGATTTGTTAACAGTATGTGTAGATCAAAATTACTTTGAATTCAATGGATCCGTGTATGTAAGTAAAGAAGGTTTAATAATGGGTAATCCTTTGAGTCCTATACTAGCAAAAATATTTCTAGATAATATTGAACAATTAATGTATAATCACCCGTTAAGAAACAAGTTCATTTATTGGTATACATATTTAGACGACATACTAGCGTGTTTCACGGGAACAGAGAGACAGCTAAGGTTATTTTTAGATTTTATTAATAATTTACATAAAAATATTAAATTTACGTTAGAAGTGGAACAAAATAAGAGAATACATTTTTTGGATTTAACAATTATGAACAATAACAATAAACACGATTTTCAAATTTATCATAAACCATTTTACACAGATATAATAATACATAAAACATTAAATCATCCTTTTGCACATAAAATGGCAGCTTTCAACAGCTTTGTACATCGTTTAATTAGCATACCTATGTCAGCAGATAACTATAATAAAGAATTGAATATTATAAAGCAGATTGCCATTAACAATGGCTATAGTCCCAATACAGTGGACAAAATAATAAATAAAAAACAATATAATAAAGCAATCAATTTAATCTATCCAAATAATAATTTAAAAGATATAGCCAAATTTAATACAATAACATATACAAGCAAAATTAGCTCTAAAATCAGTAAACATCTCATGAGAGCATTATAAGGTTGCCTTCTGTGCAAATAATACATTAGGGAAATATATTAAAAATAATAAATCCAAGTCTGATAAATCTAAAAAATCAGGGGTATACGAATTAGAATGTGGTTCCTGTGATAAAGTTTACATTGGCCAAACGGGTAGATCTTTCAATAAACGTATAAAAGAACCCAAATCCTCATATAATAAAGAAAAAACAGACTCCAATTACGCTAAACATTTGATAGAAGCAAATCTTACATTTAAAAACGAATATAAAATTTTCCATACGGCTAATAAAAGCTACAAATTAAACCATTGGGAAAGTTTAGAAATTAACAAGAGGATAAGCCGAAATATTTTATTCAATGACCAGTTGGAATTAAATGGTTCCCCTCTGTTAAATCTTTATACCTCAAGAATAGACGAGGTGGGTAAACACCGATATTGTTTTATTGATACCATTAAGACTTTTATATATTTTTTTGTATTTAGTCAAGCAGAAATAAATAAGTGGAAATTAATAAACTAAAAGTGTTTAAAAAACAAAAACGTGCAATTGCAATTGTATAGCTTTACCAGTACTCGAGATTAGAGCCCATACTAATACTTTTCGGACACCCTTAGAAATAAAAATCCGTGATTCGTTGCTGAAATAGCACACAAACTGTTTTACATAAGAGACCCCGTAGAATGTAAACATTAAGTCCTGGACAAATAGAAATGAAATATTCATAAGGAATTACCATATACTGAGGAAATTTACTCCACCTTGCGGTTATTAACCATTTTATCTTGTAAACATCTCCTCGGGGACCTAAAAGTTTTAACAGTAATTTAGACTAGATTTTCCATTTATCCTTTATTCTTAACTGAAAATAGTGTTTTATGTAGAACTTTAGCATAAATATAGATGTTTTAATTGCTTTGAAATGTTTACAAGAAGGAGATATACATTTACGGTGTTTAATGATCATTTTGATTATATAAAGTGACATTTCGAAAAAATCAAAACTCAAACCTAAAATTTTGAAGATTTTTCACTCCAAAAATGATTAATTTTATTGTTTCTACTTTATTGATAACTTACTAGGATACTAGGTTGTCTATAATAAAGCACTACTATTGTTTTTTATAATTGCTCAAGAACCTAGAAGGTACAGCGTATTTTTCTCTATTTGACCTTTTTGAAGATAAAGTAAAACCGTAAAAAAGTACACACGAATTAGCTGCAGCAACAAAGCTGATATACTTAGTATATTACATAACGAGCATGGAAAGTGGCATATAACATACGAGTGTGAGTTGTGTACAATAATTTCCATCAACACAAAAAAAAATCAATAAAAGCACTTATATATTACATATCTTATAAAAACATAATTTATTAGGAAACGTGCCAGCCGATCACGCGTAATTTGCCGTTTTGTTTTACCTGACCCAGCCTACTTCGGAAAATTTTAGTGTCCGGCGTAACGCACGTTGGAGCAGATTACATTATTGATGACATTCTTAATTATTATAACAGTAACGTTATTTCTGCGAGTTTTTTTTAATTACAGTGTCACAGAATAAGCTATTTTTATTAGCAAATAAATCAGACTTTACAATATTATACAATGAGGTGCGTAATTTTCCTAACAGGAACACGTGTGTTATCTATTGTTTTCGCGCCTACTTTGTCCGGTTGTTATGTGTTTTCGTAGCGGGTTGTGGGAAAAGACATTAACAACAGATATTTGTATATTTTACTCAATTTTTTTTACAAACTATAAACATGTTTTGGAACTTCACTTTTATTTAGTAATTACAAATTACATAAGCTTTAGTAGCCTCAATTTTTTTTTGTTGATCCAAAACTGAAAGCATTGAAGGGTACTGCTGATTTGGTACAAACTCCAGAACGAACATATTTTTCGAATCTCTCATTTAACTAACAATAACAAAACATATATGGCGTGCTTCATATACATATCCGACGTTTTTGTTGGAGTATGCTATCCAATTATAACTTCTTTAAGCTGATTTAGAATTTGTAGTGCATTTAAACACCTCCTTACTCGTCCTTGATACCTACAGGGTGTCTGGTTATAGTTTAAACAAGGACTACAAGCTTTAATTTTAGAGATATCAAAAAATATATCATAAAAATTGAATTGAATCTTATATTGGAGCAAGGAAGAGACCTTTTCATATAAGAATCAAAGAGCATTGAAAACTTGGAGTGGAGGGAAAAAATAAGATTGGGCATCGCTGAAAATGTCTGGAACTAGGACGATATAGATTGAAATGGTCAGTTGTTAAAATCCTGCAAAAGGAGCAACATTAAAGAGTAAGAAAATTTAAAGAAGCGGTGTTTATCGAACATTACAAAGAAGCCTTTAGCAAGCCGAGTATCGATATTCCAGATGTTTGGAGACTTTTACTATCGCGCACTAATATTTAACGCTTTGGCGTCTAACTTTCACGCATCATTGCACACGACTTCTACATAAGCTCGTAGTTCCAACAAGTGAATGTTATTCATATATTTGTTATATGTTATTTTTTGTATTCATCAAATTAAATATCAAGCTAGTTGACTTCTTTAATATTCGTTATCGTTATCTTAAGAATATGACTTTTATATTTTAGTTGATTAAATCAAATTAATCGACACATTTTTTTTGTTACAGTTTCTAAATAAACAGTTTGCCTTGTCCTAAATATCCTCTTCAAACATATTTCTAATTTTATGCTCGTAATGCTCTTGTTTCCTTTGCTCAAAGGATCTTTATTAGGAACGGGAAATCATTACTTTACAATTTCCTATTTCAGCAATAAAAGAAATAAGCGTTCTTTATTCTGATATTGTCGGCATTCTTTATCTTTCCCTCTTCGCCGAATATCCTCGAGACATAACAATAACCGGAATGCTTTAAGAAGGGCACGTAGGGGTAATAATAAATAGGAGATATATTAGTTTCCTTCCGGGTTAATAGGAACAACTCTTAAAATATATATATATATATATATATATATATATATATATCAAACAATATACAGGGTGTCCAAAGAGTCTTAAAATACACTAAATCGAGAAATATTTTTAACTTTATGAATGTGTTAAATAACTGGACATTTATAATACTTTGTTAAAGCATTCCAGCTGTAAACACCACTTAAAAGTGAGCAGAAGGTCCTCCCTTAAGAAAACTGTTACAGCCTTTTTTATAACTTCTCTTGAAATCTTTAACATTATAAAAAAATATTTTGTAGTAGTTTTTAAGTCTTTGAGGAAGCTTATCTTCTATTCCTTTTTAAAATGATACAAAACTTTTGAATGCTTACTTCCCGCAAAGAGAAGCTGTTAGATGTTAATCAATTCAAAAAAAGAAATTAATCGTTATTTTTTAAAACTAAATAGAAAACCGCAGAAGATTTTTAGCTTTTTGTTAGCCGTCATATTATGGTATAAAATTGCGTGCTACATGTAATGGTAGGTAGGTTAAAATATTTAAAAAGTTGCGTTTGTACTCAATCAAAATATCGCTAAACACTTGATTCTCTGAACAAAAATTTGGTAACCAGGATAAGTTTATTGTGAAAAAAGCCTGATATAGGCCCATAAATCACACGCCCTCTCAAAACATTAGAACTCGACGACCTAATTTTTTTAGTTTATAATTTCGTACACATATGCAGCAATTTCGATCATTTTTTGTCAAGTTGCAGGAGCTTCCATGTTTATCATCTTCCTTAATCGGTTTTAGGATAGAACTAAAAATTACATTTTGACCTAAATTTCTGAATACCCTGTAGAAAAATGTATAACCTGAATGACGTTTCTTTGTACGATATTTTTAAGCTCCATCTTTTATCAACAACTGGTTTTTTAATCATATCGATATCTGTAGTCTTAAAGGAATTCTTAAACGAAACCATGCAATTCTTAATAAGACATTTTTATTTGTAAATTAGGCTTGTTTTTTCTGTTATGACATTTTTCGTGGCTTGCAAAACATTCTTTTCAACAAATAATACATTTATTTGCTGTACTTATAGAGTTTGTTAAGTTAATTATGTTTCCGTATTATCTGTTTTGAAACTGTTCTGTAAACTTAGAGCAGAAGAAGTAGCGCATGCCGTTGCTTAACAAGATGATGGTAGCTCAATTCGGTTTATCGCTGAAAGGCTTGCCTGTCCTTGCAGCACAATATCCGATGCTATACAAAGATTTAGGGAAACTGGTTCTTATGCAAGGGAAGACCGAGATCCATAAATGCAGTTGAAGATCGATTTCTTCGACTTCAAGTTCAGAACTACCTTAGTTTCATCTGATAGCGTACGCAGAAGGTTGAAAGAACAAAATCTATCCTCTCGTGTACCTGCTACAGGTCCTCTATTAGATGCAGGTCGTGGACGTCGGCATCCTGGAAGCCCGCACAAACCTTGATTCGCTTCATGTGGATAGAATTAACGCAGAAATATACATTAGGCAGTGTTTGGAAGAACATGTTGTTCATTATATACCATTTATAGCAGAAAATTTCCTCTCAATGCAAGATAATGCTCGTCCGCACATAGCCCGAATGACGGGACAATATCTGAACGATGTTGGTAATCAAGTGTTAGAATGGCCCCACGTAAATCCTGATTTAAACCCCATAGAGCATATGTGGGGTAACCTAGGTAGAACTATGGTGAGTTTCAAACTCTAGTTGCGTTTGAACGGGCCCTAATAAACGAGTGCAAATACCCCAAGACGCAGTAGCTTCTTTAATTCAATCCATGCCAGGGAGGAAATACTAGGTTTTGAAATGAAATCTGAATACTGTAATATTGCTAATGTAATTCTTCAAATGTTCGTTGTTAATTAAAGAATTATTGCATACTTTTGATTAAAAATGTGTTATTCCTTTAAAAATCAGGTATCGATTTGATTCAAAAAACAAGTTGTTGATAAAAGATGTGGCTTTAAAATATCTTAGAAAGGAACATAATTCAGGTAAAATAAGTGTCTACAGAGTATTCAGAAATTTAGGTCAAAATGCAATTTTTGGTTCTACCCTGTATATCACTATCCGTTTAAACTTTTCCTAAAACCGATGACAATGATGAACATGGAAGCTCCTGCAAGTTGACAAAAAATTATCGAAATTGATGAAAAAACCTAAAAGTTATTTAAGATTGAATTTGAACACAATTTTGTTTGTCTGGTTAATTTTGCAGTGCAGTGTTTATATAATTTACATCTAGATGGACCCATAAATCTTTTTATTTCTAATTGTGTAGTGTTTAGATTGAATGTTTGTTTCTGAGAGCTGGCCTAATTCTAATAAATGTTTCATTATGCAATATACCACGTTACCACAAAAGAAAATAAAGACATTTCGCCAAGCCGCAAGGCAAAGCTAATGTTTTTCCTTCATCCTGATATCCGGCACCAAATTTATAGAACAAACATCGGGCCAAACACGTCCTATCTCCAAGAGTGAGATATTAAAGCAATCCACCTGATAAAACTGAGCTATTTTTCTAAGTCACGTATTGTAGCTGTTAGCAATTTGTAACTGTCGTACATTTTTATTCAGTGCAAACAAAACATATTTCGTTATATGTTTGGTGTGTTGCAGTGTTAGACGTTAACACGGGGTGCCGACAACTACAATGTTTTCTCTCGGATTTTCGATATGCTCTCTGCTCTATATTTACCTGAGATAAAGTTTCATAAAGAAAGGTACATCATTAACTATAGATACTCGAGTATGTGAAAAGATTCTTGAATGTGCAAAGAAACGTCTGCAAGCAAAAACCTCAACTTCTCATCAAACAGCATATAGGGTTAAATTAGACTGTTCCTACTTCTTTATTTACAAACTATTTTATGTAGAACTGAACTTCAGTCATCTCACTAAACCTATTCAGTCCAGATGATCGAAGCTCAGGAACAAGCCAAAATTTACATTCCTGGAACCTAATATTACCCGAGGAAAACAAATTTGTTTTTTTGCTAATATCTGCCAAAATATTTCAAATGGATAAAAAGAAAAATGGCATTGACGACTTTTTTCCCAAATATGATAGTTTCCAAAATAAATTGTTCGAAAACTATGAGCTTGACCAGAAAGTTTTTTGAAAAGGTTAATCCGTGAATATTTTTCAAAATATTAATTTAGCAAAACAATTTTAGGAGTTTACATATTTAGTCGTATTTTTTTAAACAATTGTTTATTCACTTTGCGCGTATAGTGTTTGTTATCTTACAAGATCTAAAACAATATTGTTGCATTGAAAACTTCGCATCGTTTAGGTGATAAATAGTCATTAAAATACCAGACACAATACATTGAAAAACGGTTTCGGCTAAACTTCCTTAATTTTCTATGTGATGAAATGGTCTCCTTAACTAAGATTTTAAAATGAACGGGGGAGAGGTTGATTGAGGAGTTTTCGAGCTATGATGGGGAAACAAAGGAGCAATTTTGGGGTACCGTTAAATATTACAAATATAAATAAGGTTGCTTAACTGTTATCACATTACCTAAAAAAACATTTTTTAACCCAATTCGAAAAAGGAAAAAGATAGAAATTAACAATTTGACCGTATGTATTTTTTGAAGTATGTACATCGGTTACTCCGCGATGGTTTGACCAATTTGGATTAAACTTTCAGTAATATCCAAGAAGGGCGACTGGTTGCTCTTCTCGGGTAATATTAGGTTATTGCCGGAGTGGCCTCATAGCAAACATATTGAAACATTATTAAGAATGACGAAATGGTGTCATTTTGAACTGAAAGGCTATCATGTATAGTTGAAAAAATGTTTTTATACACAAAAAGAAAAAACTAACCTCATACATCTTTTTTTTATATATATATATATATATATATATATATATATATATATATATATATATATAGTATTAGTAAGTAAGTATAAGTAGTATAGTAGTAAGAAATCTGTCGTGCAGACACCACTGAATACGCGTTCCAAAGTTTTAGTCTAGAAATAGTGGTCAAATATATTTGTGTTTGGTGTCATTTTGATCATTAAAAATTGAGTTTTTTTTCGTGGGCGAAAAATATATTATAATCAGTTATTTGATAGTGAAAAATCACTTAAACATCAAATTTAAGTAGTGTTAAATATATAAAGCTGTTCATAAAAAACAGACATAAAATAACAATACACTCACTACTTATCAGCTAATCCCTTTATCTATGGAACAGATTAGTTTGGAATCATCTTTTTTGTGATTTGTGGAAACTGTAAAAACTATTAACATTTACTGTTTGCAATTTTTAGTTTTATTTGTAAATAAACTGACCCACGTGCAGTTTGAGTTCATTGACCTATTATATTTTTCCAATAATTCCAACTTTGGACAGGACTGTAACAAACTTTGTGTTGATGCTTAATTCATCACTATGAGTGGCAAAGAATGTGAAAAATCATTCACATGCTTCAAGTGCTGTGCAAATAATGAGTTCTCTGGTTTTGTTTGTGTTACATGTGGCGTTTTCCATCCTAGCTGTATTAATAGAAAAAGTTATTTTAAAGTAATACAGAGTTACAAGGTCTATTGCTCAAAAAAATGTGAAGATCAAGATTTGGAAATTAGAAAAAAACTAGCTGAATATGAAAAATGTCAAGACAGATTTAGGGTGCTAAATGAGAAGATGCAAAAACAAGCACACCTACATGAAAAAATATTAAACCAACAGGAGGAACAGCTTAATGAACAAAAGCGGGAAATTGAGAATTTGAGCAACGATCTTAAAGCCAAAGAGTCTTTCCTATTAAGGCAGAGAAAGCAATCACTAAGCTTTCAAGAGGATGTTGAGGAGGCAGAGCAAAAATTCGAAGAAAAGTTAAAACAAAAATCTGCAAGTATTGTGTTATTAAATAAGAAAATTTCAAGCATTGAAGAAGAAAGAAATAAATACAAAGAACTAAATAAGTCTCTAGAAAACAAACTTTTGTTAAGTGAAGAAGAACGTGCTAAAGTAAAAAGAAATTTAGAGGATCCTAAAGAGATAAATACAGACATGATAAATTTCTATCAGGGTCTTTGAAAGTGATATAGAGGTATATAGACAAGAAGTAGAAACCCTTAAGAATGAACTTCTTCAGAGGGCTTTGTTGCATCATGAAATTAATAAACAGAAACCAACCAATATTAGTAAAACAAAGAGACCAAGTGGTAAAATAATTATACTGGGTGATAATTTGGCTAAAAATTTTCGAGCAGGTCTAGACAAACACTTAAGTGATTTATTTACTATAACAGCAGTGGTAAAGCCAAATGCCTCAATTGATGTTGTAGTTGGAAATATTTTAGAATGGACTAATAATTATACCAAAAAGGATTATGTGGTTGTTATCGGTGGTTCAGCAAATCTTTTACAAGGCTTCAGAGTAGAAGAGGAAACAATAAAAAAACTTAAGATTGTGAGTGATTATACAAATTTAATTTTGTTTTCTGTGCCGCTCTTTAGCAATAACATTGTTTTAAATAATTTTATTAATGAACACAACAAGATGATTTATGGTAAATTAGGAGTAGTGAATAAGAATGTTCAGTTAATTCATTTTAGTGCTATTGTAAGTTCATCATATTTTATTTGTAGACATAATTTGTACATTAAGTTTAGTGGGGTGAGTTTAGTAACACATGCATTAAAAAAATTAATAGTTAAACTCCAAGGTCGAAATTTTACCAATGCCCATCCTAAGGCGTGTAGAATGGATACTTTCAATGTTGAAAATGCCAATGCTTTTATGAGCAATGGTTCTTTTTTAGGAATTTCTTAATATTAGTGAATTCACAAAGCTTGCTCTTTAAATTCGATCAATTTCATGATTATATTGTAAATATGTGCTCAATGGTTGTTTGTTTAACTGAAACTAGACTTACAGAAAATATTAATAATTTTGAAATAGAAATTATAGGGTATAGATTTATTAGGGTGGATAGCGATAGCAGACACACAGGCGGAGTTGTAGTATATATAAGTAACAGTATTGATCTTGTAAGCATTGAAAAATATCAGTATCAGAAGAATTATTGGTTTGTCATATTTAAAATTTGTATTGTTGGAAAAATTTATATATTGGGCTGTTTGTATCATTCTTCAAATGCAAGTCATAGGGAGTTTTTAGATTTTTTTGAACAAAAATTTAAGGAATTGTCAGGTAACATGCACCCGGTTTTAATTGTGGGTGATTTTAATATTGACTGGTTGTCTAATAGTACTTATTCAGAGAAACTCAAGAAAATTCTTAGCGATGTAGGCTTTCAACAAACAGTCAAAAAGTTTACACACCCAACTGATAAAGGGGGAAGTATAATTGACTTAGTTTTGACAAATAATGCAGATATTTTACACACCTCAGTTTTGGAAACGCCACGTAATAGTGATCATTTTATTGTTAATGTTAATATTCAGTATAATGTAATAAACAAAAATAATTTCACTATAAGTACGAGGGGTAGAGTAGATTATGAGGAGGTGAATAATAGACTAACCAGAATTGATTGGAAATATTCGGGAAATATAGATATTGATCAAAAATATGAATGTTTTTATAATATTATAAAAGGGGTTTTAAACCAGGTTGCACCAAGGAAAGAAACGGCGATAAGAGCTAATTACAAAGAATGGTACAATGAAAGAGTAAAAGAAGCAATTAATAATAGGGGCAATAGTTACAAAAAGCAAAAACGGGATAAATCAGTGCAAAATAAAAAGGACTACAAAAAACTTAGAAATAAAGTTGTATCAGTCAATAGAGAAGAAAAGAAAAACTATTATTATAATAAAATTGACTCAACAAAAAATAAACCTAAAAAAATGTGGGAAACTTTAGGTGAATTGGTTAAAGGAAAAAAAGGAAATAAGGGATATATTGAAAAGATTGAAATTAATAACAAAATAATTAAGAATCCTAAAGATGTTGCAGAGCATTTAAATAAATATTTTGTAGAAAGTATAAACGATATTGTAAATAGTATTAATAAAACTACTGTAGTGATAGAGCCAGTCTTGAACATAAATAGTGAAATACCAGAATTATCTTCATTTCAATTGGTCAGCTTTAAAGAATTGCATGATATTGTACTTTCCTTGCCAAATAAAGGTAGTTCTGATGATATAACTGCAGAGTTTCTAAAAAACACTTATTTTAGTATTGAAAAGTCACTCCTTCATTTAATAAATTCTTCTCTAGAATTAGGTAAAGTCCCATCTCTCTTAAAATTGGCTACAGTTGTCCCAATTCAGAAAGGTAAAGGTGTAGCTAAGGCAGATAATTTGAGACCCATAAATATGCTGGTAACTCTTGATAAAACCATTGAAAAAGTTGTATATAATCAGTTAATAGATTACCTCACAACCAACAATATTTTGATCCAAAGCCAGTCAGGATTTCGAAAGGATCATAGTTGTGAGACTGCCATTCAAAATATATTATATGACTGGAAATGTTTACTTGATGATAACTATGCGATAGGTGCCATTTTTCTAGATTTAAAACGTGCTTTCGAAACTATAGATAGACAGAGACTAATAAGAAAATTTAAAAAATACGGTATAGTGGGTAAGGCACTAGACTGGTTAGCGGATTATTTGCAGAGTAGAAGACAGGTAACAAAAGTTAATAGTGAGGTGTCAGAGGAATTGTTAAATAGTAATGGCGTACCCCAAGGCAGTGTTCTTGGTCCCTTGCTATTTATTCTTTATATAAATGATATTGGTACAGTGATTAAAAGTTGTTCAATACATTTGTTTGCTGATGATACGTTAATATTTTTTTTTTCAAAAGACTTAAATCACTTAATAGAAGTAATTAATATAGAATTGAATCAGCTAGAAATATGGTTAGGTCAAAATTCACTCAAGCTTAATACACAGAAAACCAAATTTATGCTAATAGGTAACAATAAGATACAAAAATAATTTCAGAAGGAAAATTTAAAAGTTGAAATAGATTCTTGTGAGATTGAGGTGGTAGAGAGGATAAAGTATCTTGGCTTTGTAATTGACTGTTTCCTTAATTTTAAAGATCATATTTTGTACATAATTGAAAAAATGGCAAACAATATTAATTTTCTATCAAGAATTTCTAAATCTCTGTCTCAATGGGCAAAAATTACTGTTTATAATACCTTGGTCTTACCTCATCTAGTGTTCAGTTCTTCAATTCTCTTTTTAGCAAACAAGAATGAGATCAGTAGGCTTCAAAAATTACAAAATAGAGCTATGCGTATAATATTACAAGAAAAAAGGGGACACACCTATAAAGCAAATGTTAGGAAAGTTAAATTGGCTCCCTGTTGAAAAGTTTTTGAAATATCAGACCATGGTACTTGTATACAAAATTAAAAATAGAATGACGCCTGAATATTTAACGGAACGATTATTCACTAACGAAATGTTTCATTCATATCCAACCAGACATAAAGAAAACTTTTATATCACTAAAAAAAAACAAAACATTTTCTGAAAACTCCCTTTACCATAAAGGTTTACTTGGTTTTAATTCCCTACCTGTAGATATTAGAAATATAAGTAGCTTGAATACTTTTAAACACAGGTTAAAGGAGCATTTGAAGGGAGAGTGATACATGAAGCAAAATAAAATAGTTAATTTTAATGAGATGTAGTATTTAGCATTGTTTTCTTTTGAATAGGTTTGTAGGATATACATGTTTTTAAACTTTGACGTATTTATAATGTTGACTATACAATATTGTAATTTTACAGATTTTGTTTGTTTTTAAAAGAGTGTACTGTTCTGTTTTAATAAGTTTTATTCTATTGAATCGATGTATCGTTATTTTAATTTTAATTTTTATATTTGACATATTTAATAATTTTGTTTACATTTGATTTAATGGATATGCCTTACAATTGTTTGTTTATACATACTTGTATTATTAGCCAGATGCTAAATAAAGAATTATTATATATATATATATATATATATATATATATATATATATATATATATATATATATATATATATATATATATAAAACCTTAGGTTACTGGAGATGTAGTAGTTTATGTATATAAAAGGCCAAATAAAGGTGTGGAACCCTTTATTGTTTTGTCAAGCTTTCGGGATCAATTTATCCTTTCCTCAGGACTTAATAGGTTGTTCTTTTGTTCCACATATTGAGACCCGCACTAACAGACTTATCAATATTTTCAAAAATACTGAGATTAAGATAGCGAAAGAACAACAAATAACTCTAGCTCTCTTGTTCACTAAAACTAAAACACCCCTGTCACTGCTAGAGAATTACAATATAGTTTATAAAATTCCATGTAATGAATGTGAGTTATCTAGTTATAGTTGTCCAACGGATTCGATATACAGATTTCAAATTTGCCATGATTTTGTAGCGTAGATGCCGTTAGATCAGGATCACCGATTAACTCTTCGTTTTCCATCTCCATCCACAAATTTTCGAATTATTCAAGCCTAGATCTATGAAATCGAAATCCAGAAGTGATAAATTATTGGTTTGCGCAGTAATAACATCATCATTTGGAACTGTAGCTGATGTGCCTTTTTCCAAAAATATAATGAACTTTTATCATTTATTGGACTACTCCAGATCTATCCGCAGTTTTGAAATTCTTTAGGTTTCCTTTGATCCAACTGTGGTTCGATTTGTGATAAAGTAATGGAAGAATGTGTACAATCAGTTGAATTCTGTTTTGGCATATTGTTTGTTGCTACTGGAAGAAGCAATTTAGAATTATCAATATTATTTGGTTCAAACGGGAACGGCAAGTCCGAATCTCCCATTAATTTTTAAGAGAGCTATACATTGCCCAAAGTTTGGCTCCAGACAGCCAAAATCTTGGGCGTACGTATTACCGACCGTTGGTTGGTCATAGGAAACCGATAACAATTTAGGTCCTATTTACCGACCTTTTTTTATCGATTTAAATAAAATTTTGAGTTAGACTGGGCAAATATGTTTATCGTATTGGGGTAATATCGCATAATCTGTGTTAGAAAACGGTTTTATCATAAGTATTGGCGACAAAATAATCTTAATATTTGCAAATTTATATCGGACACAAATATAACATTCGACCTAACACTGGAACCTGTGGTGGAAGATAGATCAAAATACAAGAGTTCTAACCACACTACACCACAACTTGTTACGTTCTGGACGCGCGTTTCGCTAACCAAGTTAGCATCATCAGCAGATGATATAAACTATTTATATCATCTGCTGATGATGCTAACTTGGTTAGCGAAACGCGCGTCCAGAACGTAACAAGTTGTGGTGTAGTGTGGTTAGAACTCTTGTATTTTGATAACATTCGACGTTTAAACTAAGAATTTTACTGTTTCTATACACTTACAATAAAGACATATAAACATATTTAAGTGGTCGGTAATAGCTCTATAAATTCTAAAAGTTATTATTTATATGAAAAAAAATAGTCCCCGTCCTTTAATATTCTGTTAATCAATAAAAAATTAAAGAAAAACAAAATAGTATACTCTCCTGATGCCAAACGACTGGTCGGTAAAAAAGACATTGTATATAATAACTGCTCCTATCACCAACCAATCATTTTTTATTAATTATAACATTATTTTTAATAAAATATAAGATTTTAGTATAAAAAATAAATTAAAACGTTATATTTAACCTACTAGTTAATAAAATATATCGTTTAATACTTTCATTAATTTCTGGATTCACATTAAATAAACTTATACATAAATTAGGAGCACTTGTAATTAACGTATTTTTGAGTGGGTTTATTAACAATTTTGAAATTGATTATTTAAACTGGCAACACCTGACTGTTTTAAAGTAAAAAATATATGATGGTCGGTAATAAGTACTAGGTCTGTGACTTACAGCCTTTTTTATAGGCTAAAAAATAAAGGTTAAATAAACTGCAAAAATAAAATTAATAAATGTATGCTTACCTAAAAACACAATAACAAGACGGGTGTTAATTAAAATAGTATTACTGAATACTATCTCCAACCAGCAACTCAAAGGGTTGTTACCATTTGTTTAGCACAAGTAGGTTTAAACAGCTTCAATTCAAAAATAGCAAAGATTCGTAAAAATCCCAATCATATTAGTATATATGGTATGTGTTTAGGAAGAAGAAAAATAGGCAAGATTAGAGCGGCGGTACCACATATTTAAATGTACTTCATAGTCGGGAGTAAGTTAACGGTACCACGTAAGTCGTCACAATTTCCGCTAAATATGAAAAGCAAACAGAAAAAGAAAAAAAACGAACAACGTATTCTGCTTCACCCTAAAACGTAAAGATTTCCCTTCACAGAGTGATTTTTGCGAGGAAATTAGAAATACCTTTTATAGAATTATGTACTACCCTAAAAGTGGGAAAACACGCACAGTACAGGTTAGGTTATGCTCGGCGCCCACGATAAAATATATAAAAATAAAAGCGCTTAAAAGTATATAAAAAGAGCTTCGAGCTAAGTAATCTGAAAAAAGAAAAATGTTTCTGAATACCAATAATGGAGGAGGTGGTTTCAAATCTCGTTAAAATTAAGGCCGATTACAATAGCAGACGAGTCTCAAATATTTTATAAATTTAAATTACAGATTTTATTTTAGATTTAATCTAAAAGCGGCTTTTTATTATAAAAAAAAGGAAAACGTTCATTATTCAAAAAAATTCCATGCATATTAATTATGAAATTTTAATATAGAAAGGCAATTGAAACGGCTTTAGCAGTCCTTAAAGATTTAAGCTTTTGCTCTTATGGGACAAATGATTTCTAGAATAAATTAAATCATCCGTTATTTTGTTATAAGTATTTTTAAGTATTCCAATAAAAGTTTATTAAAAATCAGTCATTTAAAAGATTTCGGTTTGATAGCACCGTTTTGAGTGCCACCAGTTCTTAAGATAGAGTTTGAACAAATCTGCTGATCGAAAACAGGCCGAAGGCCGAAGGCCTAAAACTAGGTACCGTGGTAGCTTTAAGTGGAGAGAGGGTAAAATTTACTGAGGCGACATTTGGAGATTTGTGGGAAAGGCATTTGCAGGTAGCACATTCCATAATGAGAACAATGTGGGAGGTTCTTGGTCTTTGCAATTGTACTCGTGCCGCCCTGTAAGGAATGACTAAGGAGGGCATAATGGATGATAATTTATCACAACAGAATCTATGTTAGTATCTTTAAAACACATCGCTCACAATTCGGCTATGCTCTGGTAATATAAGCTACCTTGTCATGCTTGCATCAATCAGGCTATTAGCTCTTATTTTGACAGAGTTAAGGATATTAAGGGTTGAATGAGAGACTGCTCCCCATATGTGCGAGCAGTTCTTAGGACTGCTCTGGTCTGGGAAGTATAGAGGGTCTAGAAGATGGCAGAAGGAAATAATATTTAAACTCGGAAAGAGAAGCCACAGCGGTTACTGTGACAATTGAGGTGATGTGATCATGCCAACGAAGATCTGAAAAGTGATACTATTTAGGCTAAAGGAATTTTTTTTAAGCATTGTGTGGGTATTGGAAGACACTTTGTGAGAGAGTAAACATGATCGTGTCTTAGTGGCGGAAAACTTGACAAGATTCTTTGCTTGCCATTCTACGATTTTAATGAGGTCTTCGGTTAGGGATGAAGTCATACTAAGCTTATAATCAATTTCAGTCTTGGAGACAGATTTGGGAAATCGTATATTGGAGTGAAATGTACCTGCGTTTGCATAGCTGTGAATAGGATTACCAGTAGAAGGCATATCATTGATGTGCAGGAGGAATAAGGTAGGTGCCAACACTTATAAACGCCTTCGTTGATTTGGTGAAAGTTTGATGAATGACCGTCAACCACTATAGAAATATTTCTTTTAAAAGGAAAACTGGCAATCCAAGTACAAAGTTATGGAGAAAGACCATAGGCCAGACTTGATCAAATACTTTGGATATGTTGAGGGCAATAATTTAGTCTTCTCCGTGAAACTCGATGAACTTTGTGGGAACGGGCTGTACACAAGCCGATTTCCACTTTTAGGAAAAGTGCCCTTATTATGGGACACCTGGAATAATCTGGTAAGGATAGAGGCCAATTCAGAAAGGCACTTTTCTATGACAATGGCCGGAATACCATAAAGGCAAGAGGACATTTTGGCGTTAACTGTTAAGAGAATAGTAGATTTTCTGAAGTAGGGTTCTTAAGAAAATTGTCGTAAGTACGGATTTAACCTGAAATTAATTTTTTAAGTATCTGGACCAACCTCGAAGGTCTAAGACCCAAATATCATACGTATCACGTATCATTACATTGTATCGTCGATTCCCAGGCAGGACGCCATAGACCTCATCATAGTTATTATAAGTTTGCACGTCGTGATTGTGGTGAGATTTTCGTTGGATTTGGATTATGCCCGATGCAAATGAAAGTGAAGGCATTAGCTGTTAAAATAGAGTTTAGTTTTCCCCTCAATTAGGTGTACTAAAAGTGAAATAAAATCCTATAACATTTGTGAGAGTAAATAATTAAAGATAATATACATCATACAAGTTAGAACATTTAAATGGAATAAATTCAGTAACTTAAAATTTTTAAACGCGATTATCTCGAAAACAGTTGAATGTAGGTATATGATATGTTACATAATATGTTTCTAAAAGATCCGAAGTCGAATAAGTCAATTTGACTGTACAAGTGGAAAGTACCTCTTACCTAACACAAGCATCCAAACTATTAATATCTAATAGGCATTGCAATTTGCAATCAAAAGGCAGTCAGCGTTAACACCGATGCTTCTAGTACAAAATTATTGAAACATGTGAATAATGAAGGACCAGGGACTAATCCTACGGAAAAGTAGTGTTGGTTAAATCCCTTATATTGTTTGCTAAGACAAGTTGTTCTATTCGCAATTTTTATTGCGTAATAAATAATCACATTTTTACGGTATAATTGTATGGAGTGTAGCTTAAAACCGCTTGAAATAGCCTAAAAGCATGTATTGAAACTAATGTATAATTTAAGTTTGCTTTGTCCAACCAAACTTGCTGTTCCATTACTGTTCCGTTCTTAGCATAAGAAACCTCCTTTACAAAGAGCAATACTAAGTTTAGTAAGAAATAATACCCTTTTAGATAGTGTTGTTAATAATTTTATTTGTCACACTAGATTTAGAGATAACGAAAACTTAATTTTACCACTCTCACAAAGCAATCAGTCAACGTATACATATGACAAAAACTTAATCCTCCATGACCTAAATCGTAATATATATTTAACTTAAAAAAAATATCCTAGTGGCTATATAAAAAGAATTAGTTAAACTTTAAAATTTTAATATCATAAGCCCTGTAATCAAACACTTGCGCGTTATAACATGTTGTTTCCTGTATCGGTTACTTTTGTTCATTTAATATATCTTGTTTCTTTGACGTCTTCGCTAAACTTTGTATCAAATCTCTATTTATTCTCGTAAGTTAAGTATTATTATCTTGTCTCGATGTGCAAGTTGGATATCTAGGCTTATGTAAATATTTTGTATTTACGCTGGTATATGTATTTAATCATTCTGTATTTACAATTATGTTGCAATTCCAAATTGAAAACAGCATGCTCGATTTGCAGTCAAGCCTTTGGCTTCCTTACTCCAAACTTACTTCTCAACATACCAAACTTTTTGCTTATAACAGATAAATAAAAACACAACTTTTACTTTGCTAACTGTCACCTATTTTATTTTTGCACTAATCGTGACTGCAGTTTCGTTCTACTAGTACATTTTTAAACGCAATGAAGATATTTACAATCAAGTTAGGTATATATAGACAAAAATTCTTAAGATTATGTTTAGGAACCATCAACTGTATAAAATGTACAGTAGTTATGGTCAAAAAGTTTTAATAGGGTGGTAATTTCAATATCTGTTTGTGAATTTAAAAGGTTAACATTTGGGACTTTGTGGTGTATATAAATATCTATTAGTTCGAAACAATCCAATTTGCGACTATTTTGTTCATAATTTAATACATCCAACTTATTTATGTCAGGGAATTTATGTGAAGTTTCTAAAAAATGGTTGGCGAAATGCGAGTTCTGTTTTCTTAATTTATGTGAGGCGTTGTGCTCTTTGAATCTCACATCGAACATTTCTCACAGTTTGCTCTATATAGCAGCTATTGAATTCGTCGCATTGAAAATGTTCTAGTAGTACAAAACTGTGCAATGCCTAGTGCAAATAAGTGACAGTTAAAAAAGGTAAACTTGTGTTCATTTATTTGTTAAAATGTACTGTCACAAAGTAATATTATATATTTTTGCTTATAGTTTGAAACTAGTTTTTTTAAAACATATTTGTCACTCAGCCTTTTATTTATTTATAAAGTAAAATTGTAGACATATTGTGGTTAATTGTTGATCTATTTTAAAATAATTAAATAAATAAAACTAGAAATAATGGAATTGTCAATAGCTTTTAAATGTCAATCATTTTGTTTTATTTAATAATCGCAGAATTTCAGTAAAATAATTAAAATAGTTTTCTTTTTAGCATACTAGTAGTATGCTGATACGCGGACGACACAGTTATAATTTCCAACAGCCTTGATGAACTACAACCCATGATGAATAGGATTACTGAATATTGCGAGTCATTCATTCGAATTGCATCTTAACATTTCTATGATGGTGTTTTTCCAAAAAGAAAGATCTAAAATGCTTCTTATCAAAGAAAAGTGCTCTACAATAGGTAACATCATTCAAATACCTGGGTATTAAGTACCAGCATAAACCATTATTGCGGCATAAAGAGAAAAATATGATCCAGAAAAGAACAAGACAGAAGATCGTTCATAAGCATGAAAACATTTTTCAATAGGTCAGACCTTAACTTAGGACTCAGAACGCGCCTGCTTAAATTCTAGGTTTTCTCGATCGTATATATATACATATATATACATATATATACATATATATATATATATATATATATATATACATATACAGGGTGATTCACGTTGAGTGTCCTATTAAAAGTTCTGGAGAACTATAAAATGGATTTTTTTCAAATTCGGCATACGGACATAATTGGTAATAATCTATATTTTAAAAATATTTTCGCAAGTGCAGCGTTGCCACATCTCCGAAACCAATACCAACATTGAAATTTCAAATAGAACACCCTATATTTTATTACAGTTTCTGATTCTACGCACGATTTTAAGTAACTTTTGTTAACATCTTCCTATACTTATCTCCTACCATTTTCTCAAAAAAAATTAATTTATGATTTTTCATAAAAATCTTAAAAAAATCACCACGTTAATAAAATTCCATATTTACCTGCGTAAGCGAGATAATTACTAGATTTTTTTTCTGGGTTAGAGAATGCATATATTTAAAATAACTATATGTGAGAATAGCGATATATCATACAGGGTGTCGTATAAAAAGGGCATTTTTATCGAAATTTAGTAATGGTGAAAACTCATTTATTTTAAATACAACATCCTGTATTTTATGGTATCTTCGAATAAACCAATACCCTACCTACAATATTTCCATATATGTTCCTATACCCATCTCCCACCATTTTTTAGATATGAGCCAACTTTGAATATTTTCCTGTTTTCAAAGACTACCATAACAAAACCACCCGCTTAACGAATAACTTAGCTTGGTAGGCCATGGAAGGTTTTGTTTACTTCTTCCTGACATCTTTTTGACATTAACAGATAGTTTTCAAGTGATGCTCCGTAAAAATGGAAAACGCAATTGAATATTCTAATAATGATATTTTAAATTTATTTTACATTCATGGAGAGTGTAACAAAGTTATTTCAAGAACCTGCAGAAAATTTAACGAGATGTATCCTCATTTACCTCCAATGCACAGGAAAAAATTTAGAAGGTACTAAATGCAATAATAGTTTTTATTTCCTTAAAAATCAATTTATGTTGCTGAAACAACAGGAGGTTGTCAGTATTAACGTGCATAACATAATATTTCGATGATGGTCCTTGGACTCTGATTATACACATTAATACTGACATCCTCTCTTTTGGTACAATTCTTTCGTACGTGTACACATCATTTTAGGCTTTCTATTTATTTTGCCTTCATATTTCAGATATGAAGCAAATTTTAAAAATCACGGCAAAATTATAAAACATAGATCATACACAAAACTACAAACTGATAATGATGATGGATATTTTAACGTTTACCCTCAAGCATCAATTAGAAGTGCTGAAATAGATCTAGGACTTTCATATTTAACAATTCAACGTATTCTAAGCAAACATAACATTCAACCATTTAAATTTATCACCCAGCAGGGCCTTTTACCAGAAGATTTTCAGAGACGTACTGAATTTTGCGAAATAGTTCTAACTAAAATTGAGGAAGACCCACTATTTTTGAAAAAATTATCTGGACTGACGAGTCGAAATTTACGAGGGAAGGAATATTTAATAGACGAAATAGTCATTTTTGGGCGGCTGAAAACCCAAAATTGGTTATTTCAGTTTTCAGTTTCAATTCGGGTTTAATGTTTTTTGCTTACTGATGGACAATAAATTTGCTTATTGTATCTACGATGAAAATTTAACTTCGAATAAATATCTGGATATTTTAAGAACTACAGTTAATGAGTTTTTGGATGAGTTACCACTACAATTATTGATTTCTTACCAATTGGATGGAGCTCCTGCACATTGCAGCATTGAAGTGAGTCAAGAATTATATGGAATGTTCGAAGATAGGTGGTTCAGACGTTTGGGACTATGGGATTGGCCACCTCGGTCTCCGGACCTAACTCCCCTAGATTCTTACCTTTGGGGAACCATCAAAGAGCGAGTGTATGTAGGAAATCCAATACAAAATCTCCAGGATCTGGAAAATCGAGTACGTCGATCTTTTGACGAATTAAATCCTGAGGAAATACGAGGAGCAACAACAAGAAACCAATTAACATGTTTGCACGAATGCCTTAATGCGAATGGTGGAAATTTTAAGCAATTTAACAATTAGTTATCTTTTTTTGCTAAAAATTAACTATTATGTATTATTTGTTTGTTTAATTATCACTTATAATATCTAAAGGTTACAAATTGTATTTAAAAAAATACATTTTGGATTATTCACCGTATTTAAAACTGTCTGTTTATTTCAAATATTTGTCAGTACGAGGTAAATAAAACCTTACATGGCCCAACTAGTTAAGTGATTCGCTAAGCAGGTCCGAGGCGGGTGCTTTTGTTGTGGATGGTCTTTGAAAACAGGAAAATATTCAAAGTTGGCTCGTATCTAAAAAATGGTGGGAGATGGGTATAGGAACATATATGGAAATATTGTAGGTAAGGTATTGGTTTATTCGAAGATACCATAAAATACAGGGTGTTGTATTTAAAATAAATGAGTTTTCACCATTACTAAATGTCGATAAAAATGCCCTTTTTATACGACACCCTGTATGATATATCGCTATTCTAACATATAGTTATTTTAAATATATGCACTCTCTAACCCAGAAAAAAAATCTAGTAATTATCTCGCTTACACGCAGGTAAATATGCAATTTTATTAACGTGGTGGTTTTCTAAAAAAAAATCATAAATTAATTTTTTTAGAGAAAATGGTAGGGGATAAGTATAGGAAGATGTTAACAAAAGTTACTTAAAATCGTGCGTAGAATCAGAAACTGCAATAAAATATAGGGTATTCTATTTGAAATTTCAATGTTGCTATTGGTTTCGGAGAGATGTGGCAACGCTGCACTTGCGAAAATATTTTTAAAATATAGGTTATTACCTATTATGTCCGTATGTTGTTGTTGTTCTCCAGAACTTTTAATAGGACACTAACGTGAATCACCCCGTATATATATATATATATATATATATATATATATATATATATATATATTGTAACGGTGTACTGTCGTGCGTTACGGTCAGACAAATTATCATGTTAATAAATCTATAATTTTTTTAAGTAAACATATTTAGAATTTAATAATTTAAATATTTTATTATTTACAGACCTATATTGCGCGTAATTAAATTTTCTAGATTCAGTTAAGCTTGCAATTGTACGTAAATAAGCTAATTATAATTATTGTGTCTATTTAACTTATTATATCACTGTGTTTCAGTATTTATTTGATGCTAAGGATGCATGAATTCTTTCATTTCAGTGATATCATTTATTTAGTTTTTTTTGGATACCTACGAATCTCCCTCGTATTTGTATAAATTTGGCAGCCAATAGGCGACACGTTGTTCACCACGTGGTGTAGACTAGTTTTGGCTTTCCTTGTTCCTCTTAAGGCAGATTTAAAAATGCGTTCTTGTCGAAATACAAGGGAATTTGATATTTAATATTATTATCCTTCAATTGTGAAGATAACATAAAGATTAAAACTTATTTTTCTGTTAATTTTGGTTTGTTGAATTATGATAATTATACAGCTTATAATTAATTGAGTTAATCAAATTGTTCTAGTATATATTTAAGCAATAGTTTTCAATTTCAAAATGATTTAAGACACGTTTACTTTGGGGTTTTTATTTGCGCCGTCAGCCCGGCAAACCTATGTTGAGATTCGGCTATCCTATGTTAAAAAAAGGGAACATTTTTTTGAATTCTTGTTTCTCTGCTAAACGTATTGGTTTCACGTTTAGCAAGCCATTTTATCTTCAGAACTTTGTGCAAGTCGGAAGCCATCTTGACGGGTCAATCTCATGAAACGTAATTTGTTAGTTTTTCCCAGAGTTACATCAGTCAGGTAATACATTAAAATTTGTAATTACATTATTGATTATTTTGGTTAATTGTTCAAAATTTAAGAGTGATTTTTTTTATGAAATCTTTATATTATATTACCTAATATCGAGATCACGCCATGCCATGCTGACGCCTATTTTTTTTCTTTTCCTTTCAGCTCTACACCGACTTGCCCTTTTTGCCTTGCATTTTATTTTCCTACAAACTAGTTTTTTTTTAAAAACTGTTAAAATTGAAATCTAAAATTTCATATCATAATTTTGTTTTATTCGTTTTGAAATCAGTACTTGGATTTCTGGATAAGTTTTTGTAGCTAGACGCCTAACTAGCCGCCTTTAGAACTAGCCACTAGTTGCTAGATAATTTTTTGTTGTCTACCACAAATATTTATTTAGGCTTGCCTAAATTAAATATTGGATAGAATTCCGATTCCAATTGCATCTTAAATTCAATTTTGGTTCCGAGAAAATAGAGTCATCCAGGATATAATTCGTCATAAATCCTGTTCGAGAACCAACCAGAACTGTTGCAGCCTTGAGCCGTCCATAAAGGTCGTGGGTTCTCCACCACGTGGCGCCAGCTATTAAGAGTTTTGGTGAGAAATTTCCATTTTTTTTTAATATCTAAAATTTTTTATTACTTTATTTCATTCGAAAATTTGAGTAATTAATTATCTTAACAGTGTTTAAATTATTGGCCAATTAGGGTACATATAATTTAATATTAGTGACCGTAATTTTACAAATCATTTCACAAGAATTTTCCTTTTAATTATTGCTAATTTTCTTAAAATTATTAAATAATTCACCTGATACGTTGATTTTGAACATTTGCCTTAGTGTAATTTAATTATTTTGTAATAAATTTGGTAATTTGTTGTTTAAATAGGATTTTTTTTTATTGGTCAAGGTACAGATATATTTCGGAAGAAGGATTTTCCGCAAAGTCCGGTTTATAACACGGCAGCACATTTATTTCTTTATTTATTGCGGATGGCGCCCTTTTAAAAACCTTACTTAAGCTCCGTGTTATAATACGTGTCTTCTGAAAAGAATACTGTATACATTCAATTATCGAAAAGGACAGAAAAAATAATTAAACTAGTTAAAACAACCCCGTCTGTCAACTCATGCCAGAGCCGGCAAAAGGAGCTGTCGTGCCTAGGCCCTTTTAAGAGGTTTGCCTAGTAATATTATGTTCGTTAAAATACCCATACGTTACATAATTATATATATATATATATATATATATATATATATATATGGTGTTTAAAATAATAACGTGATCACGCTATCCCAACGTCCAGAAGCTACATCAGTCTTCAGTTTTTTCGGAATTGCTTTGACTGTACTTATATGCAGTTGGTTTGTTGAACTCACTGAAGCATTATAAATTAACTACTACTTAACCGTCTTACTACGTTTAATGACAAAAGAGAACTCACAAGGTCCCATTGTCTTTCAAAGTACCTAACCGATAGGTAACGAGATAAGTTGCTGACAATATTATTTATTAACACACAGAGACACCGATCAGTCTAGTAATTAACCTATAAAACTTAATTCTCAAATATTTAAAATGTACGCTAATTGAAACTAAAATTGACACTTGACACAAAAAACCTTTGAAAATTAGTTTATAAGTGAAAGCCATCAACACTGCCCAGTGATGCCAAGACAAACAATATGGTTACGGCTAATTCACCGAACCTGATCTGACAACGGCTCGTCTTTTTATCTTTGTTTAGTTAAGTTCTTTAACTTTCCATTCCATTTACTCTCCATGCTTAAGAGAGTTTTTACTTTTTCTTCAAATTAGTTTGGCAGTGCATTTTGTTGAATTGATGACGTGTAACGGAAGTTTTATAGAGTTACATATAGTTATAAAATGTATATTACTTTTTCAAGTATTTGGTACTTTGTCCGGTATCTACTTATAATCTTTAGTTATTTAAAATTGTTCTTTTTACTATTTTTTTTGTTTCAGCCTGACTCGCTCATCAAGAAATATAATGATCCCCACGCGTACGCCGTGGTGTATAGTTGCGCAGATCGATCGAGCTTCGACTGCGCAGAGAAAATTCTCCAGAATCTTTGGACGCTGGACACAATTGGTACAAAGGCTGTTATATTAGTTTCAAATAAGGCTGACTTAGTTCGATCGAGAATGGTAACGACTGAAGGTAAGCTTTTGTTTAAAATACCTTACTGGCCAAAACTTTCGGTGTTAACGATGGGGATAGGTAATTGGATTATAACTCATGTTTTTATGTTATAAAATGAAAGTAAATATCGTATGAAGGGGCACCGACATGGAATCTATGTTTTTATTAAGTTGATTTTTTAATATTTCTTTGGTACTACAGGAAATCGAGAATCAAAACTTAACCATAATTTAAAATTACTAATTAAAACTAAAACACAATTAGGGTCACCAACCATGCTCTTTAAAGGGTACGGGTACTAAATCTGTTGGTTGGAATATTGAATACTCTTATTCTTACTATTTAGCTTTTTACTGAAATGTACTCTATTTAGACAAAGGAAATATAACGAAAATTTAAGACCTGAACAAATAAAGGTACTCAAAATCATTGTCCATAAAAGCACTGAAATAATTGTCTCAATAATAACACTGGCCGACAAGATGTTTCTCACACAGACCAGTTTATTATTTTCACAATGGAAATACCCTCCCAATAATAAAAAAAATATTCGGAAAGCCCTAATAGATACCATTTTTTAATAGCCTAATTAGAACGGCAGGTAAACAGTTTTATTTTTTTACATTTTACAACGGAAAAATGGGTTGTTTACAACGTTAGACATAAAATAAACGTTAGACATCACTCTTCCGTTGAGTTTCGAATTGAGTGGTTCTCTGTGTATCGATAAGCAAGTGTATGTTAAGATGAGAATGTCGAGTCAAACGCGCCAAAGTTTTCTTTTCGAAAATTTCTCCTGACAAATCTTGTTATATTATTTGTGGAGAATTTGTGGTAAAATCACAAGCCAGGCCATTTTCCGAAAATGTAAAAAAGGCCTTTAATATTTTGGTGTGTTAATTGGGGATCAAGATAAGCGGTGGGCTCCCCATGTGTGCTGTGTTAGTTGTAGTGTATCATTGGTGCAGTGGATGAAGGGAAAGAGAAAAAATATGCCTTTTGCAGTTCGAATGGTATGGCGAGAACCCACCAATCATTCTGACGATTGTTATTTTTGCCTGACAAAGACTAAAGGTTATTCCAAAAAGGGAAAGCACAATATAGAATATCCAAATTTGCAATCTGCCATACGACCTGTTCCTCATAATGCAAATTTGCCAGTGCCGATTGCGCCTTTAAATTGGCAAGCTATTGATTTGGGAGATAATGGAGATAACGCATCATCAGGCAGCTCAGAAGAACAGTGCACCACTCTCACTTTTACCACAGGTCCAGTTCCGGCGAGCCACATTTGATTGTTCAAAGTGGCCTATTGGCCAAAGAAACAAAAATTACGAATTTCAAAAAAATAAATGCTATGTTTTCTGAATTCTACAGGAACTTGATATTAAACATTCTCTCGTGAGTGGCGCATATTCATAGACTCATCTAAATATAGCTTAAAATCTGTGTTATTGCATAATGGAAATTTAAAACCCTCTATACCAGTTGCCCATTCAGTTGCAGTAAAAGAAAATTAATGAAAATATGCGCATGATTTTGGATAAAATAAACTACAATAGGTATAAATGGCAGATATGTGAGGACTTAAAAGTTATATCGATTTTAGTGGGACTTCAGAGGGGATTTACAAAATATTGCTGTTTTCTTTGTTTATGGGACAGTGTGCAATAAATCAGCATTATGTAACAAAAATTTGGCCAGAAAGAAGCTAATTTCAACCGGGATCTCAAAATGTTAAATTTATACCTCTTGTTGATCCCAAAAATGTCCTTTTGCCTCCTCTTCACATTAAACTTGGGCTGATGAAAAACTTTGTGAACGCTTTGAATAAAGATGGTGATGGATTTAAATACCTAAGACAAGTCTTTTCCCAGTTAAGTGATGCCAAATTAAAAGAAGGCATTTTTATTGAGCCACAAATCAGAAAATTGCTGGTCGATGTCAGTTTTACGGAAAAGCTTACCAGGCAGGAACTCAGAGCATGGAATTCATTTGTTAATGTAGTAAGAGGATTTTTAGGCCACAATATGGATGAAAATTATGAACAATTAGTTAATGAACTCTTAGATGCCTATAAAGCGCTTGGTGCCAGAATATCATTAAAAATTCACTTCCTCCATTCCCATCTGTCATTTTTTCCTAAAAATTTGGGAGCTGTTAGTGACGAGCAGGGTGAAAGGTTTCACCAAAATATCAGAACAATGGAAATTCGGTACCAATGAAGACACTGTTGGTTTTTGAAGAGAGAAGATAGGACACCTCATAAACGGAAAAAATAAAGTTTAATTAGTATTTGAGGTTAATATTTTTCTCGTTTGCTTTTCTCTTAGATGTATGATATGTTTAATAGGCGAAAACTGTAAACATAGTCAATAAACAGGGTTAGGAATTTTCTGAAATTCATTTTTTCTACGTGCTACAACTTTCTATTTGTCATTTTCGTATTTAGATAGGTTCATTCTATTAGATTATGCTATTCTGATTTGTGTTACAACAAAAAAAAATTTTTTGGCGGCCGGTGTAATTTGTCTAATACCGTGTTAATAATTAATTAATAGCTACAGTTATTGATATATACTTTATGCATACCAAAACCAGCTATGGGATTATAAGTTTTTGCATAATTGCGTTTTGAATTTTTTAGCTTGCCTGGATGCGTTATGGATCCGATTTGAAATCTGCAAAATGGTATCGAAAGTAGAAATAACATGCTACAAAACGTATATTCTTATTCCGCGGTAAAATTCTGCAAAATAGGCGAAAAATGTTTCCAAACATGACCAGAAACGGCAGAACGCTTGCGCAGCTTCTCTATATATAGAGAATATACATTTTGTAGTATGATGCTTCTACTTTTTATATGACTCTGCAGAATTCACATCGGATCATACACGATGCATCCAGACTCGCTGAAGGACAGCGCATTAGAAAAATCGCAATTGTGCAAAAACTTATAGTTCTACATCGCTTAGTTTTGGTATGCGTAAAGTACATATCAATAACTATTATTTCGCACAGGGCCTTCACTGCAACTTGAGAAATAATAGAGCTATGAATTTTTGAAGAAAAGCCTAATTTTTCGGTTTTTTCTCCTATTCTAATGATCCAATAATAATGTAACCATATTATATTTTTTGTCAAAATACAAGAGTTCTACCCACACTACACCACAACTTGTTACGTTCTGGACGCGCGTTTCGCTAACCAAGCATCATCAGCAGATGATATAAACTAAAGTAACTTATCCTAATCGAGACTATTTATAGGTAAATGTGGTCACACTTGGTTGCACCCGACTGCTCCGACAGTAGAGGGGACTATAGGGAATAGGCCCTCTGTCTTTATTTAGTGCTTTCTTACCACATTTAACTATTTCTATACTCTCAAATGCATCCAATAATCTATTGTTAGATACATTTTTAATCAACTTAAGATTATTTATTCCTATTTGATGAATGTTTTCCAAAGCATGTTGGGCAACGCTTGACTTTTCTGTTCTTCCGTATCTTAAATGTGCCATGTGTTCTTTAAAACGAATGTGTATGGAGCGTTTAGTTTTTCCAAGGAGATTTTTCAAACTGATCTCCGTTTTGTAGGCTACTCTAAAACCTACGTTTTTAAATACTTTTTCTAGACCTCTCGTATATCTGGGATCAAATGGGATTACTATGAACTTATTGGGAGCCACAAGTGCTTGAAGAGTAGTGACATCTTTTAACATTTTCTTAAGCTTATGTCTATTTACTAATTTATGTACAAAATTATTATTATATCAATTACTTTTAGCTATATTTTTAATCCGATTCATTCCGTTGTTAAAACGTTCTTTACTTAATGGAAAATTGACTAACCTGTGAGTTAAGAAATGAAATGCTGCCATTTTGTGTTGACGGCAATGAAATGAGTCGGATGTTATAGTAAATTTCTATTCTAATTCTAATATTCTTTGTATTTTTTTCTTCTACAATTCATCTCTTTACACCATTAAAATGTCTTCATTAGTTTCAATTTTATAAGCCAAAGCGATATCACTGTTTTTTTTGCTCTATTAACTGGCCATTAGTAATTTTCAACATCAGTTATGCTTATTTAAATTCATGAATCCTCGAAATGACAAAAACAATCATAATATTTGCGATTTTTTACATCACCCACTTTGAATTTAATCAAATTCACTTTGGATGGTAAAACATCATTATCTGACGTGCTTTTTAGTTAGATAGGATTATAAAACTTTTTTGTGTCTATCGCTGCAATCTGTTTGTAGTAATGTTATAGAACTGAAAATTAATTTCAATGTTTCCATTTATATCCCGTAAACTAAGTTTTAATCATCAATCGTGTAAAATGTTTTATAAACATGCGTTAAAATTAACATTAATTAACAAAAAAATTCACTGGCGATTAGAAATTTTGTTACTTTAGCACTAAATGCTAGGAATTTAATAATTTATAATTATATGATAAATTTGATGAATTTAAGCTGAAAACTCGTAGTAAAATTGGCATTCAGTATCACTTATTACGTACATTTTATGGTATAAAAGTTCAGTATTTTATTAAAAAATAGCTTCAAAGTAGTTATATTCTTAATTATTTTACTTATTACAAATGATCCCTTAAAATGCCCTTAGCTCAATTTTCAAGAAAGGTATGATTCTGTAAAAGATTTGATTTGTTAAAGCACAAGAATAACTGTTCGTCTTGCACATACTGAAAGCAAAATCCTTTTTCATTTTTACCCATGACTAAAGATGGTTATAATGACCTCACTCATAATTGCTTTTAATTTTGATAACTTTTTTTAGTTCCATTTTATTACAATATTGAGAAGTATTTTTTATAACTAACGTTGTGGTAGTATTTGGATTAAAATTTAAATTACCAGGACAATTATTGAACTGAATATCTGTAGGCTCAAATTTTCCCTGCAGAATTAATCAATATATGGATAAACAAACATGTTGCTTCATTCTGTTGTTTAAACATAAATCTTCAATTTGTTGCTACCTTTGTATTTCATTAGCATTTTACTCGGGAATACAAAATATAACGCGTTCAAAAATGTTTTCTTGTCGAAAAAACTGGAATTTTTTGGTCCTTTGGCGATACTCACTCGGGCTCCAATTTTTATCTGATTTCTATAGAAAAGTGTTTTGCACTTGTATGTCTACTGAATAATTTTGGAGACATGTCTACAGAATTATTCATAGTAGTCATGAAGTATTATGCATTTAAGGAACTTAAGTGGAATTCAAGGGGCATTAACGTAGACGGAAAGAAACTAAATCATCTGCAAGATGCGGACGATATTGTCCTCAAATCAGACAACCTAGAGGAAATTAGAGACATGTTATATTAATTCCAACATGTTGCGCAGTAAGCTTTTAACCAGTGCGTCTTACCAAATCTTATGGAGCCGAAACCTTAACACTTGTGAAACTTTCAGCGGAAAAACTGAGAGGCAGGCAACGCAGAACGGAACTTGGTATAACTTTAAAGGAAAGGGTTCGAAATGAAGAAATTCGCAGACAAACTGGCGTAGATGATGGACATATGGCTGGGCTAATAACCACTGGCCGACAAAAAAAAATTTTTGTTGTAACACAAATCAGAATAGCATAATCTAATAGAATGGACTTATTCAAATACGAAAATGACAAATAGAAAGTTGTAGCACGTAGGGTTTTCTTGTTAGAGTTGTAGAACTATATCGAATGTTACGATAGTTAATATCTATAGAAAAAATGATTTCAGGAAATTCTTAACCCTGTTTATTGACTATGTTTACGGAAAAGCAAACGAGTAAAATATTAACTTAAAACACTAATTAAACTTTATTTTTTCCGTTTATAAGGTGCCCTATCTTCTCTCTTCAAAAACCAACAGTATTCACCCATCATGGCTGGATCCCATCGTCCTTGGTACCGAATTTCGAAGATGGGAATGGAGGAAGTGAATTTTTAATGACATTCTGGCACCAAGCACTTTATAGGCATCTAAGAATTCATTAACTAATTGTTCATAATTTTCATCCATAATGTTGCCTAAAAATCTTCTTACTACATTAACAAATGAGTTCCTGCCTGGTAAGCATTTCTTAACTTGTCTTAGGTATTTAAATCCATCACCATCTTTATTCAAAGCCTTCACAAAGTTTTTCATCAGCCCAAGTTTAATGTGAAGAGGAGGCAAAATACATTTTTGGGATCAACAAGAGGTATAAATTTAACATTTTGAGATCCCGGTTGAAATTCGCTTCTTTCTGGCCAAATTTTTGTTACATAATGCTGATTTATTGCACGACTGTCCTATAAACAAAGAAATCAGCAATATTTTGTAAATATCCTCTGAAGTCCCACTAAAATCGCTATAACTTTTAAGTCCCTACATATCTGAAATTTATACCTATTGTAGTTTATTTTATCCAAAATCGTGCGCATATTTTCATAATTTTCTTTCATTGCAACTGAATGGGCAACTGGTATAGCGGTTTTTAAATTTCCATTACGCAATAACACAGCTTTTAAGCTATATTTAGATGAGTCTATGAATAAGCGCCACTCACGGGGAGAATGTTCAATATCAAGTTCCTGCATTAAACTGTCTATATCAGTACACGCGCACAACGAATGTTTCATACTGTAGAATTCAGAAAACATAGCATTTCTTCTTCTAAAATTCGTAATTTTTGTTTCTTTGGCCAATAGGCTCCATTCCTTAAAACGGGAATCCAGAAGTTCTGATTGTTGCTTTTATAACCCCAAATCACGTATTAAATCATTTAATTCACTTTGAACAATCAAATATGGCTCGTCGGAACTGGGATCTGTGGTAAAAGTGAGATCAGTGCACTGTTCTTCTGAGCTCCATTATCTCCCAAATCAATAGTTTGCCAATTCAAAGGCGCAATCGGCACTGGCAAATTTGCATTGTGAGGAACAGGTCGTATGGCAGATTGCAAATTTGGATATTCTATATTGTGCTTTCCCTTTTTGAAATAACGTTCAGTCTTTGTCAGACAAAAATAACAATCGTCAGAATGATTGGTGGGTTCTCGCCATACCATTGGAACTGCAAAAGGCATACTTTGTCTCTTTCCCTTCATCCACTACACCAATGATACACTACAACTAATACAGCACACATGGGGAGCCCACCGCTTATCTTGATTCCCAATTAACACACCAAAATATTAAAGTAGGCTTTTACATTTTCGGAAAATGGCCTGGCTTGTGATTTCACCAGAAATTCTCCACAAATTTAACAAAATTTGTCAAGAGAAATTTTGCAACTTCGGCGCGTTTGACTCGAAATTCTCGTCTTCAGATACGCTTGCTTATCGATACACAGAGAACTACTCAATTCGAAACTCAACAGAAGAGTGATGTTTAACGTTTATTTTATGTCTAGTGTTGTAAACAACCCAGTCTAGGTAATTTTTCCGTTGTAAAATGAACCCATTTTAGCCGCCTCACAATAAAATTGTTTACCTGCCAATATAAAAGGTTCTAATTAGGCTATCAAAAAATAATACGTATTAGGGCTTTCCGAATATTGTTTTTATTATTGGGAGGGTATTTCCATTGCGAAAATAATGAGCTGGTCTGTCTTAGAAAAATCTTGTCGTCCAGTGTGATGATTACTACTGAGAAAAAAATCCAAAGATAGATAATGTCATATAAGTGGAACAAATTCGATAACTTAAGAACTGTGCAATTTTTTTAATTCCGGATCTTTTTAGCTATATTCTCATAAGTATAATACTTTAAACACCTTTTACATTACATTACAACTTATACTTAAATTAAACTGCTTTTGGCGCCTGAATTGATTGGCCAAATTGATATTTAGAGCCCTCTGGTTAAGCCAGAATTGTCAAAATTCGAGACTTCCTTTCAAACTGGAAATACTGTAATGAGACCGGAGTTTGATAAATATAATTTAATCAATTAGGACAGAAAAGTGCAAGTCGTTTTGTTTAAGTTTACCGTTTAGCCGATAGAGGACTCTAAGTGGCCAAAAATATTGAATTTAGGTAAACATAACAGCGGGGCTTACCTTCAATTGAATTTACATTGAAAATACGCCCCTCCGTTATTTTACGAAGTTCTCGATATATTATATATTAAACTTATCAAAAAATACCCTTATAAGAGTGTTATTAAAAATATGATGGTCTAATTCTTACATAGATATCTTTACTTATTAACGAAATATCCGGAGTCAAAGAAATCAAATTGACGGGTAAAATAGTTTTCTCAAAATATAAATAATTTGCAAGTTATAGACTTGATTCCAGTTAAATTTTCATACCTATTAATTTTCTGATATTATATTGTTATTAAAAAAAATATATGTATTTAAAAAATATTGAATTGAAAAAAATTCTGAAACGAAAAGTTGGATTTAAAAACTTTTTGGACTTTACCATAGCGTCAATATATTTTCACTATCTTCAGCGTCGCAAAAAATATAGACTAAAATTAAAAATATCTTTTTTTTTTCGTTTTATCTCCCACAGTGCTGACTGAGAATACCTCAGATTTCAAAACATCAAGGTTCTCGGCACTCAAAAATGCGATTTTGACCCTATTTACATTAGCTGCGTCTTTACCATTTATAAAATTCCTGTAGTGAGATAAGAAGTGAGTTTACTTCACCCTGTGTTAATTCAACCATGCTGTACATAATATCTGTGTATAAAAAAACACTGTCAATATTTTTCAGATTCGTTCTACCGCTGGTTCAGAATAACATTATTTTTTTGTTTAATTCATATTGCGAGGCATTTATTGGAAAATTGCACTTTACAAAAGCTCTTCCTGTTGGGAATCAGTCGGAATCTAAGGGATTACATCATAATTTCTGGGAAATCGATGTGTAGCTGGAGAATATTAAAAACAATTTTATTTAAATACCAAAACGGGCGTAATTGACAGAGGGGATTTTCCCGGTACGCGGCTCTAATGCCGGTTCAATTAATATTCATAATGTCAGGTTAAAAATAAAATTGAAAACAAGTTACACGTGTCCACGAGATAGTTTAAAATTCATATTTTTGGTTTTAACGGATTACTACAGAAATAGCATTGTAATAAAGTTTTCATATGCCGCATGTCCGGAAAGTATTAGTATTTGCTAAAATTTCGGTACTAGTAAGGCTAAAAATAAAGTAAATTATGTAAAATATCTCCTCAAATGCTTTTAAGGTCATTGAAAATAGGTGAAAATTGAAAAGTAGTTTTTTTACTTTTTGCTTTATACAAGATGGCAATATATTACATATATATATATATATATATATATATATATATATATATATATATATATATATATATATATATAATTTAGATTTATAACCGCAAACGTTAAAATTTATTAAGCAAATTCTGGCAATAAGTAAAACTTTAAATAAACATCTTTCTTTTCTTTCCACAAATTCTTATATTGAACATTTATCAACCTATTTCTACAGAGTTGTTTGAAATATTTCAATTATAATTGGCTTATTTATAAAGTTCAATTTTTTGAATAAATCGCGCTATTGAGCAGCTATACGTTCCATCAGGCATCAAGGAGTAGAATAGTTCCATGACCTATTTTATGAAAGGGACTAATCTGCAACTTTGTGCTCCCTTCGCATTAGCTAAGATATATGAAACGTAAAAGAGTAATAACTTAACGTAAAATAAAATAAATTTTAATTCTTTGTCTTCAGCGACACTTCTAATTTAAAAATAAGAAGCAAAATTGATAATTTAATGATAATAGTAAAAATATAGCCTCCTTTATTTCCATAAATAAAGGCTCCTTTAACTATGAAGTTGCCGACGTTTCGACCCTATAGTTAGCCTTTTTCAAGGCTGAAAAAAAAACAAGTTTTCGTTTTCCCTGATAGTTATACATATACATATATTAAAATATACTATAATATATAATATAAAAAAAATATATAAAAAAATATTGTTTGCTTGCATCTGTTTTTTCATGTGATTACAATGATTTTTGAAGTCATCCTTAAGAGGGTATCAAAGTAATTCTAAAACGACTTTTCAACGTCTTAGTAAGCATAGAGAATTGCTCTAAGTAAGACTATGTTGTATTTTCATTAATATTATCGAAGAAGCGATATTTTTTCACGTCTTATTTTTTCTGTTTCAAAGAATTTTATCTTTTTGTTTACTGAAAAATTTTATACTTTCCGATATTCTATTCTAAAATTTAGATTCACTTTAACTTATTTTTAAGAAACAGCGGTTCTATATTAAAAGATGTCTTGATTTTCAAGTCTAACCGCCATATTTTGTATTTGCCTGAATATCGGGCTGGTCATCGATAACCTACATCGATATGTCACACTGCAAGTATTAAGTGACTTACGTGCAGCAGTAGATTTGAAACTCTAAATTCACTCAGAAATCATCTTAAATTTAATAACACATATTGTCGCATTTTTATTTTTCTGCTCCCAAAACTTTTCAGTAATTCTGAACTGAACAAAAGCATTTTCCAAGTATTTTTCGTGACTCAAGGAAGAGACTTTCTCAAGATTCAAACTTGAGTGATAAGAAACTGATTAACAACGGGTAAAAAGTTTTATTTTTGCCTAATATAGACCAACTGAATATCCAATTTAAATCCGGCACTTAATGTGTCACTGAGAGATTTAAAAGATTGAGATATATTTTTTTCAATGCGAAGACCCCCCAAACAGTCTGATTAAATAAATTTGCTTTAGCATAACGCAGATTAGTTTTAAACAATTCGTCGCTATAAAGTATTTCAATTACTTTTCTGCTGTAAAAGAACAGCATGCAAAAGTTTGTAAGCAAAAAGAATGAGAACACTCTCGTGAAAATTGTTTTGTATTTTTTAAGTTTAATATTTCAATTTTTTGTTGTATTAGTTGCGCTTTAGAGATGCTTTTATAGTGGCAAAAAACACTGTTCTTAAACCATATTTTAACTAAAAGTTTTTTATTTTTCTTGGGTATTGGTGTCATTAATTAAACTTATTTTATGTAACTAGCTCGACGTTTCGCTAAAAAATATATGTAACATATGAATTAGTACAACAAACATACGTAAATATTTAACATTAAATGTTCTTAAGAAAACAAACATTTACAATACCTAACGATTGAACAAATAATTAATCAAAACATTTGTGGTCACAACAATTAAATAAAACAATTACAGCTTATTGCATTTAAAATAAAATGTGTACCATACCTTGGAAACAACAATATTATCGCGAGACGTCACATCGTGAGAATGATATGTTTTCAGTGATATGCGTATTATATGCACTCTCATAGGTGTGGTAGGAAAAAGCGTATTTTGTGTAATCCTGTTATATGGGATTTGAGCAAAATTTGACACCTTTTATTTTAAAAACTAGACATAGCTATAGGTTGTGCCCACGAGAACTTTTCGGACATCGAGAACTACATTACATCAAAAAACTATAAACATTTTCGGAAAGCCATTTTTAATAGGTTCCTTAAGGGAGAACTGCACGCAAAAAATTAAAAATCAGCGACAAGGTCTAGTCAAGTTCAGTTAAAAATTGGTTCAAAAGAGTTCACGCGCTGTAGAAATACGAAGACATTCGTAGGATTTAACATTTCAAATTTTGCGGTTATGTAGACGAAGGATCAATGCAAGGCGGAGCAGAGGTCAAAAATGGGCCGAAAATGGACAAATCTACTACTGTTTTATCATTCTAGATTTGATTTTTTCATAAAAATTCGGATTTAGCGCCCAACTATACATATTTCCCTATTTAAATCACATTGAAGCTAATAAATATCTCTTACAGCTTTATCAGAATATTGCAGCGGCCGAAGGCTTGCTAATGATCCATAATACTGCGTACAGTTCCTCCTTAATAAAAAATTAAAAATACGTCAAAATTTGGTTGTTTTTGTTCTAAATATTTATTATTTTATTTATATTTGAGCAAAAGAAAACAGTTATTTTTAAAATTAAAACCACATAATTACAAAAGCTTAATTTTTGAATAAATTTTTTTTTATACATATTTTTATTGGTTGCTTAAACATAAAATAATATTTATTTTATTTAGAAACAAAATGTTTCTAATTCTCTTTCTTTTTTTGCTTAAAAACAATTCCGCATTGCTGCCAAGTTTACGGTTTTTCTGTTATAAGAGGAAAATTATTTTTTTTATGGAACATCCTATATTTTATTACTGTTTTAAAATCTGCGTAAAATTCTCAATACTTTTTATTAAGAACACTTTTTATGAAAGTCAACAATTTTTGGCGAAAATAACGTACTGATACATTTTTCAAAAAAAAAACTAAAATTGAAGCGAAATACTAACAATGATTAATAAGTTTTCACTTACTTTTATTTTTGTGAACAGATAAGAGTCAATCTGACTCCAAAACATACACAGGTCATTTCAAAACTAAATTATTTACACAAACGACAACCTAAGCCTCCATAACTTTTACAACATATTGATCTCGGTTTTATTTGAAGGTATACTGGAGTAGTAGGAGAGAGATTGTTGAAAATAACAATCAATTGAATTCGTGGAGTCTGTTTGACTCCCGTCTGTGTTTAGTGGTTAAAACTAATGCCTTCCAAGAACCAATATTTCTAAATAATATTAAGCAGTTTACTACCAAATGTAAATATTAAAACAGCATATACTTCTCTTACAAAAGGGAAGGAAGTATTGTAATCGTGAAAAAATTACCTTCCGAGACCTTTACGTTTCAGGGTCTCTAGATGCCGAAAAACATATTTTCTCAATTAATTTGTCTGTCTGTCTGTTGGTCTATATGTTCGTGGATTAGCTAAAAAACTACTTGCTCGATTGATTTTAAATTTTGGTCAAAAATTAAGGGTTTTATGTGGATGACTTGGTAACATTTTGGTAAAAATCCAATATGGCAAAACAAAATGGCGGTCTAATGAAATGTTAAAAAAATTATAAGTAAAACACTGCTTACCCTTCGTCTCAAATTTTGCATAAAAATGAAGTATTATGTGAAAATCAACTAGTAAAATTTTGGTACGAATCCGAAATGGCGAAACAAAATAGCGGCTTAATAAAACTATTAAAAATTTAGTCTAAAAAACTACTTAATGGACTGATTTCAAATTATGTGCAATAAATAATAGTTATTTATTGCAGAGAGATGAACTAGTAAAACTGTGGTACGTTACAAATAAAATGTTTGTAACCGTGAAAAAATCGCTCTCTCAGGTTTTACATACTACGCGATTTAGCCTTCCCAGATGCCAAAAAATATGTTTTATTAACTCCGTCGGCATCGGTCCGTCTGTCGGTCAGTTCGCGGCTTAGCTTAAAAACTACGTATCAGATTGACTTTAAATTTTGGTCAAAAATTAAGGGTCGTATGGGGATGAAATTAAAAAAGTATTACTAAAAAAAACTAATTATCCAATTTAACACAAATTTTACACAAAAATCAAATTTTACACAGGAATGAATTGCTAACATTTTGGTATGACTATAAGCATTAGTATGGTATAGAGATAAACAGGTAAAGTTGTGGTTCGAATTCAAGATGGCGGCCAAATAATTTTTTTGAAAATCAACATAAAAAAAATCTTATTCAGTTTATTTTAAATTATGTTCAAAAATCAAGTTTGGCACAGGCAGAAACTGGTAAAATATTGGTAGGAAACCAATATGATGAAATAAAACGGGGCACAATAAAAATGTTTAGAAAGGCAGTATATATGTGTACTGAACTAAATTGCATTAGCATTAACACTAGACTACTTCTAATGAAAGGAAATATTCATAACCAGGGAAGTTCCGAGTAAAGGAAATTTACCGATTTTTTTTTTATCTTTTATTTATTCATATATCAAACATTTCTCTACTTATTTATATAAAGAATTATTTTTATGACCTATTTTATGAAAAAGACTAATCCGCAACTCTCGGCGCCCTTCGCATTAACTAAATGATATAAAGGGTAAAAAAGTTAAGGAATTAAAATTTATCCTTGTAACTTTTCTCTTTTGTGCTCATAAAGGAAAAATAACAGATAAAATAAAATTAAATTTCAATTGCTTGTCGTAAATGGACACATTTTTCATTTAAGAATATGGTATAAAATCTTTAATGTGATAGTACAAAATGGCTCACATTTTAACGAGGGGGATTAGCTAGCTCTTAAAAAATAATGATAAAGTATAAATTGTTCGGAGTCATTTGTGAAAAGTCCTTGGATCCATTGATAAACTCACTTGCAGTTTGGATTTAGTCTCTTGAAATATTTCTGAAAATGATAAAGCTTGCTACGTACCGAATGTTTTTTCCTCATGGTTTACTTTGATTTCTTGGCAGAGTTTTGTGCAAAGAAATGGCAACATGCCGAAAAAAAAAATTAACCCACGCTAACCAAACTTCATTTTTAAACATGTTTCCATATAACATTATTTAATAAAAAATTGTAATACAGGCTTAAAGAAGATGGAAATGTATGTTGCTATTATTTACCTTAATACCTGTATTTATACAGATATTGAGAACTGTATACATTGTCACTTGTCCAAAGAAAATTATTTAGTCCGCTAATAAGTGTGGCTTTTCTTGACTGGTTCAAAAAAATAAGGGTGGAGCACTGGACAGCTGTCCTGTAAAGTTTTATGAGTAAATATACAGAGTCATGGTATTTAAATTTTATAATAAACGTTGTTTGTACTTTTTTATTTTTCAGCTACCAAAAGTTTTCTGTAATTCTGAACTAAACTAAAGCATTCTTATAATGCTTATTCTTGACTCTAGCAAGATAATTTTTTAAATTTTAAACTTGACTAGTGACAAAGTACTTAACTACAGATATGTAAATAGTTTTATTTTTGCTTAACGTAGGCTATCGATTATCAAATGTAAATTCGTTGAGGGTTTTTAATGTTTCGTTGAACACAAGGGATTTTAAAAAATCGAGATTTTATATTTAATGCGAACACCCACCAGCAAAAATATCAATTTGGCCGGTCAAATAAAAATGTTACGGCCATAAATTGAGTCTGGTAATTAATTTGTGCTTTATGGTAACGCACAAATTGGTTTAAAAAATTTAGACAGCTTAAAAAATATTTAATTTTTATTGTTCTTCTGGCGTATAAGAATAGCTTACAAAGGTTTAGAAGCAAAAAGCTCTTCTCATGGATTTTTTTTATTTTTTAACTTTAGTTCATTACGTCGTATAACTGTTTTTATAGCAAAAATAACGTGTTCATATTTGAAAATGCTCACTATGTTCAGAACCGTGAACCGCATATATCACTGCAAGGAAAAACATTATAAATTAAAATTGTCATATTTTTTTTTGGTTTAAACTGGCAAATAACTAAACGTAATCTTATGTTAACCGACTTCAAGAAAGGAGGAGGTTCTCATTTCGACCTGTATGTATTTTTTTTATGTTTGTTGTTGTTTTGTTGTTTGCTATCTCGTTATCTAATTTTATGATACAGGGTGACCATGAGAATGTGTAACCTCAAAATCTAGGATTTTTACTTTAGAAAAATGTTTGTTTGTACTCCGCAATGGTTTGACCAATTTGGATGAATTTTTCAGGGGACATTCAAGATATTGTCGGAGTGGTCCCATAGCAAGCATATTTAAAAAATGTTAAAAATGGCGGAGTGGACCCATTTTGTTTTCTGCGCCAAGATATATTGCAAGAAGTTTTTCAATATTCTACTCTCGCGTCTCGATTTTACACGTTCACCATTATATCAGGAAAAAATTATGCAATGAACCATTTGTTTAACCTGATTTTTACAATAATACTCTTATAGATAAAACTAAAAAGGATGAAATAAAAACTTGTATAAAAAAATAAAACCAACTTCAAAAAAATGCACTAAAAGGTGAAAAACGATATTTTATTCCACCTTGAAAATGTTACTCTGTGAAGTCGACGCGAAATTAATAAAAACAGTAAGAACTTATACGGGTAGTATTAAACATCAAAACACCGAATTGACTGAATACATGATTACATTTTTGTGATTAAAAATTAAAAGTAAGCGCGGACTTCCCGGAGTAAAATTTTCAAGGTGGAATGAAATATTATTTTTCACTTTTTAGTGCATTTTTTTAAATCGGTTTAATTTTTTTATAAAAATTTACCCTAAATTTTGGGTTTTTTTCTGGCCGAATTTTCAAATGTGTGGCTGGATCCTGTCAGTGAGTCCACGTTTGTTTGTTTGTTTTCTAAGATTTTCAACAACTTTCCTATATCTTTTAATTTAGGTAAACTGCTCTGCTGATGAAGTCTAAGTCTAAGACTGAAACACGTGTAGCGCGGTTACCAGACTTCACACCTTTTTTTGCGGACATGCCTACGATTTATTTTTCGTTCTCTTTAAAAATTCATCCGAACAATCTTTCTCTTTTGATGAAAATTTGTATTTAATAAAAATTTTAAAGCTAGAAATATTTTACTTTATACCCGATTTTTCAAAACTTTTTATTAACACGGATATTTTGTTGGCTTTAAAACCTCAGGCGCTTGATGTTTTAAAGGTAATATAACATGACCACCATCTGATTAAGAAACTACTCACTTAAGGTAAATGATATAATTTCTTATGCTTGCTTAAATAATATTATTTATATTATGTATCGAAACATTCCGTAGACAGACTAGTCTACATGTTGAGGTATGTAATTATATTAAATATCTGCTTCAATTAATTTAAAGTTAAATATTTTTATTCAGTTGCGAAAAAGCCAAAAAAGATTTTTGTTTGTCAATCTAAACGCAACAAATAAACTGAACACATTTAAAAACTACTCACGAAGTTGACAGGAATCAAACATACCCCAGATCGTCAAACGAGAAGTTTCGATTATTTTTTTTTTTTTCATATAAAACCAATTCTTGATATTTTCGAAATAGTACTTAGAAATTGACTGCTAAAAGATTTACCTCAACAATAAGCTACTATTTTTGAGAAACCCTATACATCTTCTAAAAATGTACCAAAAATAAAATTTAACAAAGACTGCAAAGACGTCCCCAGATAATCATCTAGGAATTATACTGAGATCGCCAAACCAATCGAACCTTCTAAACTGCTTGCCACTTGAAACAGCTCGCCTGCATTTTTTAAACCAGACGAGATACTGAGGTGCGGTTCTCAACTGTATCTTACAAATTTTATTACATATAACCGATGTTAGGCGTAAAACTTACCTAAGCTAAAAAGTTATTTATACAGGGTGTTAAAAAAGACTCTGCAAAATCATATTTTTTTATAATTTACACGGTCTGCACTACCCAGAAAATATACAGGGTGTAAAAAAAATGTGGCAAGGTTAGTTAAAAACCTAGCAATCCTAAAGATCATGTACGTATATTTCAAAAACGAATTTAAATTTAAAAGTTTTTACTTGAGTTTTAAGGAGTACCGGGTATTTTCTCCAAACGATTTTTTAATTTTCTCTCTAACTTTATTGTTTTCAAAAATACAGGTGTTAATTTAACAGCCAAAGTTACCAACATTGGGTAACACAAAAGACATGTAACAGGCTGCCACCCTTTTAGTTTGAAAAATATCAAAAAAATTCAACTTTATACGTTTCTATAACTCCAGGAGAGGTAAGTTTTCTATAAAAAAAGTAATTAAAAATGACTTCCGGTTTTACCGGAAGTGACCCTTACTTTTTTATTTTAAATAGAACCCTGTACATTTTTATTAATTATCGTATTCAGCTTAGAATTAGCTTATCAACGATATATCACAAGGTAAGTCCAGCCGCCATTTTGAAAATAAAACTTAACTTGTGATATATCGTTAAAAATCTGATTTAAGCTGAATACAATGGTTAAATATACAGGGTCCTATTTAAAATAAAAAAGTAGGGGGTTATTTCCGGTTAAAGCGGAAGTAACTTAATAATTTTTTTATAGAAAATTTAAAAGTTATAGAGACATTACAAATTTCAAGTTGATATTTTTAAAACTTAAAAGGTAGCAGCCTGTTACATGTCTCTTGTGTTACCCGATGTTGGTAAATTTGGCTGTAAAATCTACACCTGTATTTATTAAAATCATAAAGTTGGAGAAAAAATTAAAAAATCGTTTGGAGAAAATATTCACTACCACTTAAAACTTAAGCAAAAACTTTTAAATTTGAGTTATTTTTTATCCTACAGGGTGTTGAAATATACGTACATGATCTTTAGGATTAATAGGTTTTTAACTAAACTTGGCACATTTTTTTCACACCCTGTATATGTTCTGCGTAGTGCACCGTGCACATTATAAAAAATATGACTTAAGGGCCCTCTAGCAAGAAAACTTTACATAAAATGGCTAATAAAAAGTTACAGCTTATTATGTGGAAAAATTATATTTTTTGACAAAAAAAATTTTTAGACTAGTTTCTTAATCATCCTGTATGTTAGTATAGATACATTTATAAATCGAGCACTTGAGTTTAAACTCAATAAAATTTTCTCTCTGGGAAAAGTTTCAGAAATTGGAAAAAGTTTTAACTCTAGAATTTTCAGTAATAATATTACAAGGCAACAATTTCCCAAAAAAATCGAAAAAATGTTGAGCACTTATTTTCTTACAAAAAAAGCAACAAGAGTGCACATGGCCAATAAGCCGACTAGTGACCTTGTGCCCGAATGCTTTTATTTAAAGAAAATACATACGAATCAATTCTTGGAGTTTTTCTGAAAAGATTTTTTTTGCACGCGTTATATTTTATCAGAATATTTTCCCGAACAAATTTTGTAAACTTAACTGGAAACTAAATTTTATTTTAACTAATGTATTCACAATAAGATTAATTAAATTAACTTCCGTTTTATGCTATTGTTTGTTTTATGGAGCAAGTGGATGTTGTCATGGTAACGCTCAAATGCATCATTTAAAATGGCCATTCCAAAGCTACATTTACATTTTTAAGATTAGCAGTGATAGATTTACTTATTTGGCATTTTATTTCGCTATTTTTAATACTCTCAGATAATCATATTAATGAATCGAACTATAATGGGTCATATGAGACATTATATATGTGTCATGCGTAACAAATTCAAAGTTAAGCTGATTGTATTTGAGTGACAGAAGTGAAAATCGCACAAGGGTATTTTTCTCAAAAATAAAAAAGAAATATACCTAACTTCATTTGTTGTTTGATTTATACACAGAAAATAAAGATTAAAATTACAATTTCTTATATCAGACATTTATTTACCTAACTCTACAGAGAACTCTCGAATATATGAATTATAATTGGCATATTTATAAAGCTGTTCAATTTGTTGAATAAATCACGTTATTGAGCAGCTATGCCGTTACATCAGAAATCAAGGTGTAGAATATTTCCATGACCTACTTTATGAAAGAGACTAATCTGCTACTTTCTGCGCCCTTTGCATTAGCTAAATTATATAAAGCGTAAAGAAGTTATTGAGTTAAAATTTATCCTTGATTGCAAGTTTTCTCTTTTATGTTCATAAAGGAAAAATAACTTCTAAAGAAATAAAATTAAATTTGAATTGCTCGCCTTTAAAGGGCACATTTATCGTTTGAAAATAGGGTGTGAAATGGTTAATGTGATAATAATATTTAAAATGACATATATTTAATGAGGGCCATTATGCTAGCTTAAAAAAAAGATTGTAAGGTTTAAATAGTTCTAGATCGTATGTGGAAAGTTCGTCGATTCATTAATAAACTAACTTGCTGTCTGGATTTAATTACTACCAGTTCTTAAAAATTATTTCTAAATGATAAAGAAATACATTTATAATGTTAAGATAATGATAAAGAAATACATTTATACTTAGTCTCTAACAAACAGATTTTTTAATTTTTCAGTATTTTTGTATTTACAGAAAATATTGATCCGCAATTACAATATAATAATAAATTAATAACTCAAAGGCTAATTATATAGATGTGGTACAAAAATTGTTTTATATATTGTTAGCTTAGCCCAACTGCCCAGGTCTTTCGACATTCATCCTAGAACATAAACTTTTTTGGCTATTTTATTTATAATTAATTTAAAATGCTTACAGAAAGAGAGAGATTCATCAGTTACTCAACCAAGGTACTTGAATTTATTAACTTTTTCAATAATTTCCTTATTAATCTTAACATCTGATATTCCCATAAGTTTAAATTACATTTTTTAATTTTTTAAAACCATCACTTTAGTGTTATTTATATTTAGGCTTAAAGAGTTATTATCTAGCAATTCCAATACATTATTTAGTTCATCATTCAGTGTCTTTATTATTTCCTTAGTTCTATCACCAGTTACATATATCACAGTATCGTCAGCAAATAACTGGATTTTGCAATTTTTTACCACTTTGACAATATCAGTTATATAAAGAGTGAACAGTGTCGATTTCAATAAGGTGCCTTGGGGCACTCCATATTCTGACCTCAAGGGAACTTAATATTATATTTTCTTAGTTGTGTTCGGTCACTGAGGTATTCTTCAAACTACTTGACGATCTTATGACCCATTCCATATTTTCGCATTTTATATAAAAAAATGTCTACTAATTAACATAGAACGAAAGCTTTCATGGCTTTGGCCAATTAAGAAATCATGGTTCTTGGGATTAGACCGTGTCAAATTGGAATTACTAACCGACGTTTCGCCTTCGATTTCACGAGACATCTTCAGGGAGAGAAGATTTGACAATGCTTGCGATCCCAAAAATATATTGTACCTTTCCAAACAGAAGGAGTTTATAAAATTCCTTGCTCCCGTGGAGAAGTGTATGTGGGAGAAACAGGACGCTCAATATCAACTAGACTTAAGGAACATGAACGATATATTAAAAAGAAACAAATTGTTCAGTCTGCTGTAGCTGAATCCCAGCATAACACTGGCCATTTCATAAATGTAAAGGAAACCAAGGTTCTAGCATCGGTTTCAGGTTTTTATAAACGAAAAATTAGAGAATCTATTGAAATATTTAAACATACAAAAAAAATCAGTAGGGATACGGGTTACGGTTTACATCACACGTGGAAACTGATCTTAACACAGGGTCACGGTTCGGCGAGCAAAAGTGGGTATAAAACCCTGTCTGAATCTCTTCGAGCTCATTCAGTGTTCAGATCTCGTAAAGTAAAGATCCCTGAAGATGCCTCATGCAATCGAAGGCGAAACGTCGGATAGTAATTCCAATTTGACCCGGTCTATTCCCAAGAACCATGATTTCTTACAATTCGCAGTTCCACTTTTTCTCTCGATAGGGATAACCAGACTTATTTTCCATTGGTTTGGGAAAACTTCATACGGTAGACTGTTGCTAATTAAACAATAAACAATCATTTATTTCGTGCTAAGTACACAGAGTGTATACATACGTCAGTCTTATGATTAAGGATTCCAATACTTTTAAATACAGTTTCATGAAATCCAAAATATGATTAATTTGTGACATGTCATTTGTATATCACTAAATAATAAGAAAATTCACTTAAAAACCAAAATAATTTCAATGCATTGCTTTGAATACAGCCCACGGTAAGTTGTTTTAATTCAAATTCTCTCCGTTTTAACATTTGTAATCTCGCGCTAAGTAAACTACCGCAAGATTGCGAGAAAACCGGCATAATGGATGTCCCTAGGTGAAAATATTTTATCTTAGCCAGCATCTGCCAGCCGAACTCTGGTATAATGTTCTTCCTATTTAAATCGTATCACGAATTTTATTCAAACGAACCTGGGTTTCGAATGAAAAGTGCATTAATTTTGTTCTTTTCGTTTTCGCGAATGACGAGGCGGTCTGAATTTTTTTGAAATAAAATATATGCAAACATTTCTTCTTCGTCTTTTTTTCCAGTGCGCTAGATATGTAGTAGCGCCTCATTATTCTAATAAAGCACTTTTAAATAAATTTAATTTTTGACAAAAACCTGCTTATTGGACATTCTGTCATACCTACTTCTAACCCCCCTTAACCCATTTATTCATATCACTGCAAAAGGTTGTAAAGATTAGTTATTTATCCGGACACTATAATTATTAGGATTATAACATATTTTTTAGCTTTGAACTTTACTAAGCTTTATAAACAAATTCTAATACAGCAAATACTAAATTATTACACAAAATACATTTTATTAAATAATATTAATAAACAATTTTGTTGCCTGGCGTCGTTATTATACAAGTTTATCACGCAATGCTATTCGCTGTTTTCATAATAATCATTTCTGGACAGAGGAAACCCCCATGCAATAAAGAAATCGCATTTTCAAGAACAGTTCTCCGTTAACATTTGTGCTGGAGCTCTGGGAGATGTTCTAGGTCCATTCTTTCTTCCGGGAAGATTAAACGGCGATAGGTACCGTCAATTTCTCAAAGAAGATTTGCCCGTTTTGCTTGAAATCGTAGCACTCAAGCGCGATAATTTTTAAATTAAAATTTCAATAATCGCTGGATAGGTCGAGTACCTATCTAGAGATCTTAAAACCCTAGTTTACCAAACTCCGATTCAAAATTAAGAACAACTAAGGAATCGCATAATAGATTCCTGTCAAACGATTAGAAATACTCCGGGGATTTTTCAAAAGATGCACGAATCGATGAGGTGAAGCTTTGGCTATAGGCGGGCATTTCCAACAATTGAAGTCTTTTATTATTTGTTGTTTTTTTATTATTGCATGTTGTTTTTTATAAATCATTGTCTGAAATGTTTACGATGATTAAAAAAATTGTTACTACTGATATTGTTTCATATAATTCTCATAGAAATCATAAATCTCGAGAAACAATGAATATTTTATTAAGAATAACTTTTTTACATTTTTTTGACCCAAAATATAACGCAAGGTAGTATAAAAAAGTTATGGGCCTTTGAAAGTGACAAAAGACATGTAGGTGGCGCCCCCTATAAGTAAGAGCTAAATTAAGATCAAATTCAAATTTCAAATGTCCAAAAACCCCAGGTTTCAATTTTTATTCGGAATTTGAAATTATTTAGGAAATTAGGCAGAAACAACAAAAATAAAAATAACTATTTTGACACCCTGTATCTCGAAAACGAAGCATTTTAGACCAAACGTTTTTATTAACAGTTAACGTTAAAAGTACTTGAGGAATCACCCTGTGAATTATCAGTCACTTTTTCGGAATTAACCCTGTATATAAATCCTTCAACTTTGAAGTGCTGTCAATACTCGTTACCCGGATATTTCGGCTGTTTGATAGTTTTAATTGACAAACCTGGTGCTAATTTAACGGGTACTAAATACTTAACAGTATGTATTTTGTTAAAAAGTTCACAAAAATCTCCTTTTTAACACCGTCTCAAAAAAAAGCCTAACCAGGGTGAACCAAACGGACAAGACCCCTAAACGCCTTTAGAACCCGTCAATTACACCATTTTAGAGGGCTCGGGTATTTTAAATCTGATTTTCGATGATTTGAGGTTAGCTTAGCTCATGATTTTAGGGGTTTGATGATGATTTATGACTTTAATGATGGTTTTATCGACGAACCTGGTCTAATTTAACTCTAACGGGACAGATCCACCTAATAGCATAAGTGTTATCAGAAAAATCCTTATTTTAATATAGACCCGGAATTTTGTTGACCCCTCAAAAAATTTGCGCGCGCTTTTATTTACTACAGACTTACCCAATACTAACCTAACCTAACTTTAAAAAAATAAATAATCCGCATTTATATTATGTATAAGTTTTGTTAAAAAAGAAATTTAAAAAAGTGATAATCTGAATCGGGATTCGAACATGAATCCATTGCAACCAAAGTCAAGAACTTACGACTGAGCCAGGTACCTCAAATTGAATATTCAACAAAACTTATTTATACTACGTCGAAATAGTTGGCGAACCAATAGGAAGTATATTGAGTTATCTGCGTTGTGATTGGCGAATTTCGAAAACGATTAATACAACACACATACACACACATCCCTCGCAATGCAACTGGAGCACCTTACCACTCAGCCACCAGGCTTCATCCCGAAAATCTATCAAATTTTTTTCTGTCCGCCCAAATTACCCTGCAAAACTTAGGAAGCCAATCAGGTGGAAACTAGGAATAACTCTCTCGTGCATTATTTTAATACTTCCAGTACTGGAATTTGTTTATAGAGGTAAGCAAATTTATTTCATGCTAAAATATATTAAATGATTCTAATAATTATAGTGTTCAGATAAGTAACCGATATGGAGTATACTCATTTGTTGTAAAATTGTAAAATGTTGCTTTCCAATGGTTACTAGGTACACTACACAAAAAATATTCTGTGACATTGACTGACCTTAAACAATCATACTTTGATATAACTCATAACCATTACATTCTGAACCATAACAATACGTTTTTTCGTATTCTCCTATCGTGAGAAGTAAAAACCAATATTCATGCAATCAAATTTTAAATTACATAATTCTGCTTGTCTACATGCTCAATTAATACCAAAAAAAGTATCATTTTCATCAACATATAATCGTCATTTGGAGCTTCTATAAAAAAACTGCTTGACGTTTTCCATTGTCAAAATACTCGCTCTGTAGTTGTCTTTTTGCCATTTAAGAGATGCTAACATTTTTTAACTAGGAAATATCTACAGTCTCGTTAATTTATTGTATTTTTAACACGGAATATTCTGATCATAAAAATCTGCAGTTTTTGGTTATCGTTAATATGTCTATGTTGCTGATATATTACACTAAAAATTTTTTAGACTTTAATGAAACCATTTTCTTATAAGTAATTTATTTAGCACGCTGCATGTTCTAATCAGCATAATCAAATAGAGCTCTTCGTGATCCTTTATAATTCAGCAAACATCAAAGTGATATTATACCTAGTTTTGTATGCAATGTACCTGTTTATTTAACGGGAAATTAGGGCAGAAACTCCGCAAACATGAGATGCAATAAATATTCTAAAGCATATTAACATATATGCGCTTGGCGCCTTGAGTAATTTGCATTATTATAAATCAATACAAGAAAAGATGATGAATTGATGAGTTATAAATAGTATGTACAGGGTTGTCCACCTTTATAATTTCTTTATTTTACAAGATATTGAAAAATGCTAAAACCAAAAGTTGTAGGGATTTTAGAGAGGAATAAGGATAATTTATGATAAAAACAATTGAACATCAAATAAAAAAATTACGCGAAAAAATTATGGTTATTTTGCTTATTTTAAATGGAACACCCTGTATATTATTGCATTTTTGGATTCTCCCGAAAATTCTAAACACTTTTTATATAAGATATTACACCTTTAAACCTAATAGTTTCGGAGCTATGAACAGTTGAAAATCAGTATTTTGGCTAATTTGCATTATTGTAAAACCTATCTAATGAAATAGGTACCATGAGTATACGAAAGTTGGTACTTCAGCTTGTACCATAGTAAGCACCACTATTAATTAAAGTGGCCAAGAGGCCGATTTTTACTTGTTTTTAGCTTAAAAACATATGAATTTAGGTATAACGAAGTGGCAACATATCTGCAATAACTAAACGAGTAGATATTAAATAACGACGGAACAATATTTATTATAAACCAAATCTATAATAACTTAACGAATATGTATTAAATAACGACGGAACAATACGTATTATAAACAAAATCTATAATAACTAAACAAATAGGTATCAAAGAACAAGGAAACAAAACTTATGAGAAAAAATCTAGTTTTCAAAAATGCCTCCTTCAGCGGCTAAGCACATTCGCATGCGTTCTATAAAGTTTTCTTAAGTGTTACGTAACATTTCGTTGTTAACGGCTCTAAAAGCCTCTTGTATTCTCTCCTTCATTTCGTTTGGACCTTCACAAGGCGTAGCATTTACAAAATTGTCGACGAATCCCCATAAAAAGTAATCCAAAGGACTGAGGTCCGGAGACCTAGGGGGCCATAGAATCGGTCCTTCGGCTTCATTATTTACGTACCATGGATTCCCCCTATTACCTATCCAATTCGATCCATGACGTTCAGTTAAAAAGTATGTGACATTACGTGTGCCATGCGGTGGGGCCCCATCATGTTGAAACCACATATTGTTTCTAACTTGAATGTTCACATTTTCTAATAAAATCGGCAGTGACTCCCTTAAAAAGTTTAAATATATGTTACCAGTTAAATTACCCTGGAAAAAATATGGTCCAATAACATAATCGTTTACAATGCCACCCCACACGTTCACGGACCATCTTCCTTGTTTCATAATTTCCCCTCTCCAATTAGGATTTTGTTGAATGTAGTACCTTATATTATGTCGGTTCATAGTACGGTCATTCCTAAACGTAGCTAAAAAAGTCAGGGTTTTGGTAAGTTTTCTCTATAGCCCAAGAACAAAAATCTACTCTTTTTTCTATATCTCCAGGTAGTAACTTTTGGTGATATGAAATACGATAGTGATGGACTTTGTGATTTTGTAAAATTCTCTTCACAGATGTGTAAGACATACTAAGTGCTTCGCTCCGAGAATTGGTACTTTGAATTGGATTTTCATAAATGGAAAGCAGAACTCTTAGCTGATTTTCCTTATTGAGAACAGGCTTGTTAACAACGACTCTCTTCTTATAATCCACGTTTCCGGTCTCGCGGAATCTAACTCCTAATTTTTTTAATGTTCCTAAATTTGGTTGTCGTCTATCGGGATATCTGTCCAGATACTCTCGTTTGGACGGTCTTAACTGATAACCATTCCTCGCCAATATATTTAACAAATCTATCATTTCGGCTTTGGAATAACGTGTGACGTTTCTGTTCATCTTTAACAACTAACAACTTCACTAAAATAATATTCTTTAAAAAGTAAACTACCGAAAGTTTGACAAATCTTTGATTAACTTGTTGCCCGGCAACCAAACGACAGTATTTGCACAGATATCTCGATAGACGATAACCAAGTTTAAACACGTTAAAGAAATTAGGAGTTAGATTCTGCAGCGAGCCCGGGAATGCGGATTATAAGACGAGAGTTGTTAACAAGCCTTTTTTTAATGAGGAAAATCAGCCACGAGTTTTTTTTTGAAATATATATTTTGTTTATAATAAATATTGTTCCGTCGTTATTTAATATCTACTCGTTTAGTTATTGCAGATATGTTGCCACTTCGTTATTCCTAAATTCATATGTTTTTAAGCTAAAAACAAGTAAAAATCGGCCTCTTGGCCACTTTAATTAATAGTGGTGCTTACTATGGTACAAGCTGAAGTACCAACTTTCGTATACTCATGGTACCTATTTCATTAGATAGGTTTTACAATAATGCAAATTAGCCAAAATACTGATTTTCAACTGTTCATAACTCCGAAACTATTAGGTTTAAAGGTGTAATATCTTATATAAAAAGTGTTTAGAATTTTCGGGAGAATCCAAAAATGCAATAATATACAGGGTATTCCATTGTAATTTTTTTATTTGATGTTCAATTGTTTTTATCATAAATTATCCTTATTCCTCTCTAAAATCCCTACAACTTTTGTTTTTACCATTTTTCAATATCTTGTAAAATAAAGAAATTGTAAAGGTGTTTACCCTTCGTTGGACAACCCTGTACAGTTCAGGTTAAACAAATTTTTAATAAAAAAATATTATTTCTGTTCTAATGTATTAGACTGCTCTTTACCTAATCACTTTGAAAGATCAGATTATTTTTTGAATACTTAGAAACAACGCCCAAATTTACTTAATTTTCAAAAATTTTCGAGTGAAAGTTCATTTATTTTTGAAATGGTTTCTTTTAATTGGGTTAAAAATTACCTTGCGCAAATAGAAACTAATTTCTAATAAAAACTAGGAAGACGAACCTTTTTCAATCTTTTTTTTTTCATATAATGTTCTAGGACTCCTAGCATTTTCATTATTCTAAGAAATGGAATTTTTAAGCCCTAAAGTGGTTATGGGTCATGCTAAATTAAACAGTATTTTTAAAAGAAATAAGATGACTAAATGTATGTGCTTTAAATTTCATTTAAATTATGTGAACTAGAAGTTCTTGAGTTAGATTAATAAATAAAATTGGCTGTATTAAATTTAACGAGGCAAAAGTACAAATGGCGAAGAGGATGCTAATTTAAAATTCAATCAGAAAATGGATAATATAGTATTTGTAGGTAATATAACTAAATTTCAAAAAAAAAATTGAAAAAACTTGAATACGTTTCACAAATTTATTTAGTCTGCATTGCAGACAAATTTATTCAAAATTGAAAAAGTTAACTTGACTTCCCTAGGATTCGAACCCAGGAACTTTCAGTTATTTCTAGATCTGACTACTAATTCAAAAAAACGATGAGCTCATCTAGCTACGGGAATGCAACTTTTTTATATTACCTATAATTTTGTTAGTTGATGTTCACGGCACTGCAGACTCATATACCGTTTTCCAGTATTTAATCTCTTGCACAACATGCAAAGATTTAAGAGACTTAAAAATAAACTAGATAGTTTATTTTTATTTCAATCTGAATATTTGCAGGCAAAATCATTCAAATTTAAAAATACCAAATAAGATTCAGCAGTTTTTGACTGTCGTTAATCTGTCTACATTGCGAATTTATTACACTGGAAAATGTAATGGAACCATATTCTTAAAACTAATATATCTAGCACATCGCATGTTCTATTCAGCATAATCAAATAAGGATCTTCATGATCCGTTATAATATAGTAAACAGCAAAATGATATACTTAGTTCCATATGCAATATACCTCTTTACTTATCGGGAAAGTACGGCATAAACTCTGCAAACATGAAATGTAATAAATATTATAAAGCATATTAAGATATATGCGCATTGAATAATTCGCATTATCATAAATCAATACCAGAAAATATGATGAATTGTAAATAGTAAATTATAATGCAGGTTAAAAGAATATTTAACAAAAATCATTATTTCTATTTTAACTTGTTAGACTACTCTTTACCTAATCACTTTGAAAGATAATTATTTTTTTGATACTAGAAATAATGTCTAATTGACTTTATTTTCTAAAAATTTCAAGTGAAAGTTGACTTATCTTAAAACTAGTGTCATTTACTTGTCCTAAAAATTACGTTTTCCGAGTAGAAACTGAAGAACACAACACCAGTTTAGCGGCAACGTTGGGCCAACGTGGGAACACTACTAGTTAGAATAAGTCATACATCCAAAGTCGGATGGACGTTGTCACATGCTTTCACTAGAAAAGTTGCATACCTAGGTTGAGAAGACGTTAATCCGACGTCGATTGGTGACTCCATGAGTAATCAATAATTTGCTAATAACTAATTCACCAAATGAGATGAAGGACCTGTCACTTACTTGTGACCATAACCCTAAATTGGGTGGAAACACTGTAAACCGCAAGCAAACCGTTTGTGAAGTGTTGAAGATGATTTGTTGTATAAAAATATGAGATATTCACGCCCTTACAAGCTTAGATCTTCAATTATCAAAAAGTAAAATTACGAGTAAAATTATATGCAAAAGAAAACAATCAAAATACACATGGCCAAGGTCAAATCGAAATAGCGACTGGTGAATTATTAGAAACATCACAATTATCACTTTTAAATAATTTATTACTTTCAACAAATCTACAAGAAGTTTGCCCAGCTAATCTCTGGTAAACATAATTAGAATAGTTTAACGTTAACTAGGAGTTAAGGTTAGCTTAAATACGTTTAACTAAGCCAACTTCTGGTCGAATTTAGTACATTGCAGCAACGACTCCATTTTGCTGTTTGAGTGTTTTTCGAAATAAATAGTCTTTAATCATGTATTTCATACTTAATATTACTTTTACCATTCCAGGTATAAGCTGAGCTCACTTAAACATAAATTTAAAACGTTATTTACTGATTTCAAAATTTATAATATAAAAAAATATTATAGAATTTTAGTATTATGAAGGCACATGGCTTTTCTGGACCTAATTTACATCATTTATAAAAATGATGTTCATTGAGAATTTGATTAACCGAACAACTAAAATAATATGCATTATGTATCAACCTGATAATATTTATTTATTTATTTTAAATACTATATCCAACAGGCTAGCCAATTACAGGATAAGGAAAAAGATATACATACTAAACATAACATGCAATATAAAATATATAACAATAACAGTATTACACATAATGACAAAATTTATACTTTTTGGGCAAGAAGAAGTAACGAAAAAAGTTAGAATATAAATAAAAAAAGGGGCTGAACAATTAAAATTAAAAATGAAGTTAAACACACATCCTTCTAATCTGTTGAAAGCTGCAGTGTAACATGTCAATACTATTTTCAATTTTATTGTAGTTTATTGAAATCTGGTATAAGGATGTTTGTTCGTGGAGCTGGAGTTTGAATAAAGCCCAAGCGTCTTGCTTCCAATCTAAGCACTCTAAATCTAATACAATCGAGCAGACGGATACAATTAATCTTATTGTTTAATAATTTATACAAAAATATAAATGAGTTGCATGATCGTCTAGCCGCTAACTCAGTAAGGTCGAACCTAGCAAGCAAATCTTCATGACGACATCCAACAGCCGGCCACAGTGCAGTTTTAAGGAATTTACGCTGAATTCTTTTAAGGCTAGAAATATAGATACGGTATATTAGACACCATACGATAGAAGCGTAGTCAAAACGAGATCTTACAAAGGTCGAGTAAAGAGAAAGCAATGTAGCGGGCTGTTGAAACTCATTCCTCTTGATGCATTTATCACTGTGTCTTCAATATGGTTAATAAATGTAAGTTTTGAACCGAAAATTACTCCAAGGTCCCTTATCATAGTAGATCTTGCTAGCACAACATTATCTATGGCATAATTATGCTCAATGTTTGCGATTTTCTCGAAAAAGACATGACATTACACTTTAAAGGATTTAACGGAAGTTTATTTTCAGTACACCACCTACTAACCACGCCTAAATAGTTTTGTAGTCTATAAGCTTCGTCAGGAGAGCGAATGTCACAAAATATTTTAAGGTCGTCCGCATACAGCAAACATTCGACCTCTAATCCAGAGACAATGTCATTAACGAACATATTAAGGAAAAGTGGTCCAAGCACTGACCCTTGCGGTACCCCAAATGACTGCACAAATTCCTCAGACCTGTACTGTACTGTACATAATGATACCTATTTGATAAATAGGATTTTATTAATTGAACTTATAGGTTGAATTTATAGGTAATATAACACAAATGCAAACAACATTTGAAGAGAAGAAGATTTAAAAGAACTTTAATACGTTGCCCAAAATTATTTAAACGGCATTACGGACACATTTATCCAAAATTGAAAAATTGACTTGTCTTTGCTGGGGTTCCGAACTTCTAGCTGGATGCCACCAAAACCATGGGTTCAGCAATCAGCGACGACAATATAACTTAATTTATAATATGACAGTCTTATTCGAAACTAGATAGTTTATTTTTATTTCAATCAGAAGGCTTGCAGTTAAAATCATTCGAATTAAAAAAAATATTGAATATTAAAATACCAGATAAGAAACAGCAATTTAATTTTGCGAATATATTATACAGGAAAATTTTCAGACTTTAATGGAACCATATTATAACTAATTTATCAAGCACGTTGCATGTTCTGTTCGGCATAACCAAATATGTTTCTTCGTGATCAGTTATAGTATGTAAACAGCAAAGTGATATTTTAGTTAGTTTTATATGCCATATACCTAATTACTTAACGTGAAATTACGGCGCAAACAGATGTAATAAATATTCTAGAACGTATTCGGATATATGCTTTGAGTAATCCGCTTTGTCACAAATCAATACAATAAAAGATGAAGAATTAACAAATAGTTAATATAGCACAGATTAAAAGATTTTATTAAAAATTATTATTTCTAATTTAACATATTAGACTACTCTTCACCTAGTCACTTTGAAAGATAAGATTAATATATTTTTTTCAAATACTTACCAACAACGTCCAAACTGTCCAAGATTAGAAAACTTATAGACAAAATTTTGTTACAAAATGTATATATTTGTTGTCTTCAATCAACTTGCGTCAAAATGGGGTTTCATTTTAATAAGCTAGTTTGAACAGGAGCAAAAATTTACACACTGATAAAAGAGATTATTTTAACTGAAATAAAAGGAGGAGTTTAAATTAAAAGAAATATTTGTTTGCTATACGCGAACAAATAACCATTTCAATATTGAGCAAGATTTATTTGCATTTATTTTAGAATATTTGTTTGGCCTAAATAAATAATTACTTAACTGTAATAAAATAAGATATAAACAATAATAAAATAAGATATAAACAACAAGTGTGCAACATTAAATTGTAAATATGCGACACTTAAAAAAGAAAAATAGAAAAACACAGGATTTAACTAAAAATAAATATCAAAAGCACAAAAGGCTTTGTCTAAGATTCGTGAAACATTAAACAGACTTGAATGACAAGTACATATAAACACTACAAAATATTATTATGAAATTTAAAATTCGCTACTGAGCCATCTTCAGTTATATCATTCTCGTATTCAGATACTGAAAACATTTCTGGATTTATTTGGACATGTAACAGTTTTTCTCGATCCCATCACTTAATAATTATTTTTTCGGTATGGTCTATCACCTTTTTTTTATTGTTTTTAAAGATTTTGCTGTTGAAAGCAGTTTTGCTTTTAATAAATTTGAAACTGGATTCTGATTTTGTGTTAATAACCACTGAAAAATATCACTTTTTTTACCACGATGAATTTGGTTGTTTTTTAAAATTCTAGAATGATATGACGCATTGTCCAAAACGATTTTTGAGGGTCTGTCTAAATTTGGAATAAGCATTTCCTTTAGCTACTTTTCAAAAGATTCATTATTCATGCTATCCTGATAGTCAGCACTTTTCATGTGGATGAAAATATTAGATTGATCCTAGAAACAAATCCACTAGATGAACCAGCATGTAAAACTTTTTCCCGAACCACAGCCTTTTTTTCTTTCAACTGATTTATCCTAATTATCCTGCCAGGATTTCGACCCACTCCCGTTGGTAAAAACCCATGTTTCGTCAAAAAAAAATAACTTTCTTTAATTTTAAATTCAAAATTTCAACATATTTTCTTAAAACGGTGACTAACTGATCTGCTACATTTGGTAGCTCACACAAATATCTTCGATTGCAGTCTAGATGCTTGATTAATTTTCACAAAGATTTAAGCTCAATTTCTAAAATTCCACGGTCCCTTAAAGTGTCCTTTAAAACTGGAAGTGTTATGTGAACGTTTGATTTGTATAAGTCGTATATTACATTTCTCACTTCCATGTTCATGCACCCGTTTAAATATTGAGTTTTGCTGTTTTTTCGTTTTCTTTTTTCGCTGAAATATTATCGCGTTTTTCTTTAACAATCCTTTGTACGGTTCCCATGTTCAACTTTAGCGCTTCTGATACTTTTTTCTTGACAGACTGTAGATTTATTACGTTACCGTTTTCTGTATATTTTCTTAGCTCCTCTTCAAAATAGCTTACTGAATTTAGCACCATTTTCTTTGTTTGAGAATTAACGCAAGACGCTTTTTGCTATCCATTTTATCTCAGATTTTACCGTAAAGTTTTTTGGCACTGCCAATACTCCTAAAAATGTGACAGGTGTGAGATGACAACCATTGGGTTAAATTTATAGAGGCCTCTGGTAAAACGACACACTCCACTTATTAGACTGCTGTCGACTATACATAAGATCTCGCTGTTAAACCGATTATTTTATTTTAATTTTGATATAATGTTGTAGGACACAAGTGTTTAGTTTTTTTGTACACTCTGTAGCTCATATCAAGAATATGATCTAGTTAATATTTCTGTAGAGCACTAGGACAGCACACTAATATTAATTACAAAATGACCAAAAAATCACTCAAAACACTTCTAGTAGCTGATTCCCCCTCAAGGTGGCAAATACCCAAAAAACATTGTATGTAACTAATAAATACGCTGTCTAATCCTAGAACATATCTATATTTTTTTTGTCGTTTCGTTAAAGGTCTATCGGAGTATATCTCTCATTTCTTCTGTACTCACAGTGTGACATATCAAAGGGGTCACCGACAGAAGCCTCATTAGTCTAGCGAACGAGCCGGATGTTAAATATTCAAAATGTAGAACGTGACTCCGAACTGTGTTCCGTTATGATAAAGCTTTTACCTTGCTTTCAAATACCCATCATAACAAGTCGTAAGTATAATTTTCAGTTTGAACACAATGCAAACCAACAAATAAGTTCTTTTCATAATATCGTAATACAGTGTTACCACATTCAAAGAAATTACAAGTTGTATTTTTATTCATTCTGTGTTATATTTTAAAATGAAAGTCTTAAAATTTATCTACGCCAATTCACAAAATGGAAAGACAAATCGAAACGATTTATAAACTCGTAAAATAGAAATAAGGCGCATCTGGTGCCTCAAACTTAAGAGAAAAATCCGCTTAGAAAGCGACAATAAACTTAACACCCGCGGCAATCTCCTAGCGTTTTCATTATTTTAAGAAATGAAATTTTTAAGCGCTAAAGTGGTTATAGTTCACGACGATTTAAACGGAAATTTTAAAAGAAATAAGCTGATTAAATTTTTAGGCTTTTAAATCCCATTTAAATTATGTAACATTTCTCGGATTACATACTTAAAAAAATACACAAAGGCACACTATAGCTTAAAACCTATTTATCAAATAAATTATAAATTTAGCACAATAATCAACTCGCATATTAACATAAACCGGTTAGATTTTGGTACCAATCCGATATAGAGTTAGAAAATGGTAACGCAGTGAAATATTAGATAATTAAATAAGTTTTCCAAGAGGTAGCCTGGACTGGCTGGTCGAATTTACAGCCAAGAATGACTAGGTCGTGCGTTCGATCACCACTTTCACAGCAGTGCAATGTGAAATAAAATCATACTTTAGATTCATAGCAACGAACACCATATTTTTACATATCTACCATATAAAAGAATCGTACTTCTAACTAATTTTAATTAATTTAATTTTATAACTGGCATGCAACAAAGGAATCAGAAGGCCTCGCTCTGACTTGAGTGGAAACTAGAAGGCCTCGCTTTGAATTGAGTAGAAACTGTCTATAAGTAAAAGTAAAATAACCTTTTTTTGTTCCTGATTTTGGTCACTTACTCAATAATAAACACTCATTAATATACACACGAAAAAAATTGCCAATACGGAAATTCCGAATCGAAAAATTCAGAGTAACAGGTCACCTATCTAACTACTGCATTACCGTAGCTTATAGTTAAAACCTTATTATCAATTTATTATTTTTATTTTTATTAGTTTTATAATGAAACCAAAGGAAAATATTAATTTGGATCATTATTAATAATGTGTAGACCATTTTATGTAAAAAGAATACATCTCACAGCCTTCCTTTTGAGTATATTATAATAAGTTACTCTAGACTCTAGTACAATTCCTTTCCACCTAACCGTTGATAACTCTTTAAACATCACCCGGGTGTTATGCTGTTAAGATGGTAAGGAGTAGTCTGGGTTTTGTTGCAGCTAAAAATACCTACTATGCTGTAATCGAACTTCATCTTCGCTATAGCATTGCGTTTTGGGTACATTCCCTCAATTTTTATTCACGTCTGTACCTTCACCTCAAAAAAGAGCAATTCGTTATCTCTGCGGCTCAAAAGTTCAAGACTCCTGCCGAGATTTATTTCGTCAAAGTGGAGTATTGACTCTTTCCTTTATACTCATCCTAGAGACGGTAACTCTAATCTTTAAAAAATATAGGAATAAACTGAATCAGATTAGACCATATCCGTCCCGGCGTCCCTTTTAGTTCAAACTCCCAATACCGCACTCTGAACTATAAAAAGTTCTTTTTAAAGTACGGGACACGAAAGAAAACCGGGCGGCCCTTAAAATAAAAGTTCATAGTCTTAAGCAAGAGGAAAAGTAAAATTTGTGTACGCAAATAAATTTTATGTTATTTTATTTGTTGTAATAGTTTGCCGCTTCACCTATCAAGTGAGTCAGCTAAGCGGTACGGAAAATTAATCGAAGATTTAGTAAATTTCGCACTGGTCCACTTATAATTGTGATGTGCCTAGAGTATCCATGCACTTGCCGCTAGAAGGTTCTAGCTATTTCCAGTCGCCGCTATACATTTCGAGCATTTTTTTTCATTTCTATATAAATGCGTTGCGTTGACTTTGATTTATTATTTCGAAGTAACGATGGCGAGCAAAAGAGGAAAAACAATTCGAAGTGGTGCACGTGAAGTTATTGCGAGCATTATAGAGGCCTATACTAGAGAAGCTGAAAATAATAGTTTGACTATTCCAATTCAAAATCAAACAGAACGCGCTGCATTTTAAACTGCTGTTTCGGAAAGTAGTGTACGAAAAATTCAAAGAGAACATAATGATCGCTCATGTTCTACTTCACCTTAAAATATCCTCTCTCTCGATTATCATACAAAGATAAAATTGACGATGGTGATTTTCAAGTAATTCGACGAACAATAGAGGATATTTATATAAACTTGAAGAAGGTTCTGCCCTACAAACCGCTACTTCGTGGTGTAAAGAACAAAATAGATTTTCCGTACGGGTATAAAACCCTAAATCGGCTTTTACTATCAAAAGGTTTTGTTTGGCGCAAGTGCCAAAATAAACGAAAATTGCTCATTGAGAGACCAAATATTTTTCACTGGCGCGTGAAATATCTATCAACTGTAAGGCAATATAGGCAAGAAGGACGCAATATTGTGTATCGAGACGAAACCTGGGTAGATAATGATATGACAGTGAACAAATGCTGTGAAAGTGAAAGTGTTACAGGTGTTGTTCAAGGATCCGCTCTAGTAGTCGCTTTATTATAGTTCATGCTGGTTCAGAAGCCGGATTTGTTCCAGGTGCTGCTTTAGTTTTTCGCTCGGGACTAACAACAATAGAGATAATTTTGAAAAGTGGTTGCTCGAGAAGCTTCTATCTAACATTCTTCCCAAATCAGTCGTGGTAATGGATAATGCGTCTTATCATTCTCACGTAGAAGATAAATAGCCTACTAAATACTCTACAAAAGCTCATATGATATCGTGGCTTAAATCGAACAATCTTGTATGTGATCCAACCTGGAGAAAATATCAATTATATGAAGTAACATCAGCCAACAAGCCTAGAGAAAAAAAGTATAAAATTGACGGTCTTTTACGTAACCTCGGTCATACACCTTTAAGGCTGCCTCCATACATGTGCGACCTCAACCCTATTAAACTTACATGGGCAGGAGTAAAAAAATATATTCGAGAGCGCAACACCGGTGAACTTTCAATTAAAGATTTAAATAAAATAACATTAGAAGCGATTGACTCAATATCGGCTGAAAATTGGAAATCGTACGTTAAACATGTTCGTTCTATTAAAGATAAATACTGGGAAGTAGATGGCAAAATTGAAACGGTTATTGATGATTTAGTTATCACACTGAGATCTTCAACTAGTGACGACGAAACCTCATCATTTTCAGAGAAGGACAACGATTTAGAAGGAATCGAACCATTAGAATCACAGCCGTCAACCTCCAAAATGGCTTAGATTTTTTTTTTCATATATTTTGTAAAATTGTTCATAAAGTAGCTGTCAATAAACTGCTTCAAAATAATTAATTTTCTGTTCAATACCGGGTTTCAAAAAATATCTAATATTGCAATTAATATTTGAAAAACTACAGAACTAATTTTTCCAAAATTAACACATCAATGTAGTTATAGTAGGGGAACCCGCACTGATTCCAGTGAACAAGATTTATCAAAATTTTAACTTATGCAGTTCGACTTTGGGCTATTCGGGTTTGTCAAAAGTGACCGTTTGTCTCCATTTGTCATATTTTTTGTGGGGGCGTTATTGTGAAGTACTATACAGGGCGTTTCCTAACTGCGTGCTAATGTTAAACAGGGGTGATTCTTTGACCTTTTTAAGAAAAAAGTTTAATATGAGCCTAAAAGTCTTAACTTTGGAGATACAGGGTTTGAAAAAAACACTTTTTTAATCCTAAACCTGATGCTATTATAGATAAATAACTGTGTGAAATTTGATACACATCTTTTATGCATAAAAGAGCATTTTTTATTAACAATCAATTTTTGAAATTTCTACCAGTGGCGTGCATATGTAATTAACCTAGGTAAATCCGTATGCTCCTTAATGCATAGACGACGTGTATCAAATTTCATGCAGTTATCTACAATAGCATCAGAATTGGGATGAAAAAAAATTTTTTCTTTTTAAACTTTACCATCCTGTATTTCAAAAGTGAAAACTTTTAGGACATAAAAACACCTCCTTTAAAATTAGCACGCAATTAGGAAACGACCTCTATAGTACTTCACAATGACCGCCTCTGTATAAAGTAATATGACAAACGGAGACAGACGCCCACTTTTGGTATACCCGAGTAGCCCAAAATCGAACTGCATAAATTAAAATTTTGATAAATCTCGTTCACTGGATCTGATGCTGGCTACCCTTGTAAAATCTGGACTTGTAAATCGTGTGTCACTATACTGGGTGGTCCAATAATAGTGGACGTAGGCAGTAGCCCGGGAACCGGTAATGACAGAACTCAAGAAAAAATATATTTATAGGTAAATCGATCAAGAAAAATCAAAATTAAATCATTTTAAAATTCGAAAGTTCGCCGTTTTTGCAATACAAAAAAAATATAGAAGTGCGGTACACGAAAGAAAATAGACAAATATAGATAAAGGTTCATTGAGCATAGTTACATTTTTTAATTATCTGAAGTGCGTATAGTCAAAAAGGAGTGCCATATTATTTAAAGAACGACGGGACACCACTGGTTTAAAGAGATTTTTTGACCGACCCTCCTAAACCGATTGACTGACTGACCGATCTGAACATGGAGGTTAGAAAAATGAATTGTTTGAATAAATTCACATGAGCAGTAAAGAAATTACTAGCACCTGGGGCATATTATACTTTGCAAAAGTTTTATGACACAGTCTTTGACTGAAATATTATATGTTTATGTTTAATGTATTTGTATATTTGTTTGATTTTTGTGTCTTTAACTTTTACTTTTATTAATTCGTGTTTTTTTTTCTTGATTATTAATTTTTTTTGTAAAAATCTGTTATTGATTTTATATTTACGTCTTTTTTATATTTATATACTTACATCTTAATTATAGTAGTAATAATAGCTTTTTATTATTTTACCAAGGCTTTGGTAGTGTAGTTTACAGAATAAAGCTATTTTTGACTATCTATATCTCTATTAAGCATTAGTAAGAAAATGAAGGAGTTAATAAGTAATTTAGTTCTAAACTTAATGTATCTCCCTTTTGTATTTTATAAAAAAACAAAAGAAGTTTAGGTTTAACTGCTTTAAGTAATGTAATTCCCCTCCACCCCACTCCCCCCTCCCCCCCGGTAATTTATAATTTCTTATTCAGGGCGGACAAAAGTTCGAACCTGATTTTTTTTATTTGCATATATATATTTTTTCGCTTCTGGGTATTCTAAATGTAGAATAAAAGAGAACAAACAATATAATAAATAGTTGCTTAAAGATGTAAGTCTATCTATGTTCACCAAAAAAAGATACTTTTTTTTGTTTGTGCTCAGTTTCATTGTTTTCTTATAATTACGTAAAGGTAACATTTCGAGTAAAAGTTCATTACAAAAATCTAAAATTAAAAAGGATCTAACATATTCCGCTAATAACATTTTAGGCGGATTTAGGGATATTAGTGGTAAAACGCGTGGGAATATTCTATTAGAAACACCTGCGGTAACCCTTACTCATGCAGAACAATCAGGCAACGCGGAGCAAGGGGCAGGCGTTAGAGTGTCACCAAAATGTTATTATATACTGAAATTACAATGCCATGAACAATATGAATATTGTTGAGTAAACCGCTGTTCCTGAGGGTAGACTTTTCGAATTGCACGTAATGTAAATCGTTTTAAAGGGCAAAGACATTTTATAACCAGGCCTTACTGATATATATTTTCTACATTTGTATTTCTAAATTAATCAAAATTGAGCTATTTATACTAACAGTCATTTTCGCCAAAAGAAATGATTATCTAATTTCTATTCCACTTTATGTTATTTATGTTTTTACTTCCCTCATAAGAGGTATATGAAATATCATCCTCCCAAGTTTCATATTTCATGACCTCTAGATGCTGAAAGACATGATTTTCTATTTCCTTCGAGATTTTTTCAGATTTTTATTTCGATTGGTCTGTGTGTTTAGTTAGTGTATTGCTTTTCTAGAATTGCGCAACTAACTGACGCACAATTTACTTTGAATTTAATACCAGAAGTAGATGGGATAACCCTAAAATATTTTTTTGTGAATCCAATATGGTGATAGAAAATGGCGGCCTAATAAAGTTTTCATGCAAGTAAAGATAAACTGGTAAAATTTTGGTAGCGAATTTACAATGCTACATAATGGAATGTTCCAAAAATTAAGTATCAGCCCTTACCGACATTGAGACCGTCTTTCTAATAAACAACATAAATAATTAAAAAAAATATTTTTATATGTTATGTTCACCCTCCGAGATTTTTTCAGATCTTCATATTTCGGGGACCTATATACCGAAAAACATGTTTTTTCAATTCCGCCTGTCTGTATGTTTGTTGGCCTGTCTGTCTGTTTGTCGGTCTGTCTTTTTGCGGCATAAAAAACTACTGGCGCGAGTGATTTCAGATTAAAAATTAAGAGTTATGTGGGGAAAACCTGGCAACATTTTGGTAAAATTCCAATATAGCATAACAAAATCACGGCATAGTGAATTGTTAAAAATTTATTACTAAAAACTACTTATCCAATATATCTCATACTTTATATAAAAATCAAGTATTGTGAAGAAATCAACTGGTAATATTTAATAAATACAGCCTAAAAAACTATTTAATGAACTCATTTTAAATTGTGTGCCATAACTAATTGTGGTATGGTACTAATTCAAGATGGTGGAACAAAATGTCGGCCAAATTAAATGTTTGTAATCGCGAAAAAATCACTCTCTCGGGTTTTACATATCTTCAAGTTTTAGCTTCCCTAGAAGCCAAATTTTTTTTTCAATTCCGTCGCTCCATCTGTCGGTTTGTCTGTCTGTCTATCAGTTCGCGGAATAGCCTAAAAACTACTTATCAGATTGACTTCAAATTTTAATCAAAAATTCAGGGTCATATGGTAATGTAAAGTGTATCTAAAGTAAATTGAGACAGAGGAAAATTTGGTGTACGCTCATTTTACTACACCACGTATATCAAATAAATGTATTTTAATTCAGCCTGAAAAAACTACTTATCAAATTAGTTTCAAATTTTGTGCAAGCATTAAGTGTAATACAGAGATAATCTGGTAATGTTGTGGTACTAGTTCATCATGGCAGAGCAAAATGACGGCCAAATATTTTTTTTATAAAAATAACGTAACAAAAATCTTGTTCACTGACTTTGTGAAGAAATTTGCAGAAAAATTTAATGTGATATAGGGATAAACTGGTACGAATTCAACATGACGTAACAAAACTAGTTATTGAGTTTATTTTAAACAGACAGTAACAATTATGTACTGAACAGAGGCGTGCGGTGAAATTTTAAGAAAGGGAAGCAATTTTTAGAAACTTAACTATTTGTAATGTAATTCGATTCGATCATTTTTTGCAAATTCATCAATGACGTCATCATAAAAACGTCGATTCTCCGACATATTTTGGAGAAGTTTATGGACAACAGCGATGTATGCGAAAGTCTCTCCTGCCCCGCTGAATTTTCACGAAATTTTTTATACGTTTAAGTGTTGAAAAATTGCGTTCTACTGATGAACTTGTGACAGGTATTGTCAATACTAATTCACACAATTTCGACACTTCGGTGTAAGCATCTTCCAGCTCCTTGTCTTTTAAAAATTGCATTAGTTTCTTAGATCGTAGTAACACTCAGTCGAAGAACTGACCATAATGAAGAAGAAGAGATTTAAACGCATCTTCTGGAAAAGTGTTTCCTTTAAATGCATCAAAATAGCAGTACTCGAGGAATTTAAAATAATTTGAACCGTTAAATCTATAGTTTATTTGTTGTTGAATTCGATCGATTATTTTATAAAAGAGGCGTCTGTATGATGTTTGAACATCTCCCACCTTGTCTGTTCGAAGACGCTTGGCTTGTGGCTCTACATTTAACGTCATCATTTGCTCCCAAAATAGGTGAATGTCATCTCCTTTTTGGCTTAACATGGACCTTAAATCATCCACTTTTTTTACGAAAAAAGCAATATCATTTGTTTTAGTTTGTAATATATTAAAAACACTGTCCGAGAATGGAAATATTTCTGAACATATGTTCAAGAAATAATTAAAATCTCGTTTCAAACAGTCCAAAAACCCCCTCGAACTATTTATTGCTTCTGAGTCCCACGTTTCATTATTTCCTATTATCTTCTCAAATAATTCAATCAGTGATTCACAATTTTCAGATACTGTTAACACAAGTCTTCCATTATAGTTCCACCTAGTAGGAGCTACTTTGGGCAATAGTTTGTGGACAATGGAGTCCAAAGCTTGTGTACGTTTTGATGACTTGGAAAAAAAAAGCAGCCATGACACTTAAAGTAACGAAAAATACTTTACACTCTTTAATATGATTGATGGACTAAATTTAATTAATCAGCAAAATAATGGACAAACACAGCACTTGGGAAAATTTCTCGAACCTAAGCATGCAGACCCCCTAATTGTCCTGCCATCACTGCAGCTCCATCATAGCTATGAGCAACTAATTTTTTCTCTCGGTATATAATGCATCTGCTGTACGATTTTCGGACACATTCTCAAAACCTAAAAATCGCTCTTGAATACTTCCGTCTGTGTTAACGTAGCGGATTACTATAGATAATTGGCTAAAATTAGTGATATCAGTTGTTTCGTCCAGAACAATAGCAATGAACCGCGCCTCGCCAGCCGCGCCTCGCCAATCTCCTGCTTACTTCTTTTTAGAATAATGGTTGCAACAGCGGAAATTAAATCATTCTGGATTCGATTCGACGTTCCGCGAAAAACGCTAGACTGCTTTAAATGATTTTTAAGCAATCATCATATTTAGCCATTAAACTAAGTAAATTTTGGAAATTTCCTCTATTTGAAAAAACCCTTGTTTCGTCATGACCTCTAAATCCCAATTCGTGCTGTCCGAGAAAAGAATCAACATCGATAAGTCTTCTTAATATTTGCCTATTTTTATCAACTAGTTCATTGTGTTGGCGGTGACTAATTTCCAACTGTTTATTAAGGGCGTGTTCAATTCTGGTTTTGCCGAAGACTTTTTCTTTTATGACGGCCCGCAAATGCGCTTTGGACATAATGTGTCTGGTCCATAGATTAGCCAGCGAGGAGCCCCGACTTAACACCCCTGGATTTTCTTTTATGAGGCAACTAAAAAACGAGGTGTATAAAAATAGGTGTAATACTGTTCAGGATTTAAAAAGGAGAATCAGACAAGAGGTAGAAGGACTTATGCAACAGACGGGGTTAGAAATGCTATTGCGAGAATTGAAACCTTGTTGGTTTTGGTCTTGGCTGAAGAGAAGCTAGCGGCCCGCATAGGTTCTATTTGATTTTCTATTGTGGCTGGGTCGGAGTCAAGGCCGCATTTATTATGGGCTTGATAATATTTTAGCATTTTTAATATAAATTAAATTAATGGTTTCCCATTTCAAAAATTACATTTTAGAAGAAGTTTTGTAATTTTTTTTGGGGAAGCACTGTTTCCCTTGCTTCCATGGACTGCACGCCCCTGGTACTGAACAAAATTGGGCCATATTTCACTATCCTAACAAAAGGAAATATTCATGACGAGGGAAGTTCCGGGTAAAGGAAATTTGCCGATTTTTTCCTCGAAAGTGAAAAGTATTGTAGTCTTCAGATTTTCACTTTTCGGAGTCCCTAGATGCCCTCTCAATCCCATTGCTCTGTCTGGCTGTCTGTCAGTCCGTCTGTCTCTCTGCATGTCTTACATACCCGATTGACTTCAAATTTTTCTCAGAAATTAAGGGTTGTATGACTATAACAACAGTAACATTTTGATAAAAATACAATATAGCCGAACAAAATAGTGACCTAATTAAATGTTCAATATTTCAGTATCAAAAAAACTACTTATCCAATCAAGTTAAAATTTTGTACAAAAATCAAGTGTGAAACAGGAATAAACTGGTAAAATTTTGTCAATCCTATATGACAAAACAAAAACAAATTAAAAATTTGGATAGGCTCCATTTCCTGGAAAAAAACTTTTTTTATGAACGAAAATAATATATATCGTAATTGATTATTTTATAGATTATGTATGTACACGAAAAATAAAATATAATAAAAATATTAAAATGATAATAAATTAGCAACCAATAAAAAACAATTTTAAACATGAAGTGACGAAGCAGTGATTTTATTTAAGTAGGTATCAATTAATGTTTGCATGTATGTTAGATTTGGACAAAAAGTTGAGAAATAAAAATATATATTTGTTTCAAACGGAATAATATTTAGACATGTTAATAACACAGCTTTATATCTTTATCTCTTTTTCACGCATTCACAATATTACTACTTAAGGGCACTGCGACTTTCGGCACAATATAAAAGTATAGAAAAAAAGCAGAAAACAAATGCAAAAAAGTATAAAGAAAAATAATTCCACCAAACACAGATAACACAATTTAAATATATTATATATTTATTTGGAAATCACTTTAAAGATATTGTATAAAATGTAATAATAAGAGAATTCTATTATAGTTCTGGGTACTTGGGTACAAAAATAGGTATGTTATCTTACTCGCCCATTTCTACAACACCTTTTTATTAAAGCGTCTGAGAGTAGTTCTTATGCCCCTCTTTTAACTACCTGTTACTACACTTAATAGTTTTTTTTTTATTTCAAGAAGCTTTTTAATCCTAAAACTCCCAAATCATAATTATCTCACGAGGTTTCGAATATACAAAATCGGTAAATACAACATAAAATAAAGTTTTTTAATTTTTATTTGAACCGTCAAGAATCTCTTAAATAATAACAAATAGCAATCCTAAAGCAAAAAATAACTTAGACTTGCCTGTCTTAAATTCTTCCCAAACTTAAAAATGTCTTTTTTTGTTTGTGTTTAGTCTAATTTAATCAAACAGCTATCCCATAAATTTAATCTTGAACCTGAAAAATATCCGAATGTTATTACTATACAGCTGCTCCGAATCATATTAAAAATAAACTAAACATATGCAGTCTTTACTACAAATATTTTAAGTTAATGGCAGTTTTGTTATTTGTTTCAATGCTTCCTTAAATAACCATTAACTTGTTAAAAGAACCGACTGATATGCTGCCTTACATTGGGAAATAATAATTTGGCAACATTGATATTAGACTACCGAGACATCCGTCGAAAAATAATAATATTGACTTGTCAAAGGACAACTCTATAGCGAAACTGGAAACCGCCTAAATTGGAATTCAACAGCAACAGCCCAGACATAACTCTAGTGGATAGGTTGGAAGAGGTGGTGTACTTCGTTGATATATTACACTCATGTGATCACAACCTGGAACAAAAAGAAAAAAAATTGTGGTTATCCGGAAAATTTAAAATACATTACAAATCAATTCTTTATTATTATTATTAGTATTAGAAAACTGCAGAATAATCCGAAAAATATTAATTAGTGACTGGTAGAGACTCAACTTTAATTCATTCTCTTACAATGTTGAAAGGGAAAGAAATAAAAATAATATTATAACAACGGATAACAAGACACCTTGTTATTGGAATAAAAAGTTGCTTGGTGCCTGTACTTGCTTACTCATTTCGAATCTTAAGTGGACTCAAATCGATCTGCAACAGATCAAAAGAACCACACGAACTATGAAAATCAAATAATCCCAAGGCATCTATGCTCAGGACTACCCTGACCAGAAACGAAGGAGGAAGAGCTCTTGTTGGCACAACCCAACAATCTAGCCACCTAAGTAATTGAGAGATTTCTTTTTTAGGAAAGCGGAAACTTCTGATCTTCATAGGATAACAAAATTAGCTGATAGGTCGTACACGGCACTCAACCTTGCAGACTACCACATGGAAATAACGAAAATTTCTGATCCTGGTAAACTGGCAATGAACACAAAAACTTTGCACGGACGACACTACAGTGATTTAAACCAAAGGCACATAGACAAATAAGCAACGAGTGGCCAAATATTGGGTTACTCTTCTCCGATACTGAAGGATTCATAGTTGCGATTCAGGATTAGGTTGAAAAGCAACAACTACAAGAAAATATATAATTAAATATTCTAACATGCAGTCGCACATGTGGTGGACTGCATTTTTATATATTTATGGATTGTTACCAAAAGCCATAAACCATTCTGTACAGGGTGGTCCACTTAAGATGCTCCTATACTTTATCTCAATAAACATGACAATGAAAAAAAAAGTTAAATACAAAAAGTATTTGACCCTAATTTAATTTTTTTTATAATATTTTTATGTATACAGGGTGTTCCATTGTGCAAGGACAGTAACCAATTTTTTTCTTTTTAATGAAATGGTATGAATCTTTTTAGAAATTCTAATTCTACGCTTGATTTTGAGTATTTTTGTCATTACATAGCGTAGAAATTTTGAGTAGTTTTTGAGAAAAATTAACTTTTCTTATTTTTTTCGGAAAACAGGTTTTTGGAAAAATGTGATTTTTTCACACTTGAAGACTAAAATTGTGAATTTTGGTTATGGATCCATGGGAGTGGTTAATATTTAATACTGTGACCTATCAAGAGCCGAAATCCATTATACAGGGTGGTCACAAATGACCATCAAAAAAAATGTTTTTGTAACTAAAAAAAAATAATTTTTTTAAATGGAAAACCCTGTATTTAGCACTTTTATTGTGTTTAGGATTTAATACTGCATCATTCCATATATATAGTTTATATTCAAAAAATTAGTAGTTTAGAAGTTATGACCAATTTTCTATAATAATTCAGGTAATTTTGTTAAAAATCTAACTAAACCTAAATAATATCCTATTCTAAGTTTTTTTTTTAACATTATAGTTAAATTTAACATTAAATCAACAAGTAATGCAAGAAAGAAAGTAACTAATTATTTATTACAAAACATTTTCGACATACGTCTTTGGCAATACTCGTATATATTACGGTTACTGTTTTAATTTTCGCAATAATAACATTTCTAAACGCGTCTTAATTTTACAAGATATCCATGTAAAAACAAAACTAGTAAAATTGTTGCCTGGACACCAATAAATACACAGTTTTTATTTGATAGCTGATAACTGCCATCCGTTCAAATTTAGTTGCCTCTAACTCTTTTTAAAGGAAAAGTGGCTTTATACAGTGTCCAAGAGCGTTTAAATCTTCATGAATGTTACATAAGAACTAATAAGAGCCCAGCATTAGCCATACGAGAGTATCGGTTCTTGTATCCTGCAAGACAGGTACCCACGAAACATATTTTTTCACGAATTGTTCGTGATCTTGAACGTGGAGTGGTAATCAATACTACTTGTATTGCCAAAGACGGGAGTTATGTCGAAAATGTTTTGTAATAAGTAATTAGTTACTTTTTTTCTTGTATTACTTGTTGATTTAATGTTAAATTTAATTATAATGTTAAAAAAAACTTAGAATAGGATATTATTTAGGTTTAGTAAGATTTTTAACAAAAATACCCGAATTATTATAGAAAATTGGTCATAACTTCTAAACTACTAATTTTTGGAATATAAACCATATATATGGAATGATGCAGAATTAAATCCTAAACACAATAAAAGTGCTAAATACAGGGTGTTCTATTTAAAAAAATTAAGTTTTTATAGTTACAAACACATTTTTTTATGGTCATTTGTGACCACCCTGTATAATGGATTTTCGCTCTTGATAGGTCAGAGTATTAAATATTAACCACTCCCATGGATCCATAACCAAAATTCACAATTTTACTCAAAAACTGCTCAAAATTTCGTATGCTATCTAATGACAAAAAATACTCAAAATCAAGCGAACAATTAGAATTTCTAAAAATATTCATACAATTTAATTAAAAAGAAAAAAATTGGTTACTGTCCTGGCACAATGGAATACCCTGTATACATAAAAATATTACAAAAAAATTAAATTAGGGTCAAATACTTTTTGTATTTAAATTTTTTTTCGCAGTGTCTTATTTATTGAGATAAAGTATAGGAGCATCTTAAGTGGACCACCCTGTACATAACCTTAGGACGCTTAGAAAACACAGACACATTCAAGTATGTAACATCATACATTAAAAATTAGCCAACATGTATGAATTCCTAAACACCTACGTACCGTATTACAAATACCAACTTGTTCCGATATTGGACGACTATTTTAGACTCAATGTTCGGGTGGGTGAATGTCACTGATAGACACGTGACACATAACCGACCCGACATTGTGCTGCTGGAAACCAGAGTAAAGTCCGCATATCTGATTGATGTTGGCCACCAATTACAACATGTATGAGAAACTAGAGAGAAGAAGACTAAGATCCAACCAATTTGGCAACTATACAGGGTCGAAGTGATAGCAACAATGGGTTTGATACCCAAATCTTTGGATAGAAGGAAGCCTGATAGAAATAGGTCTCCGTAAAAATAGAATTGGTATGTGAGGACCCCGCGAGCATTTACTTTAAACCAAAACTATTGTACAAAAAAAATAATTATACAAGATTATCTTATATCAATAACACAAGTTATTGGAGAAAAAATTGCAGAAAAACCAAAAAATATAAGTTCTGTGAAAATGAAGTTGAACTTTTTTCTGGGTGGTTATTTTATATAAAATAATATTCCAGAAAATTACATTAATATCGATCTCTCTGTTACCGTGTAATCAGTAGGAGAGCGAGAAATTATTTTGAATTGGAAGCAGAAGGCTTTTATATATAATTAACACGTCGCCCGTTTAAAAGCATACTCCAAATGAGTTCACAGACGACTTCAGGCAAAATAAAGTAACGTTTTTCGCTGTTATAATTCTTGTATGTAAAATTATTTTAGTGAATATACAATTATATTCTCTCATTTTAAAAGTTACCTCGAAACTAAACTGTTCAACAAAAAGATTGACCATTTCAATTTTTAGTCATTTTTTTCAAATAAAATTAACTTTTTTTAAAAATCGACTTTTCGGTTGCGCATTTTACTAGTTTACCTAGTTCGAATTAATATCTCTAGCAATTTTTGCTTGTTTTTAATTATAAACTTGTGACAAATAAAACACTTTCTAACCTTAAAATCTAAATAGTTTTTCAGAATGCATTATTAAGACATAGAATATTGAAAATTGTTGTACTCAAATTTTATGTTTAGTAGTGTTTCTCCTATCAAGTAATTAAAAAAGTAACAAAAACGTCTAGCAATATTGATATTACCTTGATAACGCACCATATTGAAATACGTAATATTTGTTTTCATCAAAACAGTAAATACATAAATATAAGTTTGCGGAACAAAAAAAATTTGAAATTTTAAATTCTGAGAATTAAATTAAAGAGCCTGCAAATACAAGTCAAAAAGCTTCTAGAATTTTGATAATATTAATTTGGATAATATGGCTAATGATTCCTGGAAACGGCTCTTTACCATAAAGGATAATCACATCAGACCCAATGATCAGTTCAGATTGACCAGATATGCTTAAGTTTTTTTCTTCTCTGGCAACCTTATCTTTAGTATTAAAAAAAAAATCATATTTACCAATTTCGCTTCCGCTGCTTTTGTTAGTAGTGTCTGAGTATATTATCTTCTTAGTTTTAGTTTTAGAATTCGTCTTCTTGGTGTTCAAATTCACCTTGCTTTCGTTTTAATTTTAATATTTTATAGTCTTCTTTTTTATCCATGTTATCTTTAAACCTTTTAGAAGTAAATTCGTATGGCATACGAGAGTTATTTCTTACATTTTGTAGTCTTTGGTGGTTGACTAGGCCAATGCAAATTGTTGTACCAAATTTTATGTCCAAAACCTTTTTCTCCTATCAAGTAATTAAAAAAGTTAACAAAAACGTCTAGCAATATTGATATTACTCTCTGATAACGCACCATATTGAAATTTTTCGTAATATTTGTTTTCATCAAAACAGTAAATACATAAATATAAGTTTGCGGAACAAAAAAAATTTGAAATTTTAAATTCTGAGGCAATTAAATTAAAGAGCCTGCAAACACAAGTCAAAAAGCTTCTAGAATTTTGATAATAGGCTAATTTGGATAATATGGCTAATGATTCCTGGAAACGGCTCTTTACCATAAAGGATAATCACATCAGACCCAATGATCAGTTCAGATTGACCAGATATGCTTAAGTTTTTTTCTTTCTGGCAACCTTTATCTTTATTCATTATCAAAAAAATCATATTTACCAATTTCGCTTCCGCTGCTTTTGTTTATAAATAAATATTATAATTATAGTTTTAATTTTAGAATTCGTCTTCATTTGTTAAAACAACCACTTCACCTTGCTTTCGTTTTAATTTTAGTTCTTCCTTTTCCCGTTTTACTGCTTCTTTTTTATCCATGTTATCTTTAAACCTTTATATAAGTAAATTACACAAAACAGGACAACGAGAGTTATTTGTTATTTTTTGTAGTCTAAAATAAATGCGATTTTTATCAATGGAAAGGATTAGCTGATCACCTAATCCAAAACCTTTTTCGGGTCCACGTTCACTACTGTCTAAAGGTTTTAACAACGCGACGGACGCGGACGCCACGTTAAGCTTAACACAAAATATTATTTACAGTCAGGGATAAACCGAAAAGGACAGATACGATCCAATTAGACGGACTATCTTTCACATGTGTAGCTGTGATAAATTCGGCTTTAGGCACATCATTGAACAGTATTAATACCTGAAATACCTTGGGAAATATAAACGATAAAGTTGTGTCCCAGTAATTGCAAGCATTGTTTGATGTGCGATAAAGTGCTCGTGATTTACTACAAAGCTTTAGAAAATTAACAGTATTGCTATAAATGCAAATTGAACTTTTGATACAGAACCAATGTCTCGGTAAATATAAGTTTTTATCGATTAATAATACTAATAATAATGTATAATTAGGTGTAATACAAAGATTCTAAAATTTTAACAGTAAAAAAGTCTGGGAATTTTTAGGTACTGGCTATAAACTAAACCTACCTAAAATTATTAAAACATATTTAATAAAGGTAAAGTGTTGACCTCTACCTGATCGTTTAACAAACAGTCATGTGGGATAGGGGTAGCGTCCCCCAATATTTTAGTCTGTTGGCAAAATCTTATTTTATGTTGAATTAACTCATTTATTAATAAATTGTTACAAAAATTAAATTTACAAAATTTTGTTCAAAGCCGAAGAGCCCAGACTTAAGGAATAAAATATAATTGATACTACATACAGTACTGCGGATAATACCGATCGTTATATCTGCTACTGGAGTAGTAACAAAAAGGATCAATAAGAACCTGAAATAGCTGGGGTTCCCTAAAAGTTAAAATGTTAATGTGAACTTCTTCCCTGAAGAATATAAAACCCGTTAAAAACCAACAAAAATTTGAAAAAAAAACAAAAAATCATACAAATATAAAGAGGAGAAATTGTTAATTGAAATAATAATAATAATAATAAAAAGTAAAATCAAATCTGCTTCTAATTAAAATTTTTATTCCTACGCGTTTCGATCCTAGCGGATCATCATCAGAGGACAACTGATTGTCTGCAAGTACAAAATAATTCGAAATAGTGTGGAAAAATTCTATTTAAGATGTACATAAAATAAAAAAATTATATAAATTGAAAAATTGGAACAGTACTTACAGGAAGCAGGACAAAAAAACTTTTCACATGAGATAATCGTTTACACACAACAGTCCCACAGATATTTAAATAAAACTATAACAAAGGACATAAGAAAAATACGTTGTACTACTTATTCTTATTTGTTCAAAATACATGTTAATATTGACTGTCATCAGAGGAAACGGATTTAGGTACCAATCTAAAAATTAAGAATGTTTAAAATTAACAATGAAAATTTAGTTAATTTAATATTTGTATGTTGGCCAAATCGGGTCAGAGTCAAGGACGAGCAGGTAAAATAAAACTAGCGAAAGAAGAATAGTTGGAGTGTTCAGTTCAAAAGGGATAAAAATGTAATTAATTATTTAAATAGTTTTAGGGCACTGATGTATTGGCGATATGAGTTGCCTAATTGATCATTTAAGTTAAGGGGAGAGCGATCTTATGAAAGTGTTATCTCGATATTTTCAAGAATTCCAGTTTTTTTCCCTTATCTATGGAATGTAATAATTTTGAGTTTTTTTCCGTTTCGAAATTATGTTTGTTAGTTTTTAGATGTGTACCAAAGGGAGACTTATTATCACTTTCTATTCTGTTAGACCTGAGATGTTCTTTGATACGTACTTGTAGGGACCTACCAGTTTGGCCGACATATTCAGCAGATCGCAAGAAAGCAAATAAACCCCGCTTTTATTTAGGGGAGGTATTTTGTCTTTTAAAGATGAGAAAAAACTGGCAATAGTGTTTACTGATTTGTAGCAGACGAAAATATGGTTACCAAGTTGTTTCAGAGATCTCCCCATAATAGTGGAGATCTTGCCTAGAAATGGGAAATGGTAAAATTTTATATAAGAGTTATGACAAAGATTTTGTCTTTGTTTCTTTTTAAATATATTGTTGACTATGTGTGTTGGAAAACCATTCTTTGCAGCCATTTGGTGTATTATGTTTTTTTCCAAAATGAAATTCTCTTCTTTTAGGGGAATTGAGAAAAGCCGATGAAACATATTGTTGATTGCATCTAGTTTATGTGATATATGATGACATGAATGCCAGGGTATCATGTGATCTGTTTGTGTGGACTTTCTGTATATTTTAAAATCGATATTTGTGGTCCGTTGTCCCCTGATGATGATCCGCTAGGATCGAAACGCGTAGGAATTAGATAAATACAAATTTTACCACAAGAAGGCTGATTGAACTTTTACGTTCCCCTTTCCTCATTTTCATTAATAATAATAATGATCATAGCTGTTATGGATATTCCCGATGTAGTATATATCACAGAAAGCATCCTAGTTGAACAACGAATATTTCAGGGTAACAGTCTGAGTCCGCTCTTATTATGTATGGCGCTTAAACCATTAAGTTTCAAGTCCAAACGTGACGGATATGCTTACACCATCGATAGGCACCCTAAAACCGTCATAAGCCCTCTATTATTATTATGCTTTATGCATCCAGCAAGGATGAACTATGTAGTCAATTAGAACTGGTTAGTGTCTAGCAAGTGCAGATTATACAGATGAGACAGAATTCCTAGCTCTTAGAATAGAGGAAAGATACAAGTATTTGGGCTTCAAACAAGGACTCAAGTGCAAAAGTAAGTGCTATACATTCGTGGGCAATTCAATTGATTTCCCATACATTGGTGTACTTAAATGGAGGCAAACAAACTTAGAAAGAATCGACAGATTTTTAGGACACCTTTCGGACATTACCGAAGTCACTATCCAAATTCACCTTACACAAGGATATATTTGCCGTCTAGAAAAAAAGGGAGTAGAGGTCCCCTCAATATCGAAATCCCGCATGGAAGCAGCAGCAAGAAGCAGAAAGATACATGACGATAAATATGTTGAAGATTGAGTGGACTTCATTTTCAGGATGTAGAAGTAGACCTCTCTTCTTTGTGTCTTAAGGATAACTTCCTGATAAATTAAACTGAGGGATTTATGTCTGCTGCAATTCAAGATCGAGTAATTAGTAAGCAACTGAAAACTACAGGAGGTATATCCTGAAAAAAAAACAATCGAGAATGGCAAATGCAGAATATGGGGCCGCGAAACACAAACAATCCAACATCTATCCTCACGCTATACTTACCTGGCTCCAAAGAACTATTTGGATAATCACAAGTATACCCCTAGATCAGAACATAAAAAATGGTAGACACCAAAAATTGATAAAGTACCAAAATCTAGCTCACAAGGTTCAACAATTGTATCAATTGGATGTAGTTGGAGTTAAAGTTCTGGCTCACGAGTAACCCGTTGCACAGTGATTCCAAATTCACTTCTGGGGCGACAATAATAAAAAACATGTTCAATCTCCCCTAAGTGTACAAAATAGCATTCTGCGATATCCAAATAACACATATTTAAAACATGACTTGGAAAAAAAAATAGTTGTGTAAAGTAGAAGCCAAAGTACGTAATAGGCGTATGGCGCTAAAAAAATTAATTGATTATATGCAAGTGTCACTTTAAGTTTGGATTTAGTATGTATGTACGTTGAGATATTTGTTGTTTAAAAATAAAACATATTTTTGCAGGTATGTACTTCAACTTTTACTGATATCATGTAGTGAAATAATAGTTTTTCGTGTTTGCTACCAAATTTAAGTACTCGTGGAAAAAGACGGAAATTAATATAAAAAATTGTATTTACAAAGTTTGCGTTTTCAAGTTATCCGTTGTTGTCAAATGCCATTGGTCTTAATGTTTTCCTCCACTACCAAACTAAGAAGAGCAGCAGGATTTTTTGCATATTACCGTTTGTAAATTTTTTTTAGAGGGACGCACACGCATTTCTCGTTACGACCTATTTGAAGTTCTTAGACAACGAGAAAAATTTCAACCTACGCATTTCGATTCTCAATTTTTTTTGTTTGGGCATGTGGTCAATTTAATTGGAGCAAAAATTATCAGCAAATGTTGATATTAAAAATATACAGGAGACAATAAAAAAACTTTTCCATCGTAATTACTCAAAAAATGGAAAGAGTTACAGATCTTTATTAAGTAAGCACTAGCTTGAGGAAACTATAAACATACCTGAAATAAATGAAGCTCCACCAATTTTATAATTAAATGCCTATGATCGTCCACATGTTCAATTTTTAGTTGTTACTAATTAAATTAAATTAATTAAATAATTAAGCATGCAGAAACGGAGGTTAAGCATTTTCTCGAATCAAATACTAAAGAACTTACGTTGGCAGCTAGAATGAAACTTCATTGTGGTGATAAAAGAAATACCGCAGCTGTTTTAAATAAAGTAGTTTATTCGCCAAAGAGAGCAACACAAATGAAACGATTGTTGGTGTAAGAAAATAACCAATTTTAAATTGTAATAAAAATAATTTTATTGGTAACATATTTCTGAGACATCCTGTACACACACAATTTAAAATAAAGACTAGTTTTATTGCAATAATATTTTAAGACATTTGTTGCATTATTGTCATAAAATAATGCAGTAAAATCATTGTAACATTTTTGTCATCCTAAAATCAATTTTTGAATCACTGTGCGTTGGTTCGAGAAACCCAGATACTAGCGCATCGTCTCCGCCAAAGGATGACAAAAAAAACAATATTTATAATAAAGTTACGTAAATTGCTGACAAAAATTGTGTTCATCGTCCGAAATCAGCTCTACAATAAATCATTCTACCACACAGTGAAAGAGGTCGAGGACTCATTGATATAAAGAGACTGAATAAAAAACTAATACACGTCATTGAGCAATATATTAAACGGAAAATACCCATCAGGCAGTCAAAAAAATCTGACCGAAGTTGATCTACTGCTGCAATAGAAGATACTTAGAGAGCGACGCGGCTTATATAGAAGAAAAGAAACCAGAATGTATTTTGAAGTCATTATATTTGACTAACCACATACAGAGATTAAAGCTTCTAATGCCTGGCTAGGAAAATCTGACATATTTGCTGAGACCGAAGGTTTTATGATTGTCATCCGACACCAAATTATTTGAAAAAAACATAGTGAGGGTTAAAGTAATTGACCTATGTAGAAGATGTCATCAATAAGAAACGGTCCAGCATACTCCAGCTGCATGGCAATCATTAATAGGCATCGAAATACCTAACAAGACACGACAACGTCGCAAAGATTTTGCTTCACAGTCTTGTATTGCTACATGGGCTACAGCAAAACCACATACCCTATTATTCATAATATTTTAGGAAATAATAACTATAGACTTTACTGAGACAGGACAGTACTAACAGGTCGTACAATTACCTACAACGAGCTGAACAAAATTCTAATAGACTTAAAAAATCGTTAAATTTTTTTACCTGGAACTTCCCTTGTTTTTTTTTTATTTGTTAGGAATACGAATTTGCAAGTGTTTTCTGCGGATTTTACGGAATTGATCAAATACACCTGTAAAAGTTCAAGAAGATCTTCGTCAAGTTCAAGGTGCTCTGGTTAGTGAGCAGACGGTTTGTGTACGCCTAGCAGAAGTGAATTTAAAGGCTAGGACACCTGCAAAAGTCTAAAATTATTGTTATACCTGAACATCGTTCTACATATTCTGACGTAGGATAATGCCCAGTCGTATACCCTAGCGATAGTGCGAAACTGCGGATATCGCCACATTATAGGGCCTGCGAGAAGCCCCGATATGAACGCAGTAAACCACTTGAGGAATAAATTTAAAGAGCCTAGCAGGATTGGCGGATACAACATCAAAAGAATAGGACTGTATACCTATGGAGAGAATAAGAAACTTAATTCCGAGGATGCTACAACAAGAAAGAAGCTCTTAGAGTTGCTATAAAGAAGCCACCATACGGTCCTTGGCACATTTTTCAAATTCTTGTCCTGTTATTGTTATTTTAAGTTAAAAAAAAACATTGTCTAAGTTTTTCCGTTAACAACTATATCAGTCCTAGGCACATTTTTCAAATTCTTGTCCAGTTATTGTTATTTTAAGTTAAAAAAACATTGTCTAAGTTTTTCCGTTAACAGCTATATGAGTCCTGGGCACATTTTTCAAATTCTTGTCCAGTTATTGTTATCTTAACTTAAAAAAAAAACATTGTCTAAGTTTTTCAAATTCTTGTCCAGTTATTGTTATTTTAAGTTAAAAAAAAACATTGTCTAAGTTTTTCCGTTAACAACTATGCAGCTTGATGTGGCTTCAGCAAAAAAACTGTAATTCGATCAATTCTAGAGATAAGTGGCTGAATTAAAAAACAAAATGCTCACAAAAAAGAGTCTCTCATATAGGGTGTAAAAAGTTTCTAAACGAATCCTCAACTAATACACAGGGGTGGTCAAAATACTTATAGCAAAAAAAGTATAGTTCTAGTTTTAACATTATTATCCAAGAATCTTTGAGAAATGTTTCATTTATTTCGTTTTTGCTGAAAGAAAAAGGTATTACCTACCTACGAAAAAAAATTGTTCAAAATCGATCCACTGGTTTAGAAGATATAAGACATTGAACTTGGGTCAAAAATCAAGTGCGTCACTTTTTTTGGAACTGAGTGTATTGATATAAATATTTCTAATATAGTTATTTTCTCTGTATAAATACATTTAGCATAGCAGTATGTAAACGAACGACTATATCCAAAGTGGAAGATTTATCTCAAAGGACCACGTACAAATCTTGCATAAAAGCGTTCTCAGTCTCTGCTTTTATTTGTTGCAGCTCTTAACCTCAGAAAGAAAAGTTCTCATGGGGTATATATCTTGCAAGCGCCTTTAAACTTATAGCTCTCTGAAGGGCTTTATTCCACGAAAACTTAGCAACATAAAAAGAAAACAAAATAGAAGATTTTTCACTACTGCGTTCTAAGCTATTTTACGATAAGTATAGAATGTGTTGACATACAGAATACGGTATTAAAACATTAGTTTAATAAGACATGATTTTATAGAACGAGCCTTAAATTAGACAAAGAGCTACTGGCGTGTTTTCTAAAGGGCAATTGAGATTAAATATCTTATGAAACGGGCATTTTTTTCTAATTTTTTCTATTTTGTGCGTAATATCTAACAATGTCGAAAAAAGTGCCATTACGTCACTACTTTGCATATCGAAAACAGACGTCGTTATAATTACAAAATAGAAAAATATAAAAATAATAGCTTTAATTCCATAAAGTTACTAATGAATTTGAAATAAGGCCCATACAAAATGGCTGTTAAATCATCGTGTTTTAATTTTCGAAATTAATTTTTACGATGCTCCTCCAAATTTTTATTTCCTTCAGGTTTTTACAGATTTTCACGTTTTTGGGTCTCTATATGTCAAAAAACTTGTTTTCCAATTTCCGTCAATCTACCATTCCACCTGTTTAACTTCAAATGGTGATAAAAAATTAAGGGTTATATGAAAATCCAACCGTAATATTTTGACAAAAATATAATATGGCGGAACAAAATGGCTCCTTAATAAAATGTTTCAGAAAATCAATGCAATGAAACTAAATACCATACTTCGTTGACCTCAAATTTTGCACAAAATCAAACATAGGAATAACGGGTAAAATTTTGGTACAAATCGCAAAGATGGTAAATCACAATGGCAGTCTAATAAAATATAAAAAAAAACATTCTGAAGAAATTACTTATTCGATAGGTTTAAAATTTCGTACAAAAATTACATGTTTTATAGAGATAAATTGGTAAAATTTTGGTACAAATCCAAGATAGTGGATTAAAATGATAAAATTTTTAAAAAACCAGTCTGATAAATCTACTTATTCGATTAATTTCACTTTTGGCCCAAAAATAAAGTCTAAAGCAATTATTATGAGTTGATAAAATGTTCGTACGAATCCAATATAGAGGAACAAAATGATGGATTATTAAAATATATAAAAACCCGTTTTGAAAAGGACATTCCTTAATAAGACTTCAAAAATATCATTGCATATTTAATCCAATCGGGCATAATGGCATAAACTAATGTCCGGAATTTCTCGGAATAATAATTCACCTACTTTAAATGCCAGGATAAGATTTAATCTTATCGAAAGTCGGATATAAAAAATTCCTGTAAGTAGTTGGGCAAATTATACAGGGTTATTTTTTATAATTTGCCACCCCCTGAGAGGCTTATTTTTGCAAGATACAAAGAAATGGTTCCTACGAAAGTTATAAGGAATTTCCAAAAGATTTACATGGCGGCAATTTTAAAAAAAAAGACGAACGGAAAATTACTAAAACAGCAACTTATTATTTTAAATAGGAAACCCTGTATTTGTTTGACATTTTTAGATTCTCCTCATTCTCCTTTTTCCAAAAATATATAATTTGTCTATATTCGAAACAGTAGTTTTTGACTTATTCCACTTTAAAGGAACCACATATGACAATTTCGCAAATATACTACTTAAATCGTGGTACCCATGAAATGATGAAATCGCTTTACCCATGGAATGTCACTAAAAAAAACAAAACACTTACTTTTATTTCTAAGTAAACTATTTTATTGATTTTACGGAAAACAAAATTAATAAAATCTAAAATGCAATTTACCGAAGAAGAAAAACTAAAAATTCTTCAACTTTATTTCGCAAATGCTAATAATGCGTCAATTGCAGTGCGACAATACAGGCTGCTTTATCCTGGTGCAAGAGTTACCCTAGAAAAACTGTTGCATATATAGTAAAAAACTACGCACAAAGAAAATCTTTGCAGAGGCAAAGAAGACGAGCAAATTTTGACCTGGTCCAGGAATTATCCATATTATTATATTTTAAAGGTAAAACATTCTTTCTTTAGGTAGTCTAAAAGTTAAATTAAAACTAATTTTTAGAAAATCCAAGCAGATCGATTGCGGATATCTCTCGAATAACCAGAAAATCGAGGTTCTACATCAGTTCAGTGCTAAAAAAAATGGATACCGCCCGTATAAAATTAGACCAGTGCAACCAACTCCTCCACTTCTGTGAGGATATGCTGATCAGACTGGGGCAAGATATAGTGTTATTAAGAAGGATTTTGTGGTCTGATGAGGCTTGTTTTACCACAGCCGGAATGTTTAATAGAAAAAACAAGCACCATTGGGCAGCAAGAAATCCACATGTAATTGAATAGCGAAAGAGACAAGGGCGGAAGTCAATAAATGTGTGGTGCGGGATCTTGGGAAACCAAATTATTGATCCGATATTTATTGAGGTTATATTAACAGGGGAACGATATTGGGCATTTTTTGGAGCAGGTTCACATCTTAAACACTTATAACCAAATAATTTCACACCAAAATAGCGCGCCACCACACATTATTCGAGAGGTACCATAGATTTTTTAAATGCTCGATATAATTTGTGGATTGGCAGATATGGCCATGTTCATTGGCCCGCGAACAGTCCCGACCTTACACCCCTGGACAATTTTTTGTGGAGATCCCTAAAGGATAAAGTGTATCATAATAGACTGGACAGTGTTGACGAGCTGCGTCAAAAAATAGTGTATGAAATTAGGGTTTTAATACAGAATGTCCCACTTCATTACCCAAGCAATCAGGAAACTGGAAAGAGTGATTCAAAAATGCTTGGATAATTGAGGGGGTCACGTAAATAGGCTGTAAAAATATTAATTTCTAGTTCTTGTTTTGTTTTTGTTTGTTCGTTTGTTTGTTATCGTTGTATTAGTATATGTATAATCACATTAAATATATTTTTTTTACAAATTACGGTTTTGTTTTTGTTGGTGACATTCCATGGGTAAAGCGATTTAAGTATCTGTGGATTGCTTTTACGTCCAACAGGGCTCCTTTGTTTTTAGGTAACATTTCATCATTTCATGGGTACCGCGATTTGAGTATGGCTGCATATTTGTGAAATTGTCATATGTGGTAACTTTAAAGTGGTATAAGTCAAAAAATACTCTTCCGAATATAGACATATTATATATTTTTGGAAAGGGGAAAATAGAAAGAATTCAAAAATGTCAAAAAATACAGCGTGTCCCCTTTAAAATAACAAAGTTGATGATGATTTACTGAATTTCCGATCGTCTTTTGTTTTTAAAATTGCCGCCATGTAAATCTTTAAGAAATTCCCTATAACTTTCGTAGGAAACATTTCTTTGTATCTTGAAACAGTCTCTCAGGGGGTGCCAAATTATGTACAAAAAGTAGAACAGACTTATAATCATATTTCTAATAAAATAGAACAGATAATTATTAATGTAGATGATAATAAGAGCGATAGTGATTTCGATACTGATTAATAAGTAAACTGTAATAAATATAACTATTTATATACTAGTAATACAATATTTAAAAATAAACAACTTTATTTTTCTAAAGCAACCAATTTTCCTACCCTTATTCACTTTAAAGTTTTCGAATGTAGTGAAAATATTGAACATTATCGACACAAATATAGTAACAAAAACATGCTTTAAAAATAAATAGAATTTTACACCCACTTACAGAGTTTAACATTGAAGAAAATGTTGAATTTAAAAGTTATTTAGCTTTACCTAAACCAACAGAATCTATCAACAAAATAAACAAAAAACAATTGGAATTGAAATACCAGGTTTAATACGTACATTTTTAAAGAGAGCCGAGGAAATAGACAAGAACTCTGTCATAAAGGGCAATGTGTTCATCTGTAAGGACATAACTTACCTATCTTTTTAACAAATTGCCTTCTATGGTAAAGTTTTTGTTGTATTTTAAAATAAAGGTATCAGAGCAGAAATTTTTGTAATCAGTAGGACGATACCCATTTATTGAAATAATGTTATACAAATATATAACAAAGTTGACGCTCAATTTTCTACTTTCCAATTTTTGTTGGTTTATTATGTTGACATAGTCTGATGATTAGGTAAAACCAAATAACTTTTATATTCTTCTGTCTTGAACAATAAAATCTGTAAGTGGGTGTCAAGATATACGTGAACACCTGTACATACAACTAGTGCAATGACTCTTCATGCGAAACAAAAAAGCACGCAGCAATATTGTTTAGCTGATTCTTATAAAATGTCAGAAAGGAAAGTAGGTCGCAAACGGCTTTTGGTTTATTATCCCGAAAACGATTTGTTCTAAAGGTTGGCGACGGTTTCTGCAAAGCGAGCAAGATTTTCATTGCAACGAAGCAAGTGTAATTGCAATTTTTGTTATTGTCGTTTCCTAGAAGGAAATGGGAATATTGTTGTCATGAATACATAATTGAATTGTGGTGGTATTCGACTACGAAATAAAAATTCTTTTATTTAAAAGTAAAATAGTAACATGATTCGTTTTTGTTTAGAAATAAAGTTTTGTAATTATCTGATGTTCTTTTGTAAAATTGCTTTTTTTGCTTTTTTCTCTGCATTTATTTATAAAAATAAATATCTAAACAAAATAATTTTGTCAGAATTGTGTTTTCTTTTAATTACTTAATAAATTAAATAAAAAATTTTATGCCACAGAGAATAAAAATCCCATATTTAAAGAAATAAAATATACAGTTTTGGCTGATCAATACAAAAAATACAAACAAATCTGAACAAATCAATTAAAAGTAGAAGTAAACTAATATCTTCCCATATTTGAATTAGAACATCCTCTTACATCATCGACAGCAGAAATTTTTGACCGAAGTAGCCTACCAGGAAAAATGTACCGTATAATATCCCTTTTTTACCTCTCTGCCGTTAAAGCGCCACTATCAATCCTCATCATTTCTGTGCGTGCCCCTAAACATAAGCTTCTGCCCAAAGAGATAGTAGAAATGAAATTAAACTCTTCATTTTTTCTCTTTGACGACAATACAATTTTTCCCTACCATCAATTGAATTTACACACCAACGGCTCTCCTCCATGAACAAAACACGACCCCCCTGATCATCATTCCAATTTTGGGGTTCTCTAGCCAAGGTTAATCCTGCGTCTGATTGACGTCTCTGGATGTGTGGATTTTTAGTCCTATATATCTTCAAACCAACTCCTTTGAGTCATCTTATCCTGGTTTAACGAACTTGTTCCAGTTCGTATCTGGTTTGAATTGCCATCCGACGCTTATTTCTGAGTCTTTGCAATGCAATAAATCTATCATCTCTGGACGTGGTTGAGTGTCTATGCCGTGACTTCGTCTCCCCACATACCCTGTAATTTGCCTCCAACGTGTAACAGTAAGATGGATCATCAATTTTGACATACAAAACATATCGACAACATCACTGTAGGATCCACCATTTTCGATCGTTGCTACAGCCGTAGCGACATTAGTCGTTGATAAATAACCTATTATAGACTGTTCCACAATAAAAGAACTTAATTAATTTAAATTACATATAAAGGAAATACTCCTGTATAATGTAATGCAACAACTAACAGATATCTAAGCAATACATTTTGCTTCGACATTAACTAGTTTGATACTGTTCAGTTTTCAAGTTCCTTTATTATTTGTAAGTGTGCAATAGATCTCTATTCTAAGAAACTCGCGCATATAAACCACTGATTTGACCAAAAATTCAACTTCCCACTCTTGTAAGACCTTTCGAGAAGCACGAGCGTTCTTAAATATTTTTGACTAAAAAAAAAATCTCTCGTCTGTTTCTTTTGAACAGCTAGTTACACTTGTTTGGTGTAAGGCACCCTTATGGTGAAGTAAAGTACATTTATTAAGTGCAAATTTAGGCAAATTACGTTAAGCCGTTCAGCGAGACCAGAGGTACCTCACGAAGACTCGCCCAATCCATCACCAGTTGTGAACCATCCCTTTTGGATAGTTGGGTAAGTCATTTTAGTGGTTCCTTTTTCGTTTTTTTTGAATAAACGTATTCTATTGCCACAGCACAATTAAATTTATTTAAATTAACAATTAATGAATATATTTATAAACAGTCCACATTAAATCTCTCCTTTAGTCTTTTACTGAGCATCGAAACTATACATTTGGTCCTGATCGACCCGAATTCTCCAAAAAATTCTATTATTTTGTCATATTTTTTTAAATAAAACTATACTTATTATATTGAAATTCTATTATACTAAAATCTCTAAATTTTTCTGTGAATAACGCTATTTTCTGATATTTAAATTTATGGTAATTTTCCGCCTTTATTTAAAAATCTGCATTTAATAATTTCTCAAATAAATTCGTATTCCACTACGCCATATTTATTTATTCACAAGATCGTTCAAATATCCACAAAAAAAAAAGGGTTCACTTTTATATCGCTATCGATATTGTTGACAATAATATGAATTCTTGATTCTTGATTAGAGTGCTGTTGTACGATAACGTTATTTTCTGTGGTACGCTAACTATCTTGGATGTTTAACTGATTTTTGCTTATATTATTATTGACTTTTTTACCTTAAAGCTGTTTTGCTTGTATTAATAAGCTAGAATTAAATTAATTCATATTAATAAGATTCATTAATTTCCTTATATAATAATTAATCAAATAAACTCTAAAACATGGCCGACGCCAAAAAACTTAAAAAGTTTAAATTTAATAGAAATTCCTGCATGAATGAAGTTCAATTACTTTTATCCTTAGGTAGACGCATTCAAGGTGATCCTAGCGTAATAAATTTATTTAAAGTTAGAGCTGGAGAAATCAACAATATTCGAGATGAATTCCTTCAGAATCACAATGACATTATTTCAGTTTTATTGAACGATGATGACGCTGATCTTAACACAGAAAATATAATACGAGACGGTTTTCTAAGTGACTTTTTTACTGTAAAAACAATATATATGGAATTATTTGATCCCGATCAAAATAATGACCCAAATGTCAGCCAACAGAATAGTACTTTTAACACTGCATCGCAAGTTAGACTTCCAAAAATTGTAATTCCGACTTTTAAAGGCGATTTTAAAGCTTTCGTAACTTTTCTTGATCTATTCAATGCGTTAGTGCATACAAATAATTCTTTATCTGACATAGAGAAATTTAATTATTTAATTTCGTCGTTGGATGGTCCGCCTTTATCCTTGGTTCGTACTTTACCGATGGTAGCCACCAATTATCAAATAGCCTATAATACACTAGTAGAACGATATTCTAATAAAAGACTTCGAGCTCAAGAGCATTGGCAAATGATTGAAAATGCAAATTCTTTATCTTCTAAAAATTCTGTGGGTCTTAGAAAATTATTAGATACCTTTTCCGAAAACTTAAGCGCGCTTAAAACTATGGGTTTTCCTGTTGAGGAGTGGGATTTTATTTTAGTTATGATGCTTCTAAAACGTTTAGATCATGACACTGCAACTAAATTTGAACTACACCATGCCTCAAATGAAGTACCCAAATTTAAAGATTTAATTGATTTTTTGGAAAAATGTTCAATAGCATATAATACTTTAAACTTATCTGCAAACAAGCCGCTAAAGGTAACTCATTATAGCAATAATCGTAACTTTTTTTTAGATGATTCTAATAAACAAAAACTTAATTGTACTTTATGCAAAGACAATCATCCATTGCATAAATGCCAGATATTTTTAAAAAAAGTTCCTCAGGAACGCTATTATTTTTGCCGTAGTAAACATGTTTGTTTTAATTGTCTGAGTACCTATCATGATATTAAAACTTGTAAGTCACTGATGACTTGCAAAACTTGTAATCAACGCCATCATACCTTATTGCATTTTTCAAAATCTCATTTACAAACACCTAGCCTCTTGCCTGGTAATTCTCAAAACAATGCTCTCGGCATTACGCAACCTAATTTACCATCATCCCCAATGTCCCATTTGGACAATTCTATCGAGCAACAAGTTTTGCCAAAAAATGATGATAAAAAACTGCAAACATTTTTTGTAAATAATACTCCTAAAATTTTATCTAATCTTAAAAATTCAAGTTATTCTTCTTTTGTGGGCACTGGTGTGCAATCTCACCATGACAATGTTTTGTTGTCTACAGCTCGTGTCCATGCTTTGGATAATCAAGGAAATTATCAAATTATAAGATGTCTACTTGACTCAGGAAGTATGTCATCTTTTATTACTCAAGCCACAGTTACTCGCTTAGGTTTATTGTCTTCTGGTGGAACTTTTGAAATTAAGGAACTTGGGTCTATGCAATCCAAATTCAGTAAAGGCATAACAACCTTGACTTTGTGTCCAGTTGATAATCCAAATATTGTTATGCATACGGATGCTATTATTGTACAAAAAATTTCGGATAGTTTACCTTCTGAAAAAATTAATGTTCGAGATTGGTCACATATTCATAATTTAAATCTTGCCGATCCAAATTTCTTTTACCCAAGCAGAATAGATTGTCTCTTGGGAGCTGACATTTTTTCTAAAATATTACTGGGAGAGAACATAACGGGATCTGATAACAGCCCAAACGCTATTAATACAATTTTTGGATATATTTTAATGGGAAAACATACACAAGGCTCCTATAAAATTCCTAAGATTGTTTCGCTAGGTTGCATCCCTTTGGATTCTCAACTTGAATCCACCTTAAAAGAATTTTGGAAAATTGAGTCTGTGCCTGTTGTATCTGTTCTTTCTTCAGAAGATAGCAATTGTGAAAGTCATTTTTCTTCTACGCATTTTCGAAATCCTGATGGTCAATATGTGGTCTCTCTTCCGTTCAGGGAGGACAAGCCAATTTTTCCAGGAATGAAAGATCTGGCAATCAGTAGATTTTCTTCTCTTGAACGTAGACTGTTAAACCAACCAGACTTGCATTTAGAGTATTGTAAATTTATGAAAGAATATTTGGATTTGGGGCATATGGAGCTCATCTCTGAGCCTGTAACACCTCTTGCTAGTTATTATATTCCACATCATTGTGTACTGCGGCCTGATAAGCCAACGACTAAACTCAGAGTTGTTTTTAATGGTTCTGCCAAACTCCCTAACCAAAAATCATTAAATGATTACCTTTATATAGGTCCCAAACTGCAACCCGATATTCTTGATATTTTGTTAAACTTCCGAATCCATAAATATGTTCTTTGTGCTGACATAAAACAAATGTATCGTATGATACAAATAAATCCTAGTCAACTTGATTATCAACGAATTGTTTGGCGCTTTTCGCCTGAAGAACCTTTACGTGACTATAAATTAGTGACAGTAGTATATGGTTTAAGACCTTCTCCCTTTTTGGCTCTACGCACTCTTCGCCAATTGGTTCATGATGAAGGTCAACACTTTCCTTTAGCTTCAAATGCTATTCTTCATCAAACCTTTGTTGATGACATTACGTCTGGTGCTTCCTCCTTTGAAGAAGCCGTCTTATTAAAAGAAGAACTTATCGCCCTTCTCAAAAGGTGCAAATTTGAACTTCGAAAATGGTCAAGTAATGCCCCGTCATTACTTAGCAACTTACCCCCTGATTATCTTAATCCAAACCCTATCTCATTTGATACAAAACAACCTGAAGCATTAGTGAAAATATTGGGCTTACAATGGAATGCAAATCGAGATTGTTTTTTATTTTCGATACCCCTTTTGGAACGTCAATGCACAAAACGTGTTTTACTATCTGAATTGGCTCGCTGTTTTGATCCAATTGGTTTTCTTGCACCAATTACATTTTACACAAAGGTTCTTATACAGAATCTCTGGTCACTTGGTTTATCTTGGGATCAGGCTCCTCCTGAGCATATTATTCGTAGTTGGAAACAATATAAAACAGAACTACCTGTTCTTGCAAAGTTAGAGTTTTCAAGACGCATTTCGTCAGATTTCAATAATTGTTCTTACGAGTTACATGGCTTTTCCGACGCTTCCTGCAAAGGTTATGCTGCTGTTGTGTATGTTCGGTGTACAACTCCCACCAATTTAATAAGCACACATTTTTTGTGTTCCAAAACAAAAGTTGCTCCCATAAAACCTATTACAATTCCCCGTTTGGAATTGTGCGGAGCTGTGCTTTTAGCAAAACTTCTACGTTATGTTTTAGACGTTTATAAAGATACTTTAAAGTTTAAAGCAGTTTATGCCTGGTCTGACTCTCAAATTGTTCTGAGTTGGATACATTCTTCTGCACATCGATGGAAAACTTTTATCTCAAATAGAGTTGCTTATGTGCAAGATAAAATTTCACCATCTTTGTGGCATTATGTTCAGTCAAAATCAAATCCTGCTGACATTGCGTCACGTGGATCGTTACCCTCCGAACTATTGAATAACAAATTGTGGTTCTCAGGGCCAGATTTCCTTCATAATAATTTTGAGCAATATCTTGCTGATTCAAAACATATATCTGTCGACCCCAATTTAATTGAAGTTCACCATTTAGCGGAAGAAAAGAAAACAGTTTTTGCTGTATTTTCTCCAGATGATAATTTTGTTGATTCTCTAATTGACAAATATTCCTCATTTCCCCAAATTCAACGAATTTTAGCCTATGCTTTACGGTTTATCAATAGAGCCAAACGAGTACAACCCAATTTTGTTGGTCCACTTAATAACAGTGAGTTAAACACTGCATTAGACATTTTAGTAAAACGAACCCAGCAACTTTATTTCGAGGATGAATTTAATTCTAATAAATTATCAAAACCTTTTCGGAAACTAGGCGCTTTTATTGATAAAACTCATATTTTTCGTGTTGGTGGACGACTACAGAATTCTTCATTATGTTACAATGCCAAACACCCTATTTTGCTTCCAAGAAAAGCTCGTTTAACTACATTGTTAATAAAATATTATCACGAAAAATATTTTCATGTTAGTGTAAGCACATTACATTATCTTTTAAGTCAAAATTTTTGGGTTTTGTGCCCAAAGAGAACTATACGTTCGGTTTTGAGCAAATGTGTCAAATGTTGGAAAACAAATACTACGCCTTACCAGCCTCCTATGGGCAATTTACCTATCTCACGAATTACACAAGCTAAAGCTTTCTCCCAGTCTGGAGTTGATTTTGGGGGTCCTTTCCAAATCACAATGGGACGATATCGTGGAGCAAAAACCCACAAGGCTTATATTTGCTTGTTTGTGTGCTTTGCGACAAAAGCAGTTCATTTGGAATTGTGTACAAATCTTTCTTGCGATTCATTCTTGGCTGCTTTTCAACGGTTTTTAGCTCGAAGAGGCAGAATTGAGTGCCTTTATAGCGATTGTGGCACTAACTTTGTCGCTGCTGCAAAAGAAATTAAGAGTCTTGTTGAATTTTCAGCTTCAAAGGAAACTATTAATTGGTCTTTTAATCCTCCATCAGCCCCACATATGGGCGGGTTATGGGAAGCTGGAATTAAATCCGTGAAATCGCATTTGGCTCGTATCATTGGCGATCAAATTCTTACGTATGAAGAATTTTATACTGTCCTTACAGTAATAGAAAGTATTTTAAACTCTCGACCTTTGACACCTATTACTTCTGATATCGACGATATAAACGCTTTAACGCCCTCACATCTTTTAACATTGTCTCCTGTGTCAGTTTTACCCCATCCTGATCTTCTACAATTGCCACTGAGCCGTTTGTCACGATACCAACTATTACAACGTATACACCAAGATTTTTGGCGACGTTGGCATCGTGAATATTTGCATACGCTGCAACAGCGAGGCAAATGGTTGGAGCCTGAAAATGTTCCAGCAATTGGAACATTAGTTATTATAAAAAATGAAAATCTCCCAGTTTGCAACTGGCCGTTGGGTCGTATTACTGCGGTCACTGTTGGGTCTGATGGTGTTGCTCGAGTGGCCACGGTTAAAACAAGCACTGGAGTATTTTCTCGGCCTTTAGTTAAATTATGTCCTCTCCCGGTGGATGACTAATTATTAAGTTTTTATTGTTTATGTCTCATAAGATACATTTATTTTGGGCATATATAGCAATATATACATTAATTTTTATATTTTTTCTTACAAAGGTATAAAATAATTTTTTTTGTGTGATATTTTGTTTTGGAAAATGAACTGTCTTGTGTAGTAACAGTTGTGCGAATTTATTTATTTATTTATTTATTTATTTTTTTTTATTTTTTTTTTATTCTACTATAAACATATTTTGCTAAAATGTATTTCTTCCAAATACATTTTGGTCGGGCGGAATGTTCAGTTTTCAGGTTCCTTTATTATTTGTAAGTGTGCAATAGATCTCTATTCTAAGAAACTCGCGCATATAAACCACTGATTTGACCAAAAATTCAACTTCCCACTCTTGTAAGACCTTTTCGAGAAGCACGAGCGTTCTTAAATATTTTTGACTAAAAAAAAATCTCTCGTCTGTTTCTTTTGAACAGCTAGTTACACTTGTTTGGTGTAAGGCACCCTTATGGTGAAGTAAAGTACATTTATTAAGTGCAAATTTAGGCAAATTACGGTAAGCCGTTCAGCGAGACCAGAGGTACCTCACGAAGACTCGCCCAATCCATCACCAGTTGTGAACCATCCCTTTTGGATAGTTGGGTAAGTCATTTTAGTGGTTCCTTTTTCGTTTTTTTTGAATAAACGTATTCTATTGCCACAGCACAATTAAATTTATTTAAATTAACAATTAATTAATATATTTATAAACAGTCCACATTAAATCTCTCCTTTAGTCTTTTACTGAGCATCGAAACTATACAGATACAAATAAGCCAAATGAACAAAGGAAAGTCATGGCTTCCCAGACCTAGGCAACACAAAAACCAAATGAAGAAAATTCCATTTATTTTAAAACATGAATCGCCGTTTCTTTAAATTTGCAGGTGTATTTATATATCTATATCTTGCTTGTTACTAATTTTGTACTTTAAAGAATATGTTTTTGAAGAAGTTAAAAATATATACTAAGATAAGGCCTTCCCCAGTATTGGGGAACCATTTCCAACATTACTACTTCACTACTTTTTTAACATCTTTTCCCACAGGTATTTTCTATAACCTCAAAGCAATTATTTTCGTACACAGCATGTTTATGTAAACACGTTAATATACTCACCCAGCCTCGGGTTACCAAAGTTGTAAACATAAACGTATGTAAATCTTGTCAAGTATAATTTATCATGTGCATTAAATGGGTTTCAAAATTTTCCATGTAAATATGTAAAATAGACGTTGTATAATTTATAATAAAATTAAAATTCAAATTAACAAAAGCTTTTTCGTTCGATAGCAGCACTGAATTCAATAACCTTTTATTAGCAGCTTATATCGCAAAGCATCGATTTACGATTAGTTGTTTTTCTCATTTTTATGTTTACTTAAAAACGGTTTCGTAAAGTACGTTTGTTTATTATAAAAATATAAAATTTGAAACAAAAAAAAATAAAAAATTCGAATTGAAAGATTTCGTAACAAATCAATCATTATTATAAAATTAAAGCTGCATTATCCCTTTGAATAGCCAACCTAATTTTTCAAATCCAGAACGAAGTTATTTTGGTTCACTATTTAAGGAAACATTAGGAAAATTAAACGAATTAATGATCTCAGAATCCTTTGTTTCTTATTTATTTGGGTAAGTCCGACTTCGTTTCGTATTTTTTTTTTAAGGTAAATGTATATTTATTGTTGGATATGTAGCTTCCCAAACGATACCCTTTCTAAACTGCTGGCCATTTGCTTTGAACATCTCAAAAATTTTACCAAATTTAAAGCGGAATTTTTCACAAACTAAAAAAGTTACAGGGATGCGATTTCGATGTTTAAATGCTTTATCTATCTAGAATTGTTCAATGCTGCCTCGGTTCATCAAAATGGTCCTCCGCATAACATATGGGGATATAAAATCGTGTAAGTGTTACAAAAGTTCGTAAGGCCCGAGCTTTTGCCATTTTAAGTTTTGTTTCATTTTAGGCATGTTGTGATATTCTACCAACCATTATCTAAAACCAATTTGGCGGGTTTTTAATTTATTCATTTGTTTTTAATATAAATAGTAAGTAAATGTAATAATTTCTGAACTTCGAAAAGAAAATTATTTCTAACTATTTTCTTTTTAAGTTAAAATTAATAATTAGTACATAATTTTATCTTAGTTAAGACTGAGTTAATCAAAAAATTATAATACAGATGTATTATACAGGGTGTTACTTGTCAAATTAGTCTTACAAAGAAAGCATTGTAAAGTCTTTACGTTTCTCTAGTCCTAGATGCTAAAAAGCATGTTTTTTTCAATTCAGTCGGTCCGTCTTTTCGAGGCATAACTAAAATAACTACTTACCCGATTGAATTTAGTTGAAAATGAACGCTCATATTGGGACGATATAGTAACGTTGGTATAAATTCAGTACGGCGGAACAAAATGGCGACGTAGAAAACTTCAATTTACCTCAAATTTTACATAAATATTATCTGTGACATGGGAATAGGCTGGTAAAATTTTGGTACGATTCGAAGATGGCAAAACAAAATTGCTTCCTAATAAAATGGTTAAGAAATCAATCTGAAAATACTTGTTCGAATGATTTGAAATTTTGCACAAGTGTGCATGAAAGAGCAAAATTTTGGTACGAATTCAAGATGGCGATCAAAATTGTGACCAAATAAGGTGTTCAACTTAGAATTTTGCATAAAAATCAAATGAATAATTTACATGTACTACCAAAATAAGTAACATTATCTACAAAATACATAGTAAAGAATAAGTTATGATGCATAACAATTTGGTAATTTTACTGACTGTTGTAGCAAAGCGTATAATAATCTTAAATAAATTCCGAACAAATGTAAGGTAAATTTTTATAATTTATTTCTGAAGGTTTAAAAAAAGCAGAACATTCTTAAATTGTAAATATTGCAATATCCTTTTTTTTCCCACATGGCAGAAAAAATATCTTTCACGCATGGAGATTTAAATTCCGTAAAGCTTTTGTTCACTCTTCTTACCTCATTACCTATAAAGGTTTAGGTCGTTAGGCCCTTCCCGTCTTGGTTGATGTGCGACTCTCGAAAAATCTGCCCTGCCTGCTAAATAATCCTATATGTCAAAAATATATGCCTTAGAGGATATTTAGAGCATTTTTCAGGTTTTGAATTTTTTTAAACATTCTATTTCTATTTTTCCCTTAGGCTCTACATTAATGTTTGGATATAATATTTTAAAGTTTATTTATCGCAAGTGCTAACAGGACTTTCGAACTCAAAGTCACAATATCGTTAAGTGATTTTTAAATGTGTTCAGATTATTTGTTGCGTTTAGATTGACAAACAAAAATCTTTTTTGGCTTTTTCGCAACTGAATAAAAATATTTAACTTTAAATTAATTGAAGCAAATATTTAATAAAATTACATACCTCAACATGTAGACTAGTCTGTCTACGCAATGTTTCGATACATAATATAAACAATATTATTTAAACAAGCATTATGTCATTTAAAAATTAAAACATTTTAAAATCTTGAAATCAATTCTTTTCTATTATTTAATGTTTCTCTCTTATGATCGGCGCACTGATGAGTCCCGATAGGATGAAAGTATTTGTACAACTACTATGTGTCTATAAAAACTTAAGGTAAATGACATAATTTCTTATGCTTGTTTAAATAATATTGTTTATATTATGTATCGAAACATTCCGTAGACAGGCTAGTCTACATATTGAGGTATGTAATTTTATTAAATATTTGCTTCAATTAATTTAAAGTATAATATTTTTATTCAATTGCGAAAAAGCCAAAAAAGATTTTTGTTTGTCAATCTAAACGCAACAAATAATCTGAACACATTTAAAAATAACATTATAGATGGCTGCAAACTATCATTTTTTTCATATCTAGGTTACATGTCAAACAAACTGACACATTTTAAAATATGTAATGTTTCTCTCTTATGTAATGTTTCTCTCTTACGATCGGCGCACTGATGAGTCCCGATAGGATGAAAGTATTTGAACAACTACTATGTGTCTATAAAAACTTTAGGTAAATGACATAATTTCTTATGCTTGTTTAAATAATATTGTTTATATTATGTATCGAAACATTCCGTAGACAGGCTAGTCTATATATTGAGGTATGTAATTTTATTAAATATTTGCTTCAATTAATTTAAAGTTAAATATTTTTATTCAGTTGCGAAAAAGCCAAAAAAGATTTTTTTTGTCGTTAAGTGAGTCGTATCTGTGAAAATTTTATATTTTTTTAGCCAATCGAATGCTTTCTTCTTGTTATAGTTACTATGGCAACTACCAATTTCTGGAAATTTTATCCATCTATGAGAACCTTTGTGATTAAAAAGAAGTTGGATGTTTCCTACTTTGACTGCTCTTGAATTTAGATTCCGGAAAATGTTTTTCCGACACGAATTTTTTAGAAAATTTTAAAAAAACTCATAGACTACAAAAATTCCGGAAATAATTGAAGCTCTAGGGAGAAGTTGATGTTTTCGGTGGTAAGAGAGTCACCCAATACAGGAAATTCCAAAACCAACCCTTATCATAATTTAGTACCTTGCACAATATTATAGAGTAGGTAGTTCAAATTATATTGATAGTTCCCAACTAGAATATTAACTTATATTGTATTGTTTAATATTGTAAAGGATTTCTCTTTACAAACAATATATTTTTGCATTCGTAAAAACCATTCTTCAAAACAGTTTCTCCAGTCTTCCCGCGTTAGGTTATTTATTTCATTTCTAAATGATCCGATGTAAAATGTATACCCCGTAATTTATTTTTACATGTCGAAATAAAAAGAAATCATTAGGTGCTAGGTCTGGACTATAAGGTGCGTGGACCATTATTCTAATATTTTGGGCATTCAAATATTGAGTTATTCGAACAGCGGTCTGCGCCCGAGCCTTATCTTGATGCAAGATGATCCTTCCTCTCCTCCGTTTTTCGCGAACATTTCGAAGCATTTGGGGTAATGAATGTGGCGATCCTCTTTTTGTTTCGAATTTTTTCACGAACAACTTTTGTTGGAGCTGATTCGTTCTCAAAGACCCAAACTGTAGACTGATGCTTTTTTTATGATAGCACGTATCGCAACCTGTAATGATGATTTATACCAAATGAGACAATGCAATGTAGATCTGCACCACGCCACACGGTTTTCTTTTTGAACTGGAGTCAGATTGCTGGAAATCCATCAACCACCATTGGTCCAGCGCTTTACAGTAGCTAAAGAACACGACTTGTCAATAAACAGTCAATCGATTCTTCAAAACATTCTTTACGGCTTAAGCCACGCTTGAAACTGTACCAAAACTACAACACGATAACGCTGTTTATTCAGCTCCAATATTTTCTTGGTGAAACGATTACTTTTAGTATTTTACAAAACTTCATCTATATTTGCCAACCCTATGACTATACTTAAACTTGTAAACAACTAGGTCGAAATGTCAAACAAAATTTGTTTCACAAATATCACCGCCTACTACATAGGCTCAGAGGAAAGAGAACAGCCCTCGTATAATTGTTTTTGAAATATCCAAATAAATTTATTTTTTTCATTTTATATTCCGCTTTAGATTATTTATTCTGTTTATAATCGGTTGATAAGTGTTAACACGAATATTATTTCTTGAAACGATGAGTACTCCTGATATATTGGCATTTTTTTTAAAATGTAATAAAAGTAATTTTTATAATAGCTTACACTTTAGAAATTTAGGATTTGTTCTTTGTTATCAAATTTTTCCATTTTCAACTTTAATGTCGTTTTTCCAAGATGCCTTAATCATACCTGATATGGTTGTTGATTAGTTCTGCCTTGATAAGCAATTTATTAATACTACTTTTTAATCATTTTTTTACATATTTATTATATGACCAGCTGGCCCGGCAAACCTTGTTTTGCTTTTTCCGTTAGATGGCGCTATGAGTGTCCAGTGGAATTATAAGAATATGGGGCGCATTCACCACATCGTCCAGAAATGTTATTGAAAAAAAACATATCGGTTTTATAGAAAAAATACAGAATAAAACAATACAAAAAATAATGTTGAAAGGTCTCGGTAACTGGGGGATCTTTTCAAAAAAACATCTTGTAAATTGGTGCAGTACAACTCTTTTACAAACTTGCTAAAAAATCTGGCTTAGTGTTTTAAATATACAGATTTATTAGACATAGACGCCATGCCATATTGAAATGGATTCGACAACCGACAGACTGATAGACTGAACTCCTAAAACCAACGATTCGTTAAGCAGCTCTAGTTTCGCCAATATTGCCGCCCACATCCCTTTTTCTTATACAACACAAGAATGTCTTTTTATTTTTATTATTTATTATGGCCTTAATGATAGTTTTATCGATGAACCTGGGCTAACCTAACGGAACGAATCCACCTAACAGTATAGATTTTGTTAAAAATAAATCACATCACATAAATACACACAAATTATAAGTTTTATTTAAAAAAAAATCCTTCGCCCGAATCAAAATTCGATCACACATCATTTGCAAGAAAATTCGAGCACGCTACCACTGAGCCAAGAGCCTCACACCGAGAATTTAACAAACCTTGTCTATATTCGGTCAAAATAAACTTTTATATCAGAAAATCTGTAACGGGTTTGACAACGTTGGTGCAGACGCAGGGGGTACTTGAGTATGCAAAATATGGTCACGCCATTCTGTTAATGGTTATAGATAATAAATGCTGGTGCCTAATTTTCTCTATATAAAGAATAAGCAGTTTAATTGCCTGGATTTAAAAGAAATCTTCTGTCACATGAATATTAGAAAACAGAAAACAGTGTTTGATAGTTTGGCAAACTATAGCTTACATACTATAGCTTACATACTATGTGTGTAAGAAAGACTTAACTGGCTCCACCCTTATAACTAGTCTACTAGGCAACAAAAACAAAGCCTTAAATCTGCATCACTCGATTTGGTTTGAAACCCACATGCGTGTTTTAGGGATGAATTTATGGATCGCAGACAATGTCGAAAAACGGAAAAAATTTAGATGTATTTATTTTGAAATGAAAGAATGACAGCTGATCAATTTAGATATGAATTAATCTAAAAATGTATACTTCGGTTTAAATTTAAAACATCTGGTGCTTGGTGTTTTTCACATTACTTGAAGACATCAGCCCAAACCTATTTATATAAAAAATCATCAGAACCGATTTTTTACAATTTTTACATCTATGCCGAAGTCTTTAGTTAAACCACAAACTAATTATGTGTGTTTTATATACCTTTATGTAAATATATTAACAATAATAATTGTAAAAGCGATGGTATTTTATATATCTTTATATAAATGTGTTAATCATAAGTCTAGAGACTTAGAACTAGATAATTTATGATAAATTTGTTAGGAAATAATTATGTGTTTTGCCATTTTTTGTTATTTCTTCCATATTTATTTAAATAACACTTCTTTTAATGGAATTTTTATTGTTATCTTATTTTATAACTTATTAGTACTATCTTTTAGTGTAATATTGTAAAATATCTATAGTCGTAAAAAAACATTTCAGAAACATTTAGGTTAAGGTTTAAAATAAAATCTTGTTCTACCAATAGTAAAATTATTAAAATTTAACGTCTCTAGAACTCATAGAGAACGCTGATAGGATGAAGTGACCATATTTTTACCTACTCACTTTCATTCAGCCATTGATATGGTAAGATAATATATACCCAGATAAATATAAGTTATTTATAAAGTAAATTACAATTGAATTTTATGAATATTGGTCTGATCAAGTAGTTTTGCACTACTTTGAACATACACTCTAGAGCCCTCTATGCTCCTGCATTAAAATTCTAGTAAAAGTAAACTTAAAAATGAAACTTCGCAAATGAACAGAATTTTCCTTTCATAAAGATAATGGTCATGTCTTTGTGAACACGCCCCTTTTGTCACTTTAACAAGGCGGTCATTGCTCCTACTTAGCACCCCGCTATTCAGTTCAAAAAGGAAACTTTGCATAATTATGAAATTTCCTCGGAAATTTCCTTTCAATCTGTGACCTTTTACATTGCAGACTCGCGCAGTCGGGACGTATTAATGACTTCGATTCGACATAAAAACGCTTCTACGTACTTAAAATAGGCCATGCTTACATAATGTTAGGGATTCAGTTCTATTTATAACTGGTTTTATCTGAGACTCCCTTTTTTACGCCTGTTATCCCTTTTATTTTTTGTTTAGACGAAATATAAAATTTTAAGTAGAAACGATTACGAGGGCTGCTAGAAAAGTGTAACGTATTTTTCAACAATTCCATATGCATTTGCATCTGCTATCCTGTCTATAGCTCAACTTCTAGTGATTGTCTATCAAATGACATCACCTAATGTGTTAAATAAAAAAATCGATGAACTGGCTTTATTAGAAAATTCCCTCGTTATGAACCCTTTTTCTTGTTTATAATGCTGAAGAATGACTGTAATATGTACAGGGCTTTTTTATAATTTGCCATCTCCTGAGAGCATTTTTTTAAAGCTACAAAAAATATTTATATAAAAGTTGTAGTTTAAATTTAAAAACAAGTGACGATCAGAAAATCAAAAAATCACTACCAACTTTGTTATTTTAAATGTAACACTCTGGATTTTTTTGACATACATACTCGGAACAGTAGTTTTTAATGTATTCGGCTTTAAAGTTGCCATATATGACAAAGTCACCGTGATGCAATCCGTCGATACTAAAATCGCTTTACCCAAGAAAAAAACAGGTATATGTAAAGAAAACATTTTATTGACTCTACGTCAAAATTGACTTTACGTCAAATAATTATTAATAAAATGCTTTTTATGCTATTTCCTGGAGCTCTAGTTCCCTTAAAAAACTATTTCATATATAGTAAAAAACTATGCACAAAGAAAATCACTACATAGACAAACACGACAAGCAAAATTAAACTTGGACGAAGAATGAACTATTTTATTACATTTTGAAGGTAAACAAATATGTCCAGAGGGAGTCTAAAAATTTAATTAAAATTAATTTTTAGAAAATCCAAGCAGATCGATTCCTGATGTCTCTAGAGTAACAGGAAAATCTTGGTATTATATCGATTCGATGCTTAAGAAGCATCAGTACTGTCTGAATAAAATTAGACCGATGCAGTTGTTAACTGACAATCATTTTAATCAGCGCCTCCAATTCTGCGAGGATATGCTGGGGAGATTGCGACGAGATATGGCTGTTGTTTGAAAAGATTTTGTGGTCAGATGAAACTTGTTTTACGACAGATGACATGTTCAATACAAACAATAATCACTTTTGGCAAGACAAAAAATTTGCCGCCAAGATATAAAGGCCTACTATAAGATCACCAATTTATAATGGTATTTTCAGAAAAATTGACGTGATATTTGAACCGGCGCTGGCCGTCAACAATACGGAGCACTACCGCACAACATCTTGGATGTTATACATTTTTTAAAAGCTCGGTATGGTTTGTGGATCGGTAAATATGGTAATATTCACCGACCGGCCAATAGTCGGGACCTTACACCATTAGATAATTTTTTGTGGGGATATTTAAATGATAATGTTTACCCTAATAGAACGGACAATATAGACGAATTGCGGCAAAAAATTGCAGCAATTTTTTGCCGAAACTGCAATTTCAATTACCACTGCTATCAGAAAACTGGAAAGAGTTTACAAAATTGATTGGATAATGGATGGGATGATGTGACATGTGATTAACTTATAAAAAAGCTGTTAACATTTATAAAACATCAAAATATTATGTTGCATCGATTTTTCTTTGTTAATTATTAGTTTATTATTCATAAAAAATATTATATTAAAATAATTTCACTAATTTTATTTTTTTTTCATGGGTAAAGCGATTTTAGTAATCTTCGAATTGCATCACGGTAAATGCGTCATATGATGGCAACTTTATAGCCGAATAAGTCAAAAACTACTATTCCGAGTATATATATATATATATATATATATATATATATATATATATATATATATATATATATATATATATATATATATATATATATATATATATATATATATATATTTGAAAAGAGGAGAATAAGGAGAATCCAAAAATGTCAAAAAATGCCTGTTTTTCCGTCATGTAAATACTTATTAAATATTCTACAACTTTCATATAAATATTTTGAAGCTTTAAAAAAAGACTCTCAAGGGGTGGCAAATTATAACAAACCCTGTATATATAAAATGTATTATTATTTTGCCAGAATGAGGCACTTATTTGTGGTACCGGTATTTACAGCACGGGGTGTAGGATAAATACGTTCGTACATTTTTCCTTCATATAATTTTCTAGAATCATAAGTATAACTTTTTATTTATCACAGTAAGTTGCATTAAAACTTTTACGATATTACTACATATTTTAATAATAAAAATTCTGTAAAAATGAAGGTAATATGATTTATGTTTCTGTCATCTAAAATCAAAATTTTAGGCGAGTAACATTTGAAATTAGGAATATCACACTTTTTTGCATTCATTTATTTTACTTTTGCTGACAGGTCTGTAATAAATGACTGGCTCACCCACGAGAGTCTGTTTTCCGAATGAATGGTAAAAATACATGACATTATTTGGGTTCTTTGTTATTTTAATTACCCATCCACCTTACATTTATACAGAGTTATCTAACGCTTTTTCTCGTTATGGGTTAAGCCTTGCAAAACCAAATAGCTATTTATTATATTTTTTCCCGTGGAATCGAAAAACACTGGGGAACAAATTTGAACTTTTTTTTAATTTCTTGAACAAAACCTATTTTTTTGATTCAGCTACACCCACGTAACTTTTTATCCTGTCTGTCTCTAGAGTAACAGTCTTTTGAAAGTAGTCAGTGGGCCATCTATCGTCACTTACAAATTTTCCGGAAAGTAATCCAGATGAGAATCTAGGAAATGAATTTTCAACGATATATTACACTTTAGGTTTTGGTTACACAAAAGCTGGGCACTCATGTCATAGTTTCCTGCTTTTATGTTGCCCAAAAAATTAGTTGCAACCATTTTAAAGACATTCCAAGCGTCTTTTTCCTTGCTTTCAAGTATTGAATGGAACTACGCGGAAAGTTTCTTAATCTGGGGACCCTCAAGCATTTCCTCTTTAATTTTAGCGCCACTGATTCTAGGAAACTTTTCTTTTTAATAACCGGAAGCAGGGCCTTCCTTGTCCATGGCCTTCACAAAGTTTTTCATAAGTCCCAATTTTAAGTGACTGTAGTAAAATCTGTTGAAAGGAAACTAATAGCACGCTGGTTACATTTTTCTTTCCTGGCTCAAAAAACTCTCTCGGTGACCAAATTTTCTTTCTGTAGTGATCCGATCGTACTCGACTGCCCATTCGCGGAGGAAGCACTAGTATTTAGTATAGTATTTGGTATAACCTAATTGCATTCCAAGCAAAATTGTCACAGCTTTTAAATCCCCATAAATATGCCATTTTTATCTTTCATATTGCATGTTTAAGTAACAATTTCAAACTGCTGTTTCATGTGGACTGCATGGCCAATTGGGACTAAAGGCAACTTATTTCCATTATGGAGTAACACAGATTTAAGACTTATTTTTAAAGAATCAATGAAAAGCTTCAGTCTTTTGCATCATAGTTCAAATTTAAAGCTGCCAGTAATCCTTTAATATTCCTACAAGCTACCAAATTGTTCTCCATGTTAAAAAATGATGTTAGGTTTTTCTGACGGCTTTAGTACATAGAAACTGTTATTTCATCTTGAACTAAAATTCCATTGTTTCAATCAAGAGTTCTGCTTTTTTCTTGGGCATCTTCAAAATCAAAATAATCCTGAGGTGGATTAGGTACAGGCAATTCCTCACTATGAGGGTTTATGGCGGATTGTAAATTTTAATACTGTATCACAGACCACTTTTCTCCGAAAAGCCTTTTTTTGATGGGAGGTGTCAAGCAAAAGTAACAGTCTGTAACATTGTCAACAAGAACAGCGAAAGGCACCTACATTTACTGCAGCAATTATGGGGAGCCCAATTTTTATCTTGGTCTACAACTTTGCAGCAAAAATACAAGTGGTAAGCTTTTTTATTAAAGAGCTAAAAGTACATATTTTTTCAGAAAAGTCACTTCACCACATGTATAACAAAAATGATCCGGTTTATTTACATAAACTCGCGACATATTGCTCAAAACTCTCATTAACTAACAGTTTAGGATTTAATCTTATCTATTATAAAATAGACCTGGTATAATAAATCCAGGTATTTCTCATTTAATGGTCAAAGTTTCCCATTAAGGGCAGGTTAGCAAATTATCATAATAAGCATGGATTCATAAAACCTATGCAAGATAGAATGTTAATTAGGGCAATAAAATAGGTAAGATTTTGCTATTTTGGTCTCGGGAATGTTTTTGCTGTTTTCCAGTGTAATTTGTGAAGAACAACTTAAAATCAATAAAGCTGCTATGGCATTTTGATAATAATTAAATAAATTGCCTTATGTTTCATGTGATTTTTCGATTGCTAGTGTATTTTTTGGTCTAAGAAATAAACTTCTAAGTTGGTAAAATGTACCGTGATAATAGGGTAAGATCCCTGTCATTCCAGATCTATGTAATAGTATCAAGCCTAAGATTTTTTCTTTAGGTGGGTACTATAGTAGGTTTGAAAGAATTGGTATTAACTAGATCGAGGGGGCTTTGGCAGGTAACAGCTACCTGCCAAAGGAAGAGAGGAAAACAAATGTTCCCAAACTACGTCATGAACCGTCAAATATCAGAAAATTCTAGAGTGTTTTAAATCTCGAGCACCTCTACAGGGTATTAAACTTCATCCAAATCCCATATACTACGTGTCCAAGAAGTATGGAACAAGTGGAGAACTTTTTTAATATGTATTTCTCAAAAAATTTTATTCTTCATAGATGTTGCTGCTTAAACAAAAAATAGTTTTGACAGTATTAAACTCTAGGCCAGATATACAGAGTATTCAAAAAATACGAAAAAGTGGATGTCAAAAACTAAAAATTTCGAAAAATAAATATTTTGTGGCGGCAGTTTTAAAGACCACAAAAAAATTTAAATAAATAAAATCTGAGTTAAATGTTTCCATATTTATTATAGTTATCTACAGGGTGTATCAGATTAACTCGGCAGTATTACTAACTTCGTTGGCAATAGTTTTTTTTAATGGAACAACAATTATAATGATATTTGACTTACAGTAATGTTGGCTATGAAAATTCATAGTAAAAACAATAGATATTTTTGCTTCGAGATTTAAGGAATCCTGTACATATTTAATAACGATAGGCATAAAATCGGATTCTATCGATTGATCTTGCTAATCATTTTTTGTGAATACTCTATTTTTATTTAAAGCACGATTTCGACCATAAAAAGTGCTATTTGAAGCGTCATATTATGTTGGTTTCAATTTTTTTTTAATGTAATATACAAAACTTTCAATAATTCACTATCTGAACCAATAAAATTCTGATATTACCACCGACTGGAAAAAGTCACATGGGAAATATTTTCCGATAAGTATCTTAACGCCGACCACATAGGATAGATAATAAAATTTAATCACCGAGGGAATAACACTAATAACCATAAAAACGGCCAGCATATTTCATTAGAGCCTTTTATTGCTGTTTCGAAAGCAGTAACGTAGTATTGAGTTCAAAATCATGATGTTTGCCCCCGTGAGTTGGAAATGTGCTAGTAATGTAATGGCACTGTTGAACCTATTTTTCTGTAGATGGCGACAAAATATATTCTTAAAATAATATAGTCTGTTTTAATAACTCCTTTCGAATTATAATTCGCTAGCGAGTCATAATCATAACGACTTAAAATAAACTTTCAACTTATAGTATTTTTAACCAGCTTCAAAAAAGAAGGAGGTTATCAATTCAGCCCTATGCTTTTTTATATACCTACGAGGTATCCCATTTTCGATACTTTTGCGACGTATCTCATGTATTTTTAAAGATAAAAAGCTGCGGTTTTTGCGGCAATGTGTTGCTTTTTTTGCAGTGGCGGCTCTTCCAAAGGGTCATTTGATCAATAACCCCCCAAAAATATTTTAGAAAATAAATTATTCATTTGACCGTCCCTCCTAATAGTTGCAATAAAACTACTAGCCGCGCACGGCGGTTCGAATGGTCTCGTTGCGTTCCTTAGGCATAATAAAATACGCTATACTAAGCTAGGCTGGCCAGTCCGAATTGCCCTGATTACCTTAAAGCTTGACGAAAGTACCCGAAGATTTCACAGCTACCGAGCGGCAGCCGAACGTGACAGCAAATGGAATATAAAATCGCGATTTGGGTCATCAGCCGGTCTCTTCTTATAATTCGATCGACGGGTCGCGGCATCACGTTCGCATGCGGATTATTGTTCAGAGGTCGCGCAGTCGATATTCTAACTCGATATAATTTCGAACGTTTTTGATCGATGAAAATTGATTTATATACTGTTTTTTGTAATATATATTTTCTTATTTTTATAATCCTTGTGTGAGTTAGAAATATACAGGAAATAAAATGTTGGTAGTGACTAGTGTGAAAAAATATAAACAACTAAAAAGCGTTTAAGAACTTAATTTTGCAAAAATAACCAATTTTAAGGTGGTCTATGTTTGAGTTGTGAATGTAGATGAAATAAAATGTCGGTAGTGCAAAAAAAATTAAACAACTAAAGAGTGCTAACGAACTTAATTTTGAGAAAATAACCGAATTCAAGGTAAGTGGTCGCAATTTGTCAGAACTCAGAAAAAAATAAAGAGGTTCATCGAAACTTTCGCAAAAGTATGTACGCTTAGCGGACTGGGTATGTGGTTGTGAAGTCTCTAACTCATTTTACTGTTATGTTTGTTTGTTGTTTTCTAAGGACTCGTCGGACTAAAGCCTTAAAAACATGCGTTTTCTGTAGAGCATATGAAATGTTCGGTAAACTATGCTACGGTCGGAAGTGTTGATATTCACACTTAGCTAGACACAGCTTATAGAAAATCCCTTAGAGATTTTAATGAAAATGTATCCAAAAATCGTTGTATTTTAAACAAAATTATAGATTGTGTAGAATTTTGTGGGGCATTAAAGGCGAGCACATGGCACTACGTGGCCATGATGAAACGGCTTTGTCTGAAAATTTTATGGATTGACCAGGGGTTTTTAAATATGCAGAGACAAATTTTCCTTTTAATAAGGAGAGCGGGATGTGTGGCGAGGGCTTATACATTTTGTTGAGGAGTTGGGCCAACATAGACTTTTTGCAAAATACCATTTTGGTATCCGTCCACAATCCGAGTAGCAATGTGATAACAAGCGGAGAAAGGGGTCAAAACACTACAATTGTATGCTGTTTTAGTGCGTCTGGGCAATATATCCCGCCCATGTTTATTTTTAAGAGAATGAGAATGAAAGATGGTTTGGAAAAAAATGGACCGGCAGGCGCGATATACCAATGTTCAAAATCTGGATGGATTACCGAAGAATTGTTTACCGAATGGTTGCAACATTTTGCGAAATTTGCTAATGCTTCTCCAGAGCAACCTATTCTTCTAGTACTGGATAACCATTCAACTCATTCTTCTTTGGCTTCCTACACTTTTTGTAGAAATTCTGGCATTCATTTACTATCACTTCCCCCCCACACATCTCACAGGACACAGCCTCTGGACGTTACTTTCTTTAAGTCCTTGAAAACTGCTTACCACCAAGAATGTGATAAGTACATAAAAAGTAGACATTATGAAAAAATCAAAGAGACTGATATTGCCGAACTTTTTGGGAATGCTTACAATAGGACGACCACAATAGAGAAGGCAATTAACGGATTTAAGACCACAGGAATATTTCCCATCAATCGTGATGTGTTCTGTGAAGAAGACTTTGTACCTATTCATAAAGATAATACAGATCTGCCAAATACAACGGCTCCAGCAGATTTACCATTGCAGGGAAATACATCTCAGAATTTTTAGAACTTGTTGAACCCAGACAAAAGACTCCTTCTCCAGAACCAGGGCCAAGTGGATTGAGTAGGAAGACTCAAGAGCTTACGTAATACCAGATTGTCATCAAATTCGTCTGATTCTGAATTCAGTTTGGAAGAAGTTGTGGAAGATAGCCTAAGTGATGATGGTGATAAAACCTTAAAAATTAAAGAAAAAACAGAAAATACTTCTTTCCAAGACCTATGTCCTTCCAATGTTTCAACCAAGAACTTCACAGCGAAAAAGGCAGCATTCTCAAATATTAACATCTACCCCATTAAAAGAAGAGCTCGAAAATAAGACATTGAAAAAACAAAAAAAGGAAGAAAATGAAAAATTAAAAAAGATTACAAGAAAAATTGCAGACAGAGAAAAGGGAAATGAAAAGATTAAGAAGGTCACAAAAAAAATTATGGGTAAAGTGGAAACTCAGGTTGAACAGGAAAGAGAAATTGATGAAATCTGTCCTATTTGTGAACAATTTGGATACAATGAGGTTTGGTGGCGGTGCCGTTCTTGTGCAACCTGGGCTCATGCTGACTGTACTAGTGCAGAAAAAGCTTCAGTATATATTTGTGACTTTTGCTCAATGTAATATTAGTGTTAAAATGTTGAAATAAAATAAATTCCAAAATATTACTACTCGGTCGATTTTACCCTACCTTGTGGTCGATATTATCCCATCGGTCGAAATTACCCGATTTTTTTACCTGTTTACAAAAATGCATTTTAAGGAAAAAAAACATTTTTTTATTTGCAAAACCAATAGAAAAATTTTAGCAAATGAAGTAACGAAGCCATTTTACGGTTTTAGATACATTTGTACTAATACTTTTATTTAAAAAACTTAGTTGCGCTTAAGTAGTCGATATTCCCCCACTCTCCCCTAGAACCATTTCCGTTGTGGCGTAGTCTATTTTCTTCTTGCACCATACGTTTTTGAGCTATGAAGCAAACATATGTTTTTTTTTTATATGGAACATCCTGTATGTTATTTTTTATATTTATAAGATATTATGTGAGCTTTCCAAAAATATATATTTCTATATAGTTATAGACAACCTCAAAACTCAATATTTTTAATAATTTTTATTATTTGTACTAATTTGTAGCAGTAACCCATGACTAATCTACCAAAAACAAAATCCATGTAAGTAATAATTATAAAATATAGTTCATGTTACAAATTAATTTAATAATTGGCCGTTATTTTTCATCAGTAGCAAAAATACAAAATCTCCAAGTAGGAAGAAATACTCACAAACGTAAGATCGTGAACACGGGTCAGCTCACTGTCTTCATTTATTTTATAATAAAGAAAAGAACATTGTTTTTCTTAGCGCACGTCAAACTTTTACATGTTATGTCAATACTTGTTAACAATAGTAATGACTGACGCATGAGCAGATTCTGGATGACAAAATAAAATAGAAATCCGCGGAAAAAATTATTACATTTAAAGTTATTCGTACACTATTCTACAGATTCAATACTTTAATTTAATAATTCAAATATTTTTGTTATTTTGTTAAAGCTTTTTTTACTCTATTATGATGAAATTATTAAAATTTGCTTATGTCTAACAAAACAAAGATTACGTATGTTACAAAAACTAAAGTAAAATGAAAACACAATTAAAGAGGAAGGAGAGATTTTAAAGATGGTTTTCAAAATGGCTTTTAAAAGAATCAGGCCTCCTTTGAATACTTTAAAATGTTAACTTGTTTGCTTCACGAAGTTTGTTTTGAATAAATCCCCATAGAAAGAAATCCAGAATCGAAAGGTCGGGAGATCGTGAGGGACATTTTACAGGTACATTGGAACCTATTCATCTTTGAGGGAAGTTATCTAGAAATCGCTTTAAAATCCCAGAGTAGTGGCGTGGGGCACCATCTTACTGAAGGTAAACCTATTTTCTAGTAGTTCTGAAGTAACTTCCTCAAGGAGTTCCAGGTACCCACGTGTAGGAACACCTTCATACATCCTGCAGATTATGCGCCTTTCCAAAATAAAACACGAGACCCCAACCCCGAAGCGCCTTTATTGCTTCTTCTATCTTTTTAAAAGATGATGAAGGCATTGCTTCTATGTAACCTAATATAATATCTATTTCTTTTCTCTCTCTGCCTTGTTTTGCGCATACTTTAAGAGATAAATAAATAAATGATCCGTGCTGAACTAAGTTTGCTTATAGACAAGCAAATATATCTGGAAACGGTTGCCTTCGCTGTGGATATCTAACATTAAAATTTATCCTAACCATAACACTTGAATTTAAATACATTACCTATGAAAATATAATTCCGAAGCTACGTGGCAATTCTAGTTAGATTGTATAAAACATAGCAATATATCATATTTTTTATAAACTGCCATTATATTAAAAAAATATATCTCAAAAATGAAAGCAACAAAAATATTTTATAAGAAAAAACTAACAAGTCCACTCCAAATTTTGCGTTTTTGTCTCTAATGGATTTAGACATAGTTTACTACCTACTAACTTAAAATAAAGATTTTTAAAAATAATAAAAAAATAAAATAAAAATGTTTTTTATTAGAAAAAAAAATAGTAACAAATACATAAAGTTGGGAAAAAAGTTTTTTTTTCAGTTAAGTCCCGGCGCAGTCTAGCCAGAAAAGGCTACTCCGCTGAACCGCATATTGTTTTTTAGCCCTTCTAACTTGTGAGAGGGTGAAATTACGCAAATATTTATAACGCATCCAATCCTCTGCTGTACGAGTCCCTTTAAATATTTGTAATGCACGATCTCTTTGTGACATAAATAGTTTAATATTAGGCGTTAGCCATAAAGCTTTAGGTTTACTTATTTTAGCTTGTCTTAAAGGAGCATGTTTATTAAAAGTTGTCAAAAGAAAATTATTAAAAATAAGAATTTTATTGTCTATATTATTTTCGTAAATTATATTTTTCCATGGTAATAAATAAAGGTCATTCAAAAAAATATTTAAATTGAAGTTATTAAAGGATCTATAAGTAACAATTTTATTTATTGGTTTAGGTTTTTGAATATTAAAAACACAGTAAACTAGACGATGATCTGAGATACCGTCCGTTGGAAGCGTACCGCTTTCATTAATGACTGAATCATCAGTGACCAATATGGGGTCCGACAATGTACTTGAGGTTTAAAAAATTCGTGTAGGTTCCGAAATAAGTTGGGTGAAATTGTAGTTATCAAAAAGAGAAGTTAATGGTTTCTGCATATTCAAAAGATTGACATTCAAATCTCCCACACATATTATTTCATCAGCCATTGAATATAAGTATGAAAAAATATTATCAAAATCTTCAATAAAAGTATTAATATTAGTTTTGGGGGGGCGATAAAAAACACCGAATGCAAATATTTTATTTTTAATTTTAATTTTAATAAACAAATGTTCTAAATTGTTACTTACCACAAAGTCAAAATTTACAATTTCGGCGCTATAACAGTTTTTAATATAGGCAGCAACGCCACCGCCCCTACCGACTCGGTCGCGGCTTAAAAGATGATATCCAGGGAGTGAAAACGTAATGGAATTATCATCACCGGAGAGCCATGATTCAGTAAGAAAAATTAGATCAAAATTATTTTCTTCAATCAAAATTTTAAATTCTTGGAATCCTGTAAAAATAGAACGTAGAATAGAGAATATAGAGAAAATAGAGAAAACGTAAGCTTATTAAACTTTTAAGTAACTATGTAAACAATAGACTACCTGACCAAATCCCGCTTTTGTAACTACAATAAACAAAATTGAAATGCGAATTAAGGAAACGCGTACGTACTGTAATTTATCAAACGGAACTGTGTGTAAAGAAAAAACCTAAAATATAAACATAAAAAACTAATTGCTTGCAAATTATCAAATCTATGAAATCTAAAAGCATCGTGTTAAAAGGAAAACTTACATTAATATATTTATCCTTTAAATAAAAATAAACTTAAACAACTGTTTACATAGCGATTTTCACAAAAAGAACTGACATGTACAGCTATAATAAATTTAAGAGCCCTGCATAAATGCAATCAGTAAATATACAATAACTTATCTACCAAGGATTAACTTATTCAAATACTAGGAAACAATACGATTAAATTTAAAATTTATATTTTTATTTGTTGCGCCAAAAAGTATATAATAATTATTTCGTCAATCATAGATTTAATATTTAGCACTCACCCACGAAATTAAGTAAAAAAAAAGAAAAAAGAAAACGGTCATTGCTCAATTCTAACCATGAAAATATAGAATACATAACCCAAAACACGAAAGAAATATTTATTACACAATATAATTTGCCATTTTTACTACATAGGTACTCAAATTAATAAAAAGTTAGATATAACTTAATTAATTTCCTCAAACGGAGTCACATATACAAAACGAATAATTTTAAAATTGTATTTAAATTACCTAAAAGCTTATTATTTCAGTTTCAATTAATTCCTAGGTACAAACCTTTCAACTTATACTTTTTACTTTTTTTAATTTTTTTTTAATAATGAAATTTTAACTTGTCTTTCAAAATAACTATATAAAAAATATATATTTTTGGGAGGCCCACATAATGTGATATATATAAAAATAATATACAGTGTGTTCCATTAAAAAAAACCAAAGGTTTGCTCCATAACTGAAAAACGGATAGTACAAGAAAAAATGGACTACTCAAGTAGTTTCTATCGAAGAAGTTCTATAAGAATACGTTTTAACCTCTTTAATAAGTTAAAAAGACAGCTGAGATAGAGGGCTATGAAAATTCTGTTGGCGGCATGTTTAATTTTTAAAAAAAACAGCACATTGTCGCGAAAACCGCAACCCTAAAAATAAGCTAGTGTTGAAAACGGGATACCCTTTACACTAATTACACCGGGATAGTTTAACCACTCTGGATCACTTCTCAGGAAGTTTTTAGGGTAATATATCGGAATGATCCCATAGCTGGCATATTATCTGAAGAGTTTCCGCGATAAATTTGTAATGCTTTGGTATAGTACCTTGAAATTCGGTGCATGTATGTAGTTAACTAAAAAATCTAAAAACTTTTAGTTATTTACCAAATTTCTAAAAAAATTCGCCGCATCCTGAAGTGCATACATAGCAGGGGAATTATTTTTGCTTTTCAGATTATTTGGGTTATTAAAAATGTCAATTAATGTTGAATATATCAAATATCCTTATTTTTGGCACAACACATTTTTTGTGTCAGCTAAAGCTAAAATAGTTAAATTATAAGAAAGTCATGTTTTATATAGTTTTCGTGGTTTTTAATACCAAGAAATTCAATTTTACTAATTAATTTAATTTTAAACAATGTATATTACTGATTTTTTATACATGTGTATATATGTCTACTGAGAAAATTAGCGAGCTCGCCCTCCTTGGTCGCAGACTAAACTTTTCTTGCATAACTCAACAAATAAGGCAAAGCATTTATGCAAAATGCATTTTTTTAGATATCTGCATAGTTTTATTTAAATACATGTTATGCATACAATTGTAGGAGACTTAACTTAAATCGGAAATGGGACTATCGAGTAATTTTTAGACGAGCGATATTTCATCTACTTAATATTCAGACCATTGTGTGCTTAATTTGCATTTTTCAAGTTTCATCGAAAATTAAACTCAATTTTCTATGGGCTTTCATCGTATTATGGAATTAACGAAAATATAATTAGGACTTTTTATTAAAGAATTTTTAAATTTAACTTCGATATGAAGATATAAAAGATGACTCGATAAACAGTAATGAAACCGCTTCTGTAGAATGCGCTAGCTGGTGAAAAATTAATTATTCTTCCTGGGTTTCCTTTTAAATTGCGAAAAAGTTAATATTTAATTTGGGATCGCCAAATATATATTGTTGAAACAAACTCAAAGAGATATTTTCTCCTCCTTTAACAGGGAGAAAAAAGTAGGTCGAGTGGAAATACTGTAATTAAATCGAAAATTGAAAGAGCGCTATCTGTGTCGAACGAATTAATAAAATTCAATTACAAAAGTTTTTTTATTACTTAACACTTTTAAAAAACTTTATCAAATGACTACAATTCCATTCCAGGTATTTAAATACCTATTTTAAGAGAGTTCAAAATTTAATATCCACTAAGGAACGTGACACGCTTAAGGGAGAGGATTAAGGTTACCCGCCACTATTTGGACACGAATGCCCGTAAACTTCGACCTGCACTTACAATTAGCATGACTCGAATTTTTGTAATATTTTATTAATTTCGTTTTTCTCCAGCACGAAACGTCTTATGGAAACGTGACTTTTGACCTCAATTTACGTTAAAATATCTTAAAAAGCCCCTTTTCGCCTATCTAGTCTCTTTTTATACTAGAAACAAAATATTAAACTAAACTCTCTTCTAATTTCATAATTTTCACCACTGCACGTATCGATTATTAACTCCAGACCTGTAATTACTAGACCGATCGAACTTTAATACGATATTAGGCTATACTTTGACTAAAGCACCTAAAAATTTCAGATTGGGAGCTTAAACGGTTTCAGAGATACGATTTTTTTTTCATCGAAGCTTGTGCGGCCCCCTGAAATCAATTATTTTTTTAACATTAGGCAAAATCGCCTTCCTGCAACATCGCTGTGAACGCACCCCTGGTACCGGTGACAACGTATATAAAAACGTCAAAACCGAAAACAACATTGGTATTTGTACTACATTTTTTCATTTTTAAAATAAAATAGTTTACCTTCTTTTGAAATAATGGTGTGGTTGTAAATAAAATACTATACAAACTTCGGAGGGAAGATTTCATTACTGTCTCGAGATTCAGTTCATCTCGACGAGTAATAAAATACTTTCCCTACTCGGTATGTAATATACTATTGCTGTTGCAGTAGCACTTTTAGTTATTTCTAAACCAGAACATAACTGGTTGTTTAGAATTATATATAAATTTCTAAACTAAACGCAATTTGAACATCCGGAATAAGCCATTACTGCATAAGATTTACATTCATTTCTTTGCTGTATTTAAAAAAAAATGGCTTTCTAAATACGTCTGAACACCGGGTCAATGTAATTACTAGGCTGACAATAGTGACCTAGTGTTCCCTCCCCGAATGAATTTCCTAATTTAAAAATCCCAGTGCAACCAAAAATGGTATCGGAAACGATCGTATCTTTCCGTTTATATTTATTACAAAGTTTTGTAATCATAAATTTATAAATTATATGTTTTTCTTTTAAAAACTTGTATTAAATTAGTTGTACTTGTTTAAAAACATTTAATATATTTTTTATGATTCTTATTTGGTCATCGTATAACTTAAAAAGGGATTTAATACCTGATAATAAAAAAAATAATTGTATGGCAGTAGAAACGCAAAAGCTGACCCGACTGTAAAATCTTGTTGCACATTTTCATTTCGTTTGCGTGATGAAAAAATGTAAACGTTGTAACAGGTAATAAACACATCATAACGGTTTTTAGAGGGCTTTTGTGAGTTGCACGCCATGAAAACAATACAGTTGTTTACTGGTTGTTTAATTTAACACGAATTTTAGTCCTAATTGTTCTATTATTCCTAACTTACAACTACTACTTTTGTCAGAATTTTGGCTTTTGGAATTTAAATTTGCTTTAGGTGTTTTTGGAAGGCTTTATATTTAAATAACACTATATATATATATATATATATATATATATATATATATATATATATATATATATATATATATATATATATATATATATATATATATATATATATATATATATATATATATATATATATATATATATATATATATATATATATATATATATATATATATATATATATATATATATATATATATATATATATACATATATATATATATAAATATATATATATATATATATATATATATATATATATATATATATATATATATATATATATATATATATATATATATATATATATATATATATATATATATATATATATATATATATATATATATATATATATATATATATAAATATAAATATATATATATATATATATATATATATATATATATATTCCAATATATACATATATATATATATATATATATATATATATATATATATATATAGCTGATGAGGTAGAGGCCCAGAAATCATGAGCAGGAGTGTACCCTGTGACATAATCGAATTAGCAATTCTTCTTGTAGGCCGTTTTGTACCTATATATATATATATATATATATATATATTATATATACATATATATATATATATATATATATATATATATATATATATATATATATATATATATATATATATATATATATATATATATATATATATATATATATATATATATATATATATATATATATATATATATATATATATATATATATATAAATATATATATATATATATATATATATATATATATATATATATATATATATATATATATATATATATATATATATATATATATATATATATATATATATATATATACATATATATATATATATATATATATATATATTTATATATATATATATATATATATATATATATATATATATATATATAGATACTGTATCTTAAAAACAAAGCATTTCTGGACATATGTTTCTAGAACTTTTTTATAGTACTATGAAATTTCGGACACTTATTTAGTGGCACCCTGTATATTGTTTTTTTATTTTTTACGTTATAAGTTGGTGTTTTTTTTTTTCAACTTTTTAAAGATACGTTTTTAAGGAGAATTTTTAATTTCCACCCTACATTGTAGTGGATCTTTTGCCAATATTCTTTGCTGGTTTAAAATTTGTTGAGGAAAAATGATCCGCCTAATATTATATTTTTTTCTGTCTCTTGTCCATTTTCTACTTCGCGCTAATCTGCTTTTCATTCCCTATTATTTGAAACATAACAACATTGAAGAGGGTTGGGCTAAACTTGTCTGATTCCCGATAGCCCTTGTAATCCTTTTGTTGGTCCCTCGTTTATCTTTGTCCTAATGTTACAATTACAATTAAATTCTTGGTTGACTGTACAATATTTAATGATGTGAATATTTGATCTAGGGTGTTTATGGCATTTTTAAGCGCAATTGTGACTAAAAATTGTTTCAATTTTATGAAACATGTAAATACAATGTTGTTTGTAAAACTTTTCTCAACAGCCTGCCCTATACTGAATCTCAAAATGTTTTGCTATTATTTGTAACAGGAAACTATATTTTCTAATAACTGACTGACCTAACTACTCCATAGTTTGCTAAGTTGTTTCTTATGTCTATTTTTACCGGCGCATGTCACTGATTTTTTTTATAATTTTTGAGCAATTTGTAATTTAGTAATATATTATTATATATCATTTACATTATCCGTGCCTGTTCAAAAGCCAGTTTTTACTTTTTTATGTTCTATGTTCTGTAATTATTACAATATTAATTTATCGAGTTAGCCGTTACTTGATAGAAATTCATTGTCACTAGTGTAATAAATAAACAAACTATTTTTGTTTAGTAATTTCCACTCATTTATTTCAGTTTTACAGGGGTTTCGACACCTGCGTCTTTTTCAAAAGACGACTCAAGATTGATACTAAAACTTGAATTTTTAACCATAATAAAAGTGTAAAATGTCTCTTACGTAACCTAGCCAAAGTTTACTGAATAAAAATAAATCGCACATAAAAGGCGAGCCGCCTAGTTTCAAACCCGATCGACACTGGCTCCTGTTACCGAGCGGTTTAAAAGTAGTTTGGCTTTTTGGCTTCGCGCTACGAATTTGTATCTACCAGGGAATTTCAAAGGTATAAATAATAACTTTAGACAAAAATTATGAGTTGAATTTTGTCGTCGGACTAGTTTAATATTTTACAATTACCGTTTTAAATGTTATTTAAATATAGTGAATTTAATGTCAAATTGTTACTTACCTGCTGGTCGAATTTAAGAATACAATATTTTTGTTATATAAATAAAAAAATCGGTAAATTTTCTTTACTCGGAACTTCTCCCGTAAAATTTTTTTCCATTTGTTCGGAATAGTGAAATGTGACTCAGTTTACTTCAGTACATAGCGACAGTGTATAAGTGTTACATATCTTATCATTTTTATTGGGCTCCATTTTGTTTCATAATATTGGATTCCTACCAATATTTTACCATTTTCTTTCTACCTATGTCACACTTAACTTTTGGGGTTAATTTAAAATAAATTCAATAAATACTTTTTACATTAACACATACCGCTATTTTGTTACGTCATGTTGAATTCGTACCAGTTTATTTCATTTGCACATTTAATTTTTCTGCAAAATTTAAGTCAATTGAATAATTTTTTTTACGATGATTTAAAAAAAAAATATTTGACCGCCAGTCCGTTTTGCCATCTTAAATTGAAACTCATATCATCAGTCTTTACGTACTCTGTTGGTCCGCAGATGTTTCCTAACCCTAAATAATACACCACTTTAACATAACAACAAAAAGGCCGTTAACGAAAACCATTTAGAAACTTAATATCTGGCAAATATCTGCGAACCAACGCAGTAGGTAAAGAGTGATAATATGGGTTTCATACAGGATATAAAATCTTTATATGTCCTGAGAATGCAACAATAAAGTTACGAAACGTCGACAATTTAAAAATAGAGTCTTCTTTCTTTTTACTGGATCCTAGCCCCAAATAATACACCACTCTAAACCATTTAGAAACTTAATATTCAAATTCAAATTCAAATTTTTTATTTGGTTTCGAGCACTATAAATATAGAAAGAAACACGTCAAATAGAAACGTAAATAGACATATGACAAGTACCTAATATAACCTAAAACAGATATATCTAAATATAGATCACAAAACATAGTATATAATTTTTCCTCGAGTTAAAATCCCTTCTGCAGTGCGGTGTCCAACAAAACAAGGAAAAAAAAGGTTTTCAGTTTGCATATTATGATGAGTTATTCCTCAAAAAAGTGAAAAATTCATCTGTGGTGTAAAAAGTCTGTGATAAAAGTAAGCTTTTAATTTTATTTTTGAATTTATTTTGACAATTTATTGCTTTAATGTTATAAGGTAACATATAAATTTTACTCCCAGCGTAGATTGGTGATTTTTTATAAATATTTAAGTTATGCTTGTCTAAGCAGAAGTTATTTTTATTTTTTGTATCATACGCATGAAAATTACTGTTAATTTGAATTAGATTTTTATTTCGATGGATATATGATAATAATTTTAAGAGATAAATTGAAGCAACTGTCAAAAGTTTATATGACCTGAATATCTCTCTGCAAGATGTTTTAAAAGGTATACTAAAAATAATTCTAACAATTCTTTTTTGTATTATAAATACTCTCTCTATATCTGAGGCCTGACCCCACACTACTATGTTATAAGCTATTGCAGAATATATGAAAGCATAATATACATTAATAATTGTTGTACGGTCAACATAATTACGGAGACCAGAAATTACGTAAGCTCCCCTATTAAGCTTCTTACAAACATTGTCGATCTGAATGTTCCAATTAAGGTGGCAATCCATAGACAAACCCAAGAAACTAACGCATGAGGAAAGCTCAAGATCATGACCATCGAAGGAAATGCTGATATCACAAGGTTCTCTACGAATAATTCTTAAGTTCATAGCTACAGTTTTGGTATGGTTAATCATTAGCTTATTAGTAAAGCACCATTTAGAAAACTCATTTAGTACAGTGTTGATTTTATTTATTAAGTGACTTTCTGACATATCGGATACTACGATAGTAGTATCATCTGCATATAGAAAAACCTGACCCTGACTTATATAGTCAGGAAGATCATTAATGAAGAATAGGAAAATCAGGGGACCTAAGATACTTCCCTGAGGTGTGCCAATATTCTGATTAAAATCAGACGACATTACATTTTTAATTTTTACAGAAAATTTTCTGTCAGTCAAAAATGAAACTATAAATGCGTTTATATTACCACGTAGTCCTAGGGCGTCTAGTTTAGCAGAGACAAACTGTTTATCAACAGTGTCGAATGCACGTGTCAAGTCAAAAGACAACGTAATTACAAATTCACCTTTGTCCATCTTATTGGAAATATACTGTACAAGATCAATGCACCCAGTTTTCGTAGACATGCCTCTCCGAAAACCATGATGCCTGTCGTTTAAGATATTATATTTGCAAATAAAGTCATAAATACGATTGTAAACAATTTTTTGAAAAATCTTAGAAATGGAACTCAATAAGGAAATAGGCCTGTAGTTTTCCATTCTAAGAGAATCGCCCCTCTTAAATATAGTTACAACTATGGATTTCTTTAGCCTGTCCGGAAATACACCAGCACACACCGAAACATTAATCAGGACACACAATGTGGTGGAAATATTAAATATAACACGTTTAATAAACGTAATAGATATAGAGTCGAAACCACAAGAGCCTTTGTTGGGGAAACTCATGACAACTCTCTCCACCTCGGTACTTGTAACAAACCGGTAATAAAACGAATTCAAGACAAGTGTTCGACCAATAGTGCACATGTCGGAGAATCGCCCACCGAAATAAGTACCCAGCTTGGTAGGGATAACTAATTCCAGGTATTCCCCAAAGACTGACGCAACCTCAAGTGGCTCAGAAATTATTTTATTATCCCGAGATAGAATTATATTTTTTGTGGTATTAATGTTTTTGCCCTGTATTTTGTTAACTATTGACCAGCTTGTTTTAACTTTATTGGTTGAACGAGAAATTAAAGTGTTGTAGTAAGCGAGTTTTTCATTTTTAATTTTCATAGTTACTTCTTTTTTAAATATTAAATAGCGATGTTTGATTGCATCGTCCCTACTATTATTTTTTAGCCAGTTTAGTTCTTCTAGATTATTAATTTGGATTAAAAGGTCCTCTGAAAATCTCATTTTAAAATTATTTTTAATTTTTCTGGTCTTTATGGGAAAGGTGGTTTGAAAACTCCAACAAAAGGAGTCAAAAAAAGTATCAAAGTCAAGGTTTGGGTCGGAACCTAAAAAACCCTCAAACGCTCTACCAAACCTATAAATGAATTCATTAATACCTATTTCATTAATGGATCTGTAATCCATAGTACTTATTGATTTTTTTGGCAAATCGCATGTATCAATAATTTTAAATTTAAATATTTGAGCTGTATGATCTGACAAACCCAAATCACAGTTACGTACCTGAAGCAAAGAAGGTTTACTAGAAATAACATAGTTTAAAATGGCATTCAGTCGGGTTGGATTTTTTAAAAGAGAGACCATACCGAAGCTCTCTAATAAATCCGAGTATTCTATGTGATTTATCATTACATCCAGCATTTCCATTCAAATCACCACACACAATGACCAACTCAAAACTGGATGCTGCTGTGAATAAAATTTGATTTAGTACATCAATAAAAAGCTGCAAGTGTCTCGATGGTGGTCGGTAGATATCAATCAAGCAAAGATGTTTTAGTTTAAGACACAAACACTCAATAACTGACTCAACTGAGAGACTGTCAATAATCTCCACAGGGGAGGCCTCCGATATGAGAGAGTCATGAATAAATATGGCAGTTCCACCATGCTTACTTTTAGTTCTGCAAAAACTATTTAAGAGAGTAAAATTATTGATATAAATATTATTAATTTGTTCACTGGTTAGCCAGTGTTCGTCAAAACAAAGAATTTTAGAACAATATTTCTGACAAACTACCTCAATTAAGTCTGTCTTGTTGAACAGGCACTGAACATTGATGTGCAACACAGTGACATCCAGTGATTGATTAACTCCTAAGCATTCTGATTCATTATGGGTGAGGCAGGCTGATGAAAATTTTTCTTAGGGAAAGTAAACCTTCTAACTGCAGATCCCTCCGGCCATATTTGGGCATCGTAGACTTTGTTTAGCTGGTAAAGTGGGAAAGTAATTTTAAACGAAGCTGACGAAGGGTCTTTTTTCACAAGTTTTTCACACATGAAGGTAATATCTGGAGCCGTCATCCTCAAGTAATTTAATAACATGTCACTGGTGGTATCCTCCGAAAAACGATATACGTGAAGATATCCATTTTTGGGTACAGTTTTTAGGTTTTTGGTAGTCGATTTATTGCTTCCGATCACTGTCTTTCCTTTGTTTATTTGTTTACGTGAGCGCGTGGTATTTTATTATATTTATTATTATTTAATATCTGGGAAATAACTACGGACCAACATAGTAGATAAAGACTGATAATATGGATTTCGTGCAGGATATAGAATGTATGTGTCCTGAGGATGCAACAATAAAATAGCAAAACGTCGACAGTTTAAAAAAGTCTATTGTTTTTTTACTGGGTTCCAACTCCAAATAATACACCACTCTAACATAAAAACAAGCGGATCGTTAACGAAAATCATTTAGAAACTTAATATCTGAGAAATATCTGCGGACAGCGTAGTATATAAAAACTGGTAATGTTGGTTTCATGTAGGATATAGAATGTATATGTGTCCTGAGCATGCAGCAATAAAATAGCGAAACGTCGACAGTTTAAAAAAGTCTGTTTGTTTTTACTGGGTCCCAACCCCAAATAATACACCACTCTAACATAACAACAAGAGGATCGTTAACGAAAACCATTTAGACATTTAATATCTGGGATATATCTGCATTCCAATGTAGTAGGTAAAGACTGATAATATGGGTTTCATGCAGGATAGAGAATCTATATGTTCTGAGGATGCAACAATAAAGTTGAGAAACATCGGCAATTTAAAAAGAGACTTGCTTTTTTTACTGGATCTTAACCCCAAATAATACACCAACCTAACATTTTTTTAGCATATTACTAGGTCATCCTCATGACCCTTAATTTTTGGTCAAAATTTGGAGTTAGACAAACAGACCGATAGAATTGATAAAACATGTTTTTACAACCATCTACAGAGCAATATCTAATACGCATATTGGCTCATATTTGTCAAAGAAATATTTTTTTTGTCTCACTATATAGCACAATAACAAACTAGCGCGATCACAGAGCCTGACCAACTGTGTATGTGCCGGAGACCCGACCGTTATCCAGAATGTACCAGCCGGGGCGGGACGCGAGGAATAGGTAAATCGAGTCACGTGTTTAAGTGCTGCAACTTATATTTTTATTCAGTAAACTTTGCCTACGCATACATAAGGTATAAAGGTTCAACAATGGGGAGATGATTAAGACCGTTTGGTAGTTCTGTAAAATATTACGGTTTTTCCTCTTATTAATTTCTAAGTAATTTAACTTGTAAGTTTCATTGAAAAATTGTGATTGTTTCTCGTAAGTGCCAAAGCTATATTTTCTAGTAAGTGCAAAAGATATTAAAATAGCGTCGTTTTGAATAGTAATATCTTTGATATTATCAATTATACATAGCAAATTTGCTACGTATAATGGTAGTGAAAGAGTACCAAATTTGCGTGATTTTTGTCTTTAATGCCAAAACTATACGCTAAGGATCGTTACGCAAACTCTTTTTTATCTTATGCCATAAAGTTTTAATGACGTTCAAATCGGGGCTACTCGACGGTCACGATAGAACTTTTAAATTATGATCCCCAAATAATTTTTGGGTTGTTTTCGTGACAGGTTCTGAAATATGAAATTGTCATTTCCAAAGCTTTGATCTTGTGTTGGAATAAAGCTTCGTGATAAAATTTATTATCAATTAAATCGACGCTGTTTTTATACTATATTTAGGCTTAAAGTTGCAAAGTTACTAATAATTTCTATTAATTTGTTAGATAGCCGGTGTGTTGGAGCTGTTACATACGACACTACCGATCGAATGGGCACATTGTCTTTGTGTACTTAATAAAAGAATATAACTTTTGTCCTGGTGGGTTCATTAACGTTAAACTGTATTTTATTGTATCACTACATAAATTACTTTCTTATTTTTAAACAATTTTTGAAGTCTATCGGTCGGATCTTTATGTATTCTACTAAAACTGTCAGGTTTCAGAAAATTTTGAATTTAGTATTCTTTCTTCAAAGTAATAATCGTTATTTCTTGATCCGCCTTAGTGAAAATAATATTATTGTGTACAATTTTATCCTTAATATTTTTATCTAAACTATAATTATTGGAAAATTGACCAGCAGACAAATCTGAAATAATTGATTTTGCCTTCTATGACATTGTCTACATTATTAAGAGCTAATTCATATTTAACACCTAAGTATTCCCTACTTTTAATACTATTTCTAACTTGGAGATTATAATTAAAGCCTTTTTCCAATCATTTATTTTCTGAACTTTCCGTGTCTGTAATATTAAAAAATCGCTTAAAAAATAAATGTTCTGAAAATTTATTATTTCTATTGTTAGAGTTTTTGAAGCTTTGTTATAAATTAGTGTATTTAATTCCCGTTGTTGACTTACATATTTCTTATTGATGATATACCCCACTTGGCACCTAGTATCATTATAAAAACACTTAAAGTCAATGTTCCTCAATCTAAATAAAAGTTCCCTATGAATAAATGAGTTAACACGATAACTATCTCTTTTACTGTATTGTATTTTACGATCATGTATAATCCATTGTTTAAATCCTTGTCATTGTGCAGCACCTGCAAACTTACTTTTGTTGTTTTTCTTCATTTTCATATGTTTGGGTCACACATCTTGTTCAATGCACTGACTAAAGAACCAAATATTTTGTGAAGACACTTTTGATTTTAGTAAAAGTCTAAAGTACCATGTGGCTAAAAAACTCCTAGGTGCTCGTTATCATATTCGTTATACCTAATGTCTGCGTGGGTTAACTAGCTAGACACTTTAGTCTTTTATTATTGTTGAAAATTCCAGTTTTAGTATCAGTCTTGAGTTGGTTTTTGGAAAAGGCACAGGGTGTCGAAACAGCTGTCAAACTGAAAAAAAATAGTGGAAATTGCAAAAAAAAATAGTTTGTTTATTTATTATATTATTTTAGTAAGTTGACGTTGATGTTTCAGGGCATAATATGTGAATAATTTTAAAGCAGTGATGCCTATATACGCGTCAACAATGATTGTTTACGTTTTAGTGTAAACAACGCGCCGACTACGTAAACTATCTAAGACAAAGTGGAAACTATGTAGGCAATGCATCAATTCCCCTCAGTTGGTGCCGCATTTTGGATTATGTGACGTATACTGGGCATATTATAATAGCATATTATATTAGCGACCCTGATGCAGTGACGACTCGTCAGGGGCGTACCAGAAAATATTCGAGGAAAATTCTCTTTTTAAAAAAGTAAATATTTTTCAAAAATAGTTTTGCAACATCCTAAAAACGCACAAAACCAAAATGCAGTTTAATATTTCCTGGGCACATAGCAAATAACCCCATTAACAGCAAACCGCGGGCCACCGTCCACGGATATTCTAATATATTTATTGCAGACGGTGGCTCGACCAGCCGATGCCATCATCTCGCATGCAATACTTGATCTACTAGTTCACGCGGTACGTAGTACGTTCGCATACATCCCATTTTGTTACCTCGGCTATAACATTCGTCGTAGCTTATATCATCCAAAACCGGCCAATCTCGATGTGGCCGTATCCCCGGAATTTTTCCCAATTGAATACTACCATTTTGCAGGTATTAATTGTAATTACTATAAAATAAGGCTACTTATTTTTAAATTAATTTTAGTTAGTTCTTTGCTTTAGTCATGACTAATGATGGTTAATGTATTATATTAGCAAGTTTTACTTCATGTTACATGTTTAAATGTGGTGACGAAATAAGTACATATTTTAAATATCATTTGCAATTTGTTTTAGAAATCGGCCGGCCGCATCGTGATTCTTTCTGGACAATTTTTTGGTTGTGTATATAGCGTTTACTATGTTTGGCATCTATTTTATTTTCCTCTTAAGGCAAGATACATTAAAATATCAAAAAATTAAATTGACTGACTAGAGCGCTTTACTAACATTTTTTTCTGGTTTATTAAATTTATACTCTAGCCTAGATCTGCTATATATAGGTTGGTAACTACCTAATTATCATTGAAGAAATAAACGGAAAAAATAAAAAACTAGTATTTGACCATATTTGGACGCGGCACTAATTAACACCGCACATTGGCCTCAAGGACGATTTTAGGAAACCTTTCTGAGGGGGGGGGTAATTTAAAAAAAGTTTGTTAATATATTTTATTATAAATAGTATGAGAACAACATAAATACCCATATTTTTTATCATACTTGTGGCATAAGTGAAAAAAACAGCCTCTAATAAATAGATATAGAATAACGTACAATTTTTTTGTCTGCGGCAAATTTATTAATTACATTATTTATATTTATATCAATATTCTATCTATAGATATGCAAGAGACGCAATCCAGCAGGTTGCTCTTGTGCTATAGTGTTTCTTAACCAAGTTTTTAATCGTAATTTCCACGTAAAAATATGTAAATTACACATGATGTTTGACCGGTCTGGGCGGCGCGAGGGGGGGGGTTAATTACCTCATTACCCTTTCACAGTAAAACCGTTTTTGATTGGCCTTGAGCCTCGGCCGACCCTACATTTTAGAGTACGAGCCGTCACTGCCCTGATGGCTATCCGAATTTTGCTTGCTGAGCCTCCTTCTGCCTGGTATTCGCTTCCCAAATAATTTTACCTGTACCAGGAGTTGAAGTAAGCTGGTTATCGATATTAATTTCGAATTATATGGTTAAAACACTCCGGTCTCTTTATTCATTCTTTCTAAATCATTTTATTAGACATATGGTCCATCTATGATATTTCCAGAATGCGGCAGCTCAGCGTGTCTGGTTATATGAGTTATCAAAAAACTTTAAATACAAAAGTTTTTGGGATTTATTGGAGCCGTTAGAATTTACAAAAATAAAACAAACCAAAGTCGAGCCGAAAGTTAACAAATGATCATCAACTTCATTATTTTAAATGATATACCCTGTATATTATACGTTAATCACATGGATATTTTCTTGCTGGTTATAAGAGGCAATGTATTCCACTGACTTCACTATGTAGTGGAAAATTCTCCGCCTCTTGTTTACACATTGCTTGTTAATGCAGGGTTTTTGTTAATTATAACAGTTGCTTTTAAATTAAAGGTATCAAACGTAGTATAATTATAATCAGCAAGAAGAGACCCATTTGACGAAGTATAAAATAGAGATTGTTCCATTTAAAATAACGAAGTGACGATCATTTATTAACTTTCAGATCGTTCTTTGTTTGTTTTGTTTTATTGTAAATTATTCGATTCGATTTACGTAGTCTACATAGGCTACGTGAAAAAGATCCATGTAAATATCAAGCAGACAACGAGCAGATAATCGGCATAAAATACATTTGATAGTCTTCTCGTTCAAAACTTCAGTGGATGTATCTCTAAGTGCTCCTTAATGTATTAAGGTGCACTATCATTGCATAGACACTGACGTCATAGAAATGAAATATTTAAAATACAGCAGCATAATCCCCCGAATACACTAAGGTCAATTTGTTCAGCTCTTTTTTTTATATCAGCTTGTTAAGACTACGAATAACGCAATGTTCTGGCATACAGGGCTGATAAATCACGAAATATGTTATTAGTTTTTATATAAAGGTTCTTTATTCAGGCTATAGTCGTAAGTGCTGTAAATTATTGACTCATAAAAATTCCCTATAAGACAATATTCCTAAAGTTGCATCCAAAATCGCCTTTAGACTTGGGGCCATTGACATAAAAACAAACAAAGCTCAAAGTCCCGGACTATGTACATTTTAATCAAACCGTATCACCCTTATCGCCTAAAACAATTCGGATTTCATAAAAAAATTCCAGATAAAAGAAAAAGTGAAAGCAAATCACGACTTACGAACAACCTTTTTCCGTAATTTGGGTTACTAAGAGGATGACCCAGAATCTTTATTACAGAAGGATAGCCGCCTGTTTTCCGTTTATTTGCCGGTCGAAACCTCGTATGGGGAAGGATGTAATCAAAAAGGATTTAGATAGCTTAAGCACCTCTTTGATATAAATTTGGGTTACGTTTCTGATTTGCTTTAAATCTGGGGGTCTGTTTAATTTGACTCCAATGAAGGCTGAAAGAAATATATTTAACTGAGTTGGCGCATACTTAATGAAATCCCGTCAAATAAAACGCTTAAAACAGTTCGGTTTCACAGAATAAATTTTACTGTTGTATAAACCAAATGGATATAAGTGAGATTATTTCAGAATTATAATGGAATAGTTTGTATTAAGTGCATAATACAGGGTGATGAAGACAGATATATAAAATGTATGTAATGTCAAAGAAATCCTAATTAAAACATGGCGCTATATTTTCATAGAAATAAGAGTATACAAACCAAAGTTTACTGAATATAATATATAAGTTCCTTCACTCCGAGTCGGAACTTTGTCGATGGGGCTAGACTGGTGACTTGGACAAAGCCCGTGCCGCCTTGAACAAAAAATGTCCAGGGGAGATTAGAGTAATAAAATAAAAAATGTAATCGTTTTCTCCTCAGTTGCATATTGTGGGGAAGGCGATGTCAGGCGGTGTTCGATTGTAAAATAATAATAGTAATAAAATTTAATATTTATTAGTAGTATCCGACAGTCATTAATTTAAATAAAAATTTAAGGAAATTAATTTGATGTTTAAAAAATCCGTTCTATGGACGTGACAATTCGTACGAGATGGAGAAAAGAAAAATATAACAGTCGAAAAGCATCACCATTTTTTACATTGTTTGATTTATCAATGGTATAATATTATATGTTTGTAACAAAAGCATTGCCGTGTCATAATGCAATAGCCGGGATTTTTCTAACGTTTACGAAAGGTACTTTCTGGTGTCCGAATACGTAAATATTTCCCTTCCTGAAATATTGATTTTTAATGGAGAGTAGAAGTTTTATATAATTAAGCCGGTAATACAAAAGCATATTCCTTTTTGTTTTAAGTTTTTTTATTGGTAAACTATAAAAGTTATAACAGTGTAAGAAATGCGTTCTTAATATTATTTGTTTATAACAGAGTACATCCCGGTTGGTGTTCGAAAATGGGCATAGTGTCTTAAAAACTTTCTATGCGATCCATGAGGTGCATAATTTAAACATAACTTTAATCATACAGGGTAGCTCACAAAACCGTAGCAAACCAATCTTTCTTTTTTTAATAAGACACAGATTATATTTATTTTGGTAAGCTTATTTAAAGGCCAATTCAAAAACACCATATTTTTTGGTTTAGCTTATACAGGGTGCTAAAGAGTACACATTCTGAAGTATGCATGGACAACTTGGAAACCAATAAAACCATGTATAAGTAAATATAAATAAATAAACCGCTTTTCGAATAAACTTTCTAAAATACAACAAATGCACTGGGTGTCTGATTAAAAAAGAAAAGAAGTTTGGTTTGCTATGGCTTTGTGAATTGTGAGCTGAAGTGTATGATCAAAGCTATGCTAAGACCATGTATCTTATGAATGACACTTTATTCTATTTTGTACATCAACTGAGATATTCCCTTGGCAAAATTTCATGGGACCCCCTGTATATTCACCATTTCAAGTTGATGTGGTTCGAATTTTGCTGATAGACATTTTTTTCAAATTGGACTTAAGTTGCATATGTAGTGTTTCACAAGACTCTTGCAAATTTCTTGTTCTTGTCTTGTTCTTGCTGCAAGAACAAGACAAAACTCTTTTATATTTATTATTTCCCTTATCCCTTATTATTTACCAAAGTGTTATGATTCAAATGTGAGTACCCCAAAACCCATAAAAAGGCATATTACGGAATTATTAACAAAAAATTGTTGTTTATTTATCAATTAATCCCCCACTTCACCTCCTTCTTCTCAACCGATTTTACTCAATACCATATGGATTACTACCTATATACCAAATTTAAACTCGATAGCACAATTATTCCTTTGAAATTTATCCCATAAACTAACAGACAGACAGAAAATAGATTTCGCCGAAATTATGTTTTTACACTTTTTGGGTCGTTTTAAATCAATTTAGCGAAAAAAAAAATGTTTTTCGCCGATATTATAGTTTTCCATCTCTTAGAGATATAGAAGTAATAATTTAACCGCCATTTTGTTTCGCCATCTTATATTCGTTTCACAATTTTAACAGTTAACTTCTAAACCAAAATCAATTCTTACTTAAATATTTTATTAGGTCGCCATTTGGTTACGCCATCTCGGATTCGTACCAAAATTCTACCCGTCGATTACTACGTAACACTTTGTGCAAAATTTGAGGTGTAGTTTTTTGGTAATATTTTTTTTTAACAATTTACTAGGCCGCCATTTTTACAGCCATTTTGGATTTTCACCAAAATGTTACCGATTATCTCATAATGACCATTAATTTTTGAAGTCAATGGGATAAGTACCTAGTTTTCTAGTTATACCGGGAACAGACAGAGACCGACGGAATGGAGAAAACATGTTTGTCGGTATCTAGAGACCTCCTGAAACGTAAATATCTAAAAAAATCTCGGAGGGTGATTTTTCACCATTACAATACTTCCCTTTTACGAGGGAAGTAAAAATCCTCGTCTTCGGCTCGGATTTTTAAAACCAGTAGCGCTCATACACTTTATGAAACAAATTCCTTAGAAACTAGTTTTTCGGATTTTTTCCGGAAAAATCAGATACACTGGAGATATTACCCCCAAATTTTAGCTACTTTTTGGATAGGTATAATGTGGGAATCGCATTGTACTGGAGGAGTTACTTTAAGGGTGACATAAAGCTTTCGTCCGTAAAATAACGGCTGCAAATCCTAATTTTTTTTTGATAGGACAATATAGAATTAATGTCTGCATATTTGTGGTCCCCAGTAAACCCTAAATGCGACTTCCAAGCTTGACATCTGCAGAGATATTATTATATTTCAATTTAAATACCAAAAAAATGGGTACTATACGAAGGATATTCATATATTTTTTAATATTTTTAAAATTGCACAAAAATCATAATGTTATAATTTTATATTCCAAAAGAGGTAGGTGCCTACCTTGGTTCACCTCCTCGTTTTGAAAAACAACTATCCACAGAACAATATTCGACGGGCATTTTATTGGTCTACCACGTACAAACAACCGACAATATGTTAATCGTAAACAAAATCCACTGTGCACACACAAGCGCCTCGCACATCTGAAAACGGTGGACTGCCGAGAACCAGCTGCGGCGAGGGGAATGGTATAGGTAGATCGGAATTTTCATCGAAGTGCGGGAACGTATGTTATATTCAGTAAACTTTGATACAAACTCACATTGTAGCGTGGATTAAGTTGGGTTAAAGGTAAGTGGATCGTTTCGACCCTTTATTGCGACTCTTCGGTCTATTGAGGCTTACACCTATAGTTACACTTCTCCAAGCAGCTTTAATTTCTCACTGACTCAAGTGATCTCTTTTATAAATCAAATATTGCATCAAAATAGTAGTTAAGTAGCTAAAAAAGAAAAAAAAAGTGCTCACTATTTATCAGCGTTTACTCTATACTTATTTCATAATAATTTTAGTAAAACTATGTAATATATGAAATATATAGCACTGAATTTATGAGGTTTCGCCATCTTGGTCTAAATTTAACTCACTTGTAAGTAGAAAATAAAAATACAGAAAACATAGTGATATATTACTTACTTTACGCAACTAGAAAGTAGCAATTTTAAAATGTAAAACTTAAAATTCCTATTTATTTAAATTTATGGTAGATTTGCCTGTTGATAACGTTTTGTTATCAATTATCAAATGTACCTACAAAGTATAGTAGAGGGCAACACTGTCACTGTGTCTGATTTGGGGTGGCTACCTTCAGGCACAGATTAATACAGATACCGCAGTTTCGTTCGGTGCGCAAATCATCACATAACCTCAATTTGGGCGGAGAATCTATCAACTCAGCAGCGTTGGGTCGGCCGGAGATTGGCATTATTGTTTCAGACGTAGTAGCGTGCAGTGGCGGCGCTTTTTGTTCCACGAATCGCCGGCCTCCGAAGTAAAGTATAAATTAAATTTAGTTATTTAAAGACTCTATTAGATATAATTATAAAAAATGATATCAAAATATGAACACTTCTAGAAAAGTCAGTGGTATGGTGTGTGCTGCTAAACACTGCAAAATTACAAGCTACAAATCATGTCATAGCTTTTTTAGATTTCCCAAGGATAAAAGAAAATAAGTTTTTTTTTTAATGTTATATAGTTACCGACATATAATAATAAATTGTAAACACTTTAAGACAGATGCTAAAACAGCTCTAAATACGCTATTAGCCTACGCTATACTAATTTATATTTTAAAAACGACTAAATAAACTTCGTTACTAATTGTGTTCGTGTTTTGGGAGCTCTCCCGACAATAAAAGTGAAGTTGTGGAAATTACAGACAAAGTAGGGGTCGAACAACCAATACGCGAAGTAACTGAAAACGTTTATATCCCATCTCTTCCGTGGCATCCCGTTATTAAACGTATCCCGGGATTTTTGAAACTGTAAACTGATTTGGAGATTCCGAAACTGAAAGCCTTAATTGCACGAATTATATTTTCATTCAATATCTTTTAATTGATTTGTTTAAAAATATTCAAATTTGTTATGTATTATTATATTACCTACATAGAATGTAAAAAACTTCTAATATTTTTACTTTCCTCATAAAAAGGAAGTATCGTAATCGTAAAAAATCACCCTCTGAGATTTTTTCAGATGTTTACGTTTCAACTTTTAAAAATTTGGGACGAATCTAACATGGAGGAACAAAATGGCGGCTTAATAAATTATTTAGAAATTCAGCCTGAAAAAACGATTTAATAGACTGATTTTAAATTGTGTGCAATAACTAACTGTGGTATAGCGATGAACTAGGAAAACTGTGGTACTAATTCAAGATGGCGGCTATATTAAATGTTTGTAATCGTGAAAAAATTACCCTCTCAGGTTTTACATATCTTCACGTTTTAGCGTTCCTAGTAAAATTTGGTATGAATTTAAGATAGCAAAACAAAAGGGCGGCCTAATAAAATATTTAAAAATTCAACCTGAAAAAACTACTAATTAGAATAATTACAAATTTTGTGCAATCGTTAAGTGTAATATAGAGACAAATTGAAAAGGTTGTAGTAAGAATTTCAGACGGCGGAACAAAATGGCGGCTAAATAACTTTTTTTTAAATCAAGGTAAAACAATATTATTCAATAGTACAAGTTCAAAATGGGGGTGTGTGTCAATGTAAAAACTACTTGTTGAATTGATTGTAAATTATGCCCAAAAATCAAGTGTCACATAAGTAGAAAGTTATAAAATATTGATAAGAATCCAATATGATGAAACAATGACGGTGAAAAAAGTGTTCGAGAATTTTTAATTATTATTTGCATGTCATGTAAATACGTATTGTAAAATTTTCATTCACTGGTTTAAATTTTGTTTTTAACAAGCTTTTATTAGGTTCACTTGTACGTAACTAACTATATATATAAATAAATATAGGAAGTCGATTTTAACCTACTTCTGATTTTATTGTTGTATCGATTTGAAATTTTATGAGCATACATAATTCAGATGATAATACAATATTTTGCTACCATCGGGCTGATCGATGGTTCCAAATGGTAACGCCCGATTTTAACCTACTTCAAAATTTTGTGAAGATTTTAAAATTTTCAAGCCTACATAATTCGGATGATAATATAATAATTTGGTGCCATGGGGCTGACCGATGGTAACAAATGGTACCGATCGATTTTAACCTAATTCTATCTGTATGGATTTGAAATTTTGTAACTATATCTAATTCGGATAATAATACGATCTGGCACCTACCTCTAATTGTTGTGTTCATTTGAAAATTTGCAAGTGTGGGTAATTCAAATGGCCATATCAAAACTTGGTAGCAGCGAGCTGATCTGACCAGCTCGATGATACCAAATTCTACACCTGGTCCCAGCTAGTAAACCCCTCTTGTTTAAGCTCATTTGGTTTGTTTGTACGAGTCCAATAGATAATGTGGTACCACCGAGTTGATCTGATCAGCTCAATGACACCAAATGGTACCGATGGTCATTTGGTTTATTTTGACGAGTCCAATACATAATATAGTAACATCGAACCTAAAGTTTGGGCTAATCTGTTTTGTTTTGATCCAATAAAAAGTAAAAAATAATTTATAGTTTTAAAAAAAAACTAGAAAACAAGCTTTTGTCAGTATCTCACTAAAAAGTACAAAATAAAGGAATGTTGTCGAAATTAATTAAATGTACATGCTTCCCAAAGGAACGAAAATGCGAATCACACTTTTTTGTATAGTCATTGAACAAAATATATTTTACGAAGATTACATTATTTTATACTTTTTAGTGCGTTACTGACAAAAGCGTATTTTCTAGATATTTTAACCTATAATTTTTTATTGAACCGAGGATCACATATAGTTTTATTTATTGGCATTCAGTGTTGCTCGCACTGATAGTATAAAGCATGTTTATCATGCATTATAGCAACATATAAGTCACAGGTTATGTAGCTTACACTTAAATCATTCTCTAACAATAATATTAAATTTTAACCTTGCCCATATTCTTTCATAAATCTATAAAAACTTAAACCACTCTGTATGTACATAACTACTAAATATACACTAATGTTTCAATATAAATATATTAAACTTGGTTAAACATTAATCACAAAATATTTTAATAAGGTCCTGCTCAGAATAAATAAAAATATTTCGAGTACATCTCTGAGTTCTCCGCCTAGTTAATTGGGTTCGAGTAAACACGTTTACGAATGAAAATTCCAGGAGTGCGGTATCTGATTGGTCGTTAATCTGTGCGTCAGGTCCACGAATATATAGTCCAGTAGATTAAGTCAAAATATCGGCAACAAAGCAGTGGTGTACATAATCATGCCCGCGGTGCTTGGGGGCCCCCCAAATTTAACAGGGTATTCAAATAAAATATGTTTCCATAGTTAAATAAAATCACGTTATGTGTTTTCAATTTTTGCAACCATCTCAATAGTCTACAAATTTCGCCTTTTCACGCCCGTGAAGGTTCGGAGCTGGTGCAAAACAAATAAAGGTGTAAAACCGTCCAAAGCACTATCGATAGTGTCGGTAGTTTTTTATAGCTATTGGGTTTTACTTTTAATAATTATTTAAAATTTAAAAGTCTATTTCTTAAGGTTATAGTTAAAAGCTTAAAGCCCAAAAATAATCAATCGTTCTGAGATGGCGTTACTTCTGAGCAAGACAAAAAGCAAAAGAGGTACAAAGTTTACCTTGCAAAAATAAAAAGGCCTTTACAAGTGCCAGTACGGTAAAAACAAACCGTTAATTGGATTTTTTACAAAATATGATCAGTTCACCCCCATATGACCCTTAATATTTGACTAAAATTTGAAGTCAATCTTATAAGTAATTTTGAAGCTATGTCGCATATTAACAAACGGACAGACAAACCGACAGACGAAGCCACGGAATTAATAATTGGCATCTAGGGACACTAAAACGTGAAGATATGTAAAACCTAAGAGGATTCATCATTTCAAACATTTATTTCGCCGCCATTTTGTTCCACTGTCTGTTACCACATAATCTCTAAACGACGTTAATTATGGCGCACAATTTGAAATCAGTCATCTTCAAGTTGAATTTTTAATTATTTCATTAAGCACCTATGTTGTTCCGCCATCTTGGATTCGTGCCAAAATTTTACCAGTTAATTTAAACATAGTACTTGACTTTTGTACAAAATTGGAGATAATCTGGATAAGTTTTTTAGTATAAATTGTTTTAACAGTTTACTAGGCCCCCATTTTGTTTTGCCATATTCGATTTTGACCAAAATGTTACCCGGTCATCTTTATATGACCCTTAATATTTAACCAGAATTTAAAGTCAATTGGGTAAGTAGTTTTTTAGCTACGCTTCGAACAGACAGATAGACAGATCAGCAGACAGACTGAAGGAAATGAGAAAACATGTTTTTCGGCATCTCGGAACCCCTCGGAAGGTAATTTTTTTCATGATTACAATACTTTTACGAGAGAAGTAAAAACCATGACGCGCAAATGTGAGGTTAGGAGACTTTTGATATGCTGTCTAGCACACTTCATAGAGCTTCTATATCAATTTTTAGCTCAACTATATTTTTCGCTGTGTAGATATCTAAATCTACTGGCCTAATAGCATAACTGATTCTAGCAGCCGCCGGGCAACAGCGCAGCACGTGTCTGATTGTCTCGTCATCCTTCGTACACAGATGTCGCTCGGATTTCTGTTTAGATCCCGTCCTATGTCTTAAACCACAATGGCCAGCTTAATTCTATGCGTGTTTAACACATTCTCTGTTATCCCATTTCTAAAAGCCAGGGAATAAAAGCCTTTGCATGAGACAGGCCTGGCAGTCAAAGCCAATATTGATTAGATTTGTCAACTAAATTGAAAGTTACATATCAGAGAAACGAAGCTAGGCTTTGTAAAATATTAGGGTGTATTTTTTTAAATTAGCTCTAAGATCATACGGCTTTTGCGATTTCAGAAGTACTGATATACCGGGTGGTTATAAAAAATAGTGATTTTTTTTTACAAAATTTCATCCTAAATGTATTTTATCTAAAATTATTAAAATTCTAATTAGTTTTAGGTAGTTATTTAGGAGATCAAATACAAAAATTGATTTGGTGAATTTTTCGGTATAGGTACCCACAAAATTTTGAGATATTTTTTTTTTGTTTTTCATTTTATCCTCTAATTTTATTATTAAAAAACAAATGATGTTTTTTTTTAACAAATATTTTTAGGTTGTTTTTTCAGGCTGATTTTTTAAATATTTTATTAGGCCTCGGAAACAGGCGTGTGAAAGTGAACTCTATACTACGTTTCTAAAACAAGGGCTACCATTCGTTTGGTTCCTTAATTATTACTTTATATTGATTCTTGTAACCATCAGATATTTATAAAAATATTTCTTTATTTTTTTTCTTGAGTAGACAACTTATTGTCAGGAAATTCTTAGAGATTATAAAATATTTTCCTATAGTGGTGCTCTCTTTTGTTACAGAAGGTAAATCGATGGCCACCGCTTACGATTGCAAGTACATAGAGACCTCTGTCGGCATTAACCATAACGTCGACGAACTTCTGGTTGGGATCTTGACGCAGATCCGCTTGAAGCTCGAGAACCCCGAGAGATCGCGCGACCTGTTCCGAAAACGCAGCTCGTCCAAAAAGAATTTGCACCGAAACAGGTCGCCAGCCTCCGGTACCGCAACGCCTACTACAGGTAGTGCGCAAAATTCGCCGAAGAAATACAGAGGTATGTTATTCGTGCATTTATTGTTACTAATAATAATAATTTGATTTTGCCTTAAGACTTCCTAGAGTTAACAGATATTACAAAAGTTGGTGGTTTGATCATTACGAAAAAATAATTCTGGTTGTAGTACAGAAAGCCATTATTTTTTAGGTCAGACCTAAGGAAAATTAGGAAGCAGGTCAATTTTGTTAAATTTAGTCTTTGGTGTACCAAATGATGAAATATGATTTTAGCAGGATGGTGCTCCACCGCATTTTGGTAGGGTACAATAGAGTGGCCTCCTCGGTCTCCGGACTTGACACCGCTCGACTACTTTTTGTGCAACACCTTAAAATGTGGTGTATAAAACTAAGCCCACTGAGCTCGAGGATTTAAAAGAGAGAATAGAAATCGGCATATATGGCATTCTTTTAAATTTCTTCCCACAATATTTGGCCTACTGTCACGAAGTAACATTTTAAACACCGTGCTTGGTTTCTTTAATTTATTGTTTGTTGTACTAGTTATTTCTTTTTTTTATTGTATTGTATATATATATATATATATATATATATATATATATATATATATATATATATATATATATATAAATATATAAATCGGGAATTTTTCTTTAACCTTATATTTATATTTGGAAACCTTATTTTCTTGGGCCTAGGTTAATAGTAAAACACAATGTTTCATATCAGGTCAACGTTTCGCTCATTATGTTGAGCTTTCTCAAGACTTTATTTTAGTTTGCTTGATCTCTAAAAGAGTATTTTTTTCATTCAAACAAAAAACACAGGAAAAATATATACAAAGACGCAAACATTATATACATACTAGAAACATTAAAAGGTTTAAAAACTTAAAATTGTTACGTTAATATTATTTCATATGCTACTTTTGGTAAAATGAAATGTTTAGTTTTGACAAAACACACATATTTAAGGACACAAATTTAAAACAAACATTTAATAATTAATTTCTATGGTACGCACCTTGGAAAAGTAATTTATATATTGTATTGTAAATGATAGACTGATCGAGTTTGGAGTGTTCCGGTTATTAATTTTTTTTTTAGTAATAAAAACGGTAGAATTTATCTGATGTTATTAAATAATCACAAAGAGATGGTGGGGCACATTAAAAGAACATACAACACTCGAGTTAAAAGATTTTATAGAGGCTGTAAACACCACATTAAATAACAATTATTTTTAATACAAAGAAAGTTTTTATCAACAGATAAATGGTTGTGCAATGGGTTCTCCAATTTCTTCTACAATAGCACAACTTGTAATGGAGTATCTGGAAGAAAATGTAACGGAGAAACTGGATTTTATTATAATTTTTTTTTAAAAGGTTCGTTGATGATTGCTTAACTGCTATTCCAGAAGACAAAATAAATAAACTATTAAATGCTTTTAATAATTTCTACCCTAAATTACAATTCACCATGGAAATTGAAGAAAATATTGAACTTAATTTTTTAGATTTAACGTTAATTAGAAATCTAGCACAAAAAAACTTAAAAACTAAATGGTATACCAAAAAAACTTGGTCGGGCCGATATCTAAATTTTAATTCCAACCATTCAAATAACCAAAAAATAGTGTGATAATAGGATTAACTGACCGCCCAATCGCACTAACCTCTCCAGAATACCAACCAAAAACTCTGGAAAAAGTTAAACAAACGTTAATAGATAACCATTACCAAGAAAAAAATATTCTAAGAATTATTAAACAAAGAACTTATGTGTATTAAAAAGAAAGATCGAATTAAAAACGAAAATCCTAAGTACGTGGCACTACCTTACAAAAATAATTTATCAGAAAAATTGAAATCCACTCTTTCAAAACATAACCTAACTGTTTGTCACAACGCCCATAATTTATTAAATTTAGTTTATTCAATTCCGTGTTTGAATTGTTCTAAAAAATATATAGGAATGACAACACAATGCTTAGAAAATAGGATTAAAGGTCACAAGTATACTAAAAATGCCTCTACTGCCCTTCACAAGCATGAAAAACAACAAAACATGAGTTCAATTTCAGTGCGAGATTTTAGCACAAGATAAGAATTATCGTAAATTGACATTTAAAGAAATGATGATGAAGCAGTTAATAATAAAAAAGATATTTGTGGTTAAAGCCAAATATTTCAACCTAATTAAATAATCAGAGAGCATTTAAAAATCTTGTTTTCCCTGTATACATTTTAAAGAGAAAATAAACTTGCCTCTGTATGTCTATAAAAATATTCTTTGCTTTACAGCTAGCTAAACATCAGATAAATTCTATCGTTTTTATTAGCAAAAAAAAATTGATAACCGAAACACTCCAAACTCGATCAGTCTAATATCATTTACAACACAACATGTAAATTGTTTTTCCAAGTTGCGTACCATAAAAATTAATTATTAAATGTTTGTTTTAAACTTGTGTCCTTAAATATGTGTGTTTTGTCAAAACTAAACATTTTATTTTACCAAAAGTAGCATATGAAATATTATTAACGTAACAATTTTAAGTTTTTAAACCTTTTAATGTTTCTAGTATGTACATAATGTTTGCGTCTTTGTATATATTTTTCCTGTGTTTTTTGTTTTAATGAAAAAAATACTTTTTAGAGATTAAGCAAACTAAAATAAACTCTTGAGAAAGCTCAACACAATGAGCGAAACGTTGACCTGATATGAAAAATTGCGTTTAACTATTAACCTAGGCCAAGAAAATAAGGTTTGCAAATATATATATATATATATATATATATATATATATATATATATATATATATATTTATATATTTGGAATGTTAAAAAACAAATTAACAAAACAAAGTTTTGTTACAGGTAGTCGTACTTCAGCCAGTTTAAAAGTTAGAAGCTTGTTAGGAAAAGTATGGGCCAGAGATAGCAAATCAAAATCATGCGAAAATCTCCACGTCTTGTAAGATAGTCAACTTTTATTAAATTGCTAAGTTATTCTGAGTTCCTTATTATTAGAGTTTGATACTAGACTAAGTTATATTTAGTATTTAGTAAAGTTCTCTGTAATTACTGACTTATATAATGGTAATATGCAATCTTTGGTTTCGGAGTTAGTATAGCTAAATGGCACATTACCAAGTGACAATAAAACTAGCTTGTACAAAGGGGCTACTTTTACCTAAAAAGTACGAAGCTATACAATTACGATTTAAACATTCTTTTGTTATCAACAAAATTAACTTAAAACAAAACAAATACAGAATGATCTTAATAAAATACTTAACTTTATAACTAATTTTTATAATGACTGAATTTAAAGCCTACTAGAAACGTATAACTACTTTCCCCAGGAACACACACAGTAATAAAAACGTAAAGCCCTAAATAAAAAAATAAGGTGTAAAAAGCGGCTTTTTTGAGCGATAACTTATTTTTTGTCATATCATAAATGTAAAGTTATACAACATCGAAGTTTGCAGCACTCGCTTCACAAATGGTATACAAACTTTTCACATAACCATAATTCGTTTACGCTTTATTTTTGAAATATAAGAAAAAACGATAAAGATAAAGTTTTCTTGTTAAAATAAATAAGTTTTAATCTCACTTAGAAGCGTTTGGACTAAAAAAGAATATACACTATTTTAAATTATAATTAACTTATATTTCTTGCCACTACCATTTTTATTTTTGAGGTATATAACCTGGAAATTAATAGTAATTTGGGAATCTGTTTTACACACTAAGTTGATTTAGCCGCTTACGGATTTTTTTGTTAATGCTGATATGATGAGGAAGTGATTCGTGGAAGAATGATGATGATACACTTATTTTTTAAATGCAACACCCCAACGTTTTTATTTTGAGAGCTGAGAACATTCTAAATAAATTGAACGTAACATGTCTTATACCTATACTCAACTGTTGTAGAGAAAATGGAATGTCAAAATTATCATTGTGGACATTCAGAGCCCTCTGTTGTCTAAAAAGGTATCCGAAACTCAACCGAGAGTTAACACCTGCGTTGAATTTTGACCTTTGCGCTCTTAACTAAAGTTAAGATAGTGAAGTCCAAGTCGTTTTATTCTAAATTAATTCGTTTCGCCGTTATAAAATTCTAAATGGCCCCAAGTGACAATTTTGAGACGCCATTTTCTCGAAAGCAGTTGAATTTAGGTTTAGGATATATAAAGTAAAATGTGTTTAGAATGTTCCAGTTATCTCAAAAAATGGTTAATATATGGAGTGCATTAATTCTTGTAGTAAGCTAAGCCTCTATTGTTGTCAATAAAAGTTTAATTATAGAACTTGAAACAAATTTAGATATAAAAAAGTGCAGGATTAGCAAAATTGTGCACCCAATCTCTGTGTGCTTTTGCATTTTATTTACAGTTTGTCTATAAAAAATTATTATTTTTCTGAAAAATAAAAAATATCCCATATAACACTAATATTCAAAATCGATGATAGAAGTCAAGCTACCAATTAGCGTTCAATAAGTAAAATAAGCATAGCAAAAATTCTGGAAAACATATAATATAATATATTTTAGTAATAATAAAAATTACTTAAAAAACTATAGAATAACAGCATATCTGCATATGCAAAAAATTTACATTTTTGAGCAAAACAAATTGTCATTATCAACATGTACCATTCTGAACTATTCAAAAGTACTTCAGGTGTTCTTCAGGGTAGTCATCTCGGGCTTCTATTCTTCATGCTATACCAGGTGACCACGGATTGTATGCACCCCTTTTTTTTCAATGTTTTTTAAAATATTAATTTGAAATTTTATGATCTGGTTAATCTGGTATAGGACACTGTTTATCAACATTTAACCCAGGTTTGACAGTGCTGCTCACATCCGGTTTAAACCGGAAGTGGCGCCATCTACGATTTTTTAAACGAGAACATTTCAATAAAGCTTAAAACTCTCTAAATGTCAGTTTTTGGATTTTTGAAATCGGACAAAAACGGAGGAGCTTTAGGCATTTGTTTTATTTTGCTTAGTTGTCCATACTACAAATATTAATGCAAAATAAGCAAAATTGAATTTAAGATAAAAGCTGCCTAAATTTTGGATGGGTTATAAATAAGTAGCTATGGATTCATTACATATGAAATTTTGCCAGAATCACCTTATTAATATGATATAAAAAAATCTATTTATATTTGTAGAAAATTAGCAATATTAAATTTCATGCCATTAAAAACCATATGAAACACGATATTAACATACATACTTATTTTCCTGATGATATGGTGAACGCAAAATATAGTTTCTGCGGCGCTCGACTAAATATGCCTGCTCTGGGACCACCCCGGCAATATTCCGAATATCCCTTAAAAATGTCATCGAAATTAGTCAAACCGTGCGGACTAATCGATGTACAAAAAAATATACATAGGGTTTATTTGATTTCCTCCTCATTTTTTGAAGTTGATAAGAAGATTCATTTAGTAACGTATTATTATGTAAATGTTAAGCTAATTAAATTTTAGATGCAATGTCAAAAATTAAAAAACAAGTAGTGTCAGATATTCGCTGTAATAATGAAGGTATTGAAAAAATACTTTTGGATAACTTTTCCTAATTTTAACCTTTTTTTAGAAAGACCTTCAGAAAATGCTTAAGTATCACACTTTTGAACACTTTATCAGGTTTGTTGATATTATTATTAAATAATGTGGCTGTCACATAGGTTTTATTTAGGGTAAATGAAATTTAACTTGGGGTTGCTAAAAATCTTTTTTGTTAGTGTATGAGTCCCAGCTGTCAGTTTGTCATTTTCACGTCATTCTTGCTTTAATACTTGGACCTGTTTATTTTTAAAACCAAAATATCAGCAATAGGTTTTTATTTAATTTTTTGGTAAACACTGAATTGCTTTGGTGGTTAGTTCTAAAATAAAATATGCAAGTAGTTACGTTATTTGTGGTAGTTTTTACCAAAACATGCAATAAAAAATATTATTACTATTTTGGTTTTTAAAATAAATGGTAACAAATATTTAAAAAAACTCATTTTTTGATAAATAATATCAAAAAGTTATTTTATAACAAGAAAATTTAAGCACTTTTTGTCTTAAATGCAATTTTTCTTCGCTACTAATCAATCTGAATTAGGAACCTTTAAATGCATAAAATTTTGTGCCATTGGCAACTAAACAAGATAAAACAAATGCCTATAGCTCTGCCATTTTTTATCCGATTTCAAAAATCTAAAATCTGACATTTAAAGAATGTTAAGCTTTACCGGAATGTATATAAATATTTGGGAGTTTTCATTTAACATTTTATAAATGGCGCCGCTTCCGGTTAAACCGGAAGTAAACAAATGTATCAAACATAGGTTAAAAGTTGACAAATAGTGTCCCATAAGTGCTCACAAAATTTCAAACTGGCATTAAAAGAAAGAAAAGAAAAAAAAGGAGGCGAACATTAGTCCGGTATATTAATGATATTAGCAAGTGTTTATTAAATTGGACCCAGCAGACTGTCTTAAACAACAAAACTACAAGAGGATACAATTGCCGAACAAGAGAATATTAATTAAATAAATGCGATTATAAAATAGGCAATGTATCCCTAAAAAATATCGATCATGTCAAAGATCTTGGTGTTATGGACAACAAGTGGCCTTGACATTTTGACAAAGTTACTGCAGAGGCTAGTAGGATGGTGGGATTTATTACTCGAAGTTTTGGCGCTTTCATAAGTCCTAAAACGATTCACTAGATTCAAAATAGGTTTTTAAAAAAATTACCCCTTGAAATATATTGCAACCTCACAGATTTATGCATTTATCCCAGTATAGACCTCAAAAACCACGCAACCATTCACAAATCAAATTTGGAACGCAACACTCCATTGATTAGATTCCAGATTATATGTAATGAAGTGTCTCATCTCATTGGTTTGTTTTATGGTAAGATCTGTGCATTCATAGCCAACTTAAAGAGAATATACTTTTTTAAAGTTTTTTCGATTAGCGAATAATTAAAATGTTTTTAAATATTCCTGTATTTCTTTCTTCTTTGTTAATATCTAGTGGTTTTTTTATTGGTAGTATTGGTATTACGGATATTTTTATGACTATTATTGGTATTATTATAATCCTATAATATATAAAAGAATGAAGTGGATGCTTTGTGGAACATTATTCTGGAGTGTCCTAAAAAGTCTTGCAAAATGTATGTCATGCTTGCCATCATTTTATTGTAGCCAGTGTAACTTGATATAGCTTTTAACTGCTACTCTTTAGAAATTTGATCCAGAGACTGAGACATTGTGGTATGTTTTTTTTTATATTTTTATACGTATATCCAAAATCACAGATTGCATACAATGTTATTGATGTCATAATTAAATACTATTTTATTATTAACAACTTAGTTTTTAATGACAATCAGTTGCATTTTTTTCTTAGCTAACTATATCCGGAAGGAAATGCAGTGTAATATAGAAAAGATACATCGATGATAATTTTGTTTATATAGAAATCAATTTATTATTATTTTGAATTAACAAATTTTCCAAAGCACAATTTTAGGCAAACCTAAGGTTATTTGTAGATAATATTTAATATTAATATAATAACTTTAACGAGAACTTGAGTAAACGTTTTTAATTGATTTCTAATACATACAAAATGTCGTCGATATACAAGTATATTATTTATTGCATATTTTTTAAGTTTATTTGTGTTTGTTAAGCACTTTTATTGATTATTACTTCTGGGCTATGTCATATTATATAATTTATAGTTTCTATGGATGGTTTCACAATACAAGGGCGTATCTTCAATCGAATTTAAATTGAAGATACGCTCTTTTGTTATGAAACCCTCGATATAGTTTCGATTTGATGTCAAATTAGGAACATATACGGGAGATTAAGTAATCTCAGGTTTATATAGGCAAAATTGGGAAAAAATAATAGTTTGTGAAAAGGTCTGCATCAATTTCTGTCATGGCAGGGCATTGGTATCACAAAGTAAGCAGGATAGGCAAATGATGTGTGCTTATTGATAAATTGTATTAAACAGATACATACAGATTTAAGTAAAGCATAAATGGAAATTGGTTAGTCTTAACAGTTAAAAAGAATCCTATCGAGAAATAAAACGTGCTATTCGCGTAGATATAAAATCAAATTAATGGCAACTTTAAGGCCTAATAAGTATATAAAGGCATTTTATTTGGTTTTTAGAAGGTATATTATTCTAAGTACTCTCAATAAAATCCTGTCTATATTTGACTTTTAATTACAAGAATAAATAACTAGGTGAGCTCACTCTACTGACTCAGTAATAAAAATTTTCACGTAACATTAGAACACCTTAAGGAGTCATGCCTAATTAGGTCTAGAAAATAAATCGAATAATTCCCGATAAAAGTGGAGTTACACTTACGACGTTTCGCCTTAATTTGTACAAGACATTTCAAGATTTCTTCGCTTAATTACGTCAGAATACTAAACGAGCCTGGGGAGATCTAGATAAGCATTTTATATCTGGTATGTGCTTGGCAAACCATAAACAAACATTACGGTCTGTTTCCTCAAGTGATATGAACCGTAACTGTATTGATATTGTTTAAATTCCAAAGTTTACCTTATATGTCCTTTTAGAATCGTACGGCCAGCTTGGGAACAGTAATACTCTTTACATTGGTTATATGTCTAGTTGGAACGCTGGTTTTCAGCTGCAGTAGAATGTAGATTTTTTGTGTAACATATTGACCTTTAAAGTCCAAAATAATTAATTCAGGCATAGAATCCTTTAGTAGAATTCTTTCTTGGCAAATTTGGGTCTCTTCCTAGAACTATTATTCAAAACATCGCTTTCACAGAAGTTTAAGTCTGGGTTAACAATTCACCGCCAGTTTCACTTCAACTTCTCATTCTTATTTAACCTACAGTGTATATTACAAAATGCAGATATTTACTTTCAGAGTTAAACCGGTTCGACAAGTTTCTAAACCACTTACCACAAAAAGTCCTTTGACTTCGAAGATATGTGGTCATAGCAGCTTCTCCTTTAGATTTTTACATATGAAGTTGATCACAAAGAAGCTTTTCATACATAAGCATCATCGATTGTAAGCGATCTGTTCCTATTCTATGCAAACTACTAAACATAGATTTTGTATGTTCTTCTCTAAAGAATTATTATCTATTATGACCTCTCTACCTGTGTCTCTACCCTCCAACTACAAGGACCAAATGCCTCCAGCACTTTTTCGCTTGTTCATTCCTTTAAACTACGAGTCTTTCAAACCCGAATCATACAAACATTCCCAGTAAAACTTGTTCCGCTATACTTATACGTTGTGAGTTCGATGATTGGTCCAGATAGTAATGTCTTAATGTATTTTAAAACCACTGTAGGCTTGAGAGTTCCTGGAATTATTTGGATACAACTTTTTGACCTTCTCTATTGGCTGGTTGTATTCTAATTTTAGGTAGAATAAAAGAGCCTGGTTTATCTTAAAAGTCCAGTATAATTCTTTTAGGTATGCAAACAACTAGTTTGCTTGAAAAGTAGAGTTCGTTCTTTGCATCTCTTCCCAAAACTAGTATTCAAAACTTCGTTTTCACAGAAGTCTAAGTCTAGGTAAACAATTCGCCGCAAGTTTTACTTTAACTCCTCTTTCTTATTTCATCTACAATTTACATCACAAAATGCAAAAATGTACTTTCAGAATTAAACTGGTTGGAAATTTTTTTCTTTAGCTCTTTACATATGAAGCTGATTACAATGCATACATTAGCACCATCGCTTGTTAGCGATCTGTCCGTACTCTATGTAAACTATTAGACATATGCTTTTGTATGTTCTTCTCTAAGGAATTATCATCTATTATGACGTCTTTACGTGTGCTTCTTAGGACGTCTTGAGCTTCCAACTACAAAGATCAAATAGCAAGCAAGAAATAGCCTCTAGCACTTTTTCGCTTGTTCATTCTTCTAAACTACGAGTGTTTTCAACCCAAATCATACAAATTATTCCCTCTCTTCATGCAAAGAAACCAAAGTAGGCTTTCGGTGACTAAAACTCACTAAAAGTTCTTCAGCCATACTTATACGTTGTGGGTTCGACGATATATTCGAATCTGCCTATAAATGATTCAATTTCCATAATATCAGACTTATTTCACCATAACAATATTGACCATCCCACTTTTAGATCTGATTAAAGCATATCTCACATCAACATATTTTGTGTTTTAAGTAACTTTTTATGAACAAACCTCAGGAGCAGCCATGGGATCTCCGCTGTCACCAGTGGTAGCCAACATCTTCATGGAAGCTTTTGAGGAGGAAACCTTGGAATCGTTTCCATTAAAGCCAAAATTATGGTTCAGATGTAAACGACACTTTTGTAATATGGCCGCATGTTCCAGAAAGCCTCCCTGGGTTTCTTGATCATCTGAATTAATAACATGCTATTATAAAATTTACAATGGAAATTGAATCAGAAGGCACATTTCCCTTTCTAGATTTTCTTGTACAAAAGAAAGGGGATGGTTCCTTAGGACACTCTGTATATAGAAAACCAACGCATACGAACAGGTACCTAAATGTAAATAGCCACCATTATCCAGCACAAAAGCAATCAGTTATTAATTCATTGGTTTACAGAGCCCTCGCGATTTGTGACCAAGATTCTTTCCAATCGGAGACAGAGAAACTGACTCAAGCTTTAAGAGGGAATGAATATTGCACTGAAGATATTCGACGGTCAATTAGAAAATATAATAATCTTACTCCACGAATTAATATTAATAAGGAATTACCGATAGGGAGTGTAGTTCTTCGAATTATACACGAAACCACAGACAAGATTGCAAGGTTACTTAGCCAGTCCAATATACGTACAATCTTTAACACACAAAAGAAAATTGGACAATGTTTGCGATCGCTAAAGGATATTTATTCCTTTCCAAATGGAAGGAGTATGTGCAATTCTTTTTTCCTGTAGTGATGTGTTTATTGCAGAAACTGGACGATCCATATCCACTAGACTGAAGGAACATGAACGATGTATCAGAAAAAAACAAATTGTACAATCTGCCGTATCTGAACACCAATATTCCACTGGACATGTCGTACATATAAAAGGAATCAAAGTTCTTGCATTGGTTTCGGGATTCTATAAACGGAAAATTAGAAAATCTATTGAAATTATAAACATCCTAATAATCTCAGAGCTTCAGTCTACATCATACGTGGAAACCGATCGTTACACCAAGTCACAGGTCGATTATAAATAGCCTGCCTGGGTCTCACCGAGTTCATTCAGTGTTCCGCTCTCGTAAAGTACAGATCCCTGAAGATGTCTCGTGCAATCGAAGGCGAAACGTCGGAAAGAGATTTCATTTTGATACGGTCTAATCCCAAGAACCATGAGTTCTTAAATATCTTAATGTATTTTATAATGTAGAGGGTTCTGGATTTATGTGGATATAACGTTTTCTCCTTCTCTATTTGTTGGTTGTATTCTAATGTCAAGTAGATTAAAAGTCCAGTTCTTGTCTACTATTAGTAGCTCTAGAAATTCGATATTCTATCCTATCCCCAATAGCTAAGACATTGGGCTCCTTCTTTCTGGAAACAATGCTCAACCTGCTTGATCGGACAGCATTTTAATATATTAAGGAAACTCTTAAATTGTGATAGGGGCTTTTCTTCTAAAATACGATAAATGAAAGAGAAGAGAAGTAGTTTGGGACCTCATCAAGACTTTGTCAAGTGTAAACGCAAATGATAAGAAAAACTGCTTGCTTAATTTGATTAGAACGATTCTATTATCCCAACTTTGTAATATAAGAAGCATAGATTCTGAGCATTTCACCTTCACTTCACTACTTAAAAATTGTATTATTACCCAAAACGATTTTTAAATAAAAGTGTTAAGAAATGGAGAAATCAGTCTATTTTGGTCTGTTTAAAATAACTAGTTTGTATTCTTGTATTGTATTATTGTATTCTTTTCATAAAGCATCAATGTTGAATCTCCACAAAATGGCTATCCATCTTGACTTATGATAAATTGTTGATAAGTTTAGACTAAATACAATAGTCGATACAAACTGAAGGGTCTGAATTTTAAATTAACAAAACCGGAAGTTGCTCTTAATTATGTCTTTTTTAATCAAATTGGGTTATATAACTTTGAAATTTTTCAAATTAATTTTTTAAATCTCCTGTGTCGCCTGGTACAAGTAGACAACCAAAACCATCAGCGTATATATTAATTTAACATTCCCTGACATTTTCTGAAACTTATTATTTATATTTATCTTCACAGAAAAGAAACGAACAAAAATTTCTGTTTAAAAATTTTACTTTAGTTTCGCAAAATAAATGGACATTCCTAAAAGGCTTTATTGTTGCAATAACCGCGGTGAGAGAATTCCATTTTAATTATATTAATTCAATAAAATATACCCGTCGTGCTCATTATTTGCCATTTATTGGCGATCGAGATCTTTGAAGAAGAATTATTATTGTGTAGGCTTTTTGACAGACTATAATTTACCAGTTAGTCGTTGTTAGGAAATTTTAAAGCATCAAAAAGAATACGCTTAAAGGGGCCCCCAGATTATGGTCGATAATATTGTTTATTTATAGTACTTTATCTCCTATCGGTCAAGTTTCTCTGATTATCAGGAATATATATATATATATATATATATATATATATATATATATATATATATATATATATATATATATAATTAATTCTTTATTAAATTCTACAATTAATTCTAATTACTTTTCATGTAACATCATGTCCTAGATATTTTAATCAGCTGTAGAAACCACAGTTTGGTTTGTAGGAAAAGGGTTTGCACTTTTTTTTTTAATATCTATTAAATGACATCAACTTCCATTTAAGTTAAAACTTTTAAATTTTTTTCTATTCTTTTCAAAATTTAAATCGCCCTTTTTCGAAGTGATGAGCTGAGCGCTTGTGCGATTTTTTTTTTTAAACTTGTTTAATGACTCCACTCAGTGATGTTAATTATCACCATCTTGATAAAGATACTTTTTGTATTTGAGCAATATCACAAAAATAAAAAAAATTAAATAGGGTAATTTTTATCTTTTGGATATATTGACCAAACCATCTCTATTTACAATTGGGCACAATAATATTGACCGTCTTGGGGCTCCATAACACTCAAAGTTTTTATATCATACAACAGGGTGTTACAAATATTTACAAACTAGACTAGCTAAATGATAAAGACGAATTATTAAAAAGATGTCTGTTCGTGTTATTATGAGTTTTGTACTTGTAGCAAAAGTTGTAATGTAGAAATTTTAAGGACGTTTGTGTTCTAGGCAACATTTATATGGAATATATTTTGAAGTAATTTTATAAAAATATCGATCGCTTTAATGGTGACTAACTGTCTTTTGAACTAACACACCCTTTCCGCGTTTTTATATCGGATCTATCAGGGGTTCGACGCGGAAAATGGAATAAGTATGAGTAACGCATTGCTTATTTTTTCGCAGTATACATCAACAAGCATCAAAATAAATATAGAAGAAATTTAAAAGTAACTGAGAAAATTGACAAATATGTACCAAATTATTATTATCTTTAATGTTAAAAAATTAAATACGGTCTAATTAAAAATTAACTAAAATTAAAAAAACTTTACAAAACCCTGCCTAATGTATAAGTTTGCCACAGTTTTTAATTTGTAATTTTATTAAAATTTTACGTTCAATCTCGTTTAAAAATCGAAACGTAAACTTATATTTTGCTTGTAAAACATTCAAATTTTAGAACTTTTAAAGTTTTGTCGCCATGTGAACTACTTATGTGCGTTATCTTTAATAATTACTGCCACAAAAATTCCTGAAATGTTATTTCTATTTCAAGGTTACCTCCAAACTTATAAGATATATTAATCTGGTATTTTTTTAGTCCCCTGGTTAAATTAAACCATTCCTTGGAAGGTACTCTATAGAGTGTCCTTTTAGTGTGTCGAAGCTCTATATTTTCTTTATTTTTAAATATTTTAAGGGATGGAAAAAATATAATGGGACAGACTGTATATTATTTTATTTTTGAATGCACCTCGTTTTGCTCATTTTTTGAAATATGGTTACATTTGTCTTAACCCAATATTCTAAAAAATTCTAATTTGCTACGCAAGTTTTACATGATCCTATTCCTTATTCAATATTTCCATTCTACATACCTCGCTAGAAATATACGGAGTGAAGTAAAACAAAAACAATCCATTTTCTCAAGGATTTCAAATGGTACAACCTGCATATTATGATCATTTTGAAAATTTGAAATCTTTTAATGCCCTTTTAGTTTTGTTAAGCATTATTTATACCTGAACTTGCTATTGGCTGAGATATTCAATGATTTATAAGCTCAAACTCTACATTCAAAAACTAAGCTAGATGACTCTCGGTAGAAATCAATAAAAGTTGTCATACTTTACTAAATCACTTAACATTCTTCAATTAAGAACCTTTTAAATGTTTGCATAAGAAAAAAATCAACACACCTATAATTAACTACAGAGAAAATTAAAATTTAATGTTAAGCAATACAGTCACAATAAATAAGTTGAATCAGAGCAACTGCTGAAACTCGCCACCACCTACATCAATACAAGCCCTTAAACGGGTTTTAAATGAATCGGCTACATTTCTTAACATTTATAATATAATAATAAACGGCTTTTTATTTCCAAAAAGAATCACAAAGAAAACAATAAAAAATATTTATAAGAGATAAAAACAGAGGGAATCCAAGCGAAATCTAGCCCACTGGCTACTCCGACTCATCCAAGGATGAGTCCATTCAATATCCCCAGCAAAATTAAACGTAAATTAAGTTTATTCTAAAATAGCACATTAAACATCTACATATCGTATTTAATATTATTTTTGAATATAACATTTAATTTTATCAAGAAATTATGTTGCGGAAAATTTCCCGTATCATGTTATTCATGTTTTCTTTCCTCGAAGCAGTAGTCCTATACACTTTTTAACGTGTCCACCATAAGAAAAAGTCCATCTACGTTAGATCTGGTGATCGTGGTGGCTATCCCTTCCTATCCACCGTAGCATTGGTGAAAAACATTGTTCAGGTGTACTCATTAACAGGATGAGCATGATGTGCAGGAGTACCATCTTGAACAAACAACATCCTTTGTCTTAAATCGTCCGGTACCCCTTTTAAAATATTCGGCAAGCCTTGTTTCAAAAGCCCAAATAAACCACTAACCGTATTTTCAAAAAAATATAGCCCTATCACGTAATTGCCAATTATACCACCCCAAAAGCATAGAGACTACATTTCCTGGCTGTGGGTTAATATACGGTTGATGGAAATTGTGTCGGTTAACGCAGACAAAACATTACCCTAGTCTGCTAATAATGTTCATTTAATTCTTGATGAAGCTGAAAATGATAAAGATGCATCGTTTTGACATTGCATGAACAGAACTTGAAAAATTATAAACCTTTTTCTTCCACTTACATTTAGATTTTCGGTGAAGCTTAGCATAACCTCTGAGTCGTTTTGTTCATTTATGGCTGTTTTTGTTCTGTCTTTATTTTCGTATGCAAGACTTTCTGTTCTGCTAAGACGCTCTTTAAGATTGCCAAATGATTATCTGGAAGGCTGTTTTCTATTAGGATACCGTTGTTTGTAAATTTGTAATACCAGTAAAACAAGACCACTATTTAGGGACAGTTAACATATAATAATTTGGTATTATGTGCTTGACATAACAATACCCCCCTTTTTTGTTTTAGTTCCGTCGCTATTTTGTTTAATATTCGAATGCATTTTTTTTTGCTTATAAAATATTGGATTGTAAATAGCTTGTTGAGGTATAGGGAATATTTAATAAAATTGAAAGAGCATTAAAAGATATTTCCAACACGATCATAATATACAGGATGTTTCATTTGAACATTTTAAGAAAATTTAGTGTTTTTGTTTTAACTGACCCCGTATATTCCTAGCGAGGTATACAGAATGGAAACATTGAACAAAGAAAAGGATGATCTTGTAAAACTTATGGCATAGTGAAACAGCAACGTTTCGTGGTATTTTTAAACATACAGGACATCAAAGACATGGTGACTTTAACCAAAATGTGACTACATTTCTTAGAAGACTCGGTATAGACCCCTATAATCATATATCAAAAGAATGAGCAAAATGAAGCGCATTAAAAAATAAAATAATATGCAGGGTGTTCAAAAAAATAAAAGTTCGGGTTACGGCAAATTTGGGCGACACCCTGTATATTCAAAAATATTTTCTAATTATGCCCCTCAACACTCTATGACTTTTTTATCTATATTTTTTCCATCCCTAAAAATTGAGGAGATATAGAGCTTTGACAAACTATTTGGACCACCTGTATATAATATATACTTTTTAGCCAGTACCGGTATTATAATAGTATATCCTCAGACTAAGAAACAAATGAAGAATTTGACCTCTAAGGCGTGAAATGTAAGAAGCTGTCAAGTTGATATGGGGATTTTTGTCATATTTTGAGAAAAATTGGAATCTTTGTCACTATTACTCAAATCATTGAACACTGTTTAATAGCCCACAAAATGTTTTTTTATTACATACACGAAAATTTTAAGATGAAAGATGGACTATATATTTTGAGAAAAAAAATAAAACGTAAAGGACTATCAAATGACACAACTATTTTCAGTCCTATTTACTCCTCTAAATATGGAAGCATCAAAATGATCCTTCTCAATATGGCGGCTATTCGTAAATATATCAACATCTAAATAATGGAGAATAAAAATTCTTTAAAATTTAAATATCTCAAGAATTTTTTACCTCACATAAACGCTAATTTAAATGTTCTTATGAGTGTGCAGGCTAAGTTTAGGGTTTTTAGAACACATTAGACCACCTCGTAAATAGAAAAGCAGAGTAATTAGCCCCCACGTTCATAGGAATATTTTAGTTAAGGGTGACTTGAGAAATAAATACTTGAGTTTTGTTAATTTTCCAAAAATTTTTACTTACCGAATATTTAGGTTTTCTCCCATTTTCAAATGGGTAATTTTATTAACCCTATATCTCGAGTACAAAGGCTTTGCCCCCATTTTCATTAATTTAAAAAATATATCTTCAAAATGACGCCTCGCCGCCATCAATCACCAAATATACAGAAAAAATAATAGATTATTCTTCTATTTGATGAGTATGCCAAATCAGAAAATTATTGACTTGGTAGGTTTAAAAAATAAAATGAAAGGGGTGGGCTAAAGAAACATTTTTTTTTTTAATTTTGTTTGCATAGCTTCAGGTTTGTTAATATATTTAAGCACATATGAATATAAAAACGAGCTGGCTTTGTAAGAAAACATAGGAAAAAAAACAGTTTTAGAATATAAAATATATATATATATATATATATATATATATATATATATATATATATATATAAAGATCTTTTTAAGATCTTTTTTAATTTTTCTTGAGCTTTCCAATAATTGATGTATAACAAGGTAAGATTATTATTTTTCTTGAGCTCTAAAAACCAAAATAATTGTTTTTTTTAAAGTAGGCTTTGATTACGACATGGCATTTCAGATTTCTAATTGTTAATAATGAAACAAAAAAGACCTATTCAATAGATAATGAAGCAAGAAACGCAGCTATAATAGAAAGTGTCAACAATCATTTTGTGTTCAACTGAATAGTACTTGTTATCATTTTCTCATTGTGCCATTCTAAAGTACTTTGGACAGATGAGTTTTTCACAAAGTTTGGGTTCAATGTGTGGTGTGGCATTATAGGTAATTCCAAACAATGCACTTCTGCTTTAAATCACTCATAACAATTTGTATTTTAGATAACCGTTTGATTGGGCCGTTCATTTTCCAAGAAAATTTATCGGGTAACAGATATTTGCAACTATTACGGGAACAAATTATTCCAGAAGTTATACTAAACGACCTGCAAAATATTTGGTTCCAAATGGAGATTATTCGCAAAAAATGAGGTCAACGAGAGCTAGAATTTGGATATGATGTCAAAAATGTGTGGAAAATGAACTTTATTATTTTTTTTTAAAGTTAATTTAAATTTAGTTCAAATAGAAATACACAATTAAGTTAGGTTAACAATTAGAAATCTGAAATGCCTTTGGCTTGGTTGATGTCGGTCTGGAAATTGTTCTTCGTATGAACGCGCAGCTGCTTGTGTATTTCTATTTGCTTTAAAATAAAGTTCTATCATATCCAAATTCTCTTCGTTGGAATAATTACCCTCCATTTTAAGTAGTATAAGAAACTCAAATAAACTTTGTAAAAACTCGGCACAATGAGAAAATGATAACAAGTACTATTCAGGAACACAAAATGATTGTTGACATGCGGCATTCTTTTGTTTCATTATGACCGCCATGCGTAATCAAAGCCTACTTAAAAAAAAACAATTATTTTGGTTTTTAGAGTTCAAGAAAAATAATAATCTTACCTTGTTATACATCATTGGAAAGCTCTTAAAAAATCTTTCCAAAAATACAATAATCCAATATGGCGTCGGTAAGAAAATAAAAAGTTGATGCCAATATCTCAAAAACAATTGAAGCTAGAAACTTCGTTTTACCTGCATAATGTTCCTCTAATAAAAGTGCCCTAATAATGTATAAACCATAAAACCATAATACGAGTCGTTTAGAAGCTACGGGCAAAAGTTGAAAATGCACCATTTTGATTTTTCCCAATTATCTTGAAAACCACAAAAGATATCCTAAACTTCAAAACGTCATCAAATTTGTAATAAAATTCTCTAAAACTTTCCTAATTTAACCCACCCTGTAGCTATAGCGGTTTACGAGATAGCAATGCATGTAAGCCAAATATATATATATATACATATATATATATATATATATATATATATATATATATATATATATATATATATATATATATATATATATATATATATATATATATATATATATATATACGTGAGAAAAACGCGCATTCACGTAAGATTATATATGCCTGAAAGTAGATAGACTAGACTTAAAACTATACTTAAAACTATATTCATTCCACGCACCATTTGTGACATTTGCTATATCATTCATGTCGTGATGTTTAGCCACGCATATGTAGTAATCTTGGGAGATATCCATTCCACTTAAGGCATGGCAAGTTTTTCGTCTATCACTGTTTGCATCAAATGATGGTTAATACCAGAGTAACTTGAAAAGTTCATGCAAGATTAAGGAACTAATGTTAACGCTCGCTCTTGAAAGTAGTGAGTGAGGTCTTGCTTATCCATGTACTTTAAATATGGCCAAAATATCTTATTCATTGTCTGCTCCACCGTTTTAATAAATATTTATTTGCAGAAATTAAAAAAAACGACTTTTATGATCCGACTACGTAATGTTTTTTTTTAAGGAATAAACTACTTTAAAAATACATATATTGAACCTGTCCCACTTTGAAAAGTCTTAAGAAAATAGAGTTTCTTAATCGATTTTCAAAATCTGTATCTTCGGTAAGATCTCTTTCTAATTATTAATTCCGTTCACTGAATTTGGACAGACTTAAGTGAAGACTTAAGAAGAAAAATAGGACAAATTATCAATAATTGTATTATCATTTTTATAATAATATTTTAACATATGAAGTGAAAAAGTTAGAGAGAATCTACTATAACTCGATAAATTACTGCATATCGTCTTGGCTTACTATGATATCTTGTGGAAAACCGTTCTATTCTTATATAAAAATTTGTCTTATGGTTGTAAGCACTTGAAGAGCAATCTGCAAATGCTCTATCGTATTATAATCCTATAAAATTATTACATTTTGCGATTTCCAAAACTTGTCTGCCATACGTTCGTGCCTCTACCAGCTTGAACAGACTGCCTGTCACATTTCAGGTAGTAGTAAGAAATCTTAGCGAGTTAGAAGACACACAACATTAATGCCAATATTGACAAATGAATGACATATTGATATGTTAGTACTGTAAATCATAGGTTAAATCATATCAATAGTTGTATGATAATATTTTCACACAGAAAAAAAACAAAGAAAAAGTTAGGTAGGACCTACTCTAGTTCAAAGATTTGCTTCACATAGTCTTGGTGTACTTTCTCTACTAGACTCCATATAATATCTTTTAGAGCAGCGTTCCATTCTTATATACAATTTTGACTTATGTTTTTAAACGTTTAAGGAGCAATCTGACTCTTCTTTACATGTCTTCCTGAATAATCCCACACAAATTTGTCTGCAATATGCTCGGGCTTCTGCCATCTTGATAAGACCAACTGCTTGACACATTTCAGGTATTTATAATCCTTAAAGTAATGCATGCCAAACTTGACAACTGAATGATATAATGGTATGTTAGTTTAGCATACATATAACTCTTTGCAAAAAGAAAAGGATCCCTAAAATTGTGCGATTTTTAGGACCAAAACTTCAAATAGACAGTCCATCAGATACAAGGAAATTAACCACATTAACTTCTCGTGTCGCAGTATGATTAGGAAACCCGCAACAACATTGGGTAGGTGTTGCCAGAAGCGTCTACTTGTTTCAAAAGACAATACCAGCCAAGTGGATGCAGTACGTCGAGGACTGGCAACTCTGGGCGAAGTGCGAGGCCAACAGCGTCGGTCCCGGGTGTAGTGCTATGAGAATATATCTCCATATATCCCAGCTATACGGAATGCAATACAAACTTTAGGGGGTAATTTATTTTACATTGGATATGGATCTTCTCGTCACAGTGTTGTTTGTCTTTGATTGTACGAGTTTGAACTGTATGTCATTTATCTAGAACCGCCTCTTTATAAATTTAGATTTAGCGCTCTTAATGATGAAGATAAAAACAAATGATACCTCAAACTTGGGGATCTCCGCAGACTATAGGAAGTGTTACGAACATTATATTATTAACTCTACAAATCGATTTTAATGTTATTTAAATAACAAGGCCGAATTATTTGCTGTGTATTTTAAGTCATTCTAACCCTGTATGTATTCAGTGAAAGCGAATTTAATATACAGAGCTGTTATTGAAGATACGAGTTTTGAAAATCAATTCAGATCGCTTATTTCTTGAAACCTGAGTTTCATATATATAGTATTCCAATACTTAACTGGATAAGGGTGGTGTTAACGAGATGAGCGGTGTCTACAATAGCGTTCAAGTAATAATGAAGCTGGTTCAAGCAAATGCTAAATATGTCCACTTTGCCGTTTGCCGGTCATAATGTTAATAATAATATAGTGACTAATGATGGCGGTGGCATTGTTATCACAGCATTTTTCTCTGCCCTATAAATCATCTATAGGCTCTTTGGACTTAGTATTGAAACGAGGGACCTCTTAATTTCAATTACAGATGAGGTATAACTCTAAAGAAGCTAAACTACATCCGCTTGTCATCTGCTGCAATCAATTGTAGCAATAAATATTCGATACTTTGAGATTTTAAAGGCTCTCACAAAAAAATAAATTGAAATCATCTAAAAAAAAAAGAAAAAAATCCAGAAACTTTGGTTTTAAAAAAGAAAATTGCCAGAGAGCTTTCTCCCCGGGTATGGGTATCAGCTCCCCTTCTATTAGAAAGAAATTTGAATGTGAACTAGGACAATGAAAAGAAGTGTAAAAAATACTTCTAATAGTTTTTATCCAACCCTATGATATCCTGACAATTATTCAAGAAAGTAGTTAGTGTAGTAAAGGTAACCTATTTTTTCAAAGCTCAGTGCTTAAATAAGACGGCAGTTAATTAAAATTTTAAATAGGAAATTAATAAATGATTATTTAAAATAACTGTTTACCCTTCTTTTACAATAAAAGTATAACTGCAAAAAGTAATACGCACCAATATTTGATAGATGATGACTAAATAAATCTCCTAGAATTTATGACATACAGGGTCTTAAGAAAGTTTTGGTGACGTATTATTTTTTTTTAAATAAAAAAGGCCTTTGCATTACTTAATACTTATTTCACTAACATGAAATATGTAACAAAGAACTATTTGTATTATATAAGTGTTTTATCTTTGCATCTCAATGTTAAGTGTTAATTATAATAAAAAGCGTAATCAATTTGGGTCCATGTCTTAGTCAGTAAATCTGATAGTAAACTAGTTTTAGGTATTTACTGCTAACTACAGAAATGTTGTTAGCAAAAGCGAGGTATAGCTTTAAAAAAGGAGATTAACTTTAATGTTAGTGTTTAGTATTTAGATGTATGTAACTTATTATCAAACAGTATTACGGCAGATATTCTTAAGACAAGGTGCATATAACTTTTAACTCATTTATCAGTATCAAAACATCATGTAAAGATTACTTATTTCTAAAAACAAGTGGACTAGTTTAGCAAATTTAAAAACCAAATCGATAAGTTGCCTAACTGCAGCTACTCAAATAATATACAGGAAATGTATAAAATTTAATTCTAGAGTCAAAAATATGAAAATAAATTTAAATAAATGTATTTCCATAGACGCTTTGTTTTAGTGTCTGTTATATGCATATTATTTAAATAAGTATTCCCTAAGATCTCTGAAGTACCGTTAACACATTTTTACCAGTGGATAGCGTGTTAGCAAATACATGACATATATTTAAAGAAAAAATGAGCCAGAAAGTTTTTTTTTAATTTGATACTATTTTTTGAATTGACAATTAAAACTAAACGATGTTTTTATTGTGTACTTTTTTCATGCGATGAGCTATTTTGGAGAAACAAATTTAGATATGTTTTAATGCACAACCTTGAACTTTGGCGTTATTAAAATGTAAATAAAACCAGAACTAACATTTATTTGGATTTTATCTTCATGACCAAATATCATGAAACAAAATAAGCCTCCCAACAATACATATATATATATATATATATATATATATATATATATATATATATATATATATATATATATATATATATATATATATATATATATATATATATATATATATATATATATATATATATATATATATATATATATATATATATATATATATATATATATATATATATATATATATATATATATATATATATATATATATATATATATATATATATATATATATATATATATATATATATATATATATATATATATATATATATATATAAGTTGGGATGCTTATTTTGTTTCATGATATTTGGTCATGAAGATAAAATCCAAATAAATGTTAGTTCTGGATTTATTTACATTTTAATAAGGCCAAAGTTCAAGGTTGTGCATTAAAACATATCTAAATTTCTTTCTCCAAAATAGCTCATCGCATGAGAAAAGTACACAATAAAAACATCGTTTAGTTTTAGTTGTCAATTCAAAAAATAATATCAAATTAAAAAAAACTTTCTGGCTCATTTTTTCTTTAAATATATGTCAGGTATTGCAATGAATGCATAGATGACAAATTTTGAATTATATTTTCTAATTCGAAAACTTGTTTGAAGACATTCAAGAAAACAGTTTTTTTCCCTCTTTGTTCTTATCATGGGCACATTCGTATTCGATGAATATCTATATGATTTCAATAATTGGTTTCTAGATCCAGTCCAGTCTTTATTCTAATTATTGGATGATAAAATTGTCAATTTTGTTCATTCATTCAATTATATGAGATTTATATTTATATATATATATATATATATATATATATATATATATATATATATATATCTCAATCTCAATCTTTTTTACTTATAATTGAATGAATAAATAAAATTGACAATTTTATCATCCAATAATTAGAATAAAGACTGGACTGGATCTAGAAACCAATTATTGAAATCATACAGATATTCATCGAATACGAATGTGCCCATGATAAGAACAAAGAGGGAAGAGAACTCTTTTCTTGAATGTCTTCAAACAAGTTTTCGAATCAGAAAATATAATTCAAAGTTTGTCATCTATGCATTCATTGGAATGCTCCCTCAAAACAAGGTCGTTTGACATTTACTTCAACTACCTCGAAAGCTTCTAAAACAGTTAAGTTGCCTAGTTTTTCCAAAGCAGTTAGACTAATGTCGAACACTCAAATGCAAAATTGACGTTTGAATTCAAATTAAAAAAAAATGTAACAGTATACCTGATTTTTACTTTTACAACACAGAAAATAAAGTTTCAGACTTACCCAAATACATGTAGCCAACATAAGAAATATGTAGTTCTGCCTGTCAATTTCATCTATCTTTGAGTTACATCAGACTCGAAGTTTCTGACCGTAAAATTGAAGTTAGTGTTGGAAATAAAAGAAAGGAATCAATTTGCCGACATATTCGAATGAGTATTTAATGTGATTCTTTATATTTAGTTTTAATTTGTGTATTATAATAATATTTATAATTTCTTTTTATGCATTGCTGCTAGACAACAAAATATAAGAGTTTTTTTCTTCATCAATTCCGTATAGATTTCTTATTATAATACTTAGCATGCCACAGGCAAAAAAATCGGAAAATTTATATCTATTACTTTAAATAAACTTCTGGATATATCAAGTGCACCAACGAAATTTTTGGGTCAACTTTAAAGTGATATATCACAGAAACTAAAGAAGATATCTCGATGCGCTTTTCAACTTTTATAAGAAACTTCTTGTAGAATGGACCTAATGGGTTGCGGTTTTAGTTAGACCATACATTTTATTATAAAGGGTGTTTTTAAAAATCGATGAATTTTTTGGAAAATTTGATCTAAGAGACGATCTTGGAAAAAGTGTATAAAACTTTTTTATGTCTTATAGGGTGATTTGGGAGGGTATTTAAAAAAGACAATTTTATTTTTTTATTGAAGAGCGCCACTCATTTTACTTTTTACCCTGTAACTTTTTGATGTTACATTCTTTAATGACATTGTCCTGGTGATTATATAGGATGAATGCTTTTACGATATTCAAATAAAAAAGTTTATATTTATATTATATATATATATATAAAAAAGTTTTTATTTTATATTTTCCTACAGGGGAGTCAGAAAAATCCACTACGTAAGGCAAGACCAGCTTTCATAAGAAGTAACTGAAAAGAAAAACACTACTGATAATTGTTTCGAACATTTAAGGTTTAATATTATTGGATAACATGCTAAAATAAAACACAATAATACCGATTTCTAGAATACCGGTTTCCCAACAACATTTTTTTTTTTAAATATCCTGTGTATTTTAACTTGAATTGTGCGTAACATTCTAGACACATTTTGTGTTACATTTCCTATAACTAAATTCAACAGGTTTTGACAAAATGGCGTCTGACAATTTACATATTTAACATTTCATAAAGCTTTAAATGCTAGACAGCCTAGTTTATTACAAACTGTTTACACTTCCAATACGAATTTTTCGCGATATATCATCGGCATATCCGGGAATGTAAAAGTTATTCTATTGATCATAAATTTTATTAGTTATCAATAAAAATACATTTTGGCGTATCTTAGTTTTTATTATTTCCTAGTTTTATTATTCCGAATATTTTACAAAAAACGTTTAAATTTAGGTATTGAAAATGTCACACAAAATATGTCTAGAATGTAAAGCACAATTCAAGTTAAAATATACAGGAACTTCCATAAAAAATAAAATTTATGTTGGTTACCATGGAAACCGGTAATTCTAGAAATTCAGTAGTATTTTGTCTTATTTTAGTATACTATAAATACTATAACTATAAATTTTAGGAATATTTATCAACAGTCTTTCCCTTTTCAATGTGTTCTTACGGAGGCTCGTCTTTGGGCCTTCGATAATAATTACTTGTCTGCTTATAAAACAATTGAATATAGGGTTCGCGATGCTAGAAAGATCATTAAAAGTGCGCTATGCCTTATCGTATTTTTATGCGCCAGGATACAAGCCAAACCTATTATTAGTGTAACTGCTTTGTTTGTCAAGTTTCTAAAAAAAAATCCAACCGGTCCCGACACCTTCAACCATAGAAGAAAAAAGTTACTTTAGAATCAAAAAAAGAATATTCATATTCATATTTTTCAAATTAACAACTATTTTGTTTTAAACAAATTGTCTCAAATTTTTCGTTACCCTGTATAAACTTTTTTATTTGAATATCATAAAAGCATTCGTCCTATATAAACACCAGGACAATGTCATTAAAATAATGTAAAGCTGAAAAGTTATAGAGTATAACGTAAATTGGCTGACTCTTTAAAAAAAAAGTCATATTTCTACAAATGGATTGGATATCGAAAAACCCATGAAATTGTTTTTTTTAAATACCCTACTAAATCGCACTATAAGATATAAAAAAATGTTTATACAATTTTTCCAAGATCATCTCTTAGATGAAATTTTACAAAAATTTCATCGTTTTTTAAAACCACATTGGGTCTATCTTACAAGAAATTGCCCATATCAAGTTGGAAGACGCATTGAGATATCTTTTTTAGTTTCTTTAAAGTTGAATCAAAAATTTCGTTGGTGCACTTGATGTGTCCAGCAGTTTAGTTTAAAAAGGTACATTTATTCGATACTTTGTTTCAAATCCTGGGAAACAAATTATTTTATGCTATATAACACATTTATTATGGCGATAAAAAAATAAAAATATTAATATGTTAATACATATATCTATTTAGTGATTAGATACACACAGCAGCAAAAAAGTCCGATTTATAACTGGATCCCTGCAAAAAAAAGCCTAGGAATTTTTAAGAATACTATCGGCAAAAGTTATCGGATTTGTTTTTAAAAAACGCAAATTCGTGTACCGATATTAAAGGTTGACTGACATTGACCTACAGTCATATCGATAGCCTGGAAGGTCCCAAAATCTTAAGTATACCTGACAAGATTTAATTAAATCTTTAGATTGACAATTAAATAAAAATTAGGTAGTATTACAGACACTGCTACAGAAAGTCTCAACTGGGCACTCAAGCAAAAAAATTAGATGGGATAGATTTGCCAAATAATAAATGACATATAACTGTTTGTAATTTAAGTTTTTCAAACATATTACCGGCAACAGTTATTATGTTTGTTAAATCATTGAAATTCGTAAACCAATATATTTTAAGAAATGACATCGACCTACAGTCATGTTGTTAGTCTGGAAGATCCCAAAATCTTAAGCTACTTCACAAGATTTGCTTAAGTCCTTAGACTAACAACTAAATATACCTCGAGAAGTATTACAGATACTGGCGGAGCAAGACCCGATTGTTCCCTTATGCAAAAGAACAAATGGGGTAGGGTTGTCAAATAATAAATGACATTTTTGTTAACTTGTGTACAGGGTGTCCGGATTTGGTTGCAAAAGCAGGGTGTCTCGCTTATTTTTAAAGATAGAACCTTGCGGTTTTCACGAACCTGAGCTAATTTTTTGTGAAACTCATGAAGCCGTAAACAAAATTTTTATAGCCTTCTTCGTTTATGAGATACAGGGCGAAATAGAAAATTTTGCATTTTGGGCCCCCCCCTCGTATCTCGGTTATCCTTTAACTTAACGCAAAGGGAAAAAATGCTTCTTATGCAGTTTTTTACGCTGGATCCAGTGGCGTAGTCATATTTTTCATTTGAGTTGTTATTTTTTAGATATGACCCAAAGTTGTGTTTTTATTTTTGTCCAGAAATTGATTTGTCCTTTCAAAGGCTTCTCAAAAATATATAATAGTATGGGTCTATTTTAATAAACTACAACAAAAATCCTATTTTTATAATTAACATCCCAAATTTTGCAGTAGGCCATGCAAAACAATGCTGCCTTTTATTTAAAGTCGTTAACAATATCTACATCCTAACAATAAATCAAAATAAATATATATTTAAGTTTATTTATCAAAATATGTATTGATAATTTCGAACCAAAAAAGTACCACCTACCTAGATTTATGTAACACAAGAACAAAACAGTAATAAATTATTATGTAACAAGCCTTTCAGCAAAACTCAACTGTCGTATAAGAACTACAGTAACCAAGGAAATCAAAAGAACTGTTTAAACTGATTTCCATTTTGTTCTATGCATGCTTCGCACAATTTTCGTATTCGTTTTAGGGAATTAAGCAAAATAACGGGATAATTTTGTAAATAGCGAAAATTTTCACTTATTGCATTTCCTAAATCTTGGACATTATCATAGTGGTCTTTGTAAATTCTATTTTTCAGATATCCCCATAGAAAGAAATCTAAAATCGACAAATCTGGGGACCTAGGGGGCCATCTTATAGGTCCATTTGTTCCGATCCATTGATTGGTAAAATTATTGTCCAGAAATAATCTCGTCATTCCAGAATTGTGTGCAGGAGCACCGTCATGTTGAAAATAAATTTCGTTAATTTGCGCTAGAGGAACATCGTCAAGTAATTCAGGTATCTGCCTCTAAAATTTCTATATAGCGATTGGCTGTTAGATTTCCCTCAAATATATAAAATTTTATATGTGTTCCTAATATGAAGCAGGACACATTTAGACCAAACCTGCCCTGCTGTCTTCTGGGAAATATTTGGTGTCGATTTTCCTGGGACCAGAATCTACTATTGTGCCTATTGAGTATACCAGAATTACTGAAATGTGCTTCGTCTGACCATATAACCTTCCTTTCAAAATCTCTAACCATATCGCATCTTTCTCGAAACCAATTGCAGAAGACTACCCGACGCTCTGCATCCCCTGGCTGTAAGTGCTGCACGAGCCTAAATTTGTATGGGTGGTATTTGTGCTTTTTTAGAATTTCTTGAACTCTAGTTTTTGGAATCCCTATGCTCTTTTCACTGACCCTACAAGAGTTTGTAGGGTAAGCTTCTGCATTAGCCAAAACCGTAATTTCCTCAGTCTCCCGATTTTCTTTATTATATGTTTTCGTACGAGGTTTGCTAAATGATCCGTGATTAAGTAAATTCTTTTTTATCCGATAAAAACTGGATATATTAGGTTGCCTCCTTTCTGGATATCTAAATAAAAATTAAGCAATAGTATTTCAACATACCTAAAAATTAACTATTTACCTGTTAAAATACATCTCAGAAGCCGCTTCAACATTTTCATTACTTAATATAAAACAAGCTAACATATCGTACTTTTCATTTTGTTCGAAAGTTTAGTTTTCTTCCATAATAATACAAATATATTTTTACACAATAAATAAATACAAAAAACTAGCGCTATATTTTATATACGCGTACAAAATTGGGAAATGTCATTTGCTTCCAAGAAAACAAAAGAAAACGGCATCGTTTTGCATGGCCTACGGCAAAATTTGGGATGATAATTATAAAAATTAGGATTTTTGTTGATGTTTATTGAAATAGACCCATACTATTATATATTTTTGAGAAGCTTTTAAAAGAACTAATCAATTTCTAGACAAATATACAGGGTGTCTCATTTAAAAAAATACAACTTTGGGTCATATCTAAAAAATAACAACTAAAATGAAAAATATGACTGCGCCACTGGATCCAGCGTAAAAAACTGCATAAGCAGCAGTTTTTCCCTTTGCGTTAAGTTAAAGGATAACCGAGATACGAGGAGGGTCCCAAAATGCAAAATTTTCTATTTCGCCCTGTATCTCATAAACGAAGAAGGCTATGAAAATTTTGTTTACGGCTTCATGAGTTTCACAAAAAATTAGCTCAGGTTCGTGAAAACCGCAAGGTTCTATCTTCAAAAATAAGCGAGATACCCTGCTTTTGCAACCAAATCCGGACACCCTGTACTTTTATCATCGACTGATGACCCTGGTAGTTTACACTGGACCTCTTGGACCTTGAGCACTGCTTATTCGCGGTGTATGGTAGCAACGCCACTGATTATATCCAGAAAAAAATGGAAAACGCAATTTAGTGTAGTTCGACCACTTTGACACTGAATATGTATCTAACAATAGATAATATGAAATAGAAAACTCATATGAAAATCATTATGCAATCTTATTTCTTTCTAATTATGAAGTAGAAACTTCAAGAAAAAAAACCCAAAGTAAAAAATATTCAAAACTAGTCTGATACCCATCAACCGTAATCAGAATTCTTACTGATTAAAAGTTATATGTATCTTCCTTTTATCAACTGAATACATGTATGTTTTGATTAACACTATAATCCGCCTTGTACCATCAAATAAATAAGTAATTAGAAACTTTGCGGGAAAAACTAACAGCCATGTAATGAGAAAACCTCATTTACGCCTTCATTGAAAAATCCTCAAAATTACTGCTACTTTCATTAGTTATTACAAGTTTTAATTCAACATGAAATTAGCAAAAGTACTTTAATATTTAGAACACGAGTTATATTACAATATTTTTACTGCTTTGTAAAATACAGTTAGCAAATTTTTAATGACATGAAACACGTCCAATAATAGTCAAAGTATTATTTAAAAGGGAATATTGAAGAAAAATGTCAAGCCTTTCTTGGGCCAAGTACACTTACGTATTTAGAGCAAAGATTTGTGGTTTCTCTGGGATCCCAGCCATGTGCTTTTTACGATTTTTTGCTCCTGCTAGTGTTCTAGTGCTCTGTAAATTATGCTTTTTTAAATTGATGTAGGCAATTGTAAATTGTTTGTCATAATCCAAAGAGAAAGATTTTAACGAGTGATAGGGTTGGCTGGGTTAGATCAACAACAAAGTCATAAACTTTGAAGATCTAAATCAGTTTGATTATCTACGTTTCGGTCTTTATTAGACCATCTTCAGGAGACTAAAAATATACATAAAATAATAGGCATATAAGTAAATACATGTACCTATACAGAATTAACAAGTACAACAATTAGCAAAACTGTACAGAATATAACCAGTTAAAATATGTTAAAATTTTCTTTTTCTTTTAATATGAATTATTTCATTTTTTTAATATGAAGTATTAGTTACAAAACAAGTGAAATCCTCTGTGCGACATTAATTTTAAAAACATAGATACTACTATTTTTTTTAGTTCCATGCATGAACTGTAATGGCGTATATATAGGCCAGACCAAGACTTAAAAACACGTATATCAGAACATAAAAGAAGCGCAAGACCTATAAATTTTCTTAACGATAAATCAAAAAAGCTATAGGCGAATATTTTCAAAGTTTTCTACACCCTTTTAACTTTGAAGGAACTAGGTTATTAGATGAAATGGTTCAAATTAAAAAAACATAAAACTACTATAAATAAAAAACAAGATATTGAAAAATTAAGTCCGACATATTTCAATCTAATTAACTCTAAATAACACCTGGTATATTATATTGGATATTAACATTTAACACTTATTGAGTAGCCCAAAAAATAAATAGCGATTTTATAATTTTTTATACCCTTTGATAGGAATCGAATTTTAGTAGATATTCGGCATTTAATAACATATCAACATTAAAAACAAATGTGTTTGTCTGAAATAATTCCTGTCTTGTCTCATAATGTTTTTAAAATTAATGTAACACAGAGGATCTCACTTGTTTTGTAAGTAATACTCATAATTATGTATATTTAAAAAAAAGAAATTTTAATTGGTTTGTTGTAATTGTTATATTTTGTATAGTTTGCTAATTGTTGTGCTTGTCCTGAAGATGGTCTAATATATACCGAAACGAATAGAATTAAACCGATTTAGATCTTCAAAGTTTATGAATTTCTTGTTTACCTAACCCAAGCAACCCCACCACTCAATTATACTCAGGGTCACTAAAAACAAAAATTAGGAGATTTTAACGTTTTGTTAACAACTATAAAGCCTCCTTCACCGTAAGTTGCAAAAGCCGCATAGGGTTGAAAAGCACTTATTTCAAAAAAGTTTAACTCGTTATCAAAGGCCATTAAGTTTTTCTTTTCGTCCCTTTTATAGAATTTTATTTAGACAAGTTTTAAATGTCGTTTTAATGTTTGCTCGAAAAGGTAATTCATAAATCCCTAACTGAGCGTTCCGAAAACGTTTTTAGATATATTCTAGCGAAACGATTCTGCTTAATAAGTAGACTTCAATATTTTCCTTATTTCTCCTATTTCTCCCTTTCCGAAAAGGAAATATTTCGTCAAATTCTGTGCAAAATCAGTAAACGAGACAAAATGAAAAGCGAAATTACCTATACTTTTATTTTTTTTTATAAAAAAAAACAGTTATAACAAAGGAAACACATAGAAACCTTTGTAAATAAAATATATATACCTGTAAATTGTTAATGTGAAACAAGGTATTTTCGATACTTTTGAAAGGTATCACAGTTGTTACTGAAGATAGAAGGATGCTGTTAAAATATTTGCATGACCTTCTTAGTTTTTGAAATACGAGGCGAAATTGAAAATTTGCACTTTCCAGACACTTTTCCAATCTTAGTTATAATACGAGCTAACGAAAAAGTGAAAATAGGATTATCTTAGAGGCTTTTACGTAGATGGCAATGGCTTAGTTAGTTTTTTGAGCCTCACATATTGAGTCACAGACCAAACTTGTATTTTTTAAGGAGAACACCTTGTATATTTTAAAGTAGCTAAAAGCACATCCTTTCGGTCTTCTCAAAAATATGTAAAACTTAATATTTATTTTGAATAATAAGCCCGCAATCTGGGTATATTAACAAACTAATAACAATTTTACAATAGCTCCGACTGTATATTTTAAAAATATCACTTTATTTAATCTATAGAAACTGTTCAGAATGGTTGCCGCTTTCTCTAATGGCATATTCACACAATTTTCTAATTCTTTTAAATGCGTTCAAAACAAATATTGCAGTTGAAAAGCCAAATGTCGAGCTTCACGAAGTTCTTCTATAAAAGAATGGCGAGCCTTGTAAATCTCATTTTAAAAAAAATCTAAAAGTAAAAGATCTGGTGATAGTGCTGGCCGTCTTATCGGTCCGTGAGCGCCAATCCATTTTTCGGGAAAATTGTGACTATGTGCTACATTTTGTTGAAAGCAGATGTTATTTAATTGATTTAAAGGTACGTTGTCAAGTAATTCAGGGACAAACATCTTCAAGAATTTCTAAAAGGCGATTCGCTGTCAAATCTCATTTATAGATGCGATATACTATTTGCTTTCCTAAAATACAACATGTGACGTTAAAACCAAAACGTTCTTGTTGTTTTCGTTCAAAAATGATATGATAATATTCTTAAGACCAATGCCCAGTGTTATGGAGGTTAAAGATGCCAAAATTGGAAAAATGGTTCTCATAGGATCGTATTATTGATCTTTAAAATTATTATTATTTCGAATTTGTTTAATATACCAATTGCAATTGCATCACCAGGATGCAAATGGTGTACGATTTCTATATTATATGATCGATATTTGAGTTTCGTCAATATCCTCTATACCCAACTATTGCAAACACCAAGTTGTTTTTCTACGGCGCGACATAAATTTAAAGATTCTGTCTCCACAACAGTCAATTAACATCATCTGTTTCTTGATATTCTTTGTTTTTGGTCGCGGAGGCATAAAAGTTCCATAATCTTGAAATTTTTGATATCTGAGAAAGGCTGCCTTCTTTCCGGGTATCTGTTAAAATAAAACCTGGAAAGTTTAAAAAAAAATAGTAGCCAACATCTTAGGATTCACTTATTTAAATATAATTAAAAGTTTCATTTACGTTTAAATTACATTGAATAAAATTAACCAACATATCATATTTTTCGTAATTTTCATAGATTCTGATTTTAACCATTATTTAAACAATAAAATATGACGTAGATCACTGCACAACAATCAGATTCCGACATAAGTTCAAAGTTAAGGCTGTAATAGTTGTCAATAAAAGCTTTTGTTTTCCACCGCATATCTACAATCACAGTCAACTTGTAAAATTTTTAATATTTTGTTAATTATTTAATAATTATGAAAGTGTGAAAGGATGAGCTACTAGCTGCTTTAAAATATTCAGATTGTTCCGTTTAAAAAAATAAAATTTTTGTTTGTAACTCGATATTTGAGGAAACTACAAAAAACTAACTACGCCATTGTATTCTACGAAAAAAACTATATTAATCCGTTTTTACTTTTTCATTAACTCGTATTATAACTAAGATATCAAAGAGGCCTGGAAAATGCAAGTTTTCAATATTGTCCTGTATTTCAAAAACGAACAAGTACATTTTGTTTATATTATCTACCGATTTCATTTAAAATGTGCCAACATATTTTTAAAAAGAAGGGGAAATAATGGATACCTATTATAGGATTTCATGATAAATAGTTTAAGAACGAAGCGTCGCCGAAAAATTTTGACTTTAAAGTCGTGGCACTAAAATGGACCAATGAGAAGCCTCAAGATCAATCATGAAAATCTTGGTAACCAAATTTTGCCTTTTTTTTTAAATTTTAACTCATACTTACGACACGCTATATTTTTACCTAAAACATTTAATAGTATCTGCAAAGCAGTTTATATTTAACTACACAAATGTGTGTTTATACAAAACATTTTCATAGTCATACATATTATATTTATTAATTTATATGACCTAGTAACTCAACAAAACAAAAACAAGCACAAAAATAAGCATCAAACATTGAAAATACTTTCTTATTAACTTCTTCTTGATGCGATGTCCATCATTCTTCTGTAATAATAGTAGGAGAGGACTTTGTTTTTACCATTGATTTTACATTTCTTGCCGTAAGTACTGTTTATATTAATTATTTCTATATCTGTTGTTACCATTATTTGCATTGTTCTGGAACTGTCTGCTCTTTATCTGCAGCATAAATTAGGATAACAGTTGTTTTGTAACTTCTTATTTTCGTGCAGATAGATCCGCATACTATGGCGTAGCCAGATTAAAGAGATTTTAAATTTTGACCAAGTCTAACTTAATAGTTTAAAAAAAAACCAATGCAACAATTGTACTGAACCGAATGATGCATTCAGTGTTCCGATCTCGTGAAATAAAAATCCCTGAAGATGCCTCGTGAAATCGAAGGCAAAATGTCGGAAAACGATTAACTAAATAATGAGAAAACATTGTATGTTAAAAAGCTATAGTTTTCTTGATGAGTCGAAGCACTGATGTGGTTCTACAAAGTACATGCCATATTAGTATTTTATTTTTTACATCGTGGTTCAAAAGTAGTGACGGGTTTAGAGATTTTCTCTTTACAATAAATTCAGTGCAGTGCAGTGTTTTTGAAAATTTATAACAGCGGGTATACTAAAAATACGCTTGTATAAAAAATTTCTTAATCAAAACAGACACATACAAATTTCTTAACTTCAATCCTGACACGACATTTTATATCACAATGGTAGGGATATCAATTTTACATTGGTACAAATACATATTTTTATTAACTTGATTTGTGGAAAAGGTCTATATTCTTGAAAACCCAGAAAATCTAATAAACTCACTTTTCAAAGCTAGAATTCACAAATTCTATAATAGGTTAAACCCCCAACCAGAGAAAAAAAACAAAAATAAGGGCATGTGGCAGAACTACACAACACTTTCATACGTTAAAGGAATTTCAGAGAAATTATCATATACCTGTCACTCACAAAGGCCATAACTTACTAAATAGGCATTTTAGCAAATTAAAACAAAAAACACCAACCCGTAAAAAACTCACGTCGTGTATAAAATTCCCTGTAACGATTGCAACGGTGTTATATCGGTCAAACAAGCCAATATTTGCAATTTTGACCAAACCAAGGTTCTAAAAACCGAAATGAATAAAAAGAAGAGGAAAACATACGAATCCATCGAAATAAAAAACAATAGAAATGCCATTAATGACAACAGAGACAAAAATCTTCTCAATAAAATTTACTATAACCTAATTAAAATTAATTAACTTATGTGTCAATTTTATTTTTTGGATTCGGCATTTACCTTGTGTGGTAAGTTTTATGCATTCTCTATTGTATAGCGCAAATTATATTTACCCTGTTTTTATCTTTCTAAAAAATTTTCAGTTGTCTGATGGCATGAGGGTCACTGCCGAAAACGTCACATTGACAAGCAGTTTTCTTAAATATATATATATATATATATATATATATATATATATATATATATATATATATATATATATATATATATATATATTACAGGTTACTAGATGAACTATGGATTATCTTACGTAAGCCTCCTTGTATCTGCAGCGAAGTTCATAAAGTATATGCATAAGACGTTCTAAAAAAATACATATAAGGCACTAATACGTAAGGTTAGAAGGTAATTTCGTAGTATTGTACAAACTCATTAAACCAAGCAATTAACAGGCTTACGGTACTTTTTATGAAAATGTAATATAGCTGACACAGTAGAAGTAGTTAATGAATAATAAAGACTCATATATTTAGAAATTAGTCGCGGAAGGAACGGTTTCACAAAGGTAAAATACTGCATCAAAAAACATTTAATAATATTTTGCACATAATACATTGAATTCGCTATTGGAGGGTGGTGGTCCCTATATGTTCTGTCCTGATTCATTTTATGCATAATGATGTATCTCATTTACAATCTCAGCACCTTCTGTTCCAGAAACATTATACAGATTCTTTTTTTTTTGTATGTTGCCTTGAAAAATGTACCTTTAAACCAGATCTATACATTAGCTATAAAATTTACTTCTTGTAATAAAAGGTTAATAAAAGAATCATGGCTAAAATCAGCATTTTTGACTACTACACTGCCAGTAATTTTTTTTTACTTGCTTACACTTAAATTTTACATGACAATGTAACTTAAAATGACATAAACATATTTTATTTTTGACACTTTGACATTATTAAATACTAGAATACAGACAGGAGCCAACTGAGCAACTACCAGCCAAACATTGTTGTATAAAATAAAATATGAAGTAGGCTGTATTGCTCGTTTTCAGGACTGAAAAAAACGTTTAAGTAAGTTTAAAAAGCTAATACTATTTTACACTTCTCAAAAAAATTATAGAATAGTTGGAAAACTGGTATAACTTTGAATGCTCGAATTTCGATTATTGGTTTATCGATTTTAGAGCTTCTTTATGTGAAAATGTTGTCCTGGTGTTAAAATATACTCTATTATACAAGGGCAGTAAAAAAGAACGACGTGATTCAAGGGTAGGGAAATTTTAATTTATTTTTTGACAACAGGGGAATTGACTTGCCTGATTTCTAGTATGTTATATATAGGTTGGTCCTTAGTGATAACATACATATTTAGATAATGTTTCTCATAAGTAAAAAATACTGTGTGTAATAGTAATTTGATCATGGTGCATGATTTTGACATTGTAATACAATGTTGCCAAGTTTATAATATTAACGTTAATGGGGAGATTTTAAAAACTCTTTTGTTAAACAGTTTAGTCACTGTCGCATATACAAAATTTAGTCCAATTATCGCCCTAGGTTTAGCTATTTTGCTTAATGTACAGGGTGGCCACTTTATGGTGATACAGTACCTTATCTAAAAAACGGTAATAGTTACGACAAAAAATTAAATACAAAAGTTGTTTAGATTCAATTAAATTTTTATTTTATTTCACTTTTGCTTATACAGGGTGTTTTGTTTTGACGTGACTCATGTCAACTTTCTTAATTTAAATGGGATACCCTATATATTGTTACATATTTCGATTCTACTGTTAATTTGCGAAAGTTTTTATAATAACATCTATATTTGAATTCTTTATCGTTTTTGAGTAAATTGAGTTTTTAAAATTTTAAAAAAAAAACATATTTTAAGAAAAAAATTTTACCTATAAAACTTTAATGGAACTGACTAATATCCTAAACATACATTACTAAGGGTTCAATTTAACGAGTTTCCATGCGGGTCTTACCAATTAATATACAGGGTGTTAAAAATGGAGAGCAAAACAAACAGAATTTTAAATGTAAAAATCTCCTGTTTTTCAAATGGAACACCCTGTATATTTTTATTTCATCTGATTCAGCGTTCAATTACCTATCATTACTCATATATATGTCCTATACCTAAAATGAACAGTTTCGATTTTATTAGCCGTTTTCTGATTTGACTATTTTTTTTTTAATATAAGTAAACAGATGAAGTGGGCTAAAATAAAAATGTCGTAAACTAAGCTTTATTCTCATTTCCTTAACAGAGATAGCGACTATAAATAATGTTAGAAAATACAAATAAAACTGAAATATTATGTAATTTATGTTCTTATTATTTAATGTTTACGAAAATAAGGGAGAGACAAAAAAAATATCTTGTGCCACACGGTATAACTAATAACTAACTGAGTATTAAACATGATTAAAAAAGATTATAAAAAGTTTTCAATATGGCCACCGTCCATTGCGATACATGAAGTGTAAATAGCCTCCATTTTTCGAATAGCGTTCCTTACCGAATTAGATGCATTAAAATTATTTTTTTCCCTGATTTTTATTTTTAACTCATTTCTATTATTAGATCTATTTTTATAAACTTTATTTTTGAGTGCACCCTACAAAAAGAAGTCTAAAGGGCTTAAATCAGGGCTTCGTGGTGGTCAGGATATTAAACCATGTCTTCCTATTCACAATGGAAAATATTGATTAAGGAAATTTACAACCGGTGCAACCGTGTGGTAAGGGGCGCTATCCTGCTGAAAAATGATATTTTCTCGAATATTTGCCGGCAAGTCGTTGATAAGGGGCATGATTTCATTCCTAAGCAGCTCCAAGTATCTTTCGCCATTTAACGACCTGTCAAAAAATATTGGTCCGATAATACAGTCGTAAATAATTCCGCACCACACATTTACGGTTTGACGGCCTTGTTTTTTAATTGTTTTTATTAGATGTTTATTAGTTTGAGACCAGTAATGAGTGTTTTTCCGATTAAAAATACCCGCCGTATTAAATGAGGCTTCATCAGTCTATATCAGCACTTTTGAAAAAAAAACACGTTTTCGAACTGCCGGTCCATAATATCATAACAAAAAGTCAATTTTTCATTAAAGTCTAATTGTAATAATAATTGAGTTGGAAGAAATTTATAAGGATGATAACCATTCACCTGCAGTGTTTTTTGAATACTTCCTTTACTGACACCTGCAATGTCTCTGTCAGCATCTCTTTGAGATCTTTCATCATCTTCCTCGAAATAAAGTAAAATCTCCAGTTGTTTTTCCTCAGTGAGGACAAAATTGGGACGATTTTTCTTAGAGTTTTTAAGGACACCATTTTCCAAATCACGCACAGTTCGAAAAAATATAGTCCTGGAGGGAACTCGATTATTAGGATATTCCCTCGAATATTCTCTAAGGGCTAACCCTGGACTTTTATTATTTTTTATGAAACAGTTGTATAATTTCAAACGTTCATCTAAACTATATAAAGCCATTTCTTAACAAATTTCGCAGCAAAAATTTGACAAAAACGACAAACAGAGCAAATGTCAACGTAAGTCAACAATTGCATTAGGTTATTTCCTAAGCCTATCTTGATTTTTTTAGTTTCTGATCTCATTTACTGGCAAATTCCGAGATAAATCAGAAAACGGCTAATAAAATCGAAACTGTTCATTTTAGGTATATATATATATATATATATATATATATATATATATATATATATATATATATATATATGAGTAATGATAGGTAATTGACGGCTGAATCGGATGAAATAAAAATATACAGGCTGTTCCATTTGAAAAACAGGAGATTTTTACATTTGGTAAGACCAGCATAGAAATTCGTTGAATTGAACCCTTAGTAATTTATGTTTAGGATATTAGTCAGTTCCATTAAAGTTTTATAGGTAAAAATTTTTTTTTAACAAAATATGTTTTTTTAAAAAAAATTCTAAAAACTTAACGCAAATTAACAGTACAATCGAAACATGTAATAATATATAGGATGTCCCATTTAAATTAAGAAAGTTGACATGTGTCACGTCAAAACGAAACACGCTGTATAAACAAAAGTGAAATAAAATAAAAATTTAATTGAATCCAAACAACTTTTGTATTTACCTTTTTGTCGTAACTATGACCGTTTTCTAGATAAGATACTGTATCACCATAAAATGGCCACCTTGTACAGGCAAAACCAAGAAAATGTTATGACATAAAAGGAATGAAATAGACAAAGATTTAAACTGATTTTTGAGACCCATTACTTGCAGTTTAATATTTTACGCCTAGTTTTGTTTAGTGCTTTGATTACTTTGATTAAGAAGATTATGAGGGTATATAAATTAGAAAAAAATGTATTAGATATATAGAAAATAGAGGAGAGAAAGGTGAGATTTCTATAATATAAAGAACAGCACGCTTCCATTTGCTCTATGGTATATAAAAAAAAATCAATTTAACATGTTTGTAATGCTAATAATTTCTAAAAAAGTAAATAGCGAATTGCTTATTGCCTGTTTTAAAATAACATGCTCTTAGCTAAAACGTGTTCAAATATACATAAAAAACAATTTGTCGCCGGTAAACTTATTGCTAATAGCGGGTATTTCCTCGTGTAACATTTATAACAGCTTGACAAATTTTGTTATACCTAAAATTAAGTTATTAACAACAAGCTAGTTTAAATCTTGCCCACTTGTAGTAAGGCAAAGCCTTTGCGTCGGATTAGGAGCCAAACTAACTCTCTTCATACGAGCCCTCAAATGCTCGATAGGGTTAAGATCCAGGTTTCAGGCTTGCCAGTTCATAACAGTCCTTGCCTGATATTTGCTTACATATCTTCTTACTATAGAGAGCAAAATGTGATTCGCAGCTTAATAAATATCAACCACTCTAACTTTATTTTCTTTTAAACGATTTCTAATTGTCTGGTCTCTAATGCGCCTACTATACACATTGGAAAATTCATATTTATAATTTGTACTTGCTAGAAATCTTCCATGGTTTGGAGTTGTTTTCCTTCTTGTTGCATAAGTTCTTAGTTTTTTTAGTTTAAAGCAGGATGATTTTATCTCTTCAGGATTTTATATATAGCCCCTTGCGAGCTACAAGAAAATCACATCAAACTGCGATCGCCCCAGTTCAAATAGCCCTCTAACATTCTTCCCGTGTCATTGTTCATTAGCAAGAGTAGTTTAAGCTAGACTTCGCTTTATTGGCATATCAACATTTCTAAAACTCAAATGAAAGATTCATTTCCAATACCAAATATTATTATCATCGAAATTGACAATCAATTTCTCAATCTCAGCAAATGTTGGGTTCAAAGCCCATCCCGGATGCATGCATCAACAGGAGTGGGCTGGTTTCTATTAGTTCTATGTGTTGTCCTGTAAGAATTTTCTCACTATGTGGCAAGTACTGAGCAGGACTGCCTTCTGGATGTCGATGAAGGTATTAGTATGCAGTCCTATGATGTTCAGGTTCTCTTCTAGTGTTTTTGGAACTAGTCCAGTTTATGATACGATGATCAGTATTACATGAACTTTATTCAGCCGCCACATCTGCTGTTCTCGATGGCCAGTTCAGTATATTTGACCTTTTTCTCTTGATATTTATCCAACACGTTGTTATTGTTGGGTACAGCGACATCTACCAAATAAGTTGTCTTTGTTTTCTTATTTAACAGTACCACATCAGGCCGAATATCTGTCTGTCGGTGATAATTGCCCGGTCGTAGTACAGTTTAAAGGCATTATTTTCAAGCACTGAAATTGGTTGATATTTATAATGGGGCACAAAGGTCTTCAGGAGCCCGTATTTATTAGCAAGCTTTTGGTGTATGATGTTACACATCTAGTTATTTCGCTGGAGGTAGTCGGTGTTTGCTAGGTAAATGCAGCCAGATGTTATATGATGTATAGTCTCTGATCTCTCGCTACATTTTCGATACTTATCGGATTCAACGACCCGGTTTTTGATGATGAATTTCGTGTGTTAATAACTTGGTCCTGTATTGCCATTATAAATCCTTCTGTCTCTGGGAATAGTTGTCCATCCCTCAGCCACCTGTTGGTTATTATTATTATTATTATTTCTCGAGTTGTTGTCTCACAGTATCCCTGTGGTTGTATTTTATACTGACGGGATTATACCAAGTCAGTACAAAAAAAAAGGAAAAAATACAACCATTGAGTATTAAGGAATGATCTAACGATGCTACATGTTTTCAAACTGACCGATTTCTGGATGTTCCTGTGATTGTCTGTATTAAGTCCTAATTGAGCTAAATGCGGTGTAAACGTTGTAAGGGTGAGACCTGATACTGATATGACGAGAGGAACAATGATGACTCTGTTTCCACAGCCTTTTTATTTCCCTTGCCAAGTCGGTGTATTTGGCGATTATCTGACTGTATTTCGCTTCGATGTTCTCGTCGTTGGGGACAGCCATGTCAACTAAATAAGTGATATGTTCTTTTTTGGATTGAAAGGTGATATCGGGTCTGTTTGCGGGGATTGTTTTATCTGTGTGGATGTCAATGTCTCAGAAGAGCTTGTAATCTTCGTTTTCAAGTATAGATGGTGTTGGTGTATAACGGTAGTAAGGGACTAAGGTCTCTATTACCTTGTGGAGGTTAGTTTGTTTATTGTGGAAGAATTTTCTGAGTTCGTAAATTTGTTTTTTATTTAGCGATTGTATATCTATAATTTCTCTCCCTTCTTCCTTTCTCTCGATGTTGAGTCTTTCCTTGCATGCGTTGGGGTGTAACTTCCTGTGTTTGGTGAATTCAGAGCGTACGAGAATGTAAATGTTTTCTATGTCTGTGTATGACCATTTAATGATACCAAACGAATATGTAAGAATAAGTATGGCGAAGGCGTTAATAGCTTTCTTTAGATTTCTGGAGTACAGTTTTGTTTTTAGTAGTTTTGTGAGTCTGGTGTTAAATTTCGTCTTGAGCTCTGATTTGATGTGAGTGTGGTTAATTTTGGTGATTTGATGGAAGCCTAGGTATCTGTATGTTTCGTCTTTGATCATGTTATCTATGGTTTCATTGTTGATTGTTTCCGTCGTAGGGTTGTATTTTCACTGTCCCTTGTTAATATTAAGTAGCTTGCATTTACTTATACCAAATTCTATGTTGATGTCCAGGGTAAACGTTTCTGTGATTTTAAGGAGTTCCTTTAGCTGTGCCTTTGTGCTTGCGTATAATTTGTTGTCATCTATGTACAAGACATGGTTTATTTTGTGTACGTTATTTTTTTTTGGTGTTTAATTTGGAATCCGAAGTTTGTGTTGTTGAGTGTGTTTGAGAGTGGATAGGAATATAACTCGCCTGATGTAGATCTCTTCTGTTTCGATGTGTTCTTTTTGTGTTCTCAGGTTTTTATTGATTTTGTATAATTCTAGCACTCTGGTTAGCCAACTATGGAGAATCGAATCAAAGGCTTTTTTGTAATCTATATAACAAGTATGAGGGTTTCTATAATTTTTTCTGTTCCATGATGCCGCTGTCTATAATTAGCTGCTCCTTGCATCCTCGGCTGTTTTTCCTGCACCCTTTTTGCTCTTCCGGTAGAATGTTTTTGTGTACTAGATGTCCTATTCTTCTGGTAATTGTGGCGGTGATGATCTTATATAGGGTTGGAAGGCACGTAATATGTCGGTAATTTGACGGGTTCTTAGTGTCCGAGGTTTTGGGTTTAAGGTATGTTATTCCTTAGGTGAGAAAACTGGGGATTATTTTTATTATTATTATTATTCATATTTTATTTAACATACGAGCAATTAAATATTGTGACCTGCATGAAATTGACAAATTGTCACCAATGATCTTTAAACTTAAACGTATCTATAGCAACAGCATTATCCCAAAATTCCTAAATATGACAATTATTCAAACGTTTTATTTAATAATTTAAAAATCTCACCCTTTTATGTCAATAATATAAACTTGGCAATATTGTCTTGATGTCTGATCAAATCACTGTTATACACCCTGTATCAATACCCAAATTTTACATTTTTTTAAACTCTGTTTATTTAGCAGAAACTTTATATAAAATTGCTCTTGTATGTTATCACTAAGGACCAAACGGTATAAGGCACATTAAAAACCAAGCAGGTCGATCCGTCCACTGATGTCAAAAATTAAATTAAAATTTTCCTATATTTAAATTAAATCGTTGTTTAAAATGTTCCTTGTACAATACAGTGTATTTCACCCCCCAAGCCAGCATTTTCAAGTAACAGAAAAAAGTAGCTTTCCGATAAAAAAGAATGTTTAAAATAGATAAATTATTATGTAGTTATATCAGATTTTTAATTATTCGATAATTTTGTTTTTAGTCAAGTGAATTGAAACCAAAAAAAAGTAGCCATCAAGCGCTCAGAGAGACAAACATGATAAATCTTGGTCCATGAAGGTTTTACATTTTTCTCTAAGATCCACTGGGAGATAATAGATAAATTGACCAATTTTTTGTGCCTTTATTAGGCCTGTCTAGTTATTTGTTACTGTACGTAATTGGGTATTGTGTTACCTTATAAAATAAAGAGGTTAACGGTGAATATTTTTTCATTTTGTGTTAGAAATAATAATACTGGTTTCAAATTTTAATTAACCTAACGGTTTGGGACTTTTACTTTCATGTGAACGTTATTCTAATTTCAAGAGAGAAACAGCAAAAAATAAATCCCATGTTTTTTTCCTAAGAGACAGACCACCAGTTAGTTATTTATATTTACCCATTTTGCAATTTTAGTTGAATATGAGACCAGTATCAGTAAAGCTATAAATACGCTTAATTATTGACAATTTTATAAATATATTTTAGTGTTATGTAGTATTTTGTACATATTACGTATGTTTAATTCGTATGGGTGTATGTAAGGGATGAAATAAATGTATCTTCTTTTTCCTAGATGTGTTTTTGCAATCATCCTGAAATATGTTAATAAGAGAACTACATCTTTTTTATTTACCTGATTTTTAGCAAAACATATTTTTATATTTATACGTCTCCATCAAATTATTTTTTCTGCCAATTTTCGTTATTATTTATGCTACATCATCTTTAATACATATTATGTTTAGGGATGTGCAATATAATCGATTAAGAATCTATTAATCGATATTTTGATAAATTGATAACTCTGTTATCAATCGTCGAATATATTGTGTGGTTAATTGAAAGATCATAGTATGCAAATATTTGATTGATAACAAAATTAACTAAGACATTATTAAATATCGTCTTTTTAAATGATAAAAATATCGCTTTTACGAAAAGATATTTTATTAAACAAATTATTTCATTGTCATATGAAATAATCAATATCAATTTGTTAAAAAATCGATTATTCGATGAATCGAGAAAAATCGATTATTTTCAATAATCGTTAAGCGATGATTGATTCGGATATTCTCCTAGCCCTAATTATGTTCTATTCTATTTGAGTAAACAAAGAACTGCATTTTAATTTTGTTAATAGTTTTAAGTGCATCTTCAGGATTATAAGAACATTTGTTTAAAATCCTAAAAACTTAAATTTGTGTTTGCATTTGTAAGCTTTAATAACGCTAAACATTCCTAATTAAACTATAAGTGACCTATTAAATTTTAGAGCAGTTTATTTATTTTGTAGTTGCTAAACATCTCTAATTAAAATTAGAAATGTGACGCATATTTTATAATTAGAATAAAATTAATTAAGAATTAAACTAAAAAACAAATTTAAATTTTAGATTTTCTTGTATATTCTAAAAATGTGGTACGAGGCTAAAGTTAAGAATAACTTCTTTATTTGAGAAGCCACGTCACAAAAATATCTATTTATTAATGAAAATGACTTGTATAAATATGTTTTTGGAAATATATTTTCCTAAATAAATTGTAAACAATGTTAGGCATAATACAAAGCGCAGTACGTTTTATTAACAATTATTTTTGTTTTATTAGTTTTTATCCAGCATTGTGTTATTCCTCTTTTGTAATAATGTGCACCGACGACCATAAAATTAACAATAAATGTAAATGGAATGGACTTTGTAATACCACTGAAATTGATATATTTAAATAAAATAGAAATTTAGTTCATAGTGCAATATTTTCTGAATATGTAATTACTTACACGACATACATTGTTTGGTATATTAATAATATGCTAGATTTTTCTAATATTAATTGCAAATTAAGAAAATTATATGGATGCAATATGGCATTAATGGGCAACTATTGGAAAGATGCAATCCCAAGAAAATACAGTTCTGCGGCAACTTTCAAAACGTTTAGAATAATATGTTAATAATTTTTATGAAAGTCTTTTTAGGAAAGATCTTGACGCATAAAAAAGAGTAAAAACTGTACAAAGTGTCTTGTTATATTTTAGACGGGATCTACAAGTTGTGTAATTTTGTGGAGATATATACTGTATACAAAAGTTTTAAGTTTTTCTCTGAACAGTCAAGATATGTTAAAAAAAATAAACAAATCACAACTAGCTTATTTGTTTTTGTTCGATAAGGTTTAACTAATAGCATAAAAAATCACGGTTTCTTGTTAAGGTTTATTTTTTGGACATCCTTTGAAATTTCAACGCCTTAAGTAAAAGTTGAATTTAAAAAGGTACCTATCGATAGTCAAAAAGGATGACTTTTTTAAGCCCAAAGTGCATAGTTTTGTACATTTAAACTTCAAAATCCAATGGTAATGTTTCCGACGGGCAATATGCTTCATACACCTATTGCATCGATTATACTTACATTCATCGTATAAGTCATATTGGCAAACGCCCAAGGGTTGTTTATTGCAACTTCCGCACAGTTCGGATATCCGGGTATAAAACATTAGATTAGTTTAAATATTCAGAAAATCATACTGATATGGTGTATCAGATTTGTCGGGGCAGACAATATCTTTCATAAATAAAAAGAAACACATAAATTGTTATATTTTTAAATTTTTACTATTATTATTAGAATAAACAGATTTTTTAATAGGAGGCTTAAACATAAGATATGTTATTTTATGGAAAATTGTGAAACATTTATGTTTGTTGCTGCCTATATTGGGTGTTTCAAAAAACGTGGGCCATCGCTTAACGGGATATTCCTAGGCATAAAGTAAGATAAATTTGTGTTAAGGATTTTTTTAATTTGTTTTTTTCCTGTACATTCAAATCAGATTATTAGATTGGTATTCAATTCGTTATAGTAAAAATATGTACAGAAATACATTTTTTCGAATAGGTATATTATTTATTATTCTATATTTATATATTATTCGGTTACAACTTTTTTTATGTTGCAATAAAATTGGAATATTAAAATTTAAGGACAACCTTAATTTAAATCAAATTCCAAAATAATGATTACTTATCACGGGTAAACAGGATAATTCGGCTTTGGTATTTGTTCTTAATATTCTAACGAAATCTTTTACTAAGAATAAAACTTGCTCACATTTTGATTTGATGTTAATTACGTTCTACATTATTTAAAATTAAGATATTTCAGACAAGGCTGAGTCTATCGACTTAAATTAAAAGTATCTTTTTGTGAAAAATAAATAATAAAATTAATACCTCATATCAAACTGCCTAAAACTGAATATATCAGAAAAAAAAACGTGTTTCTGCCCAAGTTCTTATGATACCGAGGTTTAATGTTAATTTAACACTCCGATTCCAAGATACAAGGAAAAACCAAATAAAAAAATGTTCTTTAACATCATGGATGTTGAAAATGCATTGGTAAATACCCCTTCAGAGCCAACAACTTACAGCAAAAACTTTTTTCTATATGATAGATTTAGTGTTACCGTGTTTCTATTTGTTTGAAAGGAGACTGATTTTTTTTAGTGTTAAGTACGCGGGGATTTTTTTTAGTCGTCGAACATAAATGATAGTATATCTTTGTCCCCCAGGAGGATATTGTAAATAGTCTATGCGAATATGAGGCCGTTTTGCATCCCATGCCTATATAACAATTTTTTTTCTCCCTCCCACTAAGCGATGGCCCACGTTTTGTAAACACCCTGTATATGACGTAAGCAACATTTTTTGGAAATGACATGCCGAGTCACGTGACGTCTCTTTTAAGAACTGGAGTATCCTCCCAAATTTGGATAACATTTTGACGTTTTTAACCAAAATTTGAGAGCGAACTCGGCTTCAAAAGCGCTTTTATTCGAGAGGTTACATGACCAGTGGTGTCGTTAAAATAAATGGGTACCGTCATATCCTTGACAGCTGTCACTGTGAAACTTGTCCTTTTCATAATATAAATCTAAGAAATTGACAAAATATTACCAAAATTTCAAACATATTCTTACGTGAAAAGCTTCCAAAAGAGGTGATCCATATATTTTTGTTCTGCCTTCAGATTTTAAATTTTAGTATCCTCCTAATTCTTCGGAAGAGGGTTCCGTCTACGGGCCTATACCTCAGCATTTACTTAATTTACTTACACAAATGTATTTTAAACTAGCCATACTTTAAATGGATTTAAATAGAGTTTTCTTATTTCTGAACGGTGTTATATAAAAAATAAATTTTTACAGAATAATTGAACACAATTTTAAAATACTGTCTTAGTATTTCGAATAAAAATATATTTCGGCAATTTTCTACAAAAAATGATATTGGCTGACGCAGTAAATCTAGTACACCCTGTATATAACATGGTATAGTATAATCTATTAATAATATGTCGAAGCTTTACAGTATTAGCCTGTTGCTAAATATAGGTTGCTATATTGAGTGTTCGAACCAAAGAATAAATTAGACTTAGAAGCAAAATGGCAAAATGGAAATAAGGTTTTGTTTTCAGAAAAAATGATTGCCTGATGAAAAAAATAGATTTGTGGGCGGCTTAAATGTAATGCAGTTGTGGTTAGCTTCGACATATTGTTGTTTTGAATACAAATAATTATATGTAATTAGAAAATCGTGTAGCAATAATATTAATTTCATTTGAATTTTATCTACCATTACTAATTTAAACTGGTTAAAAATTATTGTTTGGCATAATCACTTGTTATTGTATTTTTAATATTGTACTGTATCAATAGAGATGTAATTAACCATATATTAGCGTTTTAAGATAATTATTACTAAGATAAATGTAATCACAATTGTCTTATTATAATGCACATTTTGGAATTTTAAAGTTTGTAAATTTATATTCAAGAACTTAAAGGTAGAAATAGAAATTGTAATGTATGGAATAATATTTATATATTTGCTGTGGACTGGTGTTTTATTTATCCCTTACGAATGTTCGCTTGGCAAAATAAAAAAAAATTAAAGCAACACTTAGAGCCTCCATAAGTACTTTTAGGAAGACCCATTTGTATTTTTACTTTCACCGTAAAAGGGAAGTATTGTAATAGTGAAAAAATTACCCTCCCAGGTCTTTTCAGATGTCGACATTTTAGGGTCGCTAGAGCCCAAAATCACGTTTTCTTAATTCCATCGGTATGTCTGTCTATCAGTCTGTCTGTCTGTCTGCCTGTTGGCGGCATAGCTAAAAAATTGCTAACCTGATTAACAACACATTTTAGTCAAAATCCAATATAGCAAAATAAAATGGCGACCTAGCGGAATGTTAACAAAAATACTGCGTATCCATTTTTGTTGAAATTTTGCACAAAATTTAAGTATTACGTAAGAATTAACTGATAAAATTTTAATCAGCCCAGAAATCAAGTGTGGCATAGGGAGGAGATGGTGAAAAAGGAAAACATTTCATTTAAAAAAGGTGGGTATGTAAAAATGTGGAGTTTCATATCGTCGTCGGTGTTTCAAGGAGAATAAGGTTCAATATCAACACTTGTTTCAATTTTTCACAATTATAGTATTGTTGCTTTTCTATGCATATATATAGATGACGGTTATTTATTATAATATTAGTTGCCGAAAGAAAATGTTTTTTAAATTTTTCAAAAAACTTATTAAAATCCATTGAATTATCTCATTAAATCTTCTTTCACCGATATTTTAAGATAGGAACAAGATATCGAGGCGCGGTTTTCATCAACTAATTGGGTATCATTTTGCTTTTTTTTTTTTCATGAAAAAAAAGTTTTGCAATTTCTGTCTTAATATCGAAAAATGCCCTCTAGTGGCGACATACTAAATTATAATCACCACAAATAATGTAGGTTCTGTTGCCTAAGAAAAGTTTCTTTCAATGACACTAGCTTGCTGAACATTCAGCCATTTTCAGGTTAGAGCTGTTTATTTACAAAAATATTTGAACATCTCCCCCACTTTACTTTTAGAGATGTATAACAAAATCGCAACACGTCACCACTTTGGCTAATCTCGTCTTGTCTCGTCTCGATATTTTGTTCGAGACGAGACGAAATCAATAAAGCAATAAATGGACTTTTTGCAGCGAAGACCACGATTATAGGTTTTTCTAACATGTTATTCGGTTTTTGTATACACTAGAAAGTTGTGAAAAGAGTACATAGTCATCAGCTGAATATAGATTTTTATTTTGAAAGGTTCTTCTATTAAATTATGATTGTCTCCCCTCCCCAGGTGGTTTGTACAAGATTTCATTCATTTCAATGCAGGGGCGTGCAGTCTATGGAAGCAAGGGAAGCAGTGCTTCCCCAAAAAAAAATTACAAAACATCTTCTAAAATGTAATTTTTGAAATAGGAAACCATTAATTTAGTTTATATTAAAAATGCTAAAATATTATCTTAATTATCAAGCCCATAATAAATGCGGCCTTGACTCCGACCCAGCCGCAATAGAATATCGAATAGAACCTATGCGGGCCGCTAGCTTCTCTGCAGCCAAGTTCTGTATGCTTAATTTCCTGTGAGTCGAGCCACAGGTTATTGAATTTTCCACCAGCTGTTTGCAATTTTTGCATTTCAGTCGCCTGCTTTAAGTGGTGGCGGAAGCTATCGTTGAAGTAGGTTCTGTGTTTGAACGGCTATCCGTAAGTTGTGTGATACGTACGTCGCGTCGCGTCGTGCATGAAGCGATATGGAAGACAATAATACGGACGTGGATATGCAAATACCGTCAACTTCGGCTGTCGGTAATAACGTTGTTGGAGAATTTAGTAAGAAGAGTGTGTGTGGTGTGTGTCTTAATAATAAAGGGATTTTCAACATTAAACTTTAATGATAAGCTTCAAATAATTTCCAAAAGAAGGGCAAAACCGCCTATGAAAATTTAACCACAAAAATTAAAAACTGTATTAGACATTTTTATCCGGAAAAACAATACGAACAATTTAATTGGCTAACAGGGTGTGAAAATATAAGTAAATTATTGTGTTGGCCACGTTTACTTTTTGAAAATGAAAAAGGTCTCTGAAATAAAACTAGTTTTTCCGATTTAAACAATTTCCTTAAATCTGTAAAAAGACACATTATGTCCAAATCGCATTTGCAGCCCGTCGTAGAAGAAAAAGTCTTCGGCAAAACCAGAATTGAACACGCCCTTAATAAACAGTAGGAAATTAGTCACCGCCAACACAATGAACTAGTCGATAAAAATAGGCAAATATTAAGAAGACTTATCGATGTTGTTTGTTTTCTCGGACAGCACGAATTGGGATTTAGAGGTCATGACGGGTTTCTTCAAATAGAGAAAATTTTCAAGTTTTACTTAGTTCAATGGCTAAATATAATGATGATTGCTTAAAAAATCATTTAGAGCAGTCTAGCGTTTTTCGCGGAACGTCGAATCGAATCCAGAATGATTTAATTTCCGCTGTTGCAACCATTATCCTAAAAAGAATTAAGCAGGAGATTGGCGAGGCGCGGTTCATTGCTATTGTTCTGAAACTTTCCCAAGTGCTATGTTTGTCTATTGTTTTGCTCATAAATGAAATTTAGTTTTATCCCAGTCCATCAATCACATTAAAGAGTATTTTTCGTTACTTTAAGTGCCATGGCTGCTTTTTTTCCAAGTCAACAAAACGTACACAAGCTTTGGCCTCCATTGTCCACAAACGATTGCCCAAAGTAGCTCCTATTAGGTGTAACTGTAATGGAAGACTTGTGTTAACAGTATCTGAAAATCGTGAATCACTGATTGAACTATTTGAGAATATAATAGAAAATAATGAAACGTGGGACTCAAGCAATAAATAGTTCGAGGAAGTTTTTGGACTGTTTGAAACGAGATTTTAATTTTAATTGTTTGTTGAACATATTTTAAGAAATATTTCCATTCCGTTTTTATGTTTTTAATATATTAGCTAAAACAAATGATATTGCTTTTTGCCTAAAAAAAGTGGATGATTTTAAGTCCATGTTAAGCTAAAAAAGAGATGACTTTGACCTATTTTGGGAGAAAACGATGACGTTAAATGTAGAGCCACAAGCCAAGCGTCTTCGAACAGACAAGGTGAGAGATGTTCAAACATCATACAGACGCCTCTTTTATGAAATAATCGATTAAATTCAGCAACAAATAAACTAAAAATTTAACGGTTTAAATGATTTTAAATTCCTTGAGTTCTGCAATTTTGATGCATTTAAAGGAAAAACTTTTCCAGAATATGCGCTTAAATCTCTTCTTCATTATGGCCAGTTCCTCGACCGAGTGACCGAAACTGATGACATTAGCGCAAAAAATAACGTTAAAGAACTAATGCAATTTTTAAAAGACAAGGAGCTGGAAGATGCCTACACCGAAGTGTCGAAATTGTGTGAATTAGTATTGACAATACCTGCCATAAGTTCATCAGTAGAACGCAATTTTTCAACACTTCAACGTATAAAAAATTTCGTGAGAAATTCAACGGGGCAGGAGAGATACATCGCTGTTGTCCATTGAAAATATGTCGGAGCATCGACGTTTTTATGGTGACGTCATTGACGAATTTGCAAAAAACGAAGAATCGGGTTACATTAGAAATAGGTAAGTTTCTAAAAATTGCTTCCCTTTCTTAAAATTTCACCACACACCACTGTTTCCGTGTATAAAATTCCTTTTATAAAAGTGTGAGAAAACTATAAAGTGTTAAAGCGGGTCGCAATGAACAAAAAATACTATTTAGTTCATTGGCGGATTTGCCGCTATTAAAAGGTGGATTTTTAGCTGGAGGTTTTTGCCTTTTATTTCGTTATGAGTTAACATAGTTTATACTAATATTTATTAATATTATTAGCTAAAATCGTATAGGTGTGAAAACCAATACCCACTAGATTGCATCGTGTAAATATCATGACCCTGGGCATGTATAATTAGTTTGTATCAAATTATTTTTATACTAAATAATACACTTTAACACATAAAATGTTAATAATAGGTATTGCGGAATTATTTTAAATTAAATATACACGTAAAATATGGATTTTAAAAATGTATCTGAAATTTTGCTTAGATTCCGTAAAAAAAACCGAACTCTCTGCGGCCCTGGTGGCGGCCGGAGATGGTATCGTCCTGCATTAAAATTATCGCAAGATATTACACATTTTTTTTTTAAGCAACATGTAGAAAAATATTACCTTAAGCATTAAGATATTTTTCCACTACTGTGTTTGCTGTTCAAATATTCCAAAATTGTTAGTGCACCGAATTACATAAAGTTCTATTATCGGATTAGCTAATAAAAATAAGATTGACAAACAGTGCCAGAGTTTTTTTTGGGATTTTTCAGAAGTATTCTTAATATTTTAAATAGGTAAGGATCAAAATTTGTTTAAAATGTTTGAAGTAATTTTTTTAAATGTTTATTACAAAATCTCATAGAGCACAAAAAAGTTATGGTAATTTTTAAACGCAACTCCATTTTTATGGGGCTACCACTTTCTGCTTTAAGAGAAGAACTTTAAAAACAAAAACAAATGTTTCGGAGATTTATCAAGAGAATTTTAGATTATAATATATACAGAAGGGGTATCAGAAATGGGCTGTGGGAGTATTATTTGACTTTTAAATTTTACCAGCTCTAAATTTAAGAATAATTCAAACATCAATAATCTTCAAGCAAATCCATTTATATATTTATCTTTTTTTGAGACATCCTACACACATAGAAACATTTAATTACGTGATACTTATTTATTGTGCGTATGTATCATGTAATTAAAAAAATTGATATCATTATGCTTATTATTATTTTTATGACTTCTTGTCAAATGCGGTGTAAAAAAAATAAAAAAAAAGAAATGGAAAAAAAACGTTGTGATGGGATTTCTGAGACCTGTTACTGATATGACGAGAGGAACAATGATGACTCTTTCCTGTTTTTTTACTTCCATTGCCAAGTCGGTGTATTTGGCGATCTTCTCACTGTATTTCGCTTGGATGTTCTCGTCATTGGGGACAGCCATGTCAATTAAATAGGTGATTTTCTCTTTTTTGGATTGAAAGGTGATATCGGGTCTATTTGCGGGGATTATTTTATCTGTGTGGATGTCAATGTCCCAGTAGAGCTTGTTTAGTTTTCAAGTACAGATCTTGGTGTATAATGGTAGTAAGGGTCTGTATTCTCCGTTAGTTTGTATGTTGTGGCTAATGCTTGATGAACGATCTTCGCTGCTGAGTTGTGTCCCGCGGTGTATTCAGTTCCGGCCATTATTCTACATCCACTCGTTTTGTGATCGATCGTTTCTCTCTGCTGGTGACACACGAGAGGTGTAGGAGCCTCTCGTCTTCAATGGTTGTGTCCTTGATGATGTGCTTTCGGTAGTTTCTGGTTGCTATAACTTTGTCGTGGATGGCAAGCAGGAAGCCTTCTGTTTCAGGGAACAGCTGCCCTTCTTGTAACTACGTATATGAAAGCTTTTTATATATATGGTCTTGCTTTATGTGGTATCTGTGTCTTCCGTGAAGTGTTTTTTCAGACCAATTGTTCATCTTTTCTAGTCGTGATTGGATGTGACTGTGTGCGTCTGCTGCGTGGCTCGTTTGAGACAGGTCGAGCGGTGTATAATTCTTGTCTGCCTTTACTATTGCCTTGTGGAGGTTAGTTTGTTTGTTGTGGAAGAATTTTCTGAGTTCGTACATTTATTTTTTATTTTGCGATTGTATATCTACAATTCCCCTTCCTCCTTCTTTTCTCTCGATGGAAAGTCCTTCCTTGCATGCGTTGGGATGTAACTTCCTGTGTTTAGTGAATTCAGAGCGTATGAGAATGTTAGTGAATTCAGAGCGTATGAGAATGTGAATGTTTTCTATGTCTGTGTGTGACCATTTAATGATACCAAACGAATACGTAAGAATAGGTATGGCGAAGGTGTTAATAGCTTTTGTTAGATTTCTGGAATTCAGTTTGGTTTTTAGTAGCTTTGTGAGTCTGGTTTTAAAGCCTAGGTATCTGTACGTTTCTTCTTTGAGCATGTTATCTATAGTTTAGTTGTTGATTGTTTCCCCCGTAGGGTGGTTTTTCCACTGTCCCTTGTTGATATGAAGTAGCTTGCATTTACTTATACCAAATTTCATGTTGATATCCAGGGTAAACGTTTCTGTGATTTTAAGGAGTTCCTTTAGCTATGCCTTTGTGCTTGCATATAATTTTATGTCATCCATGTACAAGAGATGGTTTATTTTGTGTAGGTTATTTTTTTTGGTGTTTAATTTGAAATCCGAAGTTTGTGTTATTCAGTGTGTTTGAGAGTGGATTGTTACAGGGGCAGAACCACAAAGCGCTGAGTGAATCTCCCTGGAACATACCTCGTCTGATCTAGATCTCTTCTGTTTCGATGTGCTCTTTTTGTGTTCTCATGTTGATTTTAGTTTTCCACGTACTCATGATTTGCATAAGAAATTGCCTGATGTTACTCTGGTTAGCCAACTGTGGGGTATCGAATCAAAGGCTTTTTTATAATCTATGTAACCAGTATGAAGGTTTCTATAATTTGTCCTGGTTTGTTCCATGATGACGCTATCTATAATGAGCTGCTCCTTGCATCCTCGGCTGTTTTTCCTGCATCCTTTTTGTTCTTCCGTTAGAATGTTTTCGTGTGCTAGATGTTGTTCTATTCTCCTGGTAAATGTATCGGTGATGATCTTATATAGGATTGGAAGGCACTTAATAGGTCGGTAATTTGACGGGTCCTTATTGTCTGAATTTTTTGATTTAAGGTATGTTATTCCTTGAGTGAGAAAACTGGGGAGTGTGCTAGGTTTTAAAATAATTTCATTAATTTGGCGAGTGAGAGCTTCATGTGCGGAGGTAAACTGTTTGTACTAGAAGTTATGAATGTTATTTATTCCAGGACATCTCCAGTTATGAATGTATTTGATTGTTTCTGCAACTTCTTGTGTTGTCATTGCAAAGTCCTCTTGTTCCTCTAAGCACTTGTGTCTGTCTTCTTCCACCTTAATCCATGAAGCGTTATTATTGTGTAGTTTCGGTTTTGATCAAATACTTTTCCAGTATTCTGTGATTTCTTGTTTGGTCGGTGGTTCTATTACTCGTACCTCCACATTACTCATAATTTTTTGGTAGAACTGTTTTTCGCTTCTTCGAAACAGGTTGTTAGCGTTCTTTCTTTCATTTGATTCTTTGTATCTTCGGAGTCTTGCGACATACACACATACACATAATTTTTGCTTCAGAATGTCAAGCATTTCTGTAAGCGTGTAATCAGGAGATGCAGATTTGATTTTCTCTACACTTTGTGTAATACGTTTTGACTTGTTGCCGTACATGGATTGGGTAAGATATCTCAATTCTTTTCTAATTTTGCTAATTTTGTTTTCGATCCTTATCTGCCATTTGAATTTTGATTTTATGTTGTTCGTGTTTCTGTGTCGTGGCGGGAGTTTCTGATTGTTCTGTGTTATCGTGGTTATAGCTGCTGCGTAGATCACTGTATGAATTATGTGTTCTTTGATGGTCTTTAGGATTTTATGTGTGTCCCGTTTGAAGATTACACGAGGAATAGGATATCTTGTTGTAGGATCGGAACCTGACCATTTGTTTAGATGTGACTTCATTTCTACTTTGATTGCTTGTGTGAGAGACGGTGCGAGGTGTAGCTGTGTGCAAGGTGCTTTGGGCGAATGATTCACTTATCCTGTGTGCTGTATGGTGTTTGTCATCTGTCGTGGTTTGTTGCTGGGTGCTTCGCCTCTACTGAGCATTGAGTGAGGTTGCAGATCCTCTTGCACAAAGTTGGACTGGTTTGTATGTGGGATCGGTTCGGCATCTGCCCCACTGTCCTCAATGTTTGGTTGATGAATGTTTAGTTCAGCAGCTACCATAGCTTTGATGTTTTTCAATGCGAGTGGGGTGAGCTCACTGGTCTTAGTGATGACTCTTTTTTGATTTATTACTCTCTGTTCTGTGATAAGTGATTTGTATTCTGGATATTGTGCTATGAAAAGTGTGTACAGTTTATGTCCGTATCCTGATGAAATTGTCTCAAGTTTGGTAGCGGTGTAGTAGGAATGCATCACCGTTCGATTCATTTCATCTGTCCATTTTAACCTCTTTCTTGGTAGTTGCAGGTAGTCGTTGCGATATATCCGCTGTTGTAATGGGCTCAAGTTGTTGTGTTTGCTTAGCATCTGTGTCAGATTTTGTGTATCCATTTGGGCAGCGCATGATCGGTTCGCTCGATTCTGTAATGCGGCTCATGCGTTGCCCTGCCTTTCCCGCCTTGGTGGGTGCCAGCTTAGCCGGTAAAACACTTTCGGTGGGTCTATTTTCCTTTGCCTGGTCGTGATCGTTTCAGTCGAGCTGTCCTTTCCCGCAGCGTCCTCGACCGTTACGCTGCTCGACCGATGCTTTGTTGTTTGGATTGATGTTTTGTGGTGTTAGAAGCCCAAAGTGTTCCGACATTGGATCGCCTGTTAGTAGAAGGTAGATAATTTTATTGTGTGTTTGTTTGCCTATTATTGTTGGTCTCTCTTTAATGCACATCTGTTTTGTTCTTGTTGTTCTTGGTTTTGAGAAAATATGGAAGATGTGCTTCTGGGTTTCCGAGAGAGCAAATATTTCTAGGCTCCTTCCGTATGTAGTTATTTTGCTCATGAACTTATAATAGTTGTCGAAGTTCTTCATGTCGTCGTCGTAAAATAACGAAAATATCTGAAGTTCCGACCAGTTTTGTCGTAGGTATTTCAATGCGTCTTCTCGAAGTTTGGTATGATTCTTTTGATGGCCGTATATGTGCAAGCTGACTGATCGGAACAGACAACTTCCGTCTCCAACAATATCGGCTCTGATGAAATTCTCGGGAATAGGTTCGGCTCTCAATTTAAGAATAATTCAAACATCAATAATCTTCAAGCAAATCCATTTATATATTTATGTTTTTTTAATACATCCTACACATAGAAACATTTAATTACGTGATATTTATTTGTTGTGCGTATGTATCATGTAGTTAAAAAAATTGATATCATTATGCTTATTATTAGTATTATTATTATTACTATTATTTCTCAATCTTGTTGCCTCACAGTATTCCTGTGGTTATACCAAGTCAGTATAAAAAAGGGAAAGGAAAAAAAGAAAAACAGATATTGTGTTTTAAGAAATCATCTAACGATGCTACATGTTTTCAAAATGAACCGATTTCTAGATGTTCCTTGACTGTCTTTATTAAGTCCTAATTAGGTCAAATGCGGTGTAAAGGTTGTTGGGTGAGAGCTGTTACTGATATGACGAAAGGAACAATGATGACTCATTCCTGTTTCCACAACCTTTTTATTTCTATAGCCAAGTCGGTGTATTTGTCGATCTTCTCACTGTAATCCGCTGGATGTTCTCGTCGTTGCGTTGGGGACAGCCATGTCAATTAGATAAGTGATCTTTTGTTCTTTGGATTGAAAGGTGATATCGGGTCTGTTTGCGGGGGTTGTTTTATCTGTGTGGATGTTAATGTCCCAGTAGAGCTTGTAATCTTGGTTTTCACGTATGGATGTTGGTGTATAATGGTAGTAAGGGTCTGTATTCTCCGTTAGTTTGTATGTTGTGGCTAAGGCTTAATGAACGACCTTCGCTGCTGAGTTGTGACTTGCGGTGTATTCAGTTCCGGCCATTATTCTACATCCACTCGTTATGTGATCGATCGTTTCTCTCTGCTGGTGACATCTCCTGCACCTGTCGTCTTCAATGGTTGTGTTCTTGATGATGTGCTTTTGGTAGTGTCTGGTTGCTATGACTTTGTCCGGGATGACAAGCAAGAAGCCTTCTGTTTCGGGGAATAGCTGCCTTTCTTGTAACCACGTATATGAAAGCTTTTTATGTATGTGGTGTTACTTTATGTGGTATTTGAGTCTTCCCTGGAGTATTTTTTTAGATCAGGTGTTCATCTTTTCTAGTCGTGATTGGATGTGACTGTGTGCGTCTGCTGAGTGGCTCGTTTAAGACAGGTCGAGCGGTGTATAATTCTTCTCTGCCTTCACTGTCGCCTTGTGGAGGTTAGTTTGTTTGTTCTGGAAGAATTTTCGTAGTTCGTAGATTTGTTTTTTAATTAGCGATTGTATATCTATAATATAATTCCCCTCCCTTCTTCTTTTCTCTCGATAGTGAGTCATTCCTGCGTTGGAGTGTAACTTACTGTGTTTAGTGAATTCAGAGCGTATGAGAATGTAAATGTTTTTTATGTATGTGCGTGACCATTTAATGATACCAAAAGAATATGTAAGAATAGGTATGGCGAAGGTGTTAATAGCTTCCGTTAGATTTCTGGTGTTCAGTTTTGTTTTTACTAGTTTTGTGAGTCTGATTTTAAATTCCGGCTTGAGCTCTGATTTGATATGCGTGTGGTTAACTTGGGTGCTTTGACGGAAGCCTAGGTATCTATATGTTTCTTCTTTGAGCAAGTTATCTATGATTTCATTGTTGATTGTTTCCGTCGTAGGGTGGTCTTTCCACTATTCCTTGTTGATATAAAGTAGCTTGCATTTACTTATAACAAATTTCATGTTGATGTCCATGGTTTATTTACAATTATTACTTTATATAATAAATTATACATAACATATTACTTATATAATACTTATTATTAGTAATATTATTATTGTTATTACTATTATTATTATATTTTTAAAGGCACGACACCAAAATCTAAATTTAAAATCATTAAAAAATATAAGAAAGACATTTAATTTTTTAAAAAACACTGTTGTTTCTAAAATGTGTTCAATTTTTGCAAGGCAACGCTTTAGTAAAACAAACCCGAAGAATTTTATTGATACAGTAATATCCTTTGACAGAAATGGAAAGACGTATGTATTTATATTTATAGAGGGATTGCCTCTTTTACTGAAAGTCGAGACAACATTCTCGTCTCGTCTCGAGATTGAATTGTGTCGAGACGACGGTACACATTTTGTCTCGTCTCGCGGTATCACTAATCCAACTATCGTATTGATATAGTATATTACATAACAAGTGTTGAAAGTGGTAGTTTCTAAACGAGGAGGTATTTAGCATGAGGCGTTAGCTGAGTGTAGAAATTTTTCGAATTTGAAAACGATAACTTTGATACGAGGAATCTAAACTACTCAAAATTTGAAGTAGGATTATTATTTTTTATATTTCGTTAATTTCAACACTAGTATTGAAAAAATTGTTTCAACACTTAGATTAGTTACTTTTAATATAGTGACATTTTTTAAGTAAAAATTGCTTTTTACTTAGCGACATAAATCTGTAAAAGCTTGTAATAAAATATGTAAGGCAAAATTAAGAACTTTCTCCTTTATTGAAGTCAGTTAAAAAATAAAAACATTATGATGTACTGTCTAGTATTCTTCTTTTAATACAGGGAATTGGTACTTTCAATATTTCCATTATTATAAACTCCTGCGGTATTTTTCAAAGACAATGAATATTCCTTCACCATGGGTCATTATTCCATAGCGATAAACTATTAATCTCGCAAAGTGTGCCAGAAACGCTCGCACCAATTTATTAATTCATTATCATTTCCTCAGATCGTTTTACAACCGGAGAAAATATTTTATGGTGTGCACATTTCAATTGGTATTAGTAAAATTCCATTTCGAAGCCATCACTCTAAAGAAACTGTACTTTTATAGCTTATTTTATTGCAGCCTACTTAGATTTGCCGAAGTAGGTAAGACGTCTTTCTTTAGGTCCGCTACACACGATTTGATCTGTAATTGCTATTTGAATAATTATTGTAAAGATGAAAGGTCTCAATGAAAGTTTGTTTACTGCATCATTTGATCAACAAACGGAAGATCGCAAAATCGATAATTCGTCTATAAACTAATGCACAATTTCAATAAAAATATAAGTAATTATATATACTAATCTGCGGTCGCTTTCATAATAGTTTTAAATATAGGTATAGGCCGATATGTTTTGGGGATGTGACTTACGTGAACTAATAATATTCTACCACAATTTTACTTCCACGTATAATAGGCGACTTAATAGGCGTTTTTTTTTTTCGGCTTTAACAAAATCGTATGAACCCAAACTGTCATCAAAAATCAATCTGTTTTGGTACTTTGATCATAAGTTCTCTAGCCCTTCAACCCGTCCATGTCTTGATTGAGAATTGTCTAGAGTTGGTTTAACGATTTGGTCAAAGGCAAAACTACATTTTTAAAGTTGTATTTATGTTTATTTTTTAGTTTGGAATTCGTTGCTGTTTGTGGGCGTAATAATAATGACATAAATAATAATAATATATCGTACAATCGCTAAATAAAAAAATAAATTTACGTACTCAGAAAATTCTTCCACAACAAACAAACTAACCTCCACAAGGCAATATTGAAGACAGACAAGAATTATATACCGCTCAACCTGTCTCAAACGAGCCACGCAGCAGACGCACACAGTCACGTCCAATAAAGACTAGAAAATATGAACACCTGGTCCAAAAAAACACTTCACGGAAGACACATATACCACATAAAGCAAGACCACATACATAAAAACTTTCATATACGTGGTTACAAGAAGGGCAACTGTTCCCCGAAACAGAAGGCTTCCTGCTTGCCATTCAGGACAAAGTTATAGCAACCAGAAACTACCGAAAGCACATCATCAAGGACACAACTATTGAAGACGACAGGTACAGACGATGTCACCAGCAGAGAGAAATGATCGATCACATAACGAGTGAATGTAGAATAATGACCGGAGCTGAATACATTGCGAGACTCAACTCAGCAGCGAAGGTCGTTCATCAAGCATTAGCCACAACATACAAACTAACAGAGAACACAGACCCTTACTACCAATATACACGAACATCCATACTTGGAAACGAAGACTACAAGCTCTACTGGGACATTGACATCCCAACTGATAAAAGAATCCCCGCAAACAGACACGATATCACCCTTCAATCCAAAAAAGAGAAGATCACTTATTTAATTGACATGGCTGTCCCCAACGACGAGAACATCCAAGCGAAATACAGTGTCATATCAGTAACAGGTCTCACCCCAACAACATCGGTCATTTTGAAAACATGTAACATCGTGAGATTATTTCTTAATACTTGGTATAATCCCGTCAGTACGCAGCTCTATGATTTTCAGGTTCTGTTCCAGTTTTCAGTTCCACATGAACCTTATTCAGCCGCCACTTCTGCTGTATCTCGATGGCCAGCTCCGCATGTTTGGCCTTTTTCTTTTGATATTTATTCAACATGTTGTTATTGTTGGGTACAGCGACATCTACCAAATAAGCTGTCTTTGTTTCCTTATTTAACAGTACCACATCAGGCCGATTATTCGTCACCCGTCTGTCGGTGGTAACTGCCTGAACTTGGTTGGTATTTATAATAGGGCATAAAGGTGTTTAGGAGCCCATATTTATCGGAAAGCTTCTGGTGTATGATATTACGCACCTGGTTATCTCGCTAAAGGTAGTCCGTATTTGCTAGGTAAGTGCAGCCAGATGTTATATGCTGTAAAGTATCTGATCTTTCGCTACATTTTCGGCACTTATCGGATTCAACGGACCGGTCTTTAATTTCGTGTGTTAATAACTAAATAAATAAATAATATATATTAAAAACACCAAAATAAACGAAACACGTCTATTACTATAAAAGTATCGCAAACTTGTTTTAGCGGTTTGGTCTCTTGAATATGACCTGAATCTTAGTTGATCCGCCGTAACCGAGCACTGAGTGATGAAACGAAGACCAAAATCCCTTGACCTAGTCAACAACAAAAAAAATATTATATGTCTGTAACTAAAATGATTTGTCTCACAAAAAAACAAGAAAAAACCTTATATACAGAAATCATGGTTCTTGGGATTAGACCGTGTCAAATTGGAATTACTATCCGACGTTTCGCCTTCGATTGCAAGAGGCATCTTCAGGGACTTTTACTTCACGAGATTTAAACACTGAATGAGCTCGGAGGGATTTAAGCGGGCTTTTATACCCGATGCTCGCCGAACCGTGACCTTGTGTTAAGATCGGTTTCCACGTGTGATGTGCACGGTAACCCTTAAATTTCTGTTGAAATTTTTTGTATGTTTAAAAATTGAAATAGATTCTCTAATTTCTCGTTTATAAAATCCTGGAACCGATCCTAGAAATCCTTGGTTTCCTTTACATTTATAATATGGTCAGTGTTATGCTGGTGTTCAGCTACAACAGATTGAACAATTTGTTTATTTTTAATACATTGTTCATGCTCCTTAAGTCTAGTTGATATTGAGCGTCCGGTTTCTTCCACATACACTTCTCCTCAGGAGCAAGGAATTTTATATACTCCTTGTGTTTGAAAAGGGAAGAACAACACTACCTAACGGCGGCCTCTTATCATTCTCCTTTCGCGGAGTTGGATTACTATATCTTTCAATTGAATGCTTAATATCTTTAGTGCAATAGCCATTCCCTCTCAGAACTTCGGTCAGTTTCGATATCTCTGATGTTAGGGAATCTTGATTAGAAATCAAAATGGTTGTACTAGTACTAATACTAATGAGCGAATAACCGATATCTTTTGTGCTGGATGGCAATGGGAATTTTCATTTAAGTATCATCTACATATCTGAACCAGTGTTTTGGTTTAAGTGGAGCGGACATTAGAGCAATATCCTCAAATGTTTCCATACAGATATTCGCTACCACAGGTGATAGAGGAGATTCCATAGCTGCCCCTTGAAGTTTGTTCATAAAAAGTTCCTTGAAAATGAAATAAGTAGATGTAAGACAAGCTTCCACTAGGTCTATTAAGTTCTTATAAGCAGATGTAACACAAGCTTCCACTAGGTGTATTAAGTTCTTATTAAGATTATTATGATCCAATATGTCTGATATAATGGAAATTAAGTCGTTGACAGGAAAATTTATGAACGATAGTCAATTGATTAAAATATCTTTGGGATCAAGTTGGATTGCCCTAAGTTGTTCCACGAAATGTGCAGAATTTTTTATAAAAGAATTTGTTTTTTCAGTAAATATATTAAGGGAATTTGAAAGATATTTACCTAGTTTGTATGTGGGCGAGTCTATTGAACTGATGATCGGTCGAAGTGGTATAATGTTCTTGTGTATCTTGGGAAGACCGTAGAACCTAGAAAAATTGGAGCTGCTTTTGGTTTTAACGATTTCTTCTCCACCGGTGGTAATCTTTCTATTCTACTTGTAGGATCTGCCTGCAAAATCTTATAGGTGTTGTTGTCCAAAAGTGTTTTCTTTTCACTGGTAATCTTCTGACTGCTGCTTCAACGGAGGGCACGATGTCTTCTACGGGAATGCTACTCGGTGCTATTGCGAAATTTTGGCCTTTAGAGAGGACGGAATGTTCTGCTTCGGTTAAAAGCTTCGATGACAAGTTGATAACTCTATTCCGCCGAGTTTTCAGTGGATTTTTCTATTCAGGAGTGCTTCAAAACTTCTTGATGGATTTTCTGCCTGTACACTGGTGATATCGTCCAAAGCTGTAAAAGTGGTTCTTTCCAGTTAATTTTAGGTGATTTTCGATTAGTTTACGGGCATTTGTATTTAAATCACGTCGTATTGCCTTAATCCTTTCTCTAACTAATGCATTGCTGGCACGCTTATAAATATTCTTGGCAGTTCTAAAAGTAAAGAAATTCCAAAGTAATGGCTAAAATTATAAAATAATTAAAAAATTCTACATAAAAACCTAATTAAAATGATACCCCAAGTTTCAGAAACGTCGTCTTATAAAATATTAAAACATTTTCAATATCTACATCACTTATTTCATATTTTATTATTTATATTTTATTATTTATAAATTTTAGGAATAGGTAACTGGAGTAACCTTCTTATTAAAATGAAAACAGTTGCGTTGCGTCTCTTATCACGAATACCGCATTAACTCTACCAAAGCTGGTTTTTATAGCTATGAATAGACCGATGCTACCAATAAGTAAATGGCCATCTGACATCGCACTTTTCTACCTTTCACGTGCTCTAGCTCGGTAACGGTAGGTCGGGAAGAAAACGTGTTCCCGGACTGATCGTAAAAGTTAAAAAGGCGCATCTTCTGGTAAATAAATAATTTCGGTAGAATCCATAATTAAAGAGTAGTGACGTTCGAACAAACGCTTTTTCGAAATTCCGTTAAGGCAAGGTTCAGGTGGCGACGATAAAATTTTCAAGATTAACTCATTTTTTCCGATTTCCCATCCAAAAAAATTAGACAAGTTCGTAAATTAGCAATATCGGAGAACGAGATGTCGCCTAAAAAAATTAAAATGATGTAAAAACTAGATAATTTAGACGAGGAACGATGGTTTGTTACGATGTCATTTGATCTGACAAATCAGACTTTAAATCTTCTATAAAATAAAAATAATACCATATTATTGTTTTTTTAATATTTATAAAGGAATTTAAAAGGGGAAATTAAAAAATAACTAAAAGAAAACTGTTTTTGTTCGTATAATATTCACACTGATTTTTTCAAAAACACTAACTTCGATAATTAGAGGTAAAATTGGGTAGTATTCGTTTAAAAAAAACTATATATTAAAAGCTTCAAGCGCTTTTGATGAACCCAGGCAATCATCAGATTAACATACTATATTAGTCAAAAATACAGGGTGTTAGGGGTTTGACTACAAATATTTTAACATAGGATAGTATGAACGATTTTAAACAAAATATTCTTATAAACCATCGGTAAATTCGAAGATATTTAATTTTAAAATGTTTAATTTTGGAGAAGGTTTCAACTAATTCCAAGACAACATGGCAACACTCCTATTTACTTGGACATTAATGTGATGACAATCTCATTGCCTGTATTTTATTAACAAAGAAATATAAAAAAACTGTAGGTTTGAAAACGATTCAATTATTTTATTTTGATTATTTTTTTGGAATGTATGAACCAATTTTATAATAAATTGTGGTGTGTGAGCATAATATCGGCGTGTATAAAAAATAGTACTGTTATTTAAACTTTCTAGATTATTTATTTGTATAGTTTGTAACTGCGCAACTCTAATTAAGTTTATTAGTTTCCAAAAATTATTAAAGAATATGAACTTAACACGCATATTAATTTATAGCACTAGATCGGTAATTCACACATTCAAAAAAAGTATTTTAAAAACTTAAAGTAAATGCTGAAAATGACTACCACCACTATTTAAACACACACGAATACGGCTAAGCTAATTTTTTTGAACAGATTCAAGAAGGTTAGGTCTTTGTCTAATTTGATCCGCTGTAGCAAAAAATACGGTTTCTAAGGTCATTTTCATTTTCAATATCAACCCTATTATACACTAATGTTTTCATGTGGCCCCAAAAATAAAAATCAAGAGAGTTTAGGTCTGGTGACCTCGGATGCCATTTTCTAGATTCTGGGGCATTTCGACCTATCCACCTATTATCAAACATATTATCCAGATGTTGTAACACATTCCTATGAATGTGGGCAGGAGCTCCATCATGAAGAAACCAGGCACTGGCTCGCTGAGATAAAGGAATGTCATCTAGAAGAGTGGGCAAGTCATTAGTTAAAAATTGGAGGTATGCCTCTACTGTTAAACGCTTTCGTAGCTCTAAAGGTCTGATTAACCGATTGTGGACTATTCCAGCCCCACTATTTTTTAAAAACCAGTATTCGGCGCCAGAAGGCCAGAAATCGGCCTTCTTGAACCGTGTGTACAGTTTCTTGAGCCCAGGTATGAGTGTTATGATAATTAATTCCATTTCTCGTAAAACAACATTCATCAGTTAACAGTATGTTTAAAGTAAAATTTTCGTGTTCTTGGTTTTTTCGCGTATTATTTGCCTTTCAGGCCCCCGATTAGTTTGACGGACGTTTACACTTCCCGTATTGCTCTTTGTAAAACCGCAACAAATGTTTTGTCATTAGGATATCTTTCCCGGTATGTTTGAGACGCTAAATGAGCATTCTGCCTACACTCTCCATAAATAAGTAACATGTCTGCATATTCAATATTCATATATATTTCTAAAGAGTTTAAATTCCCACTACGTATTAAAACGGAACGGAATTGCCTCATACGGCAAAAAATTAAGGTGAAAGAACTAAAAAACAAGACAACTGCAACTGATGTTTGCGAATTATTATGTTCGTTGAAGTCTGCTCGTTTCTCTATGGTGGGCAGTGTTGCCGTTTTCAAATAAGCATTCTATGTTAAAATAGAACAATTTTTTATTTTTTAAATTTAGGTCGTTCAGATATTTTACTAAGAAAAAATTTGTAGGCATTTTGTAGAAAATCATATAATTAACGTTTCACATAATAAAATTAATAAATGTGTTAACGATGTGCTTAAAAATTAATAAAACAAAATACAACTTTAACGCCGTTTTTCTCAAAAATGGTAAGGATCCTATGTTATTTAAGCATTTTTTAATCAAAATGGCCCATACTATCACGTGTTAAAATATTTGTAATCAAACCTCTAACACCCTGTATAGTATAAACAATAAAACTACACTAATAATAAGCAACAAAACAGAAATTCATATCAATTATATGAATTTTGTGTGTTTATTGAAGGTGGTTGCCTTCAGTCGATCGCATGTTTGTTATTATATATTACAGTGGCGGCTATTCAGGTGAAGTAGGTGAAGTGCTACTTCACCAGGAAAAATAAACAAGCAAACATCTAACTATATTTATTACATATCTCTTAAAATTTAAGTTTTTACATTCATTTATTCACCTAATTGGCAAAAAATAAACTATACATCTCGAATAAATATTTTACTTGACCGTTGGCGGCATGTCTTTTTAAAACTTTAATTGAACTTTATTATAAGAACTATAACAGTGGCGCAAACCGCTTCGACTTTGCTGGAGTTGCTATGTTTACTTTACGATTTTCCTACTACGTTGCCATAACAACGCGTACGAGATAACGTCGAGCATATAGAAGAACAATGTTAACCAGCGCCATACAACGCTCTCGGTGAATTGCTAGCTCAGTACACTACACCCACGTGTCGTTCAATTTGGGGTGGTTGTTTACTTTTATTTTCGTGGATTTCGCTGCAACCGGTTAGTTCCTTTGTAGTTTGCTTCACTGTTTTGTGTTATATTTATTTATGGTGTTGTTACCACTTTATTTGGTGTCATGTTTATTAATTTACATTATTGATAAATCCGATCACGGATGTGGTTTGCATTTTGTTGGAAACTCCATTTAATCGATGGAAGGAACAAGATCAGAGTTTTAATCGCCATCCTGGTTTTCGGCGTACAAATGGTTATATAGTAGTCAAATATTACAAAAATTGTTTTGCTGGTCTTGTTTACTAGTTTCCAATAAATATTCAGTGTGGAATAAGGAAGGATTTGCAGGTATGTACTATGTTAAATATATGAAGATCTTTACATAAACATGAAGACTCAGCGGAGCATTTAAAATGCGAATTAATACTAAAAACATCTGTAAAAAAATCAAAGCACTATAGCTGACACTTTAAAAGAAATTGCTAAACTATATAAAATACATTTTAATGAAAACGTCCGATTTCGCGGCCATGATGAGAGCAGCGAGTCAATAAATAGGGGGAATTTTAAAAAGCTTTTAGGTTTATTAATATCGAGAAGTTCCCAAGAACTAAAAGACCATCACGAAAAAATTTGAAATGTTTTTACTGTTGATTCGAAAACTATTCAAAACGAAATAATTCAATGCATTTCTGATTATTTAAATGATCATGTAAAAAATTAAATAATGAACACATAGTTTTTTTCTGTACAAGTGGATGACACCACTGATATTACGCAAACCTCCCAGTGTTCCATAATTTTAAGATACGTTAATTCAGAAGGTTCAGTAGTCGAGAGATTCTTAGGATTTTATAATGCCAGCTCCGATAGAACGTCGGAAAATTTATATTCTCTATTGGATCAAATTTTGGACCAATTTGACTATAAACATAAATTAATAGGGCAATGTTATGATGGCGCAAGTGTGATGTCTGGCCATCTAAATAGCCTTAAAAGAAAAAAAAGAAAAAGCGCCGCAGGCTGTATTTGTCCATTGTCTTGCTGCTATGAAGGATAGGAGAATTGATTTAGTATAAAAAAATTAGGTAAGTCGTAAAAAAATATTCTACCTCTTCCACATACTAAAAAATTCTGGAAAAAAATTATTGCGATATTTTCTTGCTTCATTTGCACTTCACTTACTATTTCACCCGCGAGCCGCCACTGTATATTAATAGGGTTGATTGAATGTTAATACTGTTGTTGATTTCTCTATATAATCTATGATATGAAAATGAGCTTTGGTGAAATGAAACACTAAAAACTGTAGTCCCCTCCCGGGCTATTACCTTTAAGTACCATCCAAGCTGTTCGCCTGTTAATAAACATGCGTCGGCGTTATCTCAAATATCATCTATACAATTAGGCTTTCGTAACTCATGCAGTGTATATTCAATACTAAACTATGTCTAAGGTAATTAATCCTCAACAATTTATACTCCGTTTTAAGGTAAATTTTAAGATATGCGGAAATACCCATCTGAAGTATAATTAGCTCTTGTATTATACACTTAGAATCTCTATTTGTTTTAACAATTCCATTCATGCGGAAAATACCCGCGCAGAACTATTAGCGTTATTACTGAATACGGTTTTATTCAGTCAGTAGAAATAAGATTAATATGAGCGTAAATGTTGGGAATTAATTTATTTGCATAGACAAAAGCTGCAGTCTTATGACAGCAGTTCTCCCTCACAACTTATTTCCTCTTAGACCAGGGACATGATTGATATTATACAAAGATATTACATGTCATAAAGAGTTCTTTAAGTGTATCTAAATAATGTGAAATATAAATAATAAACAATTCGGTTAAGTGCCAAAATTGTTTTTTATTTCGTATTGTCTAGTAAATCTATTTAGTCTGTACTGTGTAATGTGTTTCTTGGCAACACTTAGCATGTTATTAGGAAGCGATTATTTGTCAGGTTTGACTTAAAAATACAAGTACTATTTAGTCTGTACCGATTTGCGAACGGTAAATCGAACATTACAGTATCTGATACCTTAGTGTGTTGCTTAGCAGCACTACCATGTTATTAGGAGGCAATTATTTGACTTAAAAATACAAGTAATTAAATACTTTGGGAAGTGAAGAATGTTAATCAGGCTTACAAAATTTGCATTATTTTGTTTAAATAAATTTAGTAATTTTTATTTAATTTGGACCTATACGTATAGTTGCAATATTGGTTTTGCTTATTTGATAATAACAACGAATAGACAATTCTAACTAGTTAGGAAACAAATTGATACAAAAGTTTAATAAAAAAATCGGTAAATTTCCTATATCCGGAACTTGCCTATAGTTGGCGCATTACCTTTCTGGAATGACGTCATTTTTGGTTATTTTTGTTTGATTTATGTTAACTGACAGTGACAAAAACATTTTGAAAAAACTCATTGTCGTTTCTTTACAACAGTCAATGCCGGTTTTGGTTATGTGTCTTTCAGAATATATTCGTCAAAATTGACATTGATTTGTTGTGATTCTTTTTAAACTTTTGCAAGATGCCGCGAAGATATAATCAGCAATCACAGCTAATAGTTTTGAATATCTTGGCTTTTTTTCAATTGGAAAAAGAGCAAGCTAAAAATGGAATCCTTCCGCAAACTGATAATATAATTGAACGAGCTTCAAATGCAACAAAACTTAGCCATACAACAATCATAAATATTAAGAAAAGAGGAATAACGAGCGATGAATCCTTTACCTCCAGAATGTCTCAAAAGCAAAAAGAGGTAAAAACAAAAATTACAGATTACTTAAAGAACAAAATAAGAGATACGATCTACTGCATGTATGCGAAAAATGAATATGTTACAATGCAGACTTTGCTTAAAAAACTAAAAGAGATAAATGAATAGTTTAATTTTTCCATCACCTCGCTAAGAAAATACGTAAAAAGTATTGGTTTTAAGTGGAACAAATCAAATAATAGAAAATACCTGATGGATTTGCCCCACATCGTCCACAAGAGAATCAATTTCTTGAGGGAATATGTCAAAAATCAAAATCTAGGACAAGATGCTTATACCACCGTATTTATTGATAAGACTTGGATTTTTAGTAAAGGTTCGTTTAGAAACAGCTGGCAGGATAACACTATGTCTACAAGTTCTAAAAAAGCTAGTGAAGGTCATCGATATATTGTAGTTCACGCTGGATCAAAGGAAGGATTCATTAAGGGGGCCAGTTTAATATTTAAAAGTGGACTAAAAAGCGGAGATTATCATGACAATATGAACAAGCAAAATTTTGAAAATTGGTTTAAAAATCAGCTGGTACCAAATCTTCCTCCAAAAAGTTTGATAGTGATGGACAACGCAAGCTATCATTCCGGCCTTTTAGAGGATATTCCAAGAAAATCATGGACAAAGCAGAGATTGATTGGATGGTTAAAAGAAAAGAACATTGACTTCCCAGAGAGGGCCATGAAGGATGAAATATGGAGCATTGTAGAAAAAAATTGTAACATTGAAAAAACATTCTACCTTGACGAATATGTGAAACCTTTGGGCCACAAAATACTAAGACTTCCTCCATACCATTGTCAATTTAATGCTATTGAAATGGTATGGTCTGAGTGTAAGAGGAAATACGACCAATACATTGCTAGTCTGAAGGGGACACCATCGGAAGTTTTGGCCATGTGGGAAAAAGCGATAAATGAAGTATCTTCAGAGCATTGGAAAAATTATGTCAGCCACACAGAAAGGGTAATCCAAGAAGCTTGGAAGACAATACAGATATGTGATGCTTCAGACATTGCGCCACTTGTAATTAGTACCGACGAAGACAGCAGTGACGATGAAGAATTTAGTTCTGATTCTGAAGACAGTGAAGGGGAGTAGTTTTTATTTTTAAAGTTAGTTAGTTATACATTAATTTCTCTCTTTTAGTTTTTAAAGCAAAGTCTGCATTGTAACATATTCATTTTTAGCATACACGCAATAGATCATATCTCTTATTTTGTTCTTTAAGTAATCTGTGATTTTTGTTTTTACCTCTTTTTGTTTTTGAAACATTCTGGAGGTAAAGGATTCATCGTTCGTTATTCCCCTTTTCTTAATATTTTTTCAGTATTGTCTGTAATTGAGAATTAAAATAATTTTGATGAAAATGGGTAACTGGCGTCAATTTATTACATTGCAAACAAAGAATAAGACTAAGATGAAAGAATTTATATTAGTAAAGTCTTATTTGCAAAATAATTTTAGTTTTTGAAGTTATAATAGTTATTTTTGTATTAAGTGTGCAAAATGAGTGTTTTTTTATGGCAATGAGAGTGTTAATTTTTTGCCAGCCATTTTCGACAAGTTGCAGCGCTTTCTGTACAGAAAATGCCAATTTTAAATTCGCTTTAGCCAGTGCTGAACGCACCCCTCCTATCTACATCACTGCATACGTTTAGGTTAGGAATCATCGCTGAAATATAAATAATATAAGAAATACGTTATTTGAAACCAGCGTGACGTCATTCCAGAAAGGTAATGCGCCAACTATAGTTATGAATATTTCTTTTTATTAGGAATAGTAAAGTGTGACCCAATTTAGTTCAGTACATAGTTATTTAGGAACATATATTCACTGCCATTTCAAACATTTTTATTGAACGTTATTTTATTCCAACATATTGTATCCCTACCATTCTTTTACCAGTTTCTACCTATGCCACACTTGATTTTTAGGCATAAAACACACCGCGATTTTGTTACGTTATGTTGAATTTGTCACAGTTCATCCTTATATCAAATTTAATTTTTCTCCAAAATTCACAGTCAATTGAATAAGAAAGAGGATTTTTTACGCTGATTTTTTAAACATTTTATTTACCGCCTTTTGTTCAGGTATCTTGAATTCGCAACACAACTTTACCAATTTATCTCTATATCACACTTAATACTTGCACAAAATTTGAAATTAATCTAATAAGTAGTTTTCTCAGGTTGATTTTTTAAATATTCTATTAGACCTCGATTTTGTTTGGCTGTCTTATTTTGGCATACTGGATTTTCACGAAAATATTGCCAGGTCATCCCCATATGAGCCTTAATGTTTGACTAAAATTTGAAGTCAATCTAATGAGTAGTTTTTAGGCTATGCCGCGAACCGACTGACAGACACACAAACCGACAGACGACATATTTTTTGGCTTCTAAGGATGCTAAAACGCGAACATATGTAATACATCAGAGAGTGATCTTTTCAGATTAGAAAAATTTTATTTGGTCGCCATTTTGTTACGCCATCTTACTAGTTCATCTCTATAATACAATTAGTTATGGCAGTTCATTAAGGAGTTTTTCAGGCTGAATTTTTAAATATAGTCAAAAGCAGTGTTATCGTACGGGTCATACGATTTATCAACGACAAACTTTTTAAGTTTGTTTTTCTTTTATTACGTGTAATCATATCCTCCGCATTAAATCCGGAAGGTGAATTAGATAAACCTATGATATTTTCATATGAAAAAAGAGGAGAAATATATAAATACCAGCAGTTGCAAAAATCTTTGAGCTATGTCACTTCAAAGTCAGATTGACAAGTCAGTGACAAAATGAGTAATAGAAAACAATTTTCAGGTTTTTTGCATACACAAGCAAAAAACATGGTATTAAATCTAATAAAATATTATGAAAATGAAAATTCACCGGCCAATATCCAGGAGACAGTAGCAAAAGCTCTCGGAATCGATATAAGGACTGCGCAGAAAATTGTGCATGAAAAAAAGCATAATTTACTACCGAAGAAGATTAAAAAATGCACACGAAAAAAGCCAAAGACAGAAGACTTAAGTGATAATTTAAAAATGGATGTTCAAAAACTAATATAACCCTTCAAGTTTTAAAAGAAGCTTTAAAAAATCGAGGCATATCGGAAATTGGACTAGAATCGTTGTCAAAATTAATAAAAATGTTGGGTTTTCGATATAAAAAGGACTATAATCGAAGATTTTTATGCGAGTTGCCACATATAGAAAGTAAGCGTAACCAGTTTTTAAAGAAATACACGGAAAATGTTAGAGACGAGACTTGGATATTTTCTAATGGAAGTGGTTCGAAATCTTGGCAGGACGAGTCTGTAAAAAGTGTCAAGAGAAAAAAGGGATGTGGGACGGGAAAAAGTTTCATCATTTTGCATTCAAGTTCTTCAACAGGATTTCTCCCAGGTGCAAGTTTACTGTTTTCTTCAACATCCAAAAGTATGGACTACCATGATAATATGAACTGTGAACTGTTTGAAAAGTTGTTAAAAGAACAACTGATTCCAAATTTAGATGCTCCATATTTAATCATTCTGGACAATGCATCTTATCATTCAAGAATCTTAAATAAGCAACCTACTTCATCCTGGAAGAATTTAAGACTGGCTAATAAAACAAAAACAAAATCCTTTACCCAATATGCTGAAACTCGAACTTCTTTTAATCGCAAAATCTATTAAAAAACCAACAATATATGCCGTAGATACAATATTACAAGAAAATGGGCATGAGGTTTTACGACTGCTGCCATACCATTGCCAGTTTAACGCAATAGAATTAATACGGGCTGGGGCAAAATCATATTACGAAAAACACGTGATGGTCTTACATCAGATGAAATGCAAATTGTTTGGCAAGATTCATTAAATTATATTAGGCCGGAGTACTGGAAGAAATCTGTGGAACATACGGAGAAATTAATATGGGATTGATGTAATCGAGAACGAGTTCTAGATGTCGAAATAGCACCAATGATCATTGCGCCATTTGAGGACGACTCAGAAATAAGGACTTTTTAAAGTGATGATGATATTTTTTAATCTATAATATTAAAAAGTTTCTGAAGGATTATATTAGTCTTTGACGGGTATAAATCATAAATTGCATTATGAATATCCATTTTTGCATTGTAACTTAAGTCTTTTGCCTTTGGATTTTTTCGTGTACATTTCTTAATCTTCTTCGGAAATAAATTATGTTTTTTTTCACGCACAAGTTTCTGTACATTCCTTATACCGATTCTCAGAGCTTTTGCCACTGGCTCCTGGATATTAGCAAGTGAATTTTAAATTAAAATTTTTTTTTATTAGATTTGACCCCATTTTTTGCTTACTTTTTTAGTACATTTGTAATTTTGTAGGCAATAAATAAATAATTATAGAATACTTGTTCCAATTTTAAAGCGTGTTTAAAATAAGTAAATTTTTTTTTATTATTTATAAGATAAAATTTGATATTTAAAAATCGGTAAAATCGCTTTACCAGAAACTCGGGGTTAACAAAATATATATATAATATAATGTATATATGTATATATATATATATATATATATATATATATATATGTATATATATATATATATATATATATATATATATATATATATATATATATATATATATATATATATATATATATATATATATATATTATATATATATATATATATATATATATATATATATTTTCGCATGCATGGCCCTTAATTTTAAACTGAAATTTGAAGAAATCGGATAAGTAGTTTTTCAGCTATGCCGCGAACAGACAGACTGACGGACAGACATACCTACAGACAGACGGAATTGGGAAAACATGTTTTCCGGCATCTAGGGACCCTTAAACGTAAAGATCTGAAAAAATCTCACGTAGGAAGTAATAACTAATTATCTTGTGTTTTTAACAAAAGTGTATAATATTTTTGCAAAATAAAATTTTTTTGTTACACAATACAATTTTCACATTTAAATAAATGACACTGTATAAGTGGTTAGATTTTTAGGTCAAGTGGGGCTCATAATTTTTGGTGATTGATAAAAAAATCTCACTTTCATTAAGTGGCTGTATAAACAGAACATATCCTGATTGTTCAACTGATTCGAACCGCCTTCCGACTTCATTAAGGCGCTTGCCATTTTGTGTATTTTTGTTTTTCCCAACCAAAAAATTTTAACCGAATACATATTTGGCGAATTTTCTTATTTAGTCCCCCGGCATTTAATATATAAAATAATATTAAGTGGCTGTCTTAATTATATTGTGTAATATAATAAAAAAAAACTATTTTGTTTCTCCCTATAGATATGTAAATAGCCCATCGAGATTTAATAGCTCGATAAAAGAATCACACAACATTTTGGTATTCACTGTGTTTTCTGATTTGATTCATAATGTTGGTAACCTTTAGATCCTACTTTGTTCCACCATCTTGAATTCGTACCAATGTAGTTGATTCCTACATAATACTTGATTTTTGTGCAAAATTTGAAATAAATTGGATAAGCACTTTTTTTTTCACTATGTCGCCATTTTGGATTTTTACCAAAATATCACCAAGTTATCAGACGATACACTTCCGCTAGGTGTTATTACAGTACTCGTGCACATTCCACCACTAAACAAACAACTCGTCACCTATCGGACTTTTAATGTAAATTACTACTGTTTTTCTCTATATTAAAATATGTTGGCCCTATAAAAAAAATATGTTGTACGTAACGCTAGATATGTGAACAAAATACCGACTATGTAACTTTATTTGTCAACGAGTTTTATATATATTTATTTATCCTGAGTTTTATATATATTTATTTATCCTGAGAGGCACTGTTAAAATAATTTTACCGCAAATGAGAGCAGATAGAGAGCTCTAGGAGAGTTTGTTTTTGTTTGACGTGACCAATACTAAATTTTGCAATTATTTACAGCACAGAAATTTGAAGAAAAAAACGTCATAAATGGCGTCGAAAACATATCAATTTGTTTATAATTCCACCGGTATTTTTATCGCATAAATATTAAGCTTACTTCCATTATGTTCAATCTTTAAGTAAAGCGCAATAAAGATGCAAATTTATTCTACAGTTTATTAAACTCTTAATCACTTTATAGTCAACAAACAACAAAAGCAGGGGATGGTTTAGCAGGAACGAGAATAATCAAAACGAAACCTGGTTATTTAAATTCAGAGTTCTAAGTGGAAATGCAATTATTGTGGGTCCAAAGATCAGGGGATGTCGTCCAGAATACTAATTACGAGGCGTCTATACGTAGAATATTTAATGAAAAGCTTTCGATGCAATACCTCTGAGTAACACGGTACCTTACCTGCTATGCAACATATTTTTAAATCGTTCTAGTAATATATTTTCAGTTTTTACGAGCATCTTTTGAAATATACATGGTGTTTCAAAGAAACAAAAAGGAAAAACTATATTTTGCTTTTCTATCTACCTCATCTCATAAATCAATTAAGATTTTCTGCCTTAAAAAGAAGGTGCTATTCCAGAAATTTTACAAAGTTTTTACAAATCTTAATTAATAAGTCACTATTTTGATTGGCTGTGTATACTAAATTGCTACTTGTTTATTTCTATGATGAACATATGATTATTTAAGTTAATTTTGGCTTCTACATGGTCCAAAAATAATATATTTTTGACTCAAACAATATTTCCAATATAACAGAAAAAGAATACTTAATATCAACCAAGGTTTTTAAAAAATGTGCTAAAAATCTAATGTTTTTTAAACATGTAATATTAATAAAAAGGTATAAGTTATTTAAAAACACAAAACCTTGCTGCTTAGATTTCAATAAACAGTGTATATAGTTTGTAAACCTTCAAATATCTGAAAACTCGCTCATCCAATTTTAATTATGTTTTTAGCAGCCATGTATGCATGGAAATGCGACGGACACTTGCAATATTGCCAAGTTTACCGTTTTTCGGTAATTTCAGGAATTTTTATTTTTTTAGTATAATACCCTCGATTTTATAACATTTTCAGATTTTATTAATTATTCTAAAGATGTTTCCTAAGACAGCTAATTCTACTGTGTGCGGAATGTCGATAAAAAAAGGCAGTTCTAAAACAGCGAGATGTGGCGATAAGGCTTTGGATATGTTAGTCAATTTGGAGAAGAATCCCCATCTCCACATGACAAATTGGTCTACACCGAGACGTATCCCTCATGTCCGAGCATAGACTACATGACGAAAAATTTCACCCCTATGGATGAGGCGACTTGACCAATGTTGAGCGAGGGAAAACTCTAAATGGAAATTAGACTCGAATAATAGGTCGGAGGATAATTCGGAATAGTGCCAGATGTTTACAATTACCTACACTAGTCAACAAATACGAAATAAAAATGCGACTGGTGTTATAATGGCTATACAGGGGAGTTTAAAGCATCCTGATTACGAATTCAGCAACCAAAATTGTCCACCACGTATAGATTTTGAGGAATTCGTCAGTTATTTTTATTTTTTCTATATATTTTTGTATATAAGTTCAAACCTAAAAAAAAACAAGATATTCTAAGGTTATATATGCAAAAATACACATGAAAATAATTTATAGTAAGTCCTTTGTAGATAACTTTTTTGTTAATGCTACCTTTCGTTTATTCTCTTAATCGCTTTCTCTAATAACAAACCAATAATAATAATAATAATAATAATTTTATTTCACCAATAAAACAGATGTACATAATATGCAATCAGCAATTGGAGAAAACGTCACAAAAAGTAAATCTAGTATACCTGTAAGTACATCGTCATAAAAGTTACAGGTAAGTACATAAATGATCACTACAAAAGGAACAATATAAATAAAACATTAGACGCGTGCATTTTTAAAAACAACAAAAAAAAACTAATTTAAGAACTCCTGCACAGTATAAAAATTACCCTCCACTAGATATTTTTTTAATTTACGTTTAAGGATTTAAGATTATCAGCATCTTTAATATCATTATTTAATTTATTAAAAAACCTACATGCATTATATATCACATTTTTTTGGAAAAATGTGGAATTATGTAAATTAGGTAGAAGTAATGTTTTATTTCTAGTACTGGAACCATGTGAAGCGCGATTTCTTTGAAGTTTTTTAATATTCTGATATGCAAAAACGGAAACTTTAAATATGTAAATTCCAGCCAAGGTCAATATTTTTAATTGCTTGAAATAGTCTCGACACGAATCTGTACATGAAAGACTGCACAAAATTCGTATAGCAAATTTTTGAAGCAAAAAGACTTTTGTCACGTCCGAGCTTGAGCCCCAATTTATGATGCCATAGGACAGGTGAGAGTGGATATTAGAATAATATACCGACATCATAGCATTTTGACTACAGTAATTTGTCAATGATTTCAAACCATAACAATTTTTTCTTAACCGTATGCATAGACTTTCTATATGATTTCCCCATCTTAGGTTTTCATCAACTTCCAAGCCCAACATTACTGAGGACTTGGAAGGTGTAATAAGACCAAGGTCAGATCCATGAATTAAAAAATTGTCATTTTTTTGTTTTTTATTTGAAAATACGACGAAATTTGTTTTACTTTGATTTATAACCAAACCATTTTTTTTGGACCGCAACAAAATACCATCATAAACCAAATCTGCTGTTCTTTTGAGAGATAGTGCACTCTTTTCCACGATCACAATGTTTGTATCATCTGCATATGATATGACAGAAATACCAGTGGACATATTCATTAAGTAGGAAGTGACATCATTAGAATAAATAAGATATAGTAGTGGACCAAGGACTGAACCCTGGGAAAACCCTGATTTACTGGCAATGAGTCGCTTCCCATCCCATTCACCACAACACATTGTTGAAGTCCACCCAAATAAGACTCCATGAGCTTCCATGCCTGTCCTCTAATGCCATATCGATGCAACTTTATTAATAATAGTTCATGGCTAACCATATCAAATGCTCGGGAGAAATCCACAAATAAACCCAATATATGAAGCTGTTTATCAATTGCATCGACAACTGTCGATTGGAAATCACAAAGGGCACTTTCTGTACTGCGTAATTCCGTAAAACCATGTTGAGAAACGCTAATAATAATACTTTTATTAAAAAAATGAAATAATTGATGTTTCAAATTCAACTCAAAAATTTTAGAAATGCTTTTTAATAGACTTACGCCTCTATAATTTGAATAATCATTAGACTCCCCCTTTTTATAAAGTGGAATGACAGTTGCAAACTTCAATTGCTCAGGAAATATTGCATACTGCGCTGAGAGATTTATCAAGTACGTTAAAACATCACACAAAGCAAAACCACACCTTTTTAACAAATTATTGGATAAGCCATCATGTCCTGTGGCATTTGAGTTCTTAAGGTTTACAATAAATGATAAAACATCTTGTTTACAAATGGGAGAAAGAAAAAATGTATTTATACAAGGCGGCACGCAGTTATCAAGAAATGTCATGTCGATATTATTATTACTAAGAGGTACATTAGTAAATTGATAATTAAAATTACTTGCAACTAGATTATCCGGAACTGTTTCGCCGTTTTCAATTATTTTCAGTGCCGTATAAGAATTGTTTTTATTTTGTAACGTTTTTTGTCACATTGCCTTTGATTTATTTCTTGAGTTTTGAATCATTTTATCATTTTGTTGTGTAAAACAGAGTTTAAGTTTTTCTCTTTAAATACTGTTAATATGTTTGTTAATATACTTGTACCTTATATCTTTTTTTGATAGGTCAGTGAACAAAGTAATCTTATCTTTTAGGCGAACTAGCTCCGGCGATACAACTACCTTTTTTTGTTTATTTTGAGTGCTGTTATTTATTTTATTTAATGGAAATGACAATTCATAATAATAAAATAATTGCCTGGCAAAGACTGCAAAAGCAAGATTGGGACACTCACGAGAATAAACTTCATTCCACTCCTCTGTGTTTAAAAAGTCTAGAAAACGTGTTACATTTTTATTTGAAAAGTCGCGTCGCATAACATACCTTGCCGTGGTGTTCTTCTTATCAGTTCTGACCACATCTATTTTCAAAAGCTGATAGAAGTGATCTGACAAGCCCAGATTAACTACTGATGCTGAAAACTGTGTGTTTGAACTTATTAAAAAATTATCAATGCATGTGCTTGAATTTGTAGCTGCTCTCGTGGGTTCCCTAATTGTATGTATAAGATTAAAAGTAGCTAATAAATCTAGAAAAATCGACAGTTGTGTACTAGGCTCTAAAAAGTTTAAATTAAAATCGCCCCTAATAACAAGGGTAGTAAGTGGATTAAATTAAAATCTCCTTTAGGTGGCCTATATACAACAATAAACTTTAATTTCAAACTGCTTATAATTACAGAAGCACATTCAAACACGCTTTCAACACAAAAGTCAGCAACATCACACACTGTAGCACTATATGTGAAACAATTATTTTTAAAAATAGCTACACCTCCATTCTTTATAGAGGCACGGGAGAAAGACGAACATAGATTATAATTACGTAAAACTATTTGGTTCAATTGCTCATCACTCTGCCAGTGCTCAGTGAGCAACAGAAAGTCACAATTCACATTAATTAACATGTTTAATTAATAAACATTGAATGTTTTGATGACAGAAAATAACAGAATTTGATACTTTTTGCTTAGGCAATTCAGTATTTAAAAGCATTTGTTCAATAAATGTATAACTCAAAGTTCCTGTAGTCCCCACTGGGACAGACGGGGATATAAAAAATTACTATTGGAGGATGGTTTATCTTTTTATTATTTTTCTCCACCGTGCACACATTACTTACCACATCAATCACATTATTAATCAGTTCTTTTACCTCAGTATCTATTTTACTACATTCGCTCGAGTTACAAAGATTTATCCTATTTATACTATTATTTAAATTACAGGCTGGCAAATTCTGTGTTGTAACTGATTTTAAAACAATGTTTAGATTATTCGTTTTGGTATTAACGTAATTAGCCAATATTTCGCACATTTTAAATTTAGTAAAACGATACATTCTATTATACTTAAGATTATATATGATTCTTATAGACCTGTTAAATCTCAACCTATTACTAATACAAATAATAAACAATTGTAGAAAATTATTGTAGATACTATAATGTCTTTTTACGCCACATTTTATAGACACGATTAAGTTTGCATATTTTCCAACTGCTAAAATTGATTCCATTATCCTTGTATTTATATGGTATGCACAGTTTAAATCTAATAATAAGATAACACAGTCATTTTGATCAAAACTAGAGCTCAAGTTGTAAGCAGAATGAGCCAAATCACTTAGGTTTGCTCCATGTTTAACCCACCCTTCGATTATGCATTCTTCCTCGGTTAGCTGATGTTTTCTCAGTACATGAGCACAGCCCAATGCCGAACGGTCGCCTATTACCAGCACTCTGCGTTTTCTTATGTTAACTGTGTGACTTACCAGAGAATTAGAAGATGTCTTACTCCGTAAATTTTTAACATTTATCACTGGGACTGGAGAAGGAGCTCTCGATTCACTTGTCCCTAATTGTGCCATCGGTGCTTTTTCCAATGTTTGTTTGTCAATGCATTCGTCTGTTTGCACCTCAGAGTCTATCACCATCTGGAGTTTCGTTTGTGTTTCTGCGGAAACAGTTTTTTGACATTACGTAACTGGTCTAGATGTATTTTGTTCATGTGTTCAATAATACTTTTTAAATTTTGAATTTCGACCTTTTTGTGTTTTAGGTCCCTTAATAAAAAGTCGACCTTTTTCTTGTTTTTCTCATTTTCATGCTCCAAGAGTTCAATCTTAGAGTGTCTGTCAGCCAATTTATTTTGTAACGATAAAATTATATTTTCTTGTGTATCTTTGTTCTCGTTACATCCAGCTTCATCACAGGTAATACTAGTATAGCTTATGTTATACGAATTTTTTTCTACATGTTTAGTAATTAAAGGACTTTTTCTGGATATTGACCTTAAAAGTCTTCGTAAATTTGTACTTGGTTCACCCATGCTCAAAATATCCAACTCGTTAAGAGATTGGACAAAAAATTAATTTCAACAAGCTACAATAAATTTTTAAATGTCCCTGGTATAGATATATTTATGCATGTCAAACGAGCACTGATCCTTTGGGTAAAGCACTATTTATTCCAATTTATTATAATACTGCACTATTTATTCTTTACTTTGAACGATGCTGCCACAATCGTTTATTTCCAAAGTTTTCAAAATCCCTTTTTTGCCGTTAATGCTGATAAGCAAAACAATACAACCATAAACAGAGTTTCTTTACTATAGAAATCGGAAAGATTTGGAGGATAGTTTTTCACGTTTTACGCGGATTATTGAATGCGTACAGATTTGAAAATAACTCAGTTACATTGGCACAATTTTCACGAACAGATACACATAAAACAGTACATAGATTTAAACTATTACAACACGAAAAGAACAAATTACTTCGGAGTACTTAAACGCGTGCATACTCTTCACAATAAAAAAAAAAGAAAATAATATAATATATATTATCCCCACCATTGCTAGATCACATCTACCTTAGTAGCTTTGCTTCATTGTTGTTCTAGACGACATCTACTGATCTTTGGGCCCACCTAGTGGAACATTTTTCATTGCTCGTCACTAACCACACTCAAATGCTCGAGAAAAAATTTAAATAGGAGCGCAAAAAGTATATTTTAAGAGACATGCGACAGACCATTTTGCAGTAATTCACACATCACTTAATTTTGTATCAAACTTATCATCTCTTATTCTAATTTGTGGTCCAACAAATATTACTTCCTTCATCAATTAGATTAGGAAAAATGTGTTTAAGGTATTTAAAAGCATCTCCTTTATCTAATGCTTTTAAAAAACGTTTGATCAATCCCAGTTTAATGTGTAATGGAGGTAACAGAACTTTTTTAGGATCAACTAGATATACATTTTTTACGTTAGCTTGTCTCTGAAGCCATTATTTTACTTGATAATGATGCTGTGTTGCTCTATTGTCCTAAAGACAAAAAAAATAAGCAATACTTGGTAAATTCACCGTAAAACCCTAGTCCTATGACTTTTAGGTCACCACAGATCTGCCACTTATACGTATCATAGCTTATTGCAATTAGAATAAGTGACATACTTTCGTATGTTTTCTTCATGTCAACTGCATGCGCAAAAGGAATAGAGGATCTTTGGAGGCCATTTTGGAGCAGAAGTTTTCCATAAAACAATTTGGATTAACACAAACACATAGTTCTGCATAGTAAAAAACGAGGATAGCCCCTGGTTTCGGTTCCTAAATATTGTAATTTTGATTCCAGTGGCTAGTAAATTCCATTATTGTAACCTTGAACCTAATAGTTGAACATGCTCCTTGTACAATAGGAGGTCCCGAACTAGATCATTTAGGGTTCTGCCTCATCAGCCGACATTTCTAAATCTTCCTCCCAATTTGCCGGATGCGCTAGAACTTATACTTATTTTTCCATTCCAAAAATTAATAAAAATTTGCCTTTCCATCCATATCGTGTCGCCAAGCCAGGGCCTAAGACTCACCATGCAAAAGAGACCACTTTCTTTAATAATTAAAAAATAAAATATCATAGAAGAGTTATTTGAGCATAAAGAACTAAAACACACACATGGAAAAAGTTAGGGATAATGAAAAAGGTAGTTTTTGCAAACAAAATATGTTATTTAGAGTTTAATTTAGTTAGTTTAAAAAATTATATTATTTTAAAAATCTAAAAAATGGGATCAACTTAATGGAAAAAAGAAAAACATAAAAAAATAATATTCTGTATGAAGACCGTTGTTGTCTATCACTGCTTGAATACGTTTAGGCATACTCCTTATGCAATTGTCAATAGCCTCTTGCGGTACCTGTTCCCAGATAACAGATAAAATGTTTCGTAATTTCTGTAGAGAGTTCGGTGGGTGATGGTCTGAACGAATGGCTCTTTTCAGAAAATCCCAGACATTTTCTATAGTAATAAGATCTGGTGATCTTGCTGGCAATCTAAAATGATCCTCCTGGATTTGATCAAGTACAATCCTAGCTCTATGCGGGCGAGCGTTGCCATCCAAAAATATAAAATTAGGTTCAAAATTGTACCTGTGTTCTTCAACGATATCATTTATGATGTCTCACTATTCATGGGACCGTAGCATACGTACAATTGAGTACGACCACCGTAAAAAATCCCAGCCCAAATCATTATTTCTCCACCTCCGTAAGGATGAACCTCTTGTACTAGACCAGGTCGAACGCATCCTCCAGTGTCTCTCCAAATCCTCAATCGCCTTGTATCACTATGCAAGCACACTCTGGTTTGATCCGTGAACATGACCTTGTTCCATTCTCCATTCCAATCGATTATTTTTCGACACCTGGCTAAGCGATTGTAGCAAACCAATGGCTCTATTAGCGATGTCTATCGTTAAGTACCTTCGTTAAGCTTTCTAGATGTCCCGTCTTTATGGGCATAATAGAAATACGGGTAAAACATCACCATACTAATATTCCTGTATTTTCTTTAAAAACAAAGATACGTTGATCATCCAAAAAACAAAATGTTTTTAAAGAAGCAGACTTCAAAGTTACCGATATATAGTTTAAAAATTGCAGACAGTTTATGCTATAGGGTGTTTCAAAAATTCACTAAAAAACATATGCCTTGACTTCACCTTGTATTATTCAGTAGTCAATTTTATTTTGTATTATTATCATGAAATCATTTTTGAAATTATATAAATTTAGGCTATAAAGGCAAATTTTTAATTATTCCAACTATAAATAATATATTTTGTTTGCATTCTTTATCTTTAACTTTTTTCCATGTGAATATTTAATCAAAAATACAATTTGCCTAATCTCAGACTCGATCACTGAAAATCAATATTAGCACATAATCTAAGCTACTCAGCTTTCTCTTACCGAACAAGTTAAATTGGGACCATATTAACATTAACCCGGCATCTAACCAACTCTTCCAACCCACACGCATTTCTACCATTTCGATGACATTTTAAAATACAATAAAACACGAAACAAAGTGACTTGCAACTAAATGCAGTTGCATTTCTAATGCGGGCCGGAGAATTTATTCTGACGTTTTAAGGTTAGATTTTAGATCCAGTGCAATGTTCTGCTTTATAAACGAGGCACGAATAAGGGAAGATTGATAAAAAATCGGTGACAGTTTATGTTTATGAGCCCGATCTTATCGGATTTACAGATTTAGTCTGCGTTGCAGGACGTCTCGTTTATAATTGCGAAAAGGCGTTCAGTGTGCGATATAATTCTTGTTCTGTTTCATTGAAAAAGCAGTATTTAGTATGCTGAACACATTGAATTCACTACCTGGTTAAAAGTTGTAAGTAACAACTGCAAAAGCGGAGTACAAAGCTGACTAAAAGAAAGAAAACAAGCAGCATATTTACTACTCTGTGAGAAACGTTACAAATTCAAAGAATTCAAAAATACTTCCTGCGGCCACAAGTAATTTACAGTAGGACTTTTATTTCTATTCACTTTTCAACACTAGTGTTGAGAAAGTGAGTAACTGCTAGTAATTGAAAAAAATAAAATTCTACATTATACACAAATTATTTTTTTTATTACTATCATACAAAAAGTTGTCTTAATAATTTCAGACAGAGTATTTCATGATATAGATATGATTTTTTATGAACGTGGTTTGAATCACATATGCCTATTTATATTATATTATTTATACACTTTAAAACGATTTTTGAGAAAAGTTCTTTTATTAATTGCACCTAGCAGTAATGTAAATACACTCACCGGCACAAAATTCCGCCACTCTAAAATTTTGACTAAGTTCAATGTTTTATAACTTTTTTATTTTTTATCCGATTTTCATGATTTTGTTATCAGTTTTTAGATCCATTTAATGTGTTTTTCTTCATTTATTTTGTAAAGTAGCATTTTTCGATTAGACTATATTATACAGGAGTAGATCAAACTGTTGTTTTTTGTCGTCACTTCAAAACACCCTGTAGAAAAATTGAGGTAGATAATTTTATTTACATACTGTTTCTGGTAATCAATAATGTATTCTAAACATTTCGTTTTTTGATTTATACCGTTACCTCATTTCTGCTTCGAGCTGCAAAATTTTAAAAGGAACGCTGATTTGAAGCCTATTTTTATTAAGAAAAACACAAGGTATATCACAAAGATAATTAACAATAAAAATTCAATAACGTGTATTTCCTCCTCTCGCGGCAATTACAGCTTGCAGTCTTCGTGGCATCGATTGAATAAGGTTACTTATTCTTTCCTGAGGAATAGCCTGATATTCTTCGGCCAGCGCCAGTCGTAAGTCTTGCAAAGTTTGTGGTTGCACAGGACGACGCCGTACGGCCCTTTTAAGTTGATCCCAGAGATGTTCGATTGGGTTGAGATCCGGGCTACATGCGGGCCATTCCAATCTTGGAAGTCCAACTTCATCCAGATATTCGCTCACTATACGTGCAACGTGAGGTCTAGCATTATCATGCATTAATGTAAATTGGTTCCCAATGAAAGGAGCAAATGGAACAACCACTTCCTGGATTATTTCCTCAATGTAACGCTGTGCGGTTAGGGTTCCATTTTCAACAAATACAAGATCGGTTCGTGCTTCGGTAGAAATACCCGCCCAAATCATAACTGAACCGCCATGATATGAGATTCGTTCTGATATGGTGCAGTCAGCATGTCTTTCATTCCTACGTCTGTATACCCGCTCACGACCATCTGGCGACCTCAAACAAACCCTGGATTCATCTGTGAATAGTACGTTTCCCCACTGTTCTAGAGTCCAGTCAGAATGCAATCTTGCAAACCTTAGTCGCTGTTGCCGATGACGAGGAAGGAGTTGTGGACATACTGCTGGCCTTCGTGAATGAAGACCAGCTTCTGCCAATCTTCTACGTATCGTTTTTTCACTTACATTTACTCCACTAGTCATTTGCAAGTCATTTTTTAGACACACAGCAGTAGATCTTCGATCTCTTAAAGAACTAACGACGACAAAGTGATCATCAACTGCAGTGGTTTTTCTTTTTCTGCCAGAGCCTTGCCGCCTTGTAAAAGTTCCCGTCTGTAAGTACCTATTCCAGGCATCTCGAACTGTAGACCTCGGAATTCTCAGAGTACGAGCGACATAACTTTTGCTACGGCCATCCTCTATTAACGCAACAATTTTACCCACGTCTGCTGGAGTTAATACCATATTGACATACAACATACAACAAATTATAATATTGTCACTGTCAAACATTCTGTCACCTACTTAGCCAACGTAGATAATTTTTAACCGAAAGCTTGACATGCATTTTCTAAAAATAACATTGTTTTAATAAAAAATCTGCAGCTCGAAGCAGAAATGAGGTAACGGTATAAATCAAAAAACGAAATGTTTAGAATACATTATTGATTACCAGAAACAGTATGTAAATAAAATTATCTACCTCAATTTTTCTACAGGGTGTTTTGAAGTGACGACAAAAAACAACAGTTTGATCTACTCCTGTATAATATAGTCTAATCGAAAAATGCTACTTTACAAAATAAATGAAGAAAAACACATTAAATGGATCTACAAACTGATAACAAAATCATGAAAATCGGATAAAAAATAAAAAAGTTATAAAACATTGAACTTAGTCAAAATTTTAGAGTGGCGGAATTTTGTGCCGGTGAGTGTATATTTATTATTGGTATATTTATTTGTTAAACATAAATGTTCTATTTTTAGCCCTGAAGAAGAAAATAAACATTTTCGAAAGCTTGGTTAGCTAAAAAAGCAGTTTTTGTTTTCCAGCCCTCCTAAAGACCGATACCCCAATTTTAATGTTGATTATTAAAATGAGTATTGATTCAAACAAGAAGTTCTCAGCCGTTGGTCATATAGAGAAATGTATTTAAGCCTGGTTCACCTGTTTTTGTTTTTTGCTTGTAATTATAAAGTGATTGTGATGAATGTGTAAATGACTAGGACCGTAAATGTTTTATGTCTAAATTTACTCCAAGAAAAGTTATTAAATATTGCACTTTATTATATTTTTGTTTTATTTAGCTGTAAAAGATAATATTGTTTCATGTCTTAGTGTATTTTTTACTTCATTCAGCACCTCAATTTGAGGTAGAAGCTCTCGAAGTTTAGCGTAACAGAAACTTTTCTTTACACTAGTGTTGAGAAAGTGATTAACTGCTAGTAATTGAAAAAAATAAAATTCTACATTATACACATTTTTTTTTATTATTATTATCATTTTTCAAAATTATCTGACATAATTAATTAAAACGACTATCATACGATAAGATGTTTTTATAATCTCAGACTGAGTATTTCATAATATAGATATGATTTTTTATGAACGTGGTTTTGAATCACATATGCCTTGGGTTCTATACCAATTTAGAAAACAATTGCTATATTATTAAAATCATTAACTGTTAAATTGTATTAGCGGGCGAGCGTCGCATAGTAATCTGGTGCTAGGTCAAAAGTGGTCAAATCCGACACGCTGATATGATCCTCAACCCTTAAATGAATGCAAGGATACGACGCCTTAAAAGTTAATTCATACGTTTATTTTTCAAAAAGTTACACAGGGTTCAGTTAGTATAATTATGGACCGTAAACACCAAACGCCTAAAGAAAAAAAGCAAAATAAATTATAACTAAGGCATCAATTGTTTGTGGAAGAAACTAAAGACATCTGCGTGTAGGGTAAGGACTTGGCTTTTAAGCAGTACAAAAAAATGGTAACTGGTGAACTTTGCGTTAAATTTTTTTAAGAAACCGCTACTTTCAAAGAAGTTCTGACAAGTTTCATAAACTAGATGTTTTTTACCAAGTCCACCTTGGTGCGGCCAGTTAGTATGTAAGTATGAACGAACGGTAACTAAGTAACTCTCAGTTATAAAAATTTTCCCGCCGTATCCCGCTCTTAAGGACGACAAAGGTATCAATAATTATAGTTTAGTTATTGGAGGTAAAAACAGTGCATAGTCTATATATATATATATATATATATATATATATATATATATATATATAGCGGTACAGTTATTCTAGTTTTAATATTTAGAATAACTGTTCCGCTCTATTCAGGCTTGACGTCAACAAAACGTTCCACTATTTTATATATACAATGGACTAACTCTAAGTTTTGTAAGTAATCTTTTATTTAATGTTTTCATTAACAAGAAATTTTATTTGTATTTTTTTAAATTGTATTTTAGCCTTCTCCTGATGAAGCCGACAAAAAATTGACGAAATATAGAGAATTAAAAACCAAAAGAGTGTTTTTATAGTCACAGACCGCATACCCGAAATTTTGTTTCATTAGATTTATATATATATATATATATATATATATATATATATATATATATATATATATATATATATATATATATATATATATATTATGTATAAAATTTAACTTTGAAACATACCATAAATTAACAATGTAAATGTATCTGCTAATTCTGTCTTGATAACCAAAGAAGCTGACGTCATTTAAAAAAAAATTTTGGCAAATCTTTTTATTGTACATAATTTGTTTATAACATTTTTTAGTATTTATACACCTTTAAAATGTTTTTTGAGAAAAGTTCTTTTATTAATTGCACCTAGCAGCAAGTTAAATATATTTATTATTGGGGTATTTATTTGTTTAACATAAATGTTCTATTTTTAGCCCTGAAGAAGAAAATAAACATTTTCAAAAGCTTGGTTAGCTAAAAAAGCAGTTTTCCAGCCTTCCTAAAGACCGATACCCCAATTTTAATTTTGATTATTAATAAATACATAAACAAAAAATAAAAACGAAACAAAGGGTTATGGTTATGATAGATGGCAGAATTATACTATAGTCGAATGCGGTCTTATCGTGTGGGTCCAAAGGTCACCAACATTATGCATCAAATCAGAAAACACAGTGAATACCAAAATGATATGTGATTCTTTTCTCGAGCTATTAAATCTCGATGGGCTATTTACAGATATACAGGGAGAAAGAAAATAGTTTTTTTTATTATATTACGCAATATTATTAAGATAGCCACTTAATATTATTTTATATATTTAATGCCGAGGGGCTAAATAAGACAATTCGCTAAATATGTATTTGGTTAAAATTTTTCGGTTGGCAAAAACAAAAATACACAAAATGGCAAGCGCCTTAAAAAAGTCGGAAGGTGGTTCGAGTCAGTGGAATAATCAGGATATGTTCTGTTTATACAGTCACTTAATGAAAGTGAGATTTTTTTATCAATCACCAAAAATTATGAGCCCCGCTTGACCTAAAAATCTAACCACTTATACAGTATCACTTATTTAAATGCGGGCCACCCCTGTGCAAAGAAAACTTGTTTTTTTTTGTATTGTCATAACAAAAAAAATTTATTTTGCAAAAATATTATACACTTTTGTTAAAAATACAAGATAATTAGTTATTACTTCCCCCGTGAGATTTTTTTCAGATCTTTACGTTTAAGGGTCCCTAGATGCCGGAAAACATATTCTCTCAATTCCGTCTGTCTGTAAGTATGTCTGTCCCTCAGTCTGTCTGTTCGCGGCATAGCTAAAAAACTACTTATCCGATTTCTTCAAATTTCAGTCTAAAATTAAGGGCCATGCATGCGAAAAATACAGGCTATATATATATATATATATATATATATATATATATATATATATATATATATATATATATATATATATATTGTATTTTTCGTTAGCCCCGAGTTTCTGGTAAAGCGATTTTACCGATTTTTATATATCAAATTTTGTCTTATAATAAATAAAAAAATTTACTTATTTTAAACACGCTTTAAAATTGGAGCAAGTATTCTATAATTATTTATTTATTGCCTACAAATATACTAAAAAAGTAAACAAAAAATGGTGTCAAATCTAATAAAAAAATTTTAAATTAAAATTCACTGGGTATTATGCAGGAGCCAGTGGCAAAAGCTCTGAGAATCGGTATAAGGAGTGTACAGAAATTTGTGCATAAAAAAAACATAATTTACTTCCCAAGAAGATTAAGAAATGTACACGAAAAAATCCAAAGGCAAAAGACTTAAGTTACAATGCAAAAATGGATATTTATAACGCAATTTATGATTTATACACGTCAAAGACTAATATAATCCTTCAGAAACTTTTTAATATTATAGACTAAAAAATATCATCTTCACTTAAAAAGTCCTCATCTTCTGAGTGCAATGATCATTGGTGTTATTTCGACATCTAGAACTCGTTTTCGATTCCACCAATCCCGTATTAATTTCTCCGTATGTTCCAGAGATTTTTCCAGTACTCCGGCGTAATATAATTTAATGAATCTTGCCAAACAATTTGTACTTCATCTGATGTAAGACCATCGTTTACGTGTTTTTCGTAATATGATTTTACCCCAGCCCATATTAATTCTATTGCGTTAAACTGGCAATGGTATGGCGGCAGTCGTAAAACCTCATGTCCATTTTCCCGTAATATTTCATCTCCGGCATATATTCTTGTTTTTTTAATAGATTTTGCTATTAAAAGAAGTTCTAGTTTCAGCATATTGGGTAAAGAATTTTGTTTTTGTTTTATTAGCCAGTCATAAATATCACTTTTCTTCCAGGATGAAGTAGGGTGTTTATTTAAGATTCTTGAATGACAAGATGCATTGTCCAGAATGATTAAAGATGGAGCATCTAAATTTGGAATCAGTTGTTCTTTTAACCACTTTTCAAACAGTTCACAGTTCATATTATCATGGTAGTCCATACTTTTGGATGTTAAAGAAAACAGTAAACTTGCACCTGGGAGAAATCCTGTTGAAGAACCTGCATGCAAAATGATGAACCGTTTTCCCAACCCACATCCCTTTTTTCTCTTGACACTTTTTACAGACTCGTCCTGCCAAGATTTCGAACCACTTCCATTAGAAAATATCTAAGTCTCGTCTAAAAATACCACTTCTAAATTTTGAATTAACATTTTCCGTGTATTTCTTTAAAAACTGGATAAGGTGATTTGCTATATGTGGCAACTCGCATAAAAATCTTCGATTACAGTCCCTTTTATATCGAAAACTCAACATTTTTATTAATTTTGACAACGATTTTAGTCCAATTTCCAATATGCCTCGATTTTTTAAAGCTTCTTTTAAAACTTGAAGGGTTATATTAGTTTTTGATGTGTATAAATCGTAAACTGCATTACGAACATCCATTTTTACATTGTCACTTAAGACTTCTGTCTTTGGCTTTTTTCGTGTACATTTCTTAATCTTCTTCGGTAGTAAATTATGCTTTTTTCATGCACAATTTTCTGCACAGTCCTTATACCGATTCCCAGAGCTTTTGCTACTGTCTCCTGGATATTGGCCGGTGAATTTTCATTTTCGTAATATTTTATTAGAATTAATACCATTTTTTTCGCTTGTGGATGCAAAAAACTCGAAAATAGTTTTCTATTACTCATTTTGTCACCGACTTGTCGATCTGACTTTGAAGTGACATCGCTCAAAGATTTTTGCATCTGCTGGTATTTATATGTTTAACCTCTTTTTTCATATGAAAATATCATAGGTCTATCTAATTCAACTTCACTTTATGCGGAGGATATGATTACACGTAATAAAAGAAAAACAAACTTAAAAAGTTTGTCGTACAGCAACTTTCCGCATGCTACGACACAAAGCATTAAATTTTAAAGAACCGGCGCCGGCGGAATGTTCGCAAATCGTAACCGCTTGGTAATAATATATAGTATGGGATTAATGGGAACTTTGTAGATAACTAGTAAACTTCAAAGTAATTGGGTATAGGTGACAGTTGCGAATTTAAAGAATCCAAAACTATAAAACGTATGGGAGCAGTCGTAGACACTTGATGTTAAGTAATTTTCTCAGCAAAGAAATGAAGCCAACTTAAAAGTAAAAGTCCAATAGAACACCACTGTTTATTTTCATCTAACCTATAAATGTTTAGCTATGATGTTTGTTTTTGTGAGTATAAAGATTAAAAATGCGTACAAATTAAACATTACGTTACGAAAAGAATCACTCTTTATAATAAGATAATTACTATTTAAACCAGTGTTCAAAATTAACAGTTTTGAGATTTAAATTGGCCAATGTATTTAACTAAAATATATTGAAAATTAACGAATTTTAAAGGCGCGTAATTTTTTTACGGGTATCATCAAGAAAAAGATAAGGAAGTAACAAATAGGGTGAATTATTACTGTTCGGCTACTTGAATTAAACTACACAATTCCGTACTATCTACTTAATAATCAAAGTCACAGTTACATGTTATTCACGAAATAGTTACCCTAAAATTGTTCCCCATCTTGGTAATGACTAAGTAGCCTCAGCTTAAACAGAACGTGGCGACACCAAGTTCCGGTTACTTCAAAGAAAATACTTGTGATAACAATGACGTATTCATGACTAAAAGTGCTACTTGGGCGTCTCCAAGATACAGCTACCGAAAGAAAAAATAATGTTTTACCACAGCGACGAAAGCGGAATTGTAAAATCTAGACAGCAATGTCAAGAGCTGTTTCAATTCTTTTGTTACGAATCTTTCTATATATTTGATCTGAGAGTGACTTGATGAAAAAAACGACTGGAAGCTATTTCCCATAAGGACTATGCGGGATCCGTTAGCAAAAAAGTTTTGGTTAAAATTCTTTTAATCTATAAAAATAAAGCAATCAGAACAGAAGCTCTCACGTCTCCGGTTACATCTGTTACGTGTTACTAATTTTTATCAGTTCCATTATTCATCGAATTCCGGTCGGAATAACTGTACATGTTTCTTTTGTATCTCGTTTTAGCATACCTAGAACACTACTTTTTACATAAAAACGTAAAAATGCGAAATTGTACTGAATATCTAGTTTTAAATAGCCGCTTAAAAAAATCGGATCGAGGCCACGAGATTAACATGGCTGTGAAAGAGTGGCATTACTACTTGGGGATTTTTGGTTTTATTACAAAACAGTCGTCGAAATTCCTTCACATCCGTATCTAATTTACATGAAATCGATAGGCAGATGCTATAATTATTATCGATTTCCTTTCCTTTTCTTATTAATAAAATAGTTAATCTCGGTTTAAGTTTCGCGGGCTTCAGCCTGCATAATTAAGCGATGGATGTAACATTTCCACTAAATGGCGTTTAAAAAACTGTGAAATACATTGAAAGGTTACTGCCAATCAGATGCTTTATCAGTATTTTTATTGTGACAACTAAAAAATTAATTCGGACATAACATTAAGCCGTATTTACACTTACGAGTAAGTCGTATACGTGTACAGAGTGTCCAATTTTGGTTGTAAATGCAAGGTATCTCCGTTATTTGCAACTATTTAGGGTTGAGGTTTTTACGACACCACTTGCCACTTTTTTGTCAAACTCAAGCTGCTGTAATCAGATTTTCCATAGCCCGCCTCGTTTCGGAGATACAGGGCCAAATTGAACAAGTTGCATTTTGGGACACCCCTCGTATCTCTCTAAAACTGACTCTTATAGAGTTTTTTACGTAGAATCCAGTGGCGTAGACAGATTTTTACTCGGGGCCGTCGTTTTTGATACATGACCCAAAGTCACGTTTTTGGGGGACACCCTGTATATTTTTACGGAGTCCTATTCGTCTTATTATGAGCTTTTTAAAAATATATGGTTATCTATACTTATTTTAAAAAATAAGGCTGCAATTTAGGTTTGTAATAATATCTATCTATATTTTTCATAGTAAGCCATGGACTGATTGTCAAAAATGGCTTTGTCACTGCTTTGTCATAAAGTAAATAAAGTTTTGATGTTAATACTGATAGACGTGTTAAATTAGTCGCTCTGATTATTACTTTTTAACAAATGGCTGCAAATCAATTATTTGAAAACTTTGAGCAGTATGATATGCTGACCTGTTTCATAGAGTCATGAAAATACAAACGCTGCTTCTGAGCTTTATTTCATTAGGTAATGTTTTATTTTCATAATTATTATTGCAATCTTTTTTAAAACTTAAACTTTTATTATTTAGATATCCGGAAGGGAGGCAGTCAAATAAATTAATATTCTATAGGCTGAAATCAAATTTAATAAATTTTGGCTTTCTCAAAAAGCCCAGATGAAAGAAATATAACAAAGAGAATCGTGAGGCTGATGAAATTAACGTCTTTGCAAGTGTAAATGTAACGCCTGTAACGTCCTGTAAAAAAATAGAGAATGAAGTGGGTGTAATCGAGTCTCGGGTTCAAACGATTTTAAAGAAACATAAGTATAAACCTTATAAAGTCAGAGTTGTGCAAAATCTACATCCTGGAGATGCAGAACGACGTATTGATTTTTGCCAGTGGTATTTACAAAAAATTAATACTAACCAAAATTTTGGAAGGCCGGTTATATGGTCCGACGAATCGTATATAAGTAGTGCTGGAATATTTAATGGGCACAATACGAGACACTGGTCACCTGAAAATCAACATTTGATATTTCCACGCGAGCAACAGGGAAGATTTGGCTTTAATGTCGCTTGTTTCATACTAGGAACCAAAATAAAATTTTAGATTTTTGAAGGAGGTCTCACTGCTAATCGCTACTTTGAAATATTGCAAAATATATTGCCAGAAATCATAGAAGATGTCCCTTTAGCACATGTGAATCAAATATATTTCCAACAAGACGGAGCTCCAGCACATAATTCCTAAATTGTGAGGCGGTATTTAGAAGAGAACTTCCCTGAACGCTGGATTGGAACGCACAGACCTGTCCGATAGCCTCCTAGGTCGCCTGACCTGTCCATATTGGACTTCTTTTCATGGGGTCACCTAAAAAAATAAATTTTTCGTACCCGACATAACACACTTCAAGACCTGCGTAACACCACTGAGCAGGCATTTTTGCAAATACAAGCACGCAATGTAGTCATTTCAAATACACTGGGTAAAATTTCAAGAGTGTGTGAGAGATGTCTAAGAGAAATGGAAATCAGTTTGAGCAGTTCTTTTGAACATGGCTAATTACGAAAAATAGATATACCTAATATATTCTTAAAAACTTAAACTGTAGCCTTATTTTTTAAATAGGTATAGATAACTATACATTTTTGAAAAGCTTATAATAAGACGAATAGGACTACGTAAAAATATTCAGGGTGTCCCATTTAAAAAAACAAAACGTAACTTTGGGTCATGTATCAAAAACGACGGCCCCGAGTAAAAATCTGTCCACGCCACTGGATTCTACGTAAAAAACTCTATAAGAGCCAGTTTTTACATTTTCGATACGTTAAAAGATAACCGAGATACGAGGGGTGTCCCAAAATGCAATTTTTTCAATTTGGCCCTGTATCTCCGAAACGAGGTGGGCTAAGGAAAATCTGATTACGGCAGCTTGATTTTGACAAAAAAGTGGCACGGTGTCGCGAAAACCTCAAACCTAAATATTTTCAAATAACGGAGATACCTTGCGTTTACAACCAAAATTGGACACCCTGTACTCACAGGCGCCGACTTTTCAGAACTGCTCTGGGTGCTCTGTACAACTACACAAATTTATTTTTTTTAAAGGTAAAGGGGAAAAAATTAAAAAATATAACGCGATTCACCAAATATAAAAACTGAATTAGCAGTTAGCTCTGCCATATTGGAATATCACCAGGTTATCCCCATATGACCCTTAATTCTTGAGCAAAATTCAAAAAAGTCAATCCGTTAGGTAGCTCTTTAGTTACGAGGTGAACTGACAGACAGACCGACGGAATTGAGAAAACATATTTTTGGCGTCTAGGGACCCTAAAACATGAATATATGTAAAACATGGGAAGCTGTTTTTTTTTTTCACTTATACAAATATTTTCTTTGGCCGTCATTTTGTCCGCCATCTTGAATTCGTAACACAACTTTACCAGTTCATCTGTATACTACAATTAATTGTACTAATACAAAATTTAAAATCTATCCATTAAGCAGATTTTTCAGGCTGAACTTTTAAATATTCTATGAAGCCGCCATTTTTTTCGCCATCTTAGATCCGTACCAAAATCTTAGATCCGTATAAAAAATTTACTAGTTAATAACATAACACTTGATTTTTATGCAAAATTTGAAGTAAACTGGATAAAGAGTTATTCAATAATAATATTTTTAACCCTTCACGAGGCCACCATCTTCTTTCCCCTCATTGATTTTTTTACAAAAATGTTACCAGGTCATCCCCATGTGACCCTTAATTTTTGAGCAAAATTTGAAGTCAATCGGACAAATAGTTTTTTAGCTATAACGCAAATAGACAGACAGACCGACGGAATCGAAAAAACATGTTTTTCGGCAACTAGGTACCTTGAAAAGTAAAGATCTGAAAAAATCTTGCAGGGTGATTTTTTCACGATTATAATATTTCCCTTAAAGGGTAGTAAAAATGTTCTGCATACATTTTATCACTAATCTTAAGAATTCTAATGCTTCAGGGCATGATGGTGTATCCAATAATTTGCCAAAAAAATGTAAATTTGTTTTGTGCAGTGTTAACTTATCTTATAAATATCTGTTGAGTATGCGATTTTCCCTGAACAGTTAAAGTTGGTCACTGTCATACATCTTTATAAAAAGGGGATAAAAATTACTATTCAGATTATAGACCGATTAGCCTGTTATCTAGTATATCCAAAACGTTTGAAATTAATATTAAAAATCAGTTATTAAAACTTATGAACAAAAATAACCTACTGAGTGACTCTCAGCAAGGTTTTCGAAATCACGTAGTACTGAAAGTGCTCTATGTGAATTTCAAACGACAATAGTTAATGCTGTTGATAAGAATCTCTATGTGTCAGGCCTGTTTGTGGATTTTTCTCGTGCGTTTGACATGATTAACCTCAACATTCTCTTGCATAAACTAGAAAGATATGAGATTAGAGGACAGGCAGGGGAGCTGCTGAGATCTTACCTTGATAGACGTATGCAATATGTTCTAGTTAACGGGGCTAAAATTAGTTCTTTACTAATAGAGCAAGGAATGCCACACGGTTCGATTTTTGAACCATTGCTCTTCCTAATTTATTCTAATGATTTAATATCTCATTTGGAGCTAACTTCATCAGGTGTAAAACTTGTATCATATGCCGATGATACCAATATTGTTGTTGCAAAGAACGATGCTCGTTCACTTAAAACTACTACTTTTGTTTTCAAATACTAAACAATTGCACAATTTGCAAATTAACAATAAACGTCTCATAAAATTTGAATCAACTTTACCAGTTTATCTCTATATCACACTTAATGTTTGCACAAAATTTTAAATTAATCTAATAGGTAATTTTTTGAGGCTGATTTTTTAAATGTTTTATTGGAGCGCCATTTTGTTTTGATATCTTATATTCATAACAAAATATTGCAAGTTCATTCTTAAGTAACACTTGATTTTTTATGGGAATTTGAGGTAAATTGGATAATTAGTTTTTTTACTAATAATTTTTTTAACGTTTCGCTAGGCCGCCATCTTGTTCCGGCATGTTGAATTTTTACTAAAATATGTCCAGGTCATTCCCATTTGACCCCTAATTTTTAACTAAATTTGAAATCAATCTGATGAGTAGTTTTTAAGCAATGCCGCGAACTGACAGGCAGACAGACAGACAAATCGACAGACGGACTGAGGGAATTGATAAAATATATTTTTTGGTATCTAGAGACATCCCTACACCACAATTAGTTATGGCACAGAATTTCAAATCGGTTCATTAGGCAGTTTTTTCAGGCTGAGTTTTTAAATACTTTATTAGGCCGCCATTTTGTTCCGTCATCGTGTATTCGTACCAAATTTTTAATTAGGGTTGATTCCTACATAATACTTTTTTTCTGTGCAAAATTTAAAATAAATTGGATTAACTTTTTTTGTTGTCCGGCATATTGGATTTTTACCAAAATATTACCAAGTCATTCTAATATGAGCCTTAATTTTGAAGTCAATTTGAGAAGTGTTTTTTTTGTATATTTTTTGGTACCTAAGGATGCTAAAACGCGAAGTTATATAAAACGTGAGAGGGGGATTTTTCAGATTGTACCGCCATCTTGAATCTTGAATTAGTACCACAAGTTTACAGTTAGTTACGGGACACGATTTGAAATCAGTTTATTAAGTAGTTTTTTCAGGCTGAATTTTTAAATATTTTATTAAGCCGCCATTTTAGATTCGCACCAAAATTTTACCAATTGATTCCTATACAGGGTGTCCCACGACGAACTGCGGCGATTGATTTCTCAGAAAGTAGACTGGAAAAATTTGAAATTTTGGCAGCTAACTAAAGTCGTTGGAAGCAATTTGTGCAAAATATTTTCAAGATGGCGGCACTTCCGGTTATACTGGAAGTAGACGTCAACTTTCTTTTTTTAAATAGAACACCCTGTATATTATCGAATTTTTGAATTCCTCGAAAAATTCTAGTTATATTTCATGTAAAATATCCTATACCTAAGTTGAACTTTTTTTGAGATATTTTGAATTTTATGTAAAAAATGACGTTTGCAGGTCTAGACATAACTATAAATATCTGCTTATCGAAGTCTCTATTATTTATTTGCGGGTGGCTTCCTTGTCCAAAAGGATTCACTTTAGTGGCCTGGGCTGATATTTTTACAATAAATAAATATAGGATGATCAAAAACTGACATTATAAATATACTTTAAAAAATCGTTAAAAGTTACTTTTTTCAAACGGAAACCCCCAATTTTTATAATTTTATCTTATTTAGCACTTAAAATAAGAGTGACTTTGTATAAAGTTGTCTATTTCAAAAATTTGTAGTTTTTGAGTTATCGACGATTTAACATTTTTTATTCTAATAATGCCAGACGGCTTCCAAGTTTTCTTGTTAGTTCGCCATGATAGGGAGGCCTGGCGAGAACAAAACCAATTGGTTTCTATAGAAGCGTAATATTTATTGTCGTTTGAAAATTACCTACTAAAATATTTATTTATTATAGTAATTATAATAATTATTAAACTAATAATCATGCCGGGGCGATTAAATTACACACACGAGGATTATTTGAAACCGTCACCGAACAGCGTTAAACAAATGTTGGAAAGCTATAAAAATTTTGGAAACGTCAAGGCAAAAATTAATAAGAGGAAGCCCATTGTTGATAATGAAAATGTCGAGATTGCAATTCTGGGATATTTTGCAGCATATCCAATGACATCCCTAAGAAACGTGGCAAGACAATCAGGAATCTCGAGGAACTCAGTGCATAGGATTCTGTTAAAACATAACTTCCAACCTTATTTAATATCATTGGTTCAACATCTAAAAGACACTGATTTGTCAAAAAGAGTACAGTTTTGCGAGTTCATTTTAACAATGGTACAAGATAAACCTAGATTTTTGGACAATATAATTTGGACCGATGAAGCAAAATTTACTAAAAATGGCCTTTTCAATAGACACAATTCCCATTGTTGGAGTGATTCGAATCCTTATGCAGTAAGATCACGGAACTTTTAAGAATCATGGCAATTTAATGTATTTTGTGCAGTAAGGAACGATGGAATAATAAAACTGAATTTTTACGAAGAAAATTTGAATGGTAAGTTATACATTGCCTAAACACAAGGATTTTTTTAATGAAAAATAATCCATTTAGGTAATATTACAATAATTTTTTTTATCAATTTAGCGTCAATCCAAAATTAGATAAATCATTTAGTAAATATTATAACATAAATAAATTAAATTAAATTATTTATACAGGTCACACTACACTACTTCATACAAATACTGGTCCACATACCGTAACACATCATATCTAAAAAAATATATCGTCCCAAGTTTTATAGGAAAGTGATCATTAGTTAGGTATTTACAAGCTATTTATACAGGGTACTCTAGAAAGTCATAAAATACTAAACCTTCTTTTTTTTATTGAGCACTCTTCAGATTAAATTAATTGAATTTTGATGTATTTTGTTTCTTCTTAAATCAAGAAATCGATGAATATTATCAAAGCATTTCTTTCCGTAAAATTATGTCTATAAACTTTTGTAGGAGAAAGATATCTGAATATTCTTGAAGAGTTGGACAACGAATATTTAAGTAATTTACCTTTGGCAGAACATAGTCAAATTTTCTACCAACACGATGGCGCCCCACCACATAGAACCGTTGCAGTTACTAACTTTTTACAAGCTACGTTTTATGACAATTGGATTGCCAACAATGGACTTTTCCTGTGGCCTCCTCGTTCCCCCGATCTGATAGTCTTAGACTATTTTATATGGGGAACGATAAAAGGAATCGTTTATTTTAATCCAGTAACAACGAAAGAGGACTGTATGGCAAGGGTAAGGGACGCGTTTGAAAGTTTATCTCCAGCTTCAATTAGAGCGGCCACCCACGAGAGACTTATTCGGAGATGCGAAAAATGTTTGGAAGTACAAGGTGGATTTTTTCAACATTTATTGAAAAAATAAGTAGTGCTCTTGTGTAGACTAGACTATAATGGGAATAACCTTTCTTTAATCAATTTTTGTCTTCACGGTTTCAACATTTTTACAATTTTCCAACATTTGTTTAACGCTGTTTGGTGACGGTTTCTGTTTATCTGGATATCTATCAGAAAATATCTGGCATATTTTTGTTAAAACTCTGTTAGATTCCCCATAGATAATAAACAAATTCAAATAATCCTCGTGTGTTTAATTTAATCGCCCCGGCATGATTATTAGTTTAATAATAACTATAATTACTATAATAAATAAATAATATTTAGTAGGTAATTGTCAAACAACAACAAATTTTACGTTTCTATAGTAACCAATTGGTTTTGTTCTCGCCAGGCCTCCCCGTCATGGCCAACTAACAAGAAAACTTAGAAGCCGTCTGGTATTATTAGAATAAAAAATGTTAAATCGTCAATAACTCAAAAACTACAAATTTTTAGAATAGACAACTTTATACAGTCACCGTTATTTTAAGTGTTAAATAAGATAAAATTATAAAAATTGGGGGTTTCCATTTGAAAAAAGTAACTTTTAACGAATTTTTAAAGTATATTTATAATGTCAGTTTTTGATCACCCTATATTTATTATAAAAATATCAGCACAAGCCACTAAAGTGTACCCTTTTGGACAAGGAAGCCAACCGCAAATGAATAATAGAGACTTCGATAAGCAGATATTTATAGTTATGTTTAGACCTGCAAACGTCATTTTTTACATAAAATTCAAAATATCTCAAAAACAGTTGAAGTTAGGTATAGGATATTAAACATGAAATATACCTAGAATTTTTCGAGGAATCCAAAAATTCGATTATATACAGAGCGTCCCATTTAAAATAAGAAAGTTGCCGTCTACTTCCGGTATAACCGGAAGTGCCGCTGTCTTGAAAATATTGCGCGAATTGCCCCCATCGACTTTAGTTAGCGGCCAAAATTTCAAATTTTTCTAAAGCCTACTTTCTGAAAAATCGATCGTCGCAATTCGTCGTGGGACACCCTGTATAATACTTGACTTTTGTGCAAAATTTGAGATATATTCTAGAAGTAGTTTTTTAGTAATAATTTTTTTTTAATTTCCCCATGCCGCCATTTTGTTTTACCATATTGGATTTTTACCAAATTGTTACCAGGTCATCCCCATATGACCGTTAACTTTTGACCAAATTTTAAAGCCAATAGGGTAAGTAGTTTTTAAGCTACGCCGCGAACAGGCAGACCGACGGAATCAAGAAAACATGTTTTTCGACATTTAGGGACCCTGAAACGTAAAGATCTGAAAAAATATCGAAGAGCGATATTTTCACCATCACAATACTTCCTTTTACGAGGGAAGTAATATTGACAAAATAAAACCTCTAAAGAAATATTTTTATAAAATTGGTTATTTAAAACACAAATTTCACAAAATATCCTATGAACTGCTATGCCCAGAGCCCACATGGAATAGGTGTCTATGCGTGTACTCTATAGTAGTACGAGTTTAATTTACCGTCAATTATAGTCAAAACTACAGAACTGAATTTTTTATTTACCGCCAATAATAGTAAATACCTGAACTGTGAAAGCTTATTTCCTACATCAGGAAAAGTTCACAAATTGCCTCGATTTCTTAATAAACCTAATTTGTGGTAATTTCAAGCACATGAACAAAACGGTTGCGGATTATGCTAATAAGTAAAGTATGAAATTGGTGTCTCCAAAGAAAACGATAGAAAATTGCTTTCCTGATGGCGCCGCTCCTCTTTGAAATGAGGTTAAGATACAAAATAATGTGAAAATGCCTAATGATGTTTTATTTTTTACCGCAATAAAAGGAAGATGTATTTTAATAAGTTGCTGTGATGTGGAATGATCAGACACAATTTATTTGTTCTACAGAACCGCTTTTAAATGTACAGGGCAATCAATTTAACTTGATAACATTTAACCTCCTTTAGCGTAACAGACTTTTTCCTAATAATTAAAAAAAAAACGGGGAAATAACCCGGAACTTCCTTCGTTATGAATCTTTATCCCTTTATTAGGAATAGTGAAGTGTGACCCAATTGTTTAGTAGATAGTCATTTAGTAACACATATATACTCTATTTTAAAACATTTTTTTCAGTCGCCATTCTGTTCCATCATATTGGATCTCTACCAATATTTTACCTGTTGCTTCCCATGCCACAATTGACTTTTGGGCATAATTTAAAATAAATTCAATAGGTAGTTTTTATATTGACACACACCGCCATTTCGTTACGTCATGTTAAATTTGAATCAGTTTATCCCCTATACCACATTTAATTTTTCTGCAAAATTTAATGTCAAATGAATAAGATTTTTTTACGTTGATTTTACCAGCTTATCTCAATATCACACTTAATGCTTGTACCAAATTTGAAATTAATCTAATTAGTAGTTTTTCAGGCTGCTTTCTTAATATTCTATTAGTAGTGGAGTAAAAAACGGGGCAAAAGTCGCTTCCTTCTCGATTTTTTTTTGCGTTAGAACACATCGATATATACCTCATTTTATTAAATGGATCATTGTATATACGAAATCACAAAATATTACTTTTTTCTGAGGTCTCGACTTTTTTTATTTACAAAAAACTGGAAAAACTATTATTTTTTTAAAATCGTGTTTTTTTTATGTTTCCCCTCGTATAACTTGTTACCTAATTGAGCTATTTTTTTTTACTTAAAGCAGACATCTTGGGGCTTCTTCCCATGTAAAACATGATGGCTATTATTTATTTTAAATATGGCTAAAACATCGATGAACTCGAAACTTTAGAAATTTTGTAAACAAGTTTTCATTAATCGAAAAAAAAATTTTGTTTTTGGACATTTTATATAGCATGCAGGGAATAAAATATAGACAAAATATCAAAAAAGTTTTTAGTAGCAAAATTGTTAGTGTAGCTTTCATACTTGCTAGGTGCTACGATTTTTTAAAGTGTAAGTGTGTTTTGTACCAGAGCGACGCGTTATAAAATGCAGGACTACACCAGGGTTTGCACGTATATTACTATGGTGATAATTAGAATATACAGGGTTATGATAAATTAAGGAATAAATTCATTATCTTGGAAATTAAAAAGGTAATAGAAAAACGCTCGAACCCGTCGATTTAGATTCATTTTTACGCATATTTAGAAATTATTTTAAACTATACAGGGTCACTCACAAAAGTTGTACAACTGTCATCTTTGATTTTTTCAATACAACGCCTTATTTTTTTCTGCTGATTTGAATTCTCTATGAAATTCTAGAGATTTTTGGTATAACATAACCTATACTGAAAATCAACAGTTATCGAAATATTCTCATCTAAATAAAACCTGTGTATTTAATAACCTATCGGACATTTGTATACCCTGCCTATGTCTGTCGCGTAATCCCAAAGAAAAATGACTTTGTCACTGTCACTGTGTTGACAAGTCATATAATTTATTTACGATCTGCCATTTTGATTTCAAATATTGACTATGCGTTTAACAGAGAAAGAAAGAATTGAAATTCTAATAATGCTTGGTACTGGTGATAAGACTAGGACACAAAAAGAAGTTTGTCAGCTGTTTAACAACAGATATCCTCATAGGCAACCTATTATTCAGTCTGCAGTGAGCAAAATAGAAAGGAAATGGACGGATACTAGTAGTGTTACGGACCGCTTTGGAAAAGGTCGCCCTAGGATCTCAGATGAAAAGAAACTAGACGTTCTCTTAACTTTTCAAGATAATCCACATTCCTCAACTACTGACGCAGCCTATGATAATGATATACATCAAACAACAGTTTCCAAATTTTTGAAAAAAGAAAATTTGTATCCCTATAAAGTGAAATTCGTTCAAGAATTAATAAATGATGATTCAGATCGCAGAAACGAGTTTTGCGAAATTATGACCAACATGTGTAACCATGATCCATTATTTGTCAAAAGAATTTGTTTCACAGATGAGGCAACATTTTGTCTCAATGGAGAAGTAAATAAACAAAATTTTAAACACTGGGCACAAGAAAATCCTAACTGGTACAGGGAAAGTCATACACAGTATCGTCAAAGTGTTAATGTATGGGCAGGTATTGTAGGCAATAAAGTTATAGGTCCATATTTCTTTGATTCCTCACTAACGGGGCAAATGTATCTTCAATTTTTGGAAGAGAATCTTATACCAGCATTAGCTACCCTACATCCTAATGTAAACGATCCGGATCTTCCCAGTGAACTGTTATGGTATCAACAGGATGGGGCACCACCCCATTTTGCAGCTGATGTCAGGAGATACTTAAATGAAACCTTTCCGAGGCGATGGATTGGGCGACGTGGGACAATAGAGTGGCCGGCAAGATCGCCGGACTTAAGCCCGTTAGACTTTTTTCTTTGTGGGTATGTGAAAAACGAAGTGTATAAAAATAAGCCACATACTATTGAAATTCTTAAGGATCATATTCGAACTGTTATAAGAAATATTCAATGTGATACAGTTACTAATGTGCAACAAGAGTTTTTCCATCGTCTAGGGCATTGTAGAGCTGTAAATGGTGGACATTTTCAAAATTTAATAAAGTATTTTTCTTATTTAATTTCTTGATATGTGTTTTATGTTTTATTTAGATAAACATATTTCGATAACTGTTGATTTTCAGTATAGGTTATGTTATACCAAAAATGTCTAGAATTTCATAGAGAATTCAAATCAGCAGAAAAAAATAAGGCGTTGTATTGAAAAAATCAAAGATGACAGTTGTACAACTTTTGTGAGTGACCCTGTATAGTTTAAAATAATTTCTAAATATGCGTAAAAATAAATCTAAATCGACGGGTTCGAACGTTTTTCTATTATTTTTTTAATTTCCAAAATAATGAATTTATTCCTTAGTTTATCATAACCCTGTATATAATAAGAATATATTAGAGGGAAAATATAAAAAAACATGATTTTAAAAAAAATTTAAATTTTCACAGTTTTTCACAGGGAAGAAAGGTCATATTTTTAGGTTTCAAGTGTAGAATGATGTGGCTAACAATACTCAATAGGTTTGACCGTATTCTAAGCTCATTAAAAAAAAACGACACAAAATTACCCATTATTTACTCCACTATAACCAAAATTTTAAATTTCGGGCACTTCTGCTTTAAGTCAAAAAAAAAATCGTCTCGATAGCTTAATTAGGTAAGTAGTTATACGAGGAGAAACATACAAAAACACGATTTTAAAAGAAATAATAGTTTTCCAGTTTTTTGTAAATAAAAAAAAAAGTCGAGACCGCAAAAAAAGTAGTATTTTGTAATTTTGTATGTACAATGATCCATTTAATAAAATGAGGTATATATTGGTGTGTTCTAGCGCAAAAAAAAATCAAGAAGGAAGCGACTTTTGCCCCGTTTTTTACTCCACTATAGGCCGCCATTTTGCTTTGCTATCTTATATTCATCCCAAAATGTGACCGGTTCATTCCTACGTAACACTTGATTTTTGTGTAAAATTTGAGATAAATTGGATAATTAGTTTTTGTAGTAATAATTTTTTAACGTTTCATTAGGCCGCCATCTTGTTCCAGTATATTCGATCTTTACCAAAATATTAACAAGTTATCCCCATATGAGCCTTCATTTTTGTCTAAAATTTGAAGTCAATCTGATAAGTAGTTTTTATTTAACCTATGCCGCGAAATGACAGGCAGACAGACAAACCGGCAGACGAATCGACGGAATTGATAAAACATATTTTTTGACATCTAGAGACGGTAAACGTGAAGATATGTAAAACCTGACAGGGTGATTTTTTCACGATTACCTATATTTTATTTGGCCGCCATTTTGTTTCACCATCTTGAATTAATACCACAGTTTAACTAGTTAATCTCTATACCACAATTAGTTATGGCTCACAATTTAAAATCAGTACATTAGTAGTTTAATCAGGCTTAATTTTTAAATATTTTATTAAGTCGTCATTTTGTTTCACCATCTTGGATTCGTATCAAAATTTTACCAGTTGAGTCATACATTATACCTAATTTTTGAGCAAAATTTACGATAAGTAGTCTTTAGTAATAATTTTTTTAGCATATGACTAGGCCGCCTTTTTGTGTTGCCATATTTAAGGGTCATCCTCATATGACCCTTAATTTTTGACGAGAATTTGAGTCAATCGCATAAGGAGTTCTTTTATAACGCGAATAGACAGACGGCAAAATCAGAAGATCTAAAAAAATCTCGGAGGATGATTTTTTTACGATCACAATACTTCCCTTTAACGAGGAAAGTAAAAACAAAAGTCTATCAATTTTAACAAGATATTACCATAAGTTGTATTTTTTAAAAGCGACACCCTGGATATTATATGTAACCCAAATGGGTCTCTTCTTTCAGATTATAAATAAACCTGGTTTGATAACTGTGTCTAAGAAACCCCAGAAGTGTGAGAAATACACTTCCATAAGAGGCACTGAAATCCCATCGACTCCACTATGAGAGACAGAAGTCGGTTAGAGAGAGTCTAACACACTGCCTCCCTCTTATTGGTTGGGTTTTCTTAATGTTCTCGAGTGTCTTTGAAGATAAAGTTATCAAACCAGATATATTTATAATTTGCAAGAAAAGCCTCATTTGACGGATACATAATATACAGGTTGTGTCATTTAAAAAAATACAATTCGGTGAAATCTTGTAAAACTGATAGTTTTTTCAATTATTAGAAAAAAATCTTATTAAGCAAACCTACAATATCTTTTTTGGCTCACATGGCGAACTTTAAAACTAAAGGAGACATGGCAAGTTAAATGTTATCAAGATAAACTAATCGCACTGTACATTTTTTCATTTTATGAAACAGTTAAAATAAAATTGTTACACTTTAATAACAGATTAAATTAGATGCTCTTTTTATGTGAATTTCGTTATCTGGCTCAGCCAAATTATTAGGAACCTGAGTTGATAATTGATTACAAATTGAAATTTGAGAACGTCAGGCGTGTGTCGCAAAGTCTAACTAGGCTTGAAGAGACTATATCCTTCCAATAACCTGGTGGATAGGATTTTTCATATTTTTAATATGCTGGTATGGCCTATGACCATGTTTAACCGTCAAGAATCGCATTAGATTCAAGAGATCATCGTGTTGTGTTCCACGCTTTGCTCATACTTCTTATTTTATCGATCTGAATTTTTATAAATTTTTTTTGGTAAGCTTTCACGACTTTTTGAAATTCAAAGAAAATGCGAAGAATGCATGAGACTTCCATTTAACAAAACCATTGCTTTTCAATGTGTTGATTTGTTGATTGTTGCTGATTTTGAAATTTGAAAATAGGGGTAAGTTGTTTAGACCACTGGAGACAACATATTGTTCATATTTGTTTTCATACTTATATTTCTTATGTTAAAACTTACAAACAATGAATATATTTATTATAATTTTTGAATTTGAATTTAGAAGAAAAAAAGATAAAACGTGACAGACCTTTAATAACAAAAAAAAATTGTTAAAAAAGGGTATTTACTAAGAAATGTACTACAATTTACATGAATAACATAAGATATAATAACATAAAAATCGGTAAATTTCCTTTACCCGGAGCTTCTCCCGTTATGAATCCTCTCCTTTTATTAGGAATAGTGAACTGTGACCCAATTAGTTCAGTCATTTAGTAACACATACTGTCTTTTCAAATATTTTTGTTAGACGCCATTTTGTCTCAACATATTGGATTCCAACCAATATTTTACCAGTTTCTACCTCTGTCACACTTGATTTTTGAGCATAATTTAAAATAAATTCAATAAGTAATTTTTGCATTAACACACACCGCCATTTTGAGTTCATACTACAACTTTAGCAGTTTATCGCTTCACATTTAATGCTTGCACAAAATTTGAAATTTACCACTTAGTAGTGTTTTAGGCTGGTTTTTAAATATTTTATTAGGACGCCATCTTATTTTTCTATAGTATGTTTACACCAAAATGTTACCAGAACATTCCTAAATATCACTTGACTTTTGTGCGAAATTTGACGTAAATTGGATAATTAATTTTTTCTGTAATAATTTTTTTAACGTTTCGCTAGGCCGCCATCTTATTTCGGCGTATTAGATTTTTACCAAAATATTACCAGGTTATTCCCATATGACCCTTCATTTTTGACTAAAATTTGAAGTCAACCTGATAAGTAATTTTTAAGTTATGCCGTGAACTGACAGAGGGTCCGACAGAATTGATAAAACATATTTTTTGGCATCTAGGAACGTTAGAAACGTGAAGAAATGGAAAACCTGGGTGGGTGTTTTTTTTCACGATTACAAATATTTCATTTAGCTGCCATTTTCTTCCGCCATCTTGAATTAATACCACAGTTTCACTAGTTCATCTGTATACCACAATTGTTTATGGCACACAATCTGAAATCAGTCAATTAAGTAGTTTTTCAGGCTAAATTTTTAAATGTTTTACTAATCCGCCATTGTTCCGCCATCTTGGATGCGTACCAAAATTTTGCCAGTTGATTCCTACATAATACTTGTTTTTGCGTGCAAAATTTGAGATAAACTGGATAAGTAGTTTTTTTATTAATAATCTTTTTAACATTTCACTATACATGTTATCAGGTCATCCACATATGACACTTAATTTTTGACCAATGTTTCAAGTCAATCGAGTAAGTAGTTTTTTAGATATGCCACGAACAGACAGACAGACAGACCCACACAATTGACAAAACATGTTTTTCGGCATCTAGAGACCCCGAAACATAAAGATCTGAAAAAATCTAAAGTAAAAATAAAATATTAACATCCTTCAATTGCTCTTAACAGTCCTAAAAAAAATCAGTAAATTTCTTCTACCGGCAACTTTCATCGCTATGAATCTTTCCTTTAATCAGGGGCGTGCGATGAAATTTTAAGAAAGGGAAGCAATTTTTAGAAACTTACCTATTTGTAATATAATTCGATTCTTCGATCATTTTTTGCAAATTCGTCAATGACGTCATCATAAAAACGTCGATGCTCCGACATATTTTGTAGAAGTTTATTTTCAATAGACAACAGCGATGTATGCGAAAGCCTCTCCTGCCCCGTTCAATTTCTCACGAAATTTTTTATACGTTTAAGTGTTGAAAAATTGCGTTCTACTGATGAACTTGTGGTAGGTATTGTCAATACTAATTCACACAATTTCGACACTTCGGTGTAGGCATCTTCCAGCTCCTTGTCTTTTAAAAATTGCATTAGTTCCTTAGTGTTATTTTTCGCGCTAATGGCATCAGTTTCGTAAATCACTTTTAGTTCAGATCGCAGTAACACTCGGTCGAAGAACTAGCCATAATGAAGAAGAAGAGATTTAAACGCATATTCTGGAAAAGTTTTTCCTTTAAATGCATCAAAATTGCAGAGCTCGAGGAATTTAAAATCATTTAAATCGTTGAATCTATAGTTTATTTGTTGCTGAGTTTGATTGATTATGTCATAAAAGAGTCTGTATGATGTTTGAACATCTCCGACCTTGTCTGTTCGAAGACGCTTGGCTTGTGGCTCTACATTTAACGTCATCGTTTTCTCCCAAAATAGGTCAAGTCATCTCTTTTTTGGCTTAACATGGACTTAAAATCATCCACTTTTTTTAGGAAAAAGCAATATCATTTGTTTTAGTTTGTAATATATTAAAAACATTGTCCGAGAATGGAAATATTTGTGAAAAAATGTTCAACAAATAATAAAAATTAAAATCTAGTTTCAAACAGTCCAAAAACCCCCTCGAGCTATTTATGGCTTCTGACTCCCACGTTTCATTGTTTTCTATTATATTCTCAAATAGTTCAATCAGTGATTCACGATTTTCAGATACTGTTAACACAAGTCTTCCATTATAGTTCCAACTAGTAGGAGCTACTTTTGGCAATCGTTTGTGGACAATGGAGTCCAAAGCTTGTGTACGTTTTGTTGACTTGGAAAAAAAAAGCGGCCATGCCACTTAAAGTAACGAAAAATACTTTACACTCTTTAATGTGATGGACTGGGATAAAACTAAATTTAATTTATGTGCAAAATAATGGACAAACACAGCACTTGGGAAAGTTTCTCGAACTTTAGCTTGCAGACACCCTAATTTTCCTACCATCACTGCAGCTCCATCATAGCTTTGAGCAACTAATTTTTCTTTCCATTAATTTCTTTAGTAACGTTATAAACTACGGCATATAATGCATCTGCTGTACGATTTTCGGACACATTCTTAAAACCTAAAAATCGCTCTTGAATACTTCCGTCTGTTTTAACGTAGCGTATTATTATAGACAATTGACTAAAATTAGTGATATCAGTTGTTTCGTCCAGAACAATAGCAATGAACCGCACCTCGCCAATCTCCTGCTTAATTCTTTTTAGAATAATGGTTGCAGCAGCGGAAATTAAATCATTCTGGATTCGATTGGACATTCCGCGAAAAACGCTAGACTGCTCTAAATGATTTTTTAAGCAATCCTCATATCTCAACTAAATAAATCTTGAAAATTTCCTCTATTTCAAGAAACCTCTGTTTCGTCATGACCTTTAAATCCCAATTCGTGCTGTACGAAAAAACAAACAACATCGGTAAGTCTTCTTAATATTTGCATATTTTTATCGACTAGTTCATTGTGGTGGCGGTGACTAATTTCCAACTATTTATTAAGGGTATGTTCAATTCTAGTTTTGCCGAAGACTTTTTCTATTATGACGGCCTGCAAATGCACTTTGGACATAATGTGTCTTTTTACAGCTTTATGGAAATTGTTTAAATCGGAAAGACCAGTTTTTCATTTTCAAAAAGTAAACATGGTCAACCAAATAATTTACTTATATTTTCACACCCTGTTAGCCATTTAAATTGTTCGTATTGTTTTTCCGGATAAAAATGTCTAATACAGTTTTTCATTTTTGTGGTTAAATTTTTCATAGGCGGTTTTGCCCTTCCTTTGGAAATTATTTGAAGCTTATCAGCGAAGTTTAATGTTGAAAATCCCTTTATTTTTAAGTCACACGCCACACATTCACACATACTCTTCCTACTAAATTCTCCAACATTTTCAACGTTATTACCGACAGCCGAAGTTGACGGTATTTGCATATCCACGTCCGTATTATTGTCTTCCATATCGCACCATGCACGATGCGAGGTACGTATCACACAACAGACGGATAGCCATTCAAACAAAGAACCTACTCGAACGATAGCTTCCGCCGCCACTTAAAGCACGCAACTGAAATGCAAAAATTGCAAACAGCCGGTGCAAAGTTCAATAACCTCTGGCTCGATTCACAGGAAATCAAGCATACAGGACTTGGCTGCAGAGAAGCTAGCGGCCCGCATAGGTTCTATTCGATTTCTATTGTGGCTCGGTCGGAGTCAAGGCCGCATTTATAATGGGCTTGATAATTAAGATAATATTTTAGCATTTTTAATATAAACTAAATTAATGGTTTCCTATTTCAAAAATTACATTTTAGAAGATGTTTTATAATTTTTTTTTGGGGAAGCACTGCTAATATTTTACCAGTTGCTACTTATGCCACACTTGATTTTCGCCATAATTTAAAATAAATTGAATATAGTTCTTATAAATTTTTTAAGAGCACCATTTTATTCCCTCATACTGAATTGTACCCGTGTATCCCTATATAATATTTAATTTTTATGCAAAATTTAAAGTTAATTGAATAAGAAGATTTTTTTACGTAGATTTTTAAACATTTTACTTGGCCGCCATCTTGAATTTTTACCACACAAATCTTGAAATTAATCTAATAAATAATTTTTTCAAGCTGATTTTTTTTTATACTTTAATAGGTCGCCATCTTGGATTCGTACCAAAATGTAACCATTTTTGTGCAAAATTTGAAGTAAATTGGATAATTAGTGTTTTAATGATAATTTTTTTTAACATTTAATTAGGCCGATATTTTGTTTAGCCATATTGGATTTATACGAAAATGTTACCATCTTGAAGTCTCATCACAATTTTTACCAGTTAATATCTATATCACACTTAATTCAAGTAGAAAATTTGAAATCAACCTAATAAGTAGTCTTTTCAAGCTGATTTTTTTAAATGATTTATTAGTCGGCCATTTCATTCGTACCAAAATTTTACCAGTTGATTCCTACTTAGTATTCGATTTTTGAGGTAAATTAGTTAATTGATTCTTAAAGTCAATCGGCTAAGTAATTTTTTAGTTTTTCCGCGACGAATAGACAGACCGACAGACAGACCAACGGCATTGAAAAAAAATGTTTTTCGGCATCTAGGGACCCTGAAACATGAAGACCTGTAAAAGCCTGTGAAAAAAACGTCTAAAAATGCCCTAAACTTAGACCTAAACTCGATATACGATATTGGATTCTATGGTCAATTCTAGGTGTTTTTTAATAAGGGTACTGTATGTCTATCTTCAACTATTGTTGATTTATTGATGTTTGAAAATTGACTTTTATGCTTCTTTGAGCCGTCATAGCACCTGAACGGTTAGACCTAGGGCAAAATAACTTTCACATTCTTATCTTAGTTTCTGATAAACACTCTTATGATACCAGTCAAACAAAAAAACCTAAATTATTTTGCTACCATTTTTGCACTTCATATGAATATATTCAATTAAATGGGTAGCAAAATAATTTCCGTTTTTTTGTTTGACTGGCACTATAAGATAGCTTATCAAAAACTAAGATAGGAATGTGAAAGTTATTTTGCTCTAGGTCCAACCGTTCAGGTGCTATGACGGCTCAAAGAAGCAAAAATGTCAATTTCCAAACACCAATAAATCAAAAACAGTTGAAGATAGACATATAGTACACGTATCAAAAAAGCACTTAGAATTGACCATAGAATCCAAACATGTAATACATAGGGTGTTCCATTTAAAAACGCGAGATTCTTGGCGTAAGACTTTTGTTTCTCATTCAAATTACGATTTTCGAATTCTCCGAGCTAAAATACATCGATTGGCTATTTGGAATTTCTTGAAAAATACAGGGGAACATAAGAAAAAAATCCGTTTTTCCACCTCAATGGAAGACCCTGTACATTTATTATTTTCTGCTAAAATTGATAACATATTGTCCTCTATCATTCCCGTCAACGATAATTTGCAGTCTCACACCCAGTATTCGGAACTTTTCAAAAATATAACGGCTACTTTAATACACGTTATTAATCATTTTATATACGGTTTTTTTTCCAATAATTTTGGCAACCTTTTAACTACAGTTTTTAATTTGGGGCGATGTTATGAATAAATACGATTTACCATTTATTTAACAAGTGGAGCATTAACGTCTGCGTACCGAATAATCTCTTACAGAATTAAAAACTGTCGGTTCACAAAAAAAATTAATGAACGTCCGTCAGGAACAACTAAACGAATACAAAGCTCCCGTTATTTCAGGAAATTTGCATTTAACAATTAACTACGTACATTCAGCCCGGTGGACATTATTGTTCGTTGTTTTAATAACTTTTAACGCAATATATGAACCGTTTACAATTATCGTGTCCAAAAAATAACGGTCGATATTTATTATCTTTTGACAAGCAATTAATTATTTTATCTATTAAATAAAATTATAAAACAACTGTAACGGAGAAGGTCTAAATGATTTGATCTACATTATTACGTAGGTTTTATTTGAATGCTCTTAATTCGCTACCCCCAATATTTGTTAAATTTTAAGAGAAAAAGTTGTTAAGTATAAAAGTTGTTGTATAGAGAACTTCACACCTATATTATCTGCGACCAATGGACACCGCCTATTTTTACACGTTGCCAAAATGACATTTTGTCAGAGATTAGCCATTCTGGTTATATTTCTGATACGAAACATAAGGCATATTCTGCTTTTAGTATTTTATTTGTAGGTTTGCTGAAAACGGGGGTAGACTTTCCCTCGAAACTTCCAGAAAGCAGGCATTTTTCAGTGTCGTTCCTCGGGTACCTTCGTAGTGGACCCAGAACTCAAGACTATCTATTCAATTTATAGGGTAATTATATTTTATTTTTTATTTTTTTTTTCTAAGGCGGAAAAACCCAAAAAATAGTTTTAAACCATGAATCCGCCACTACAATTTCGTAATTATCTAATATGGAATGTTTTATTTTACTAAAATTCAAAGGAATTTTTTTTATTTAAATTTAAATTTTAGTAAAGGATAAAATATGTTTTTCTATGCAATTAAAACTTCTTACGAAAATAACATTTCCTGTTATTTCAGTAACACATTTGATTCTCTATCTCTATATATGTAAACATTAATTTTCCTTTCAAATTTATTTTATATCGGTTAAAAATTTACTGCACCATGTAAGATTTTAAAATCTTCTTTTACTTTATAACTCAATATTTAGAGTGGCAGAAATTATATAAACCTAATTTATGTGGCTAGATAAATTTCGTTTTCCGACTTCCTTTGTTAGGAAAATCTCACTTGCCTTTTCACTTGGCGCTCTCACAAACCCTTTTATGTTGTCTGGCTTCTAGAAATGTTCACACCTATTGACGTTTTCGTTCGGAAGTAATTTTTCATAAAGCCATTTATTTTGCCACGTGTCAATTCTGTTTAATTAAAATAAAATATTTCTCTGGTATAAAAACAGTTATATTTACGTGTTGCAGAAAATTTACATGCAATAAGAAACTAAATCCTAGAGCTGTAAGTAATAGGGATACAATAAAACTTAAGTACTGTTTAAAATTAAAATAAAAAAAGGTAGCCATTTGGCGCATTTTTTTCTGAAAAATTTGAAAATTATTTTTAAAAATCAATTTGAAAAAGTAATTATTTTTTAAATAGAATAACCTATGTTTAATTTTATTTTTAGAAAGCACTTTTTTCCCATTTCAATTTTACATAGATTGTCTTTATTTTAGCCGTTTTTGAATATTTTATGACATAAATTTAGATCACGAAATACTAATAAATCATATATCACATAATCTTTCAGACAAATTTACTAAAACTTCAAAAAATAATGTCAAACTTGACGTGAACCGGATATCATGTAAAAATTATTTTTATTTGGCGATAATCCCAATAGTTAAATTTATTATCTCATTTAATTTGAAAAATTCCATATGGTGTCTTAAACCTTCTTCTAAAGACAGTACCAGGTTTAAAGGCCACGACAATTTTAAAGGAAATGATTATTTGGTCAGGTACATTTTTTTAGTCAACAAGACAAAGAGGAAATTATCGTCGATAATCTAAATCTATGTAAAGATAGCCTGGTCACCTCAATTTTTTATTATGTTTGTTTTGTATTTGCAAGAAGGAAATAAACAACCCCCTGTGATTGCGCCTCCTAAAAGCCTGACCCCTGTGGGGCACCATTCACACTAACCTAAGGCTGTGATTATATTTTCAATAAAAACCAAGGTATTAAATCGCTGTTTCTAGTTTTATCTAGCACTAGGTATGGAGTTTATGACCCAGAAAATTATAAGTGTAGCGAATTTCAACAAATCTGTTTTAGAGAGTATTATGTAAACTTATAATTTTATTTAAGATTTCTTAAATTACCACTGTTCAAAATTACATAATTTAAAATTCTATTATATCACAAAAAAAAACAATTTTATAATATCCGTTTTAATATAAAAAGTATTTTCAATGCATTTTTTTATTTTTTGAACATGTTGTTTAACTTACGTTTATTTTAAGCAGTTGTTTCTTATATCAATTATGATCAAGAATATTGCCTCAAAATATAAACGTATGACTGCTCTACATAGAGGGTTATATCGAAAATTCGGCGCCACCAAACTTGTTTTGCATTTTTTTACTTTCCTCGGAAAAGGGAAGTATTAACTTCAAACTAACTTTCATATTACGTCACATACCACGTCATTTATATATATTAAATTGTGTAATTTTTTTTAGTATTTGTAGAATACTTAAAAACCTTACCGTAAATTGCCTATTAATTATAAATGAAACGAAGGATTTTCAATGTAATTTATTAATGTAAATTAAACATCTTGGATGACAATTTTGAATTAGTTAACTGATGATCTTTTCTTTATTTAAAGGGTGTGTTATAAGTAATTTCAAATGTTGCCAAAATCATTTATCCTGGAAGTTGTTTTAATAAAATTTTTATAAAAGTTTTTATCGCGACCATGTATAGGTTATTCTATATGAAAAACGTTAATACATTAAGCTTATTGAATATTTTTTGTCCATTGGAAAAGTTTTCATGACAGATACATTAAACATCATATAGGGACATAGTTGGTGGCTAAAACCTCCTTAATAGCCGCTTTTATTTAAGGCTAAGTGATAGAAATAGTAAAAAGACAGAACATTTTTTTTCAGGAACCCCCCCCCCCCTCCCGCTGAGCCACACAGCCAATTTTACTTCTAACTAAAACAAAGTAATGTTTCGTGAAAACGTTCGTCACTCATATACAAAACAGAAACCGAGGATTGGATGTTCAGTTTCTTAATTAAATGATATATATAGATAATTCAGGATGTAATTCTTTGGCCAATTTTAGGTATAATAAACGTATATCAAAAATCATATGTTTTTTAGTTTTTTTAATTTATCTTTATTTATCTTATCATCATTTTCAAAGATAACTAACACAGTAACATTGGCATTTGGAACAATCTACAGGGTGATATTTTTTTTGGAGGTCACGTAGGCTAATGTCATTGATGTTGTACTAAATAACAAAACTATGTTGATAGTATTGTCTAGGTACAAATTAAAAATACTGAGTACTTAGATGTCTGCGAGTCGTGAAGCAAAAATAGTGTTATCATTAAAATAATGGTTATTTTTACAAACGCCGAGTTAGCCGACATGCATTTTATTTACGGGTTTGCTAACGGCAACGCCTACGAAGCTAGACGAATTTACGAAGAAAGATATCCAGGTCGTGCTATACTAAGACCCATTAACTCTATAGGTTGCTTCGAGCGATCTTGACCTAGCCCAACTTGATATGAGCGATCTACGTCACTCGGCGACCGGCTTGCTTTAGCACGGCATTGTCCATATCTCTTCTGTGTGCGTTTAATTACATATATTATTCTTTTTTTGTTCAAAATTGAAACTTTTTTGTTACAATAAAATGCAGCCATAGTTTATTATAATTTTAAACTTATGTTTAGGGATATTGGTTCAAATTTTAACCAAGTTTTTTTGCTGAGTGCATTTCAAAAAGTTCGCATCGTATTTGAAAAAATATGATATATTTTTAGTCTCAAAAAATATTTTTGTAAAAAGTTTTAGCATGAGAAATATTCGAATAACTTTAGAAAATGTACATTTTTTATACAAGGTGTCCCAGTAGTGTGTTCTCGGTTTTGGTGATAATGGTTAGAGATAGAGAAAAAGTTTAAATATAAATATTAGTAGGTATATAGGATGACTTATATACCTACTTAAATAGTTTTTCATGTATGAAACACCCTATATTTTATTACATATTTGAATTTAATCCAAAATTCTACGTCTACTTCATATAGTGCCCAGAGGCCTAAGTTTAATTGTTTTCGAGATATTGACATTTAAAAACTGGGATTTTCAATTTTGATCAGCTGTAAAGTCTAAAGTTAACGGTTCAAATTAGAACAAAACGGTTTGCATTTTCCTGATTTAGTTTTTAATAGCCTATCATACATGTCTTCTCTATCTCTAACCGGTATCAAGATATCAACCGAGAACACACTATGGGTACAGGTTATGTATATTATAAGTATTTTTCATATTTTATTAACTATAGGCATACTATTTGCAGTAAACACAATTATTTAATGTTCAACCATCTCAAAAAATACTCAGAAAAACACAACTGACAACTGCCGCAATGAAAACGTCAAGCTGAATAGCTGCTCATCGAAGTAACCTTAGAGTTAATGGGCCTTGGTGCTATACCTGATCCAAGAACGTTTTCCAATATTCATAGACGACTTCGCGAAATCGGGAGTTTTAAAAGAAAGTGGGTAAAAATCCAGAAACACTCACAAGAAAAATTGCTATAGTTCTAAATATGAATCATTTGCTTTTTGGAAAATTGTAATTGATAACACAGGATAACAAAATGAAAACAAAAATTTGGTGCAGGAAATCTAACATCTGATTTTAGATGTTTTTAATGTGCTGATTCCAAAAATGCCAGATTTTTGATATCAGCTCTAGTTTTTGAGATACAAGTTACAGGTTAATTGGTATTTTTTTCTGATAAAGGACAACAAATAAAGAGATAAATATGTACTTAATCGTCAAAATAGAAATTTCCCAGAATCTAATTAACCAAATGTTCCTATACTAGGGACTACTCAATACACTGCTCTTAATTACTTTTATACCTGTAAATGCCTATTACCCGATCCTTCTATACCTGCTTGGCTGTACTCGATTTAGTATATTACTGAGTTTTCCCAAGTGAAGTTGTGTTATCATTTTGTGTAAATTTTGGTCGTTTTGTAGTATCAAGACACTAAATTGAAACAATGACATCCACAAGCAGACGTATGTACCTGTGTAAATCATCCCGATGTTTTTTGTTATGTGTGTGGTGAATACACTTTGAAAGAGAGCAGAAAAACGATTTCTGACTTTGTGAAAAGAGCTTATCTTGCCTGCAGTAGACAACTGGAAAGAGGAAGTGCCGAAAGTTTGGTGTACCAATGGTTTAGAGAAAACCGCGAAACCATTATGATGATTGCTATTTTTGTCTCGTTAATATTAAAGGCATAAATAGAAACAATAGACACAAATGAATGACACAATGATCTAGTTTCTGCAAGAAGGCCTGTAGCGCATTCGGAAGAAATACCCGTTCCATCATTCAGCAGTCTACCCGAACTGACAGAAGATGATACAGAAACATCAACGTCTGATGAAGTTCAAAGAATTCAATCAGAAAACGACAGCGAATTCGAAGCAGATTTAGCAACTCCGCAGTGTTTCAATCAAGAAGAACTAAACGATCTTATAAGAGACCTGAATCTCTCAAAGGAATCCGCTGAATTACTTGCATCCAGATTAAAAGAAAAAAATCTACTTTGTCCAGGTACTAATATTATATTTTATCGTAAAAGAGATAAGGATCTGCTGCCTTTTTTCGCTCAGGAAAATGACTTGTTATTCTGTAACAATATAACAGGGCACTTAGAAAAAATGGGTTTGTCTGAATACACTCCAGATTATTGGCGCCTTTTTATTGACGGTTCAAAACGTAGTTTAAAATGTGTTCTTTTACATAACGATAACAAATATGGCTCAATTCCTATTGGTCATTCTACTACCACCAAAGAAGAATATGAAACAATTGCATTAGTTTTGAGAAAAATTAAATACGAAGAACATCAGTGGGCAATTTGTGTTGATTTAAAAATGGTTAACTTAAAAATGAACACTGGGTTAACAAAAATTGGCCTTCAAGAGATGTCATGATTCAAGAAAAACAAAACGTGATCAACGAATAAAGATTCGTTGATCACGAAAAAATCTTACTTCCGCCCTTGCAAGCTAGGCTTAATGAAGCAATTTGTGAAGGCTTTAAATCGGGATGGAAATTGTTTTTAGTATTTGTCACGTAAATTTCCTGGCATTAGCACGAAAAAACTAAATGCTGGTATATTTGATGGTCCTCAAATAAGGCAACTTGTTAAAGATCCACAATTCACCACATCAATGAACGAGACTGAATCTAACGCTTGGTGTTCATTTGTTCAAGTAGTACAAAACTTTCTTAGCAATCATAAAGCAGAGAATTACGTAGAATTAGTGGAAACTATGCTTTCCAATTCTAATATTCTCGGCTGTAACATGAGTATAAAACTTTACTACCTCCACAGCCACCTAGATCGTTTTCCAGAAAACTTAGGTGATTGTAGTGAAGAACAGGGGTAAAGATTCCATCAGGGTATTAAAACTATGGAAGATCGTTATCAAGGACGATGGGATAGCCACATGATGGCGGACTACTGCTGGAGCCTTCAGCGAGACTGCCCTAGTAAACTCCATTCTAGAAAGTCGTATAAAAGAAAATTTTTATGTGGTTAGTGACTAATGTAATTATGTAAATTAAGTTTTTCCAATAAATACTTAAATCCATATGTCTTTGTTTTTTTAACTGGCAATAGTAATATATAACAGTTATAACGTAAAATATATACACAATTTTTTTTTTAAACTAGATCCGATAGACAAAATCTGAGAACTTTTTTACATTCTGCATACAAAAATTACCCAGGAACAGTTAAAAAACCGCAGGCACCAAAATGTGTGTTAGCCTGTGTAATTTATTATACCCTTATCACATCCAAAGGGTACAAGTTCTACTACCGCCTGATTTTCCATTCCGTATCCAATTTTGTGAGTGATTCTTGGCAGAGTAGCAGAAAATCCTTATTTTAAGAGTAACATTTTATTTACTGATGATGCTATTTTTTCAAGAATTCATCTGTTGGCAGAAGAGAATCCTCATACCATAACCGAACCTAATTTTCAAGAACAGTTTTCAGTTAATGTGTGAACCGGAATTGTTGCAGATTATTTGATAAGACTTGATAAATTATCATACCGTCATTTCCTAGAAGAAGAGTTGCCCGGTTTGCTGGAACATGTGCCTGTCGTCCTAAGAAACCAGATGTGGTTAATGCATGATAGGGCTTCTGCTGATTTCAGTATTCTGGCGTGCGAACATTTAAATCAGACTTATCGTAATCGGTGCAACCGTGGCCCGCTAGGTCTCCCTAATTAAACAATCTAGATTTTTCTTATAGGAGTACTTAAAATCTTTGGCTTACATCTAATCAGTTCAAAATGAAGAGGATTTAAGAAACCGCCTAATAACAGCATATGCAACTATAAGGGATACTCCTGGAATATTTCATAGGTTACGGGAATCAATGAAAATAAGGGCTACTGCATGCAATGCGGCAGGAGGGGGACACTTCTAACAGTTCTTGTAAATTATTACATTAACTATGCATAAGATTTAGTGTTAAGATTTTTTTAAACATATTTTTCATTTTCTTCTATTTAATTTTTTATACAATTATTGTTAATGAAACGATATTATTATTTGAATACACAAAAAGAGTAAAGTTAAATATAAAAGTTTATTTGAAAATATTAATTGGTTAGAATTTCCATTGGCTGGCTTTTTTAACAAAATAAGTAGAATATATTTAAGAAACGACATGCATAATTGAATAATTCGTCAAATAACTTTTAAACCGTACAACAGTTCAAAAAAATGCAAGATCCAAAAATGTTTTAGAACTGCCTTAAGCATCGGAATTTATTATAAAAAAAAGTCAGTGTCGTTGCATAAACAAACTTGAAAAGGGTAGAAAGGGTCGTGACCCACAAAAAAATATGTAAGTAACAAGTGTTCCAATTTTCGTTCAATTATCTTTAAAAATGTAGAAGATAAATTGAAACAACCAAAAAAAAATAAAACTTTGCCACTCTGTATCTTAAAACATAGGCATTTTTTGGATATGTTTATACGAACTATGAAGAATCACATCCAGAATTATCGGCAGTCAATTAAGGAACATCCATTATACGCCACTGTTGGTGATGACATTATTATATATAAATTTATATCATAAAATATTCAATAAATCAAATACGGAAAATAAGGACAAATTATGTAAAATTAAAATGGGAAAATAAGTGCTTTTTAAAAATGTAATTAAATATATAAGGTTTTCTAAAAAATTCATTTTTTTCCCAAAACACTTTTAATAAGAGTCAAATTGTTTTTTTATTTTATTTTAAAATCCTTTAAAAAGAATACGTCAAATGGCTATTTTGAGAATTTAGGCTAAAAAATGAGGATGTCCATTTTCACTGGATAACCCTACACCTACAATTTTTGAACAGATACTTATATTAATTCTGTATTGCGAATTGTGCGTGGTAACAAAGAGTAGTTTTTTGACGAATGACAACCACTTTTATATCCCTATTACCTACAGCTCTGGGATTTAGTTTTTTATTGCATGTATATTTCCAGCAGCAGATACATATAACTGTTTTTATATCACAATTATTTGGCAGTGATTAATACCAAGATAGCCCTAATTAAAAAGAATTGACACGTGGCGAAATAAATGCCTTTATGGCTTCATGGAAAATTATTTCCGGACGAAAACGCCAAAAGGTGTGAAAATTCCTAGAAGCCAAATAACATAAAAGGCTTTGTGAGAACGCGTAGTGAAAAGACAAACGAAAATTTCCTGACAAAGGAAGTCTGAAAACCAAACTTATCTAGCCACCTAAGATTTATATAGCTATTTTTAATATTGCGGTGTTGCAGCCTCTATTATAAACCCGTATAAATATCCATTTTTTAATGGAATGTCCTGCATATTATTGAGTTTTTGTGTTTTCCTGAACACTATAAATACTGTTTTATTTGTAATACAAAGTTTTTCAATATCTGCCAAAAAATAAACCGACAAATACTAATTACTAAAACAAAAAACAATAAACCCGACTGCTTGAAACTAGTGCATTAATATAGATGATAGATGTAAATGTTGAGTAGCATAAATAAATATAAGTTTGTAAGGTGTTGCCCATTATATTTTTGACACAAAAATTCTCCGTAAGTATGCCTCAACAGAATACAAGACCTTATTGCAGTCTTGAAAAATCTACTTTATAATACAGCATCATTATGACGTCTAAAGTGTATAGTGAAGAACATCAATGTGACACATTGCGATCGATAAAGAGACCAAGAAGTTTGAATGAATCCGCGCTGGGAATACTCTTAATATAGTCCGACACATGATAAATAGTCACGATGTTGCCGGGCTCATAACGATCAGGTGGTATTTTACCCCCAATAAAGCAATTAATGTCTGGTTTGCAAGCGTTTTTCAGTACAGGTCGGTATTTTATTTTTATTATTAAATCGTATTTATTTTTAGAGTAACAATCTTCGTGAGGTGTTATTAGTAATTTTTAAAATGTTTAGACCACGGGTTGAAAACTGTAAATCCGATGACGGAATTGAAGAGATAAACGAGCGGAAAACAAGATGTCATTTACCGATGTGCTGCAAGAGAATTCTTTTACGAGTATATCAAGGTAAAATGTATATATGTATATATAAATATATATATATATATATATATATATATATATATTGTTTGGTTTCTAATATGTATCTAATAAAACAATCACTCTAATTCATTCAGTAGATTTAAAAATTTCTGAATCTCCAAATAAAAAGTTATTATTTTGTTTAAATACTCAAATTACTGTTATTTAAATAGAGGCTAAAAAAAATTTAAACATTTTATCGGCAATGAAACGGTAAAACTCGATAAACTCCTTAAAAACGATTTTTACGCTATAACAATATCAATAAGGAGTAACATTTTTCTTATTCTAAAAATGTAAAAAAACTTAATTTGGAAAATTAAATTATTACAAATAATACACATTCTTATATTTTATTAGTAATATTTATGTATTATAAATGCTCAAAATATGTGAAGAAACATTCCTCGGAACATTCACTAAAAATAGGAAAAATAAAAATATTAACAAATACCAAGCCTTATTAAAAGTCCATAATCTAATAAAATGATTTTAGTAGGTACATAAACACGCTTTTATAAAGATTAAGAATAGAAAGAATTTTTTGTAAAGTATGAAAATAATCCTGGAAGGCCTGATTACAAGCCTTATATGTTTTACTGGTACGGATTATCAGCATGTAGGGTTATCTACAGTAGACCACCAATACTTCCTATCAGATATTGACAAAGATTAATAAAAATGGAGGACCCAGATTGAGCTTTGCGGAACTCCATGCACATTTGTTCCCTCTCTTATTGGATTCAAGTCTGTGAATCACATTTGTATACTTACTATCCTCTGCCACGTGCCAGATAGTTTAGATTTTATTGGTCAGAAATTCTCGATTGTCACCAACAGAAGAAAGTATCGCGATTAATTCGTCTTTAAAGAAAATCATTAGTTTTTCTACATGTACCTTGCTGATAAGACGTCAGCAATTTAGTAAGACGGACTTTTTTACACGACATGGGATCGGAAACTTTATCGGGAGTGATATCCCTAGTGAAGAAAAAGAAAAAAAAAATCCAATCGAATGCTTTGAAGGACGGAAAAATGGATATAAATCGAAGAGTAGAATACATTTCATAGAGCCTGCTATAATGTTGTAAAGTCCTTGCAGGTATTTGATGCCTAATTTTGTATATCATATGAACGTAATTATAATAAAAAAATGTATAAAAAATTATTCCACATTGAAAATGTGACCTTATTAAGTCGGCGTCAAGCTATTTAATGGTTTAATCATAGACAGAAACAAACAGAAATTTATATATTGAGTGTCTACATATGTACCATATTAAATAGACACGGTCTTTCTTACTTTGACACTGACTACATAAAATATAACTTTCAATGTGGAATAAAATATTATTTTTTACTTTTTAATACCAGTGGCGGCTCTTACATAAGGTCATTTGGTCAATGACCCCCAAAAATGTTTCAGAAAATAAATTATTCGTTTGACCGTCCCTCCTAATAGTTGTAATAAAACGCGAACCTTGGGAAAAGTTAAATAAGCTACGCTATTAACCGCGGTCTCGTTGCGTTCCTTAGGCATAATAAAATACGCTATACCAAGCTACGCTAGGTAGTCAGAATTGCGCTGATTACCTTAAAGCTTGACGAAAGTACCCAAAGATTTCTCAGCTACCGAGCGGCAGCCGAACGTGATAGCAAATGGAATATGAAATTGCGATTTGGTTCATCAGCCGGTCTCTTTTCACAATTCGATCGATCGGTCGCGGCATCACGTCGGCATGCTGAAGTTCAGATGTCGAGCGGTCGATATTCTAACTCAATATTGTTTCGGACGTTTTTAATTGATGAAAATTGATTTATATACTGTTTTTTGTAATATATATTTTTTTATTTTTATGATCAATGTGTGAGTTGGAAATATACAGGAAATAAAATGTTGGTAGTGCAAAAAAAAATAAACAACTAAAAAGGCTTACGAATTTATTTTTGCAAAAATATCCAATTTCAAGGTGGTCTATGTTTGAGTTGTGAATGTTGATGAAATAAAATGTCGGTAGTGCAAAAAATTAGACAACTAAAGAGTGCTAACGAACTTAATTTTGAGAAAATAACCGAATTCAAGGTAAGTGGTCGCAATTTGCCAGAACTTAGTATACGACAAACTAGTAAAAAAACAAAAATAAAGAGATTCATCGAAACTTTCGCAAAAGTATGTACGAGTTAGCTAACTGGACATGTGGTTGTGCAGTCTCTAACTCATTTTACTGTTATGTTTGTTGTTTTCTAAAGACTCGTCGAACTCATTATGGTGCAAAACCAGTGTTAAAGACTTAAAACACTTAAAAGAAAAAATAAAAAAACCTGCGTTTTCTGCAGATCATATAAAATGTTCGGTGAACTATGCTACGGTCGGAAGTGTTGATATTCGCACTCAGCTGGACACGCCATTTTTTACATTTTTTAATATGCTTGCTATGGAATATTGCCTGAAAATGTTATCCAAATTGGTCAAATCATCGCAGGATAATCCATAAAAACATATATAGGGTCAAATTGATAACCTCTTCCTTTTTTGAAGCCGGTTATTAAGAAAATACGTGTCAAGCATGACCTATATTTTATGAACAAGGGATATTTTGTTAGTTGGTTACTATTGAGACAATGTCGTAATGGTGTTGATATTGGCATTACGTATTTTTCCTTAAAATATAATATATACTTAATGTAAAGATATATATATATATATATATATATATATATATATATATATATATATATATATATATATATATATCTTCAGGTATTTTTGACAAGCCTACCATGTTGTGCATTAAATAAAACAGAAAACAATTTTCTCCTAAACTTTTATGAAAGCTGCCCTCAAAATTAAAGTCGGCAAGCCTAGCGCCCAACTAGTACAACAATTGATTATTAGGAGTGGCCAATGCTAATTAGAAACAGCTGGGTGGAACCATGTCCCACTTAAAACTTACGATATGCACATAAGTTCCTTAAAAATACACCATATAAACAAACAAGTTGTCAATTTATGTCTACTAAACCGCAGAACAAGTAGGCAGCTTCCATATAAACCGAGGAATTTCTATGCATTCAATCTGTGACACCTAGTAGGAATGTTTTATGGTTTTTTTCGATTGCTCAAGCGAACGAACAAACATATATCCGAGTTACAATAATTACCGATATCCTAAAAGGTAAAACTTCGCTAATTCCGCTTTGAAAGCAGAATGTTTTAACAACCGGAATAATTGTTGCCAATTAGGCATCTCGCAAGTTTTTTGTTAGAATCCGCGATCTTGTGGTTGAGCGTTTTAATGAATCTAGAGATATCTATCTGTCTTGTCAAATAATAATTAAGCCTAATGCACTGCATTGCATAACGCTAATAGAAACCGCTGTTTCGGTCTCTTGTAAAAAACTGACTTAATTGAAGAAAGAAGATAATGGCTGAATGACGCTCTATTTTGTTCTGCAAAAACTCTATTGGCTATTTTATTTATTTGGAAAATTTAACAGACTATATATTGTAATTACCTGACTGTTTAACTGGCTGATATACAGGGTGTTTCACGTAAGGTAATGTTAATACTTTACCTCAAAAAAGAACTTCAATTCAATTGTGAAGTGGGGTTAGTTTATACAAGTACGGTTTTTTTCGGTATTTTTTATTATATTACAACATTGTAGGAGATCTGGCAACATTATAGGAGTATATCGGGCGGGAAGATACGGACGAAGGAGCCACTTAAAGTGCGGGACACGAAAGAAAACCGGGCGGAGTCAATCGGTTTAGGAAGGTCGGCCAAGAGATCTCTTTAAGCCAGTGATGTCCCGTCGTTCTTTAAATAATAAGGCACTCCTTTTTGACTATAAGCACTTCAGATAATTAAAAAATGTAACTATGCTTAATGAACCTTTATCTATATTTGTGTTTTCTTTCGTGTATAGCACTTCTATATCTCTTTTGTGTTGCAAAAAAGGCGAACTTTCAAATTTTAAAATGATTTAATTTTAATTTTTCTTGATCGATTTACCTATAAATATATTTTTTCTTGAGTTCTGTCATTAACGGTTCCCGGGCTACTGCCTACGTCCACTATTATTGAACCACCCAATATAGTGATACAAGATTTACAAGTCCAGATTTTACAAGGGCAGCCAGCATCTGATCCAGTGAACGAGATTTATCAATATACGGTTCTACTTTGGGCTACTCGGGTATGCTAAAAGTGGCCTGTCTCCGTTTATCATATTACTTTATACAGGGGCCGTCATTGTGAAGTATTATATAGGCCTTTTCCTAATTGCGTGCTGATGTTAAAGGGGGTGTTTATATGTCCTAAAAGTCTTAACTTTTGAGATACAGAATGGTAAAGTTTAAAGAAAAAACATTTTTTTTATCCCAATTCTGATGCTATTGTAGATAACTCCATATGCATTAAGGAGCATAAAAAATGCCCTTTTATGCATAAAAGACGTGTATTAAATTTCATACAGTTATTTATCTATAATAGCATCAGAATTAGGATTTTAAGAAAATGTTTTTTTAAAACCCTGTATCTCCAAAGTTAAGACTTTTAGGTTCATATTAAACTTTTTTCTAAAAAATGTCCAAGAATCACCCCCCTTTAACATTAGCACGCAATTAGGAAACGCCCTCTATAGTATTTCACAATGACGCCTCCTGTACAAAGTAATATGACAGACGGAGACAAACGGTCACTTTTGGCATACCCGAATAGCCCAAAGTCGAACTGCGTAAGTTAAAATTTTGATAAATCTTGTTCACTGGAATCAGTGCTGGCTCCCCTACTATAACTATACTGATGTGTTAATTTTGGAAAAATATGTGTTCTGTAGTTTTTCAAATATTAATTGCAATATTAGATATTTTTTGACACCCGGTATTGAACAGAAAATTAATTATTTTGAAACAGTTTATTGACAGCTACTTTATGAACAATTTTACAAAATATATAAAAAACTAAGCCATTTTTGAGGTTGACGGCTGTGATTCTAATGGTTCGATTCCTTCTAAATCATTGTCTTCCTCCGAAAACAATGAGGTTTCGTCGTCACTACTTGAAGATCCCAGTGTGATAACTAAATCATCAATAACCGTTTCAATTTTGCCATCTACTTTCCAGTATTTATCTTCAATAGAACGAACATGTTTAACATACGAATTCCAATTTTCAGCCGATATTGAGTCAATCGCTTCTAATGTTATTTTATTCAAATCTTTAATTGAAAGTTCACCGGTGTTGCGCTCTCGAATATATTTTTTTACTCCTGCCCATGCAAGTACAGTAGGGTTGAGGTCGCACATGTATGGAGGCAGCCTTAAAGGTGTATGACCGAGGTTACGTAAAAGACCGTCAATTTTATACTTTTTTTCTCTAGGCTTGTTGGCTGATATTACTTCATATAACTGATATTTTCTCCATGTTGGATCACATACAAGATTGTTAGATTTAAGCCACGATACCATATGAGTATTTAGTTGGCAGTTTATCTTCTACGTGAGAATGATAAGGCGCATTATCTATTAACACGACTGATTTGGGAGAAATGTTAGGTAGAAGCTTCTTGATCAACCACTTTTCAAAATTATCTCTATTAATCTGTCAATGATAGTCTCCAGTTAATATTAGTCCCGAGCGAAAAACTAAAGCAGCACCTGGAACAAATCCGGCTTCTGAACCAGCATGAACTATAATAAAGCGACCACTAGAGCGGATTCCCTGAACAACACCTGTAGCACTTTCACTTTGCCAGCATTTGTTCACTGTCATATCATTATCTACCCAGGTTTCGTCTAGATACACAATATTGCGTTCTTCTTGCCTATATTGCCTTACAGTTGATAGATATTTCACCCGCCAGTGAAAAATATTTGGTCTCTCAATGAGCAATTTTCGTTTATTTTAGCAATTGCGCCAAACAAAACCGTAAAAGCCGATTTAAGGTTTTATACCCGTACGGAAAATCTATTTTGTTCTCTACAGCACGAAGTAGCGGTTTGCAGGTCGGAACCTTCTTCAAGTTTATATAAAAATCCTCTATTGTTCGTCGAATTACTTGAAAATCACCATCGTCAATTTTATCTTTGTTATTATTTTCTCTTTGAATATTTCTTACACTACTTTCCGAAACACCAGTGTAAAATGCAGCGCGTTCTGTTCGATTTTGAATTGGAATAGTCAAACTATTATTTTCAGCTTCTCTAGTACTAGCCTCTATAACGCTCGGAATTGTTTTTCCTGTTTTGCTGGCCATCGTTACTTCGAAATAATAATTCAAATTCAACGCAACGCATTTATATAGAAATGAAAACAAATGCTCGAAATGTATAGGCGCCACTGAAATAGCTAGAACCTTCTAGCGGCAAGTGCATAGAGACTCTAGGCACGTCCTAATTACAAGTGGACCAGTGCAAAATTTACTAAATCCTCGATTAATTTTCCGTACCGCTTAGCTGGCGCACTTTATAGGTGAAGCGGCAAAGTATTACAACAAATAAAATAACATAAAATTTATTTGCGTACACAAATTTTACTTTTCCGCTTGCTTAAAACTATGAATCTTTATTTTAAGGACCGCCCGGTTTTTTTTCGTGTCCCGCACTTTATTACTGAGGGTGAGACCTTTAATGCTCGGATGCGTTATTTGACAAATACGTTCATCAGAAAAAAGAGGTGAAGTGGTAAATCGGAAAATCGTAGTTTTTAAGGTTTGTGAGGAGAATTGGATAGATAGCAGGTAAGTTTGTGAAGTAGGGTTAGATAGCTCTATTATTTAGAGTTATATTGCTAAATTATGGAGTCAGTTCCTTTCAAAATTTAGTGCCCTTGGGATATGAAGGTAAGTATTTACGTCGTCCAGCAGCTGACTTTACACAAATGGAAAAATTGGCGCTTTTGTTTCAGTTTCAATAAAAATGGGCAGGATTTATACGAAAATTTTGGTATCCAGACCAGACAAGAATTATAACAGTGAGAAGCTGGAAAGGAATGTTTAGGTCTGATGATGCCCTAACCGAGCGACACATGTAACAATTATTTTTTTAATATTTCATTTTATTTGATACTGGGATTATAAACAAATGTTTTAAAATGTCCCATGTAAGCTATCGTTAATAATCTACCTCAAAAACTAAGAGATAAAGAAAAAACATTAATCCTAAAGTCATATATGATGTTTACTTATTTAATGTGTATCTATAAAGAACTTTACCAATACATCTGTGTTATAAATAAGAATATCCCTTTCGTTACACAATAATTCTTGAAATTTTATTAATAATTATTTATTATGTAATTTACGACTCACATTTTTGTAGGAAAATACACTACAAACCTTCCGAAATGAAACACTTTAATTTTCATCACTGTTTAAATATCTAGTATTTTTTCATTTTATCCATTTATTTATATGCTAGAAACAAAAAGGGACATTCTTCGGGTATCTGCTATTATTATTACAGAAAAATACTGCTTGAAATACAAGGTGTTGCAGAGATGTGGTTCAAACAAAACTGTAAAGTTATTTGCATCTATGGTGCCTATATTTTTTTGAGCTATATGGATATATAATTGATTGCTTTGACTCATATCTCTAGAGAGTTTCGAAAATTATGCAGTACCTGCCTTTATAATAAGTACATTGACCATAATATCCAAATTGATGCTATTCTGTTAATTTTAACAACGTTTTGTAATATGTTATGTTTTCATTTTATTCAATTATTTTCTTTAGAACCCATCAAATATCTTTCAAAGCTAATCAAGATATTAATGTAAAAATCAATACATCTTCTCTTAAAAATAACTTAGACCTCTCTGGCCCATGGCCAGTATAATTTCTTTAAAGACAGGCAATTAGGGTCATACATTTTTAAATAGAAACTTCATTATTTAAGAAAATTGTAGCCTTAAGCATGGAGTACTCATAAACGCACAGACTGCCTGCAGATTTAGATGTTTTACTTCTATGTACAAAATAAGCTAACAGTATATTTTCCGTAATGTTTTTATAATGTTTCTTACTTCACAACAAATAGAAGGGAAAAAAAAGAAAGTCCGAAGCATGATAATTTATACACAAAATCAGACATACAGATAAAGAATCGCTAATATACAAGTGATATTGACCGCAAAGTAGAAGGAATATTATGGTAAACTACTTACAAAAACCAGGAAAGAATGTGCAAATAAATAATCGAGAGGTCAATCTAGAAAAAAGATACAAGGAGAAAGAATTCGGATAGATGTGACTGCAGTAAGGAAAAATCGTAACAAAAATTTAAAAACTGATCGAGCTGCAGACTCAGAATAAATTCCAGCCGAATTAAAAGTTGATATACCTTTCTGAAAAATCACATGATTTAATACTTATTTAAAACAGATTTTTTGTCTCGGATGGATAGAAAACTGCTTACGTATATGTCTACATAAAAATGGCAACAGGGAAGAAACCGGTACTTGAGTTGCATATATGTAGTTTAGTTGAGTATTTACAACTGAAATGGAAAACAAGTAAGTTTTTGAACTGAAAGAACATGTACAAATACTCTCTTTTGCCTTAATCCAATTATCGAAAAAAAGAGATGTTATCAATCGAAGTACTCATCTTATGTTCACCCACCCTTACAAAGCTCATGTCACTATACTAGTAAAATATTTCTAAAAAATACCCGAAGAAACCAGGGTTAGTCACCAGATAATTAAAATACTATACAATCTAATGGCACAAAAAGTCCCAATTATGGCTCTGCACCAATGCAATTGAAGCAACATTGCAAGGGAATAAAGGATACTGATAGCAAAGACACCTGCACCTACGTTTTCCAAATATTCGAATTTATATTTAGCATATGCAAAAACTCCATTAACCCCAATTTTTCGCATTTTGAACGATTTTTTAAATTTTTTTATTTTTTGAAAAATATACTTACCAAAATTTTCACTACAAATTCAACTGGAGGGAAATTCTTGTACGTATTCATAGTAAACAAGAAAAATGGAAATATACGAGACCCTTATTGAAAAGAGTTTATTGTACGGAGCGGAAACATCAAAAACCAAAAAAAGTCGCATAAAAAAGGGGATTTCAAAAAAGACCAGGAAGGAAGAAATAACTAAGAGATCTGAAGGAATCCCGGAAGATATTGAAAATTAAGTTTTGGACGATTATCCGGAAAAATAGAGCGCTGTGCCCTTTTCTAAAAATATTATTAATTTTTGAAGACCATGAAGCAGCTTTTAGAGTAACTCTATATAAAGGAAAGAAATCGCTTTTATATGCAAATTAAGAAAACACATTTTCCCTTTTTCAGGAATGCTAAATGTTATGGAAATATCAACATTTTTAAGGAGCTTTTTACCTAGGGCTACCCTGTATCGTGGAAAAAGATCTTATATACAAAGAGATCAAATTTAATATATTATTGTTGCGACAAAATATATTTTCATTTTTTTTAGGGACCGCTTCATATTTCTAAAGCTACCCTTATATTTCTTTATTTAAAACTTTCATTTTTGTAATTTCAAATATATATAATATGTTGATATTTTTTATGATTGTCAAGCCCGCTACTCACTATTCGGTTCGATTCGTCCGTTCTATCCGTTCATTCGATTCGTCATTGCATATGAATGAACGAATGGGTGATTCAACGAACTGACGAATATTTCATCCACATTATTCATCAATTTTTATTTCATGCGATTCAATGTACGACAATACACAAAAAAAAACAAAATATTAGTTGGGACCTTAGAGTAAGAATTAATGTAGAGATCACAACACATTCGTAAATCACGTTAGGGGTATGCGCCAACATGGTTCCACTATTTTTCACATTCTATCGACCAATGTTTACGATAAAACAAGAAGTGGGGATGACCCATGCCCAAGCCGTGGCCATTTGTTGACGAATGCCAGTGACGGCGTGAGTTTTCACTTCCCGCATAAGGAAATATCATTAATCGTGAAAAAATTATCGTTCCGGGTTTTTACAGACCCTCGTGTTTTTCCATTACTGTCAGTCGATCGGTCTGTTCCGGTATAGCTAAAAAATCCACTTACTCGATTAACTTTAATTTTATTTAATTTTCCACAAAAATTACGTCTGATATAAAAAAAACTGGTAAATATTGGTATGAATTCAATATGGCGAAACAAAATGACGACCTTTTAAAATATTTGATATACGAAAATAAAGAAATGGGCCATGCTTCATTATCGTTGACAAAAAAAAGGATTCTTACCTATTCTTTCATGAGGCAAATAGGTATTTTTACAAACTTCAAAGAAATCATCGTTCCCTACTTCACTATCTAAAATCACAACATTAAGTTAGGTAAGTTTAAAAGGAAATTATGTATTTATATACTATTAAACTTTAGTTTTTAGTTATGTTTGCCTTATGTCACTATCATTTTGTAATTGTGAAATTTAGAAAAATTATTTGTTCAGTTGTTGAAAATGTCATCTTAAACCTGTAACTGTTAAATTAGACCTTGTTTAAAGTTAAACCTCTTTAGTGAATACGGGTGTTAGAGTTTTAAACTAAAATCAATGCTTTTAACGCGCTTTTATTGGCTTCCTATTCGTCTGATTGTATGTTTGTATGTCTGGTTCAAATCTTGTAATGGATTTTTCAGCACTTCCATTACCGATTATTTTTAAATTTGTCATGCGTACACTTTCGGATATAAAATATCCGAATCCGCCAATACGGCCGACGAATTTTGTTACTTGTGTAGCCAAAACTGAAAATCAGAGCCTAGGAAAATTTAAAAGTGTCACAATTTAAAAATTTAAAATAGCGGTGTCAAAATGACAATGTCAACAGGTCGGACGAATGATTTTAACATTTGTAGGGATTATTTAAGAATGCACAACAAAAATCAAAATGGTGGCGCCAATATAGCGAACGAATTTTGTAATTTGTACAGATTCGTCTGAAATATCAGTATCTACACTAATTATATAACAGACTAATTTTAAAATTTTTGCAGATTTGATTAAAATTCGGCATTTAAGGGTATCTGAGACATTTTTAGTAATAAATATTTAAAATGGGGATGTCATCAATTAATCAATCAATCCGATAAGTACTTTTTTCAGATATTTTTAAACATTTAATTAGGCCACCGTTTTGTTCCCCCATTTTGAATTTGTCTCAACATTTTTCATCCCTATATAATATTTGATTTTTGAGCAAAATTTGAACATAATAGATGTAGTAGTTTTCTGCATTGACACACAATATTTTATTAGGCCGCCATTTTGGATTTCTAGTAAAACTTATCAGTTGATGGTCATGTCAAAGCTAATTTTTCTGCAAAATTTGGATAAAATGGATAAGCAAGAAATATTTTTTTAACATTTCAATTAATCGCCATTTTGTTCAGCCATATTGGATTTTTACCAAAATGTTACCATGTCATCATCATATGACCTTTAATTTTTAAACAAAACTTGAAGTAAATGGAATAAGCAGTTCTTGAGCTTTGTCGCGGACAGACATGCAGACTAACCGACGGAAATGAGAAAACATGTTTTTTTGTAACTAGAATACTTTCCTCGCAAGAGCGACCGCTATTAGATACGAATAGAATAGCCAATTGTCATATTGTTTTTCCATGTTAATAGCTAAAATTTAAAAAATAAAAGATTTTTTTAAATTTTCAATATCCTAAATCTTAAATTCTAACCAGTTTAGAACATGTTTACGAACACATTTTTACTTTTAATACCCAAAGAATCACCATTTAAATTCCTTTACCTGACAACACTTATATAAAAATTGGCCCAACTCAAGTGAAAATTAAAAAGATGCGCGAAATCATCCGAAACTTTATTATTTCCCCAGATGTCATCGAAAATTTAGTGATTTTCGAAATAGCAGTACGTTTTTTTGAGCGTGAGACGCACTTCGACTATTTTAATATAGTATAGGTATATTCTATAATTATTTTAATTGTCTGATAGGAAAAACTATTGTAATCGGCAAAAAAATCACCTCAGTCTTTTTTGTATAATTTTGCTTCGGAAGATTCTCACATGCCCCCTACGAAATAAACGTTCTATTATACTGAACCGGATTGGTCAATACGTCATGTGACCCAAAATAAGTGAATAAAGTATCTTCCATTAGACATGTCTATTGGAAAAGGAAATCTTGCTGTTTACTTAGTGATTAAAACAAAATTCCAAACTTAAACGGCCATTTTTTTACAAACTCACATTGCCGCACCATAGTTAGGTCAACTAAAGCTCCTAGTTTCGCAATGTCCAAGATAAAGTAAATAAAACTTATTTATTAAATATTTAACCCTGGAGTAGTCGCGCCTGATGCCCCAACAAGACTAGTCGCACGGAGTCTGTCAGACTCCGTACTCGAAAAGGTCCTTTTTTAAATTATTATTTTGATTTTTTTTAATAATTAAGTGAAAAAAAGTACCAAGACACAGAATAAAAACTTTATTCAACTATAATCAACAAAATAAAAACAAAACTCTATGTATATTGTATTACATTATATAAAAATATTATTGGTACTTCATAGCGTACCTTAGGTGTACCACCTAACAGCAACTAACTGAAATCAAACAAAACTTAAATTATTGCAACAGGAAAAATGTGTTTCAATCTTTACAGTTCTGCACAGAAAAAGCACAACATCTTTGCATGCGTGAGATAAATGAAGGATTGACATTTATGGCAATAAAACCTAGACTTGTTTTTGTTTTTGCATCCGACGCAATATTTTCTGGTATTTGTTCTACATTGGATCCAGATGCAGTAGAGGTTCCGGCTACATCTTGTCTTCTTTGACGGACGACGGTCGCTGGTACATTCTTCTGATAAGAACGTCTCTGCAAATGTGGTTCAATCAACGACAATGCTATTTGTTTCAGGTAGACCCTCCGTTTCAAATCGTCTTTTGGATCGGGGTGATTGGAGACATGAATAACTTGACTGTTCACTCCAGCGATATTCAATAAAGAGAAGAAAGTCACCATGGGCCAGCGTCTGCTAATTCGCGCTACATCATATAGTGAACAAAGCTGGTCTACAGTGTCCACACCCCCTTTTGTGCCATTGTAAAACGTTATCATTTCGGGTTTATTTTTATCACCAGTGTCAGGGTCAATTACGTCACTGTTGTGTAAACTGGAAATCATGAGAACATTCTTTCCCTTTTTTGGAACGTAAGATACTATTGCCATATGCTCTCCAAATCCGAACATGCTTGAATTTATTGGACGATGTTTCACTTCTATAAATTCCTTTGGTATTTCCCTCTTGTTCTTTCGAATCGTTCCGACCAGTGTAAGTTTATGATCTTTTAGCAATTTTTCGACCAAGGGCACCGAGGTAAACCAATTATCTGTGGTAATATTTCTCGACGTTTTGGAAATGGGCAATATAAGACGTTCAACAATACTCAAAGCGTCATTGTTTGTTTGGAACGGACCTTCAGGCTGTTTTCCCACATATAGTTCTAGATTCAACGTGTAAAACATCTTCGAATCGACCAACGAAAATAGTTTCAGCCCATATTTGTTCGGTTTTGACGGAATGTACTGCCAAAAGCTGCATCTGCCACGAAAACCTATAAGCATTTCATCTATAGTTGCATTTTGTGAGATGGAATAATGCTTTTGACAGTTACGCACAAATATATCGAAAACTTCTCGGATTGGCGCCAATTTATCTATTTTCTTCCTCTCTTCCCTCGTAGCCCGGTGGTCAAAACGGAGACACCTCAAAAGAAAAAGAAACCGTTGCTTACTCATTGTGAGCCAGAATAGTTCCACTCCGGTTCCCTTTCTGTCCCATATTTCATCAACACTCAATTTGGAGCTTTTTAGCAACCCTGACAAATAAAGCAAACCAATTAGGGCTTTGATTTCGTCTTTATCTGTTTCCTTGCAGTCTCGATCTCTTTTGTATTTGTGCATTATCGTTTCTATGTAGATATTTGTATGTTCTAAAATAATATCAACGATTTCGTCATTCACAAAAAGATTCCAGCACTCGATGGGACTGTTTGCTTTTTTTGCTTCACCTCTTGTACCGAGAAGTTGACTTATTATGTTCCAGGATCGAGTTCTTACTGCCTGATTCGGAATATGTTTTTTCCATTTTGTTTTTTTGTCTTTGCCGAGAAAAAATGCAACTCTTGGTATTTTTGCTGGTGGTGTAGTGAGATCATAATTACCGGAATAAGAGCTAACCTCTTGGTCGGTATCGTTGTTTTCAGATCTACATTCCACGACATCATCTTCTACATCTGATTCATCATCAAATGGCTCCTCGTCAGAGTCACATTCCTTCCATAGGCGCAACAATCTTTCCTGCTCTTTTTCATAGTTCATTTTTATCTATAAATAACTGATTTCAAAGTCCGGTCCCAATAAATATTAAAATGACTTACCAGCTATCACAGAAAAAAATACAACACGAATGGTCGCGCGGAGTCTAGGAGACTCCAGATCCAATTTGTCAGAAAACGACTTGCACAACCGCCCACAAACACCTAATTTATTCAACTAAGCCATAAATCAAGAAGCTAGGTGGACGCGCCAAGCTCTCGGTGAAAAAATGCGAAAATGGCCGAACAATTTCCGAACGCGGAGTCTGTCAGACCTAACGCGACTACTCCAGGGTTAAAAAATTAATGTTCTTCTAATGTCACCACACCTTTAGAACGCTGCTTCTTGAAGTAAGGCAACCTTTAATTAGAAGATTTGAGCCATAGCAACAAATACACAATAATACATTAAAACACATGCAGTAGTGACGCTTAGAAAAGCTTGGTATCTAATAAAATATTTTTTAGCAAATTAATTTCTTTAATGTTAAAATTTATTGTAGTTCCATGGCCCGCTATTGGTTTTTAAGCCACGCCGGTCACGTGACCCTGTAACAATGTTTACTATAGACTATTGTACTTTTTTACCATAAGGATCCCTTATCAATGAAAGTGGGATGGTCTAATACCACAGTGTGATGGTCTAATATGTGGAGTTGTCGATCGGTTTTGCCATAGCTAACTAAAACTCTTGTTAAGGGTGAAATCTGATCTGAGACTTATACTGGTTAGAAACTAATATTGGAAATACATTACTATTCTTTGTATGAAAATTTTATTGCATCATGTTTAAATATATTCACCGTAATATAAATTGGTATAAACATTGGTGTTCCTAGCTAGGCTTGGCATCGTCGTACGATCGACCTTATACTGTGAGGTAATCTTGGTAGTGGCTAAATATGTAAATAATGAACTCTATTTTTATTCTCCCTCCACACTATTCGGACAAATGCACGAATGGACGAATCAACGAATAGTGAGTAGCCGGCTTTAGGCGAATATTTAATTTTAAAATTCATGAAAAAATAAATCGGAAAACTTCAAATTACCTACAGGGGACAGGTATGTACCTGACATGTCACAAACTTCAAAATATTATATTGTACAAAAGTATGGGATATTCCGAGGAAGACAAACTTAACACCTCCAAATTATACTGCGGTTTAAAGAGTGCCCCAAGAGCCAATATCGTACATTACTTCAGAACCGACCAGCGCCACCCATTAATACAATTAAGAATTATATATGTTATATTTTACTGCATATTTATGTTCTCAAAGTCCCTGCAATTTTTCATATTTCGCCTTCATATTTTCATGAATTTCAAAATTAAATAAACGCTTAACTACTACACAAAACATCATTATACACATGTAATAATTAAAAACGCACTAACCTAGATGTATAATAAAATATATTTCGGTATTTATTATTATTTCTGTTTTGGAAACCAATTTCATGATCCACTATCTTTACACCAATTTTTATTTTTCAAAATAATTTCGACAATCATATTGAATAACTAGGTTAGTAGGTGATCTATTATATTATTTATTAGTATTTTCCTCTAAATGACTTATTTTGGACGATGTCAAAAGGTTATTGGGTTATAATTATATGTTGTGACACATATTTTAAATACCAATATTAATGGGCAAAAAGTATTATTGCATCTTAGTAAAAAATGCTTCCTATTTTTCAATTTTAGATTTGAAGGATGGATGTTGGCAGGCAAAGCTGAATGAAGAAAGTAAAAAGATTTGTTCTTTTGGTGCAATGTTTGGACTATACTCTTAAAAGATTATCTTTTGGTTTAAATATAGATGAAGTATTCCAAAAGTATAATAAAATGATGTTTGAAGACATCGATGACGTATTTATTTATAATAATGACATCTTTTCAGATTGCCAACAAAAAAATTATAAGATTTTTGAAACAAAATAATATAAAATTTAATAAATCTAAATTTTAATACTGTGTAAATCAGATAAACTAAATCGGTTGAACAATTTTTTTAAATAACACTAAAAATATAGTTTTGCAAACTAATTCAAGCCAAAATAGGTTGTGTACTTCTTCAAGAAGGTGCATCAAAAAGTTTATCAGAATGTAAAATTAGGAATAAATCTATAGGAAAGAAATTTCACCGATCAAAGTCAAAGTCAAAATATGCTTTATTGTGCTAAGTGCAAAGACTCGTTGACAAAGCGCTAAATATATGTTTGTGATAAGATAAGCAACACGGGCACTGATGGCTATGACTTAAAATACTATAAATAAATAATACGAAGAGTAAAAACAAATATAACATTAGTTAAGAGGAAAAATGCTAATAAGATAGAATTAAGATAAATACATATCACAGCAGATATGATTTTTGACACTAACCAACACTTATATACTATAAACTAATATCACAAACCAGTAAAAAAATCAGTAACGTTAAAATCACTAAAACACGAGAACAAAAAATTTAAAAATCACGTCATAAATAAACATGTCTTAAGCCAAGAAAAAAGAAGGTAAAAAAAATTTTAAAAAATCTTTTTTTCTTTTCCTCTCTTTACCAGGAAATATCACAGTATCATTGTAGTAACTTACAAGGGTGTAGTAAGCCTTATTAATTTAAGTTTTTATACTTTCATAAATCAATTAATTTTTTGTTAAGGTCCATTGAGGTATTGGTAGTAGAAGATTATCAGATTAGGGTGTTTGATAGGACTAGGGTCTGTTAGATAAACCACATTTTTTATAAATCAAATATATAATCTTAACTATAAGCAATGATACTAAAGTTAAAATTTCTAATGAGAGAAATAAATGCATGCAATGATCTCTAAATCTAGCCCGGCTCTCTTCTGAACAAAAAGCGAATTAAACCGCTGCACAGTGGAATATTTTGAACAAGTAGGTGGTAAAAATGTTTCAATAGCTTCCGATGTAGGAAAAATGTTAATTATACCTGGGACAAGTGTAAAAAAGTAAAATGTTAAGAAATAACTTTGTTACTCTAAAGTTTTAAAAACACTCGAATTGGAAAAAAACAAATTACTAAATGGTAAATAACGTATTTATAAAAATCGAAAACTGTTAACAATTTGGCGTTTTTTTTGACATATTGACGTTTATATTATGTACATTTATGTTTAAACTTAAACACATTTATACTTTAACTAAATTTAATAATGACTAACAATATAAATATACAGTGTGTCCACTTAAGTTGGCCACATATGGGAAACTTTTTTATTACTTAATAATTTTAGGAAAAAAAGTTATTCTTTATAAAAAGTTCTGCATGTTCCAAAACTTAAAATGTAATCATCAGATATTACATTTTTTCAATCGGATACGAGGTTTGTCAAAAAATTTAAATTTTGCCCAAGAGTAAAGTACCTTTATATTTGACAATAATGAAAATTGTTATAAGGAAAAGTTGATGAGAACTAAAAATTACGTTCAAATATGCCATTACATCCTTCTACTTAAAATTTTGACTTTTACAAATTTAATTAGGTAACTAAGGTCTAAATCAGGAGAGAAGACATTCAGTGACAGTGACACCAAGCGCATCCTTATGGGATTTACTGGTGTCATCATTATAACCAAATAGTCTTCTCTTTTGATTTCGAATATACATTTACTTGCAATGTTATTGCAGACAAACAGAAAAAATATTTTTCCATGTAATTGGATGTAATTGCATATTAAAATGTACTGTCATCAGACTCGTCTGCGCTTGCTTCTTCATCAGATAAGTGATCTATAGAATCAGTAAGTGAGGATGCTTTAATATCTGGGCATTTTAAGAGAGTAAGAACGTCTTTAGAAAATGTTGACGTTGGTTTTTGGGTCTTTTTCCTATAACTGGTTATTAAAGGATCGGATGATATGAGAAGCATTCTAAGTAAGTCTTTATTCGTGGCAATTCTAGATATTTTTTGAGTATTGTGCTCTCTTAATCTTCTATAGCTTTTGTTTAATGCCTCTTGAGCTTCTTCTGAAAGTTGCCCAATAGGCACTAAACAATTTTTTAGTATATCACTTGCATGGACAAGAATTTTATGCAAGGTAACTGGCATGTAATACCACGAATAAAGACTTAAGTAGAGTTCCCTAGTTTCTTTTGCATACTTCTCAAATTGCTCAATATTAACCTCATACCCTGATGAAAGTGCCTGTAAAAGAACGCAAAACCTAGTTATTATCCTTTCATCCAGACCAGTTATATCTGCACTCTTTTGTGGGTTAAGGAAAAATTTCCTGGCCGTGTTGCCATCATTGGTTGATCCGAAACCAGGCTTTGGTCTATCTACAATCAATCCCAATTCTGTTTTAAATTTTTTTTGTATTTCGGACTTTTGTCTTTCAATTTCAGCTTTAGATTCACTGCCTTTTGCTTGCCATGTTTTTAAATTTAATTTGTAACTAATATGTAACAAACACTCAAAGGATCTTATCCATGCATGTAAAGTAGATAGACCAAAGCCATAATTCTCAACAATGACAGAGGTCTCGTTTGGCACTAGGTTCATGGTTTTTGGTGTTGCTTTGCAGATATAACAGGTCTGAGAAGATTTGTTACCACTTAGCGTATTGCATACCTTCCCGTCAATCATCGTCAAAAGAAGCTGATGATGAATATTTATTGAACGGTTTCCATTACTAAAACTTATTTCAGATGGACGTAAATTTAAAATTTGGTTCTGAATAACTTTTGTCTCTAAATTCACCATATCATTTGTTTCTTTTGAATATAAAAATTTTATTGGACGGCATAGTTTGGTTGATGACGAGTTTTGATTCTGCCAAATATAGGTTTGCGGATCATTGATGGAGTGTAATTTAATAGGCACCAAAGAAAAAGTAAACAAATATTCATCATCAGCTTCCAAAGATTAATTAAACTTTTGCTTATATCAACTATGCCCAGAACTACCATCGCATCCCCACTTACTAATTAAAATAAGATCACTTACCTGTCTCGATGTTGAAGCAAAATACTTTAAAACGGATTCTTGCACGATAGACAGACGCTGCGCAGTATGATCAAGTAACGCCTGAAGGTCAATTTCGGCTTTTGTCTCACCCACACTAATACATTCGCTTAAAGGACAACATTCATTTTTGGCTTTTTGTAGTTCATTGTATGATGGATATAGTAAATGTCCTCTGTCCCGAGCACTTTTTCTTAAATGAATATATGATTGTTTTGTCAATCTGCAATCCACGAAAAGAGCTAAGGCTTCTTCTTTGCTGTATTGAGTCACGATCTTGTTTTCCTTTTCCCGTCTCAAATGCTTAATTTGGGTTGAGCGATTTGGCGATGCCGAAGTTATTTCTTTTAATAACGCCGCTGCATCTCTTTTACCATCACCTCTTAAGGCAACCTCAGCTGCAAATGTAAGTTCTTCAACACTGGAAGAAAGTAAGTGCTGAACTTTTTTTTTCTTTGATCGATATTTAACTTCTCCGAGTGGCTTTGGTGGTCGTCCGGATGATCTCGGTTGTTCTAAACCCGTGCATTCATTAGCATCAATCACTTGAAAAAATAAATCATCCCCATCCAACCAGTTTGCGTACTTCTTTAAAAAATAGTCCATTTTTCTTCCCGACTTTGCCCACCTCTCTTGAATTTTCTTTGAAAAATCGCAAACAATGCCTTTCCACTGCGCATGAGTTTCTTTGTTAATGACCCCTACTTGAAAGTTTTCCATTAAAATAGTAAGCAAAGCTTCATGAGAATTTCTCTTTGCAGACTGATGCCATATTTGAAAATACGTTCTCCTAGAGACGTTAAACATAATTGGTTCTAAAACAAGAAAAAAAAACTGTTCCGCATGTTTCCGCAAAAACTAAGAAATCTTACCGAAAAGCTAATGCTCCAGTCCATTCAAAAATGCACTCTTCTTTTTGGCAATAGTTGGCCTTTACTATTTTTCATTCACAAATCCGCAAAAAAAAAAGTTTTTTTAATACCTACGATTATCGCAACTTATTTTAAACCAAAACTCGTACACTTAACGTCAAACTTTGACCTCGTAATCAAAATGTCACTTTAAACAACATATTTGATTATTTTTAGAAATGTTATTGTTCTTGGCATGGCCTTCTATGTAAAAATATAGCTTTAACTTGTAATTGTTTTCGAAAAGAAAAGCAAACGAATCGCATAGGTTTTTAAAAGTTTCCAGTCTCATCTTTGATAGTTATTGTTCTAAGTGATTTATAATTGTAATTATTGCACTTTTTGGTTAGTGGATAAGTTGTAATTCAACTAATATTGTAAAAATTGACGCTTTTTAAAGTAAATTATTACCACCTAGATTTCAGTTTTAGTCCTCTGTGCGCTGCAGGCTAGAAGCATTCTTATACCATACCTAAGCTGAGACTCTACCAACGAATAATAAACTACATTTTGCGGAGGAAACATTTAATTCAATTGGAAACCACTCGCAGATGCCAATTTTGAATTTAGAGCATCAATATGGTCCTGGAACTTCAACGTCTCATCCGAGGTGAAGCCCAAGAACTGACTGGATCTCTCAATTATCTGATTATCCAAAGCGATAGAAGTTGCTGTAAATTTAAATGATATTATGTTGGTTTTTTTAATATTGAGTCACACCACTTTTTGAAATATTCAATATCCTGCGAAACTGTATGCTGCAACTCATTAGCCACACTTCCATGTCAAGAATATTGGGATCATGACCGGAAGGTGTGAAGTTTCCTTTAATATTCGAGTATGCAAATCGTTTACTTAAATCAGGCAGAAAATTAGTCTTAATACTGATCCCTGTAGAACACCCCTCGAAACAGCTCCAATCTCCGAACGTGAATCATTGCATTGTTGCAGCAGTTTTCTGTGATCACACAATCGAATGCTTTTGAAAAATCACAGAACACGGCTGCCGCCGCATCGCCACAGTTAAGGCTTAAGTAGACATTTGATTTTAGTAAGTTTAATGAATAAAGTAAAAAAAAATCAGGAATCAGAAAATATATTATAAATCAGGTAAGTATATCCTTTTGGTTGATGCTATGTATAAAGTTTCCTGACACGATCCTAAAGAAAAAACATATACATCTTTAAATTATGTAGTTTATTCTATTAATACGAGTAATGAGTATAAATATCAATTCATATTATTTGTTGAAAATGGTCTTGTATATTTTGAGGGCAGCTTTATGGTATCAACCTTACTAAAATATAAAATTTTAGAAAATGTATATGAATCTTGGAATTAAAAAGATCAAAACTGGGGCTAACCCGTGTTTTCCTGAGTAAAATGAATGAGGATATTAAAATTTTTATAGTAAATGTAGAATATATGTGATAAATATTAATGTAAAAATGTAAAAGAACCTATGCTCAACCAAGAAGCAACATTTAAAAAATTATGTTGAAACATTTTAAACTTGAGGGTTGCTCTCTTCCTCTTATTATTCTAAATCGGCTGAATTAGTGAAATTAGAGTCAAAAATGCTTTAAAATTTATAATAGTACTAAAAAATATTTTCCTCAACATCGCATAATATAAAAATTCATTCCAGACAAAATATGGCTTTTAACTCATTTGAGTAAATTTTGTAGAGAACGAGGTATGGAGTTATCAAATTCATGGTGGAAAAAAAATGGCTGTTGGTATTTGTAAAAATAAATGTAGCGACAATAATTCAGAAATTAGCTAATATGCATTTAGGAAGTCGTAGCAATTCTGTTATTGGTAACACATGTTCACCTACAAGAACTACCAATAAACTAAATTAAACGTTTGTCAGAAATCACTGATATATTCAAAAATCTTTTGAAGAACATTATTTTGAACGGACTGAAAACAACTAGTAGTTTTCTGGCGCTGAAACTAGTTGAACCAGATTCAAACAATTTCAAAATTTAAAATATTTTGAAACACAATCTCTTCTCGTTTCAAAACCAGACGCCTTTTTGCGCTGCGAAATCTAAAACTAAAGTAGGCTTAGCCCGTAAGGTTTATTTGGTTTTTATGGCTTTTCATTCACTAGAAAATTAGCTTTTCATGCATTAGAAATATTTAAAATGTATTGTACATATTTAGAAAAATGGTCAATGTTTCTAATGGTATGCCTATCGCCGGCAAAAGTTTTCTTAACAACAGGTATTTAGAGAACGTCGACGGACACTCCGACTCCACGCCCTGTAATGCAGGACAAGGGTCACCAAAAAAAGGTAACACGGTTTAGTGCAAGGGGAGCATTATTCTTTGCCCTCAGGTCTTCGTGGTATGGAGGCTTTATTACTGAAAATCTGGTAATGAGCAAAAGAAGCTGATCCATTAAAGGAAAACTATAAACTTACATCCAAAAACATTATAGTAGTTATAAAACAAAAAATAACTTTGACATCAAAACTCAAAATAATTCTATTTGCTAGGTTGGCTTTTCTGTTGTTTGTTTGTTGTTTCATTTTCATGAGGTTTGAGATAATGTCGTCACTTTAAACCCATTTCAAACAAAGTTTGAAAATGTTTTGAAATATTAGCGTCGCAAGAAAACAGCCCATGATAATAATGTTAATAATCATAATGAAATCAAAGATGTTAAAATGTCAAAATTTTAAAATTTCCACAAAAGAGTCTACTTGTATTACTCAAGCCGTTTAGTATGTACTTTTGCGTCATCACGATATAGGGAGAGTTGTTGTCATTACATTTTAAATTTATGGGTTTATATTATACCCTTACAAGGGTATGTTAGAATACAGATTGATGGGCAAGAGCGGAAAGTAAGAAGATAGTTGATTATATAGTTTCATATTGTATACAACACTAAATTGAGTCATTTATTGTATTAGAAATCAGGCTGTTTTATTAAACAGCGCTTAACACTTTTATAAAACACGTTCTGTCAGAGTTTTTAAACCCCATTTTAAGTCAAAGTAAAGATTTCTGTAGTATTAGTTTTATCAAAATGAAATTAGTTACAGGTAAATGGTACATAAGGATGAGAGTTTCTGCATATTTTTTACTTTCAGGCCACTTCTGGTTTCACTGGAAATCCTGTCCTGAGACAATTCTTGATCAGAATGTGATATTTTTAAAACTTTTACGCCCACTTGATTTTTTTAGAGCTACTTTTAATACTGCATTTAAGTGGCCATGATCGCATGCAAAATAATCTAAGGACCGCAGATGATGTCAGAAAAATACAACCGCGAAGTTTTAGTAATTAGTATGATAGATAGGAACAAGAAAATTTAACTTTATTATTTACTTACTTTCGTCAAATGTGTCATGGAAAGGCCATGCAGCATATTATTATGCAGTGTTTTTTTATCAAGTTTTCTTATAAAAATATAAAAGATAGCTAGCGAGAGTGACATACGCGTTATTAGCCGACGTAAAACTTTCTCAATGCTCGCCAAATTTCATTATAATTTTTTGTTGACATAATGCATACTCAAAGTGAAAATGTTATGAATATTTGAAGAATGTCGTAAAAATTCGAGATATGCAGCTGAGTTATATGCTCAGAGATATACCAGCTAAAGACGACATCCAGCCCATCAGTATTTACCGTATCCTGAGAATCGTTTCAGCCAAAAAGAAAATCAAGACGGAAGGGATGTTTGTTATAAATGAATAGACGAAGATCAACGTTCTTGCTATGGTTGAGGTTAACAAAACTGTTTATTTAAGAAAAATTGACCAGAAACTGCAGACCAGTCATAAATCAGCAAGAAACATACTAAAAAGGGCGGATATTGAATGTTATTATTTATTAAATATCAGTTATACCAATATTTTTATGTTAATGACGGCGACAGACGGGTAGTATTCTGTGATTTGTAGCTCCAACATCATACAGCCGACCCAAATTGTATCAACTTTATACTATTTATCAACGAATCAAGATTTGCGAATAATGGTATGTTTAACAAACCAAATACTCGGTACTGGGCACCACAGAATAAGCATAATTGCTTTCCATGGCACACTTGACGAAAGGAAATAAATAATAAATGTAACTGTTTTTGGTCAATCTTAAATAAATTAGTATAATTAGATTTGCAAAAAAATCATGATTTTAAAAAGTGCGTATCTAAAAGGGGTCGCTATTAAAAAAAAAATAATTAGACACGAAAATGTGATTATGCCAACTTTTGGCACTTCTATCTATCATACTAATCACTTAAACTTCGTGATTGTATTTTGCTGACATCAGCTGGGGCGCTTAGATTGTTTTGCAGGCGAACATGGCCACCTAGATACAATATTAAAAGTGGCTATAAAAAAAATCAAGGGGGCGTAGAAACTTTTAAAAATTTCACAGTCTGACCAGAATTGTCCCAGGAAACCGAAAATGTAAAAAAATACTGAAGGTTTCATTTAAAATTCCGAAACCAAACCCAGTTCCTCTTTATATACCATTTAGCTATACCAAATGTTATCATGGCATATGAAATAGATTCGTTTACACTCGGTATAGGTAGTTATACATGTACCGGGTGTACAACTAAGAAAGGAGGCTGGCTATATCTCGGAAACCGTTTATCCCATGTTGTTGGAAAAAATTTTCTTAAAGTAAAAGTGGCTAAGAGAAAAAGCTGGAAATTATTTTTAAGTTTCCAAGTCGGCCGCTAGAGGGCGTAATACGCGTAATCAATTAGAAGAGGCAGATTTTCTTAGAAATTCACCTAGTATATCAAAATTAACTTTATATTAATCTCTGCTAAATTACGAATAATTTTTATTAATAGGTTTTTCTCTATCTGTTCAAATAAAGAGTGGGGGAAAGGGCAAATTTTTGTTTTTTAAAACGGACATAACTTAAGTAATATTACAGGCATGTATTAGGCTTTCACATGACGTATGAATTACATGATTTTAAGTTTCGTTCCGTTTTAATGTGTTTTCTTAAAAATTTCAAATAGATTGATATATTTATTATAAGTCAGTGGTACGGAGCACGAAAAAAATTAAGAAAATGGCGCAACAAGCAAGTTGATATCTTTTTTTTTACCGGAGATATTTAGAAAATTGTAATTTTTTAGTTTAATTTCGGAGCAGGTTGTTAAAAGACGCATTAAATAAGCGTAGATTAACAAAAGATGTGGCATATAATTTTTTAATTTTGCCATTAGATAACTAACGTAGGAACCAGAATAGCTATTTGCAAAAAACTAACAAATGAAAATATACCAATAAATAACTAATAATTAGTGTCGAGTGAAATGCTCAAAGTGCCTGCCGTCATTTTGAATGCATAAACGGAGCCTCTCTGCAGTAGATTAAACTACTGCTTCTATTTCCACCGCGGGAATAATCTCGATACCGTTTTGAATTCGGTTGATAATGTTCTTCCTCGTTGTTCGTCTGATATTAAACACCATATCCTTTAGTCGTCCCACAAATAAAAAGTTAAATCTTGTGAACGAGGGGCCAGGGGAATAAACTACCTCTACCTATCCACCTCCCTGAAAACTGATCGTCTAGAAACTGTCTGACATTGACAGAGAAATGAGCGGGACAGCCATCGTGTTGGTAAATCATGCTCTGTCTCCTCTGTATATCAATGTCTTCCAGTAAAACTGGTAGCTGATTTTGGAGGAAGTTTAAATAAATTCTCCCATTTGAAATTCATCGAAAATTATTGGACCTAAAATTCTACCACCTATTACGCCACACCAAACATTGTTGCTCCCGCGGCCTTGAATTGTACAGTTCCATGAGCTATACCTAAATCTCTAGATGTAGCTCTAATACTGACATGTGTGTTAATTACAATACACACCAGCACATTTATAATGTTTGCTTCTGTTCGGCCTCTTCTTTGCCTTCGATGAAGCATACCTTTCTTTATTAGAAACAGGCATTTTGCTTTCGTAATACACACTTACTATAAACACTAAACTTCAAAATAATTTGACAACTCATTTTGTGATCGTGTTTTATTTTGACGCTCGCACTTAATTTTTGCCAAAGCCTACTACTCTTTTAGCACATCGCATAATTGAATAGTAACGCATTTGAGATACGTTCTTTATGAAAGGGGTGTGGTAATTAAAGCAAGTAAGTTAAAAATGAATTAAAGAAGCTGAAGAGTACTTGAAGTATTTGTAATATAAGAATAAGTTTAGTGTTAAAAATTGACAATTAGATACCGTATAAAAACTCGAAATGCTTGGGTTTGTTATAAGAGTGTCAAGTAATATTTTCTTTTGCTTATATCTCCGTAAATAAAAAAGATATCAACTTGCAGTTTGCGTTCTTGTTTATTTCGTGCTCCGTAACACTGGTCTATAATAAATATACCAATCCATTTCATTTTTTAAGAAAACACGTTATATTGAAGAAATTGCCAGCAAGCGGCATCTTGCGATCGGAACGAAACTTATAATTAAATAATTCATTCGTCGTTTGAAAGCCTAATAAATGCACCACTTTTCAACAAGACCAAAATCGTCAAGATTCGTTAGTTATTACTTAAGTTATGTCCGTTTTAAAAATCAAACATTTACCCTTTCTCCCACCCTTTATTTGAACAGCTAGAGAAAAAAACCCTCAATAAAAATGATTCGTAATTTTGCAGAGATTAATATAAAGTCAATTTTGATATACCTTCACTGGTTGAATTTCTGAGAAAATCTGCCTCTTCTAATTGGCTACGCGTGTTACGCCCTCTAGCGGCCGAGTTAAAAATTTAAAAATAATTTCCAAGTTTTATCTTGGCCACTTTTACCATAAGAAAATTTTTTCCAACATCGTGGGATAAACGGTTTTTATACCAAGTACTAATCTTATAAACAAGAGGATGTAAAAATAACAATAATAAACTGTTATGACTCTTGTGATATAAAATAGAGCTTGATTTAAAATGTATTTCAAACACATATTTGAAGAATTACTAAGTATATATAAAGAAACATAGTCTTACTAATTAGCAATAGTACCGAATTTATAAAATACATAAAAAATACCATGGGGCCCCTCTGGATTTTTTATAAGGAGTTCATAATTACATTACATATTAGGCACTTTTTATGCTAATTCGATAATCCAACCCGAGGAAAAAAATAATAAAATGGAAAAATGGTGCAATTTAACATGATAGTCATTCAGAAATTCCACCCTTAAGGGAATGAAATATGTTTTACCTTTTTAACTTAATAATATTTCTAGACCATCTTTCTGACAATGGCTTTAAAAAATAATAACCTAAATAATCAATTTCTGAATTTTTATAAATTTCATTTAAGGGCGTGAAAAAAGGTATATAGTGTAACATAGAACGGAGGCTTTCACGGCTTTGGTCAATTAAGAAATCATGGTTCTTGGGATTAGGCCGTGTCAAATTAAAATTACTAACCGACGTTTCGCCTTCGATTGCAAGAGGCATCTTCAGGGATCTTTACCTTATATCTTTTTTTCCAATATTTGTTCAACTAAAGGTGAATTTAAGGTAATTATTCAAACATAATTAGAATTTTGGAAATTACAAAACAGAAAAAATTATTCAACAATATATTGTGACTGTAACTGATACATGAACTCTCGCTTTTCACATTGTCAATTTTGTGTTGCCTATTTCAGAGTTACCAAAACAATTTTTTCGTATTCATTTTATTTATTAGATATTGTTATATTCGTAAGAAAATGCATACGAGACATCCTTTATAAAAACCGAAAATGCCTGAGTGCTAATATCAAAATCAGTCTGAAAAATCATTAATACAGCTAATGTTAAATGCACTGAAGTAAACACACAACTTGTTAGTTACCAATTAACAAACATAAATAGAATTGCAACCGCATCGTGGGAATGAAAGAAGGTTATTAATATAACGGATTGAAGAATTGGATGAATGCTCGTCAGGAAGTGATAAGAGGTAGAGAAAATGTTTTTGTAATTGTTCGAAAGAATATACATCTTATATCCCCTCAAGAAATCTCCAAAATATAGGACAATGTGTGGCGGTACGGCCTCAACTGGTCTGCTATTCTCGAGAGGACAACGAAAAACCCATTTTTAAAGCATCTAAAATTGTACCCATCAATTTTGAATTTCATTAAAGAAATCCATATATCAACGAAAATTGTTAAGCGGGCTTAAGATTAAGAACATTTTAAAATCCAATACATTTCATCGTTATAAAATGAGAATTGTCCACAAATTAACCGAAGATGACCCTGACAGGCGACTAGAGTTTTGCGAGATTATGGCAGAAGGGATTTCAATTATCTGCGCCATATTTGTTTTAGTGATGAGTGCACCTTTTTTCTGAAGAGGAAAAGTCAACACTCAAAATTGTAGATATTGGATTGAAGAAACCGTCATGTGTTTCGCGAAGGACATACCCAGTTTCCTCAAAAAATAAAAGTTTGGGTGTGTATTTTGGGTGACCATATCATAGGTCCCATATTTTTGGAAGGAAATTTAAAAGGCCACACATACCTACGTATATCTTCGAATGCTGCAGGATACCATCACTAAACGTAATAATGATGCTGTTGATCAAAACCCACGTAAGTTCCACTTTGTCATTAAATTTCAACAGGACAGTGTCCCCACGTTATTTGAGTGACACTAGAAATTTCTTGGATGCAACCTATCCGGATAAATGGATTGGTCGCCGAGGTCCGACAGAGTGACCAGCTCGCTCGCCAGATCTTACACCCCTGATTATTTTCTATGGAGCTATGTGAAGTCTCAGGTTTTCAAAATAGCTCCGAGTTCTCTTGACGAACTGCGTAAGGAAAGAATTCACTAACAAGATGTACATTTGTGAAGAGGTGCACGGAGCGAATTTCAATTCATCAATAAATAAGATATAAAGGACCACTTTATCCATTGCTGGAACTGATCTAGAGACTCTTACTTTTCACATGGTCATTTGTTTTATGTTTGCTGTTTTAGAGTTTTAGACCCAGTTCCAGTCTCTAAAATTCTGAATTTTGATAAACAAATACAAATCCACAAAAAAATATATTAAGTGGATGAAGACGCAATCTGCATATAAAGCAGAGTATTAACATGTTTGGTTGAAAAATAAGATCGACTTCTGTAAGAGATATAAAGTTAAAATGTGCCATTAGGGCCAATATGTAGACAAAAATGTGAAATTACCTAATTTATAAGTCTGTTAAAAGTTATAGAGCATGAAAATCAGGAATATATTGTTCTCAGGCCCATGACACTTGTCGAAGCAAATAAATATGTTTTGCCATCAATAAATAATATTTACGGGAACACTTTATCCATTGCTAAAAGTGATCAATGGGCTCATGCTTTTCACATAATCAATTTAATTTGCCACTTCCAAAATAACCGGAAGAACCTTTTTTAGCTTTTCGTTATTAGCAAAATGCACAGAAATGTTCAAAATATAGGCCAATGTGTGGCGGTCCGGTCTCAACTGCGCTGTTTTTCTCAGGCAAACCGCGAAGAAACCATTTTAGAAGTATTTATAAGTGTACCCATCAATATTGAATTTTGAAACATATGAACATAATACAAGAGATATAAAGCTGGATTGTGTTATGGTTGAGCTAAATCTGGAACCCATATATCATGGATTCGTCCATACATGATTCTGCAACTTTTGTCGATTGCTATCCCCCGAGACGTTTCAAATTAATAGTATCCACGCCAACGTCGGCCAACATAGTAGCCGAAGAGCGTCTGTAGCAGTGTCCAGAAAAGGTCTCTGCATTTGGAAGTCTCAAAAAAGTAGAAACATCCGATGGCATCTTACCAAACTTATTACTGCCAACAGTTTGAGTAGTATATCTACCTTTTTGGAAATTGACAAAAAACCTTTGATGCGGCGTACTTTTGGGCCGAAGAAACATGTACTTCTTGATTAAATTAAGATTTTTTTCTTCAGTTATAACAAAGCCTGTCTTCTGGTGAGTCTTGCTATCTGGTATTTTCACCAGAAACAAATCTTCTTGTTCGACTACGTTTTCACACAACAGATGAGTTAATTCTTCAGGCCTGCAGGATCCAGCGATTCCAATTAGCGTGGCGACTTTGTAACATGTAACAGTAAATAACATGTTCGAGGTTTAAAATTTAAAAAATTTAAATTTATAAAAAAAATGAAATTTTTTATATAAATTTAAAAAAGAAAAACAATTTTCTTTTTTAAATAAGCAATCAATTTAAAATTCCTGCTAATATCAACGTTGATATTGATTGATTCTTTGAAATTTCTCGAAAGCAAACTAAAAGCACTTCTTCTTTACTAATGTTGTTGATTTCCTTGTTGGCGCACCATTTGATGCACTTTTCTTATTCCTGAATGTATCTGATATGTATATGTGTATAATGTATTTGGATCATTCTGGAAGGAAATCCAAAACTACTTCTTTTGCTGCGTTCATAATATATTCTGCAACCCCGTCTTGTATGGCCAGATTGTCAAATTCACTTAAATTCATTGTAATAAAGCAAAATTACGGAAAATATGCACATACAAAAGCAATTAATGACAAATAAATATGTCAGTTTGTTGATTTCTAACAATTAACTTCAAGCGTCCTTAGTAACCTGGAAAAACCTGGTAGCTACCCAAACCCAAAACGAAATGCATTAAGCCTGCTACACACTCTGAGATATGTATCAAAGACGGTTAATTAATAAATTAATAAATAATAAATTAATTTTTCGTGCGTTATGCGGGAAACCAATTTTCCGCATGGATATCGGTTTCTAGTAGTAGTAAATTAGTTAAATTAACGTTGACAATTGTGGCAATAGTAGCAGGAAAAAATATGAAATTTTCAAATTTGTAATTCATTTGAACGTTCTAGAGGTTACAAAATGATTCAGCATTATATTGTTCTGAAATCCGCGAAACCTCCCGGCACATAAAAGTATGAGGGATCATCTTTTTCATTCCCGGGACTGATCTGTGGACTCTTGCTTTTTAGATGGTCAATTTTTTTTTTCTGCCTGTTCCAGATTTAGCGAAAAATTTTTTCGCGTATCTGTACATTTGTTTTTTTTTTATTAGTTATTGTCAAATACACACTTTGTATTATCCCACTTTGATTTTTACATGGACGAGCTCAACTAGTAATGAATAAATTATGGTTCTACGTTTAATACCGTTTACAATAAAATTTTACGCGTTAAAATAGCATTAGTTTTGCCTGGTGTCCTAGCATCTAAGTGCTAATTTTTAAAATCAGTCTCAAAATTTATTAATACGCCCAATATTAAATAAACTTAACAAGTTAATCAAGTGAACGTAGATACAACTTATTACCAGTTGACTAAAAAATGAAATCGCAGGCGAACCGCGGGCATGAAAGAAGGTTATTAATATAACGGATTGAAGATTGGAAAACGATTTTAGAGAGGTGATAAGAGGCACAGAAGATGTTTTTGTATTTATTCGGAGAAGCATGTATCTGCACTTTGATGCATTATCTATAGATGGAGAGACTGATGCAAATTTTTGGTTCGCATCGAAGATATAGATAATTTATGGTGAATATGGTAGTAAATATACAAAAATAAATAAAACCGTTGCTTTGCCGAATTTTTTTTGGACGCAAGTATATACGCTGTGACCAGTAAAGTCCGCATCATATGGGATTTTTGTATATATAAATTAAGTAAAATCTGAGTTGACAATAAGTTTTTGCTAGCACAATATTGCCAAATGATAGTAAAACAATCATTAATATGATTTATGCTACCTGTCAAATTTGATATTTTTCTCAAAAAATGACAGAAAAGTCAAAATTTTGGAAAATGGTAAGGGAAAGAATTCATTGCCTAAATGCATTTTCTTAATTATATTTATTTTAAACGCCATTTTGTGGATGAAAAGACAACTAGGTCGAAAAAACTTCGTAATTAAATTCATCAGAATAGTTAAAGAAATGTTTTTCGGACCACTCAAAACACAGGATTCAAATTTATATTAGTTGTAGAGAAATACCTATAAGTTAGTAATAACTTGGTTTACCTTACCCTACCTGGCCTGAAATACCGAGCAGAAAACCTACAAGAAAGTAATTTTAAGATACTTCACTTACTTATCCGATGATATTTTTTTATTTGAAAGTTTGTGCGTGTGTTAAAATTATTTAGGGTAAATATATCTCATATATATTCAAGTTTATCTAAATCCTAACTTAAATATTACACAAATCACTCTTATTTGCGCTAAAATATGTTTGAGGTTTTAATTATTCGCCCAGAAAATTATGCCCTACTTAAAAACTGCTTTATAATTTGCAAAAAGAGTTCTTAAAACATTTTTTCATTCATGGATCTTATATTATAGTTCTTATTGCAAAGCAAATTTTACTTAGTTTTTTTTATAGATATTCGAAAAGTGCCTGAGAGTTATCATTATAATAATGTACAAATATTTTAAATTCGTGAGATTTTAAAATTATAACAAGTTGATTTATTTTATGTGTCAAATTTGACATTTTTTGAAAAAATGGTAAAAAATTTTTTTTTCCAAAATTTTTAAAAATGATAAAAAAAATTTTTTCTTTTTTTATTTTATACCTATATATCTATGACCAAAAATTTCTATCTTACTGAATGTAAGCAAACCTACTGAAATTATACACTATTATTAATAGAATCTATGGATGAATAATTAATTCAATTGTTTCCATATGTTATTTTATAACATAGGTTCCTCTGGTTATTCCAATTATTTAATAAAAATATTTTATTTATTTTTAGAAAGGATGATATAGAACTAGACAAAAAGGGTTTCTCAGTTTTCTTTTTTTATTAATAAATAACCCAATTAAAAAATATTTTAACATTAAATTGTGGAAACTGGATACACTCTGCACCAAGTCGGACGCATTTTTTTCGGCCTATGGGTAAAGTGAAAATGCATCAAGTTAAAAAAAGATGAGAAAAAGTTGAAGTCAAAAAAGGAGGAGGATATCAATTCGACCCTATGCATTTTTTATGCATGTTCATCGACTACTCCGCCATGGTTTGACCAAATTAAATACAATCAGAATTCAGAATATTGCCGGAGTTGTCACATAACAAAATTACGATCATAAGGCACTTGTTTGGTGGAGATACATTGATGACATTTTCTGTATCTATGAACATAACTTAAATGATTTTTTAGATCATATTAACATTAAAGAATCAACAGTTAAATTAACTATTGAAAAAAAAAACAGACCAACGACTTCCATTTTAGACATACGTCTTAAAAAGTCTATATGACAAAAATAATTTGCAAAGATCAAAATTTTGTTCAAAATCAAAATAATTATCCTAATGATTTCATTCAAAAATATTTTCATGAATTAGAGAATCCAAAAGTCAAACAAATCCAAAATAGGCCAATTAAAAACCTCTTTATACCGTACATACCTAACTTATCAGATAAAATAAAACGAATAGATACACGTTTTAACGTAAGATCGATCTTTAAGATATCAAATACGCTTAGAAGCAAACTTACAGAAACAAAACCTAACAATGAACAAGAAAATACAAAAAATGTAATTTATAAAATTCCATGTCAATGCAATAAATTTTACATAGGTGAAAGCTCCAGGCCAATAGCCAAAAGAATTAAAGTACACAAAGCTTACATAAAAAGTAGGGATTTCAAAAGTCAAACATTAATTGCTAAAACGCACTAGATCACAATCTTAAAATTAGTTGGAATACTTCTAGTATTTTGGCAAAAGAACCATGTTCTAAAAAACGAACAATAAAAGAAAGGGCCTTAATATTGTTAAGTAAAGATAATTGTGTAGTATCTTGATCAGTTGATTTTAATAAAACATCGTTAAATTTGCTAAAAACTGAGGTAAAGAAAGAACACCTTAAAACTTGAATTAAAATGAACATACTCTAGGTACACATAATTTCTTCACCTAATCTTAACAATCAAAAATACTAGCACCTATAAATTGATATTCTGTTAGAGATTAGCCATTCTCCGGTGATATAAAACATAAGTGATATACTACTCTTAATGCTCTCGGTTTTTTTTTAATTTTCTGAAGACGGGGGTAGATTTTCTTCCGAAACGACCAAAAAAGTATATTTTTCAGTGCGGTTCGTCCGGTACCTTCACAGTGGACCCCGAACTAAAGACTACAGATGAAAATTTTATAGATAACATTATTTTTAGTATTTTAATTTTCCATCATAATTTGTAGCGTAAAACCCAGAAATATTTTCTTCTTATAACAATCATATTGAAAAAATGTTAAAAACAGCGGATTGGGGCTATTTTGAACAGTTTAGCCGACCCTACATTGAACAATATATAGGCGTTCATATATGCCTTCACCATTTGTCAAGAAAAAAGTGTGTATGTTTCCATTGTATAATAAGACAGCTAATATGTACATATGTAACATACAAATATGTTACATATGTAGTGGACCCAGTGACTTTGTTACACCTGACTTTTATATAGTGTATTTATACCTAGTATAGTATGTTTAACTATTTTTCCGAAAATCGAAAGTTGTTGAAAGGACATAAATCATTACAATCAAATTTTGAAATAAACATTATTAGTTTTTTCCACAAATTAAGGATGCCATGAAATATTAGTTTTGTAACTATAGAACCAAAGCTATATTGAATTGTCAAACTTGAAATTTTTGTAGTACACAAATAACTGTAAAGAAATAATATTTTTCTTCTATATCTATGCGGAAAAATTGGTTTTCCCGCACTCGGAAATATTCTTCCGCACTAGTGTGGAAACATTTTTCCGCGCGTAATATTTCAAAATTAATTTATTATTTATTAATTTATTAATTAACCGTCTTTGATACATATCTCAGAGTGTGTAGCAGGCTTAATGCATTTCGTTTCGGTTAGCTACCAGGTTTCCAGGTTACTAAGGACGCTTAAAGTCAATTGTTAGAAATCAACAAACTGACATTTCGATATATTTTTTTGTCATTAATTGCTTTTATATGTGCGTATTTTCCGTAATTTTGCATTATTACAACGAATTTAAGTGAATTTGACAATCTGGCCATGTCAGATGGGGTTCCAGAACATATTATGAACGCAGCAAAAGAAGTAGATAGAAAAATCAAGTCATATACGTTCAGGAATACGAAAAGTTCATCAAATGGTGCGCCAACAAGAAAATCAACAACATTAGTAAAGAAAAGGTGCTTCTAGTTTACTCTCAAGAAATATCAAAGAATTTTCAACCTTCTACAATGTAGTACAAGTACTCAATGATAAAATCTATGCTAAAAATTAAGAAAAACGTTGCTATTAGGAGGCATTTTAAATTGATTGCTTATTTAAAAAAGAAAATGGTAGGTTTTAGACCAAAAAAGTCTAAAATTTTAAACCACGAACATGTTGAAAAATGTTTAAGCATTGCGCCTGACGATACTTATTTACTAATCAAAGTCGCAACACTAAATGGAATCGTTGGAGCCGCAGGCGTTAAGAATTGATACATCTGTTGTGTGAAAACGTAGTCGAACACGAAGATTTATTTCTGGTGAAAATACCAGATAGCAAGACTCACCAGAGTAGAAGCTATAATTGAAGAAAAAAATCTAAATTTAATCAAGAGGTACATGTCTCTGCATCCCAAAAGTACACCGCATCAAACGTTTTTTCTCAATTTCCAAAAAGATAAATGTACTACTCAAACTGTTGGCAGTAATAAGTTTGGTAAAATGCCATCAGACGTGGCTGCTTTTTGGAGACTTCCAAATCCAGAGACCTTTACTGGTACTGTTATAGACACTCTTCGGCTACTATGTTGGCCGACGCTGGAGTGGATATTACTAATTTGAAACGTCTCGGGGGATCGACAAAAGTTGCAGATTCATATATGGACGAATTCATGGAGAACAAAAAACGCATCGCCAACCAAATTCTATGTTCTACAGGTGAAAATTCCAAAGAAAATTCGCCTCCTCCTTCGCCCTTGCTTTCTACAAGTTTCGCGTATGAAATTGATAGTATTCCTGACAACAGTCAACCAGTGAATCAGCACCAATATGACAAGTTAAGAAGAAAAAGTGTCAACATTATTGCCAGCACCAAAAAAGCTAACCATCAAAATGCTTCCAATTTAGTTAATAATGCCTATAATTGTCAATTTTCGGTTACCTACCGTGTTAATTACAACAAAGAATAATTTTTTAAACAGTTTTATATAACTCTATGTAGTTACTACTAACTGTTAAATATATAATAGTTTGTTTGTTATAGTTTAATAAAAACTATTAAATCACTACGAATTATGTAATTATTTCCGCATGTCTGTACAAAAACTATTGTATTGAAGCAACCTAACATTTTTACTTGTTAGGCAAATAGCTATTTCCCCCTCCCTGTACTGTAAGCAACCTATTTTGACACTTCTTTGACAGACGTAAGTGAAAGTTACTCAACAAGGTATTAGTTGCCCTTAACGACAGGATGTAAGTCGACTTACATTCCTAGGGAAATAATAATCTAAAATTATTATAAGTAGCTTTAATTTTTGATTTCATCAACATATTACAAAAATCCGGACAAAAATCCGGTGATATTAATTGAAATCAATATTAATGGTATAATTATTACAATTATTCACACTATTAACAAAATTTCTCGATATCTAGTACATTTCCTGACTCCACAGATCCTTCATTTCTAACCAATGTTTCTGTCACTGTTGAAGCACTGCAAGAGACTTCTGGCTGGGTCTTATTGTATAAAATTTTATTCGCTACTTCCTTTTTATTATTGAGGCTCTCAGCTACGTAACTTTCAAGCAGACAAGCATGAACTTATTCACATCTTCCCTGTTAAACACATTCGATTTTTTCGGTCTATAACCATCATTTTTTCTTTTCAAAAATGCGTTTGTTTTGGATACTTAAAAATATCTATATTTCCTCTATAAAAAGGGTGAACTTCAACATCGAATACTCACACCATAAGCTTGATGGGGACTTCAATATAGCACTTTTTTCGTGGAAATACGCCAAAAACAAGGTTTCTGAGACTGCAGTAGCCGTCTTGCTTTGGCACCAATTCTTAAAGGATTTATATGCTGCTTCATACCTTTTTTTCGACTTTTCCGGTAGTAGAGATAAACAAACAATATTCTCTGATTCTTCTATGTCTGAAACCTCCATTTTGTCCACACAGAAACAAACAATTCGACTTCTTCAAACTTTTCGCTATGCATTTGTCAACTTGACATTGTTGATAACATAAAAACTGCTTATGTTGCTCTGGCAACGAATCACGGCTGCCTTCATAATTTAATGAGAATGCTATCGAATGTAATGATAATAAATATCCAAAAATACATCCAGCATTTTCTTGTAAACATACAATACGGGGAGGGGGAAAAATCTTATATATTATATACTTAGTGGGATGTAAGTACATTAACCAGTCTCGAACTTTTTTGCCAGCCCTCCCTGTCGCTCGGGCGTAAACTCGTCCTCCCCTGGTAAATGTTACTTACATCCCTTATAGTATAAATAAGTATAAATAACTATTTCTTACAGTATAAAAATAAATATGTCCTAACAGTTATTTTCCGTGGCCTGGCAGTGACTAGCTGCAAAGAAATATATTATTGTGTTTCACTTTTTAGTGCATGTTTCTGAATTGGTTTTCATTTTTTTTACAAAAAATCTTATTTCATAAAAAATTTATTCTCGATTTTTTCGGAAGATATACACACAATATTAAAAGCACTTAACGAGTTAATGAAGTGAAAACAGATACAACTTATTACCAGTTCGCGGGCATGAAAGAAGGTTATTGATATAACGGATTGGACGAATGTCTGTCAAGCAGTGATAAGAGGCACAGAAAGCGTTTTTGTATTTGTTCGGAGAAGCATGCATCTGCACTTTGATGCATTATCTATATATCCCCTCAAGAAATGTCCAAAATATAGGCCAATGTGTGGCGGTACGGCCTCAACTGGGCTGCTGTTCTCGGGCAAACCGAGGAGTCAGTGGTCGTCCACGAAGACGGTAATAACGCGGTGCAGACTCTCTCAGTGCAGTGCCGCCGTCTCAACGCCTGCTTGAAAACTTCGCGATATTGAACTTGACAGTGAACTGACGTCGTCGACATGCACAGGATGGAGCTATGCCGGCATGGACTTCCAGCTGCCGTCAAGGTAGTTGGGGTGGTTGTTCTTCTGTTTATTATTTCAGGAGCGCAAGGTAAGGTTCATGCTCAGGCAAAATCGGTGTGTGAAAGTGCCCTTTATCTAGGGTTGCCATATTTTCAAACTTAGAATAAATGACATGTTATTTAATTGCTTGTAATTTAAAAATTATATATTATCTTAATACTAGAAAAATAGTTATAAATATTTAATGGGGTGAAGTGGTTTGATCTTTAACTTTATCTTCAGAAGTGTAGGGCTTAGATGTGTTTTTCCCTTGTCCATTAATACTTACTTGACCTAACCATTTTTATTAAGTCTTGTATTTTGTCTTTTTTTCGTAAAATGCTAGGCAATTTAAATAAGTGTAAATTTAAAACAGAAGCAAGGCTTTTATACGGTACAGTATAGAAGTACATTTTTGAAATTTTTTTAAACTGCAGACAGCTTTAAAAAAAATCTGAACCAATTTTGATCATTAAATTAGAATGCTTTAATACAGGGGTGCGATTAGGAGAAAGAAATGCCTACTTTTTGTTATTAATTCTCATAGGAAATTAAAAGATACTAATGGGTTTATATTTATTTTTTGTCATTGTATATTGAATTATTAACTAATGGGCAAGTGAAATAAAATTTAAGTAATGATAACTAAACTCCAAAAAATACAAACATTTATTTTGAAAAAATGTGTTTTTAATTTATACTGAAAATTTAAAAAAATATATATACTAAAAATATTTATCTTCACTATTGACTAAAAATATGTCTTCTTGATTAATAATAAAAAAAAAAATTCGTTATACTTATACTGAATGAATTTGACTCTTAATGATAGAAATTAATAATATGGCTGACAAGTTAAAAAACACTCATATACTTAATAATTAAAGAGTTGGTAAAATAAACATTTAAAATAAATAATACTATCAGAACTTATACGAAAATAAATTTAATTTCAAAATTTAAATACGATTTCCCTAAAATTTTCCTAAAAAATATTTTTAAAAAGCAACCAGAAAATATATATAGTAAAAAACACAAAAAATAATAAGGTTTAAATATAATTTATATAATATGATAAAAATAGGATTTAACTTTTTAAATACCTAGCTTTAGTAAAATTTTCCTTAAGTTATTTTGAACAAAGAAGTAATGATGTTCTTATTTTAATGAAAAAAACTTGATAATGTCAACAAATAGGGTATACGCTTAATAAAGTAAAAAATAAATTAATGTGAATCACTGCGAGCAACAAAAAAAACTAAAACAAGTCGAGATATTTTCATAAAGTAATATTGTATCTTATCTTAAATATTTTACAAAAATTAATATTTTTCTTTTATATCTTACCTTTAGTTAGTACATGAAAAAACCCTTGGTAATGTCAGCAAAAAGGGTATAGAATAAATACATGTGAACAGCTGCGAGCAACAGAAAATTAAAACAGGTCGATACATTTGCATATCGTAATATTGTGTCTTATCTTAAAGATTTACAAATATTAATATTTTTCTTTTATAACTTGCCTTTATTTGGTGCCAAAATTCATTTTATATTATTTCTAAATTTTATCTATTTCTTCTTTCCTGTAAATATCGATAATAATTTAAACATTTTTGTATTTTATTATTACCCTAAATATTTTAAACAAGATTCGAAAAAAACTATAAAAAATAAATAAATTCTAGTCACAATTACTATATATTGTTATAAGTTTTATTCACGCTTGGCTAAAATTTATCTTTTAAGGTACAGTAAAAAATTTTATATTCAGATATTTTTTACAGGGCGCCTAAAAAATAAAATAATAATGAATGATCGCAGGAGAATATCCTAATACATAATCGAAATGGAAGTTAAAAAATATAAAAATCATGCCCTAAGAAATGAAACGAATAAGGAGTTACCGATAGGAAATGTAGTTGTTCAATTTATATACGGAACCACAGAGAAGATTGCAAAGTTACTTCAGCGACCCAACAAACGTACAATCTTCCATACAAACACAAAAAATGTACAATATCTGCGATCGCCTAAAGACGTTATCCCTTTCCAAACGGCAGAAGTATATGCAATTCCTTGTTCTTATGGTGACGTCTATATTAGAGCAACTGGCCGCTCCATATCCACTAGGCTTAAGGAGCTTTAATGGTGTATTAGAAACAAATCTGTTGTATTATCGAAACACCATTATCCCACTGGGCAAATCATATATGAAGAATAAGCAAAAGTTCTTGCGTCGGTCTCGGGATTCTATAAATATATTATAAAATCTACTGAAATTTACCACTGAAGATGCCTCGTGGAATTGAAGACGAAAAGTCGGAAAGTGATCCTATTTTGACACTGAGTAATCTCAAGGGCCATAATTTTTAATTGACCAAAGTCATGAAAGCTTTCGTTCTATTTTATATATTACAAATATATATATATATATATATATATATATATATATATATATATATATAAAGGGTTCTTGAAAAAGGTATGAAAGTGTGAAAATGGCATATTCGAGAATAGTCAGATTTGCGTTACCTGACAAACTTGACATTTTTGTTACTAAAAGTAACAGAAAAAGAGCTTATTTGATTAAATATGAAGAAGTTATAAAAAAAACTTATTTATTTTTTTAAATTGACTTAATTATACCTGATTTTAGTTGGCAATTCCAATTTTTTTTCCAAAAGTAAATTATTAAGTTTCAAATCATTTAAAATTTCGATTACGCTCCGAAATCAGTTTACTGTTGTTTTTACTTTTCGTATTTACTATCAAGAAATGTAATATTTTACCCGGCAAGACAGTTTTCATGGACTTAGAAAACTATTATTTTTTTAGAATTTTCGAAGAACACTAAATAGTTATAAAAATTAAATATTGGAATTTCTGTGCAAAATTTTTATAAATAAACCTCAATTTTTACAGCTAACACGAGTCACGTGACTCAAATATGTCATTATTCATTTTTCATCAAGTTATTGCCAATATTAAATTTTCAAAAAATTTACAGAAAAAACCGTATGATTGATGATGATGACTAGAGAGAATTGAGTCTCTATTCGGACGCGGGAAGGAAAGCTTCGAAAATGCGAAATGCGATATTAGCGAAATATAATATATATATATATATATATATATATATATATATATATATATATATATATATATATATATATATATATATATATATATATATATATATATATATATATATATATATATATATATATAGAGAAACAGAAATTTCAATTTCTGTGCGGTTCTTGGTCGTAAAATGTTATACAAAACGAAACCAGTAATGGTAGGGATTACTCCTTCACCATTTTGTCGAGAATCGACCAAAACATGACGCTATGTTTGTTTCCAGGGCCAAGGTGCCAATCTGCTACCGTGGTATCTGCCTCGGCAAGGCTCATCAGGCAGTTTCCGCAGTTAATACCGATACCCCCCAAGGAAACTGCCTTGAACCTTGGCCCTGGAAACAAACATAGCGTCATGTCAGTTTCGGTATTAATACCGATACCCCCAAGGAAACTGCCTGATGAGCCTTGCCGGGGCAGATACCACGGTAGCAGATTGGCACCTTGGCCCTGGAAACAAACATAGCGTCATGTTTTGGTCGATTCTCGACAAAATAGTGAAGGAGTAATCCTTACCATTACTGGTTTCGTTTTATATATATATATATATATATATATATATATATATATATATATATATATATATATATATATATATATATATATATATATATATATATATATATATATATATATATATATATATATATATATATATATATATATATATATATATATATATATATATATATATATATATATATATATATATATATATATACTTTTTTTGGGAAAAGTACGGGGAATTTGGCTAGGAGTTTATTACGTTTTATTTTTATTTGACCAAGCGAAATATTTTTATTTCTTCATCATGGATCTGAACATTTTAAACCATTTAATTTAGTTAATAATTTTAATAATACATGGTTCTAGACTTATATATAATAAAAACGAAAAAGAGTTGCAGGAATTTTGAGAAAAATGGTTGTTTAAATCAAATATGTCTACATAAAATTTTGATGTCAAACGTCAAATGACAATAAATAATATGTTTTTTTTGTTAATGAAGTACGGCAAAAATTGAAAGTTTCAAATTTAAAGGTTACGAGAATGTCATAATAAAATATGTCATAAGATAGATATTGTTTAAATTGTAGGTAAAAATAGTTTTTATGGAATATTCAGAAAATTTTTTTTTCAACTTAGAAAACTATTATTTTATAGTATTTTCGAAAAAAAAAAAATATATATATATATATATATATATATATATATATATATATATATATATATATATATATATATATATATATATATATATATATATATATATATATATATATATATATATATATATATAAGAAAATCACAGGGAATTGGGCCAGGAATTTATTACGTTTTATTTTTATTTCAAAATATTTTTATTTCTTAATCATGGGTCTTTATTAACATTTAAACAATTTAATTTAGTTAATAATATTAATAATACATGTTTCTTGACTTATATATAATAAAAACGAAAAAGAGTTGTAGGGATTTTGAAAAAAATGGTTTTTTAAATTAGATATGTCTACACACAATTTTGATATCAAACTTCAAATGACAATAAATAATTTGTTTTTTTTTGTTACTGAAATATGTCAAAAAATTGAAAGCTTCAAATTTAAAGGTTATGAGAATGTTCATATTTAAACAATTATGTCATAAGATGGATATTGTTTAAATTTTAGGTAAAAATATTAACAGTACGTATAAGGAAGCAAAATTTAGAATCATTCATATTCTTAATTATTATTGTTATTATTATTATTATTATTAGGGGACGTGTAATTTTCAAGAAACTAAATACACCAAAAGAACGTTTTTAGAAATGGCAGAAATTAAAAAAGAACCTTTTGTAATGAACAAAAAAACTTACACTGTTTTTAGATCAAAAAAAATTTTCCTCAAATAAATAATAATAACAATAATAATAAATTATATGAGTGATTCTAAACTTTGCTTTCGTATACATACTCTCACTATTTTTATTTTCAAATATGTTCAGTAATACAAAAATAAATTATTTATTGTCATTTGACGATTGACATCAAATTTGTATGTAGAAATATCTGATTTAAACAACCATTTTTCTGAAAATCCTTAAGTCTCTTTAGTTTTTATTATATATGTCTAGAAACATATATTATTAACTAATTTAAATTGTTTAAATTTTAAATGTAAATAAAAACATTTCCTGGCCGTTTTGTCCTCCTGTCACCTCTAGCAGCGGCAATAGTTATAAATTGTGATTTATACTCTGCAGAGATCTAATCTAATCTTATGTAAAATTAAATTCTAAACATAGTTGCAATCAGATTAGCGCTGTTTCAATCCTTCAAAGCCCTGTCTCATTTAGCCGCCATAATATCTGTTTTCACATTGTTCCCTGGAATGCCATAAATTACTTCTAACTCTACCGGCAGCTTGTCATTCAATTCGTTAATGGAGTGCAGACAGTTAATCATTAGACACAAACTGACAATAAGGTATCTCCATCAGTGTTAGTGTTGACTTATACTATTTTTTTAATTGAAATAAATTCCCTATAGTTCTCATTAAAGAGAGTCATTATACTTTATTGGTTTTTAAAAAGTTTGTTTTCATACTATAGTATTTTAGACCTTTTAGTATTTAGAATCTATCAGTGGTGTATTCAGAATGCTTTCCTGGGGGCAACCATTTACATTTGCCTAGTAAAAAATATATCATTGCTTTTTTTGTTTCAAAACATAAGCTAACAACGACCATGACAAAAAAGGGTTCATACTTATATAATCGTGATAATAATAATTTTTGCTTTCAAACATTTTGCTTGGATTATTAGCTCGGGGCTTCCCTAAATACGTCACTGGAATCGATTTATTAACTACAATGTAGGTCTTATACTGAATATTTTTTTATCTATGAGCAGACCTCAAAGGCGTAAGTACTAAGTACTGTGGTTGCTTTGAGTGAAGACGGGAAAGTTTATTAATGTGAGATTTAAAGGCTTGCAGACAAAGAGAAGATAGAAAGGCACTTGTTGCACAGATGGACAGAAAAGGGATGCATATGGGTCGATGCTCGTGTATCCACCACAGGAATGACTAAGAAAGGCACAACGGAATGTTAATTCATCATTAAAGAATCCTGGTAGTATCTGTAAAACAGACACATCACCCACAATTCGACGATGTTCTACTGATGCAAGCTCCCTTGTGAGGTTTGGATCATCATTCAGGCGAATGGCACTTCTTTGGACAGAGTCAAGGATATTGAGGATTGAAGGAAAGGCTTTACCGCATATATGCGAGCAATACTCAAGGCTGGGGTTTCAGAGTATGTAATAGAGTTGATATGCCTATTATCGATTTCAGTCTTGAAAAAAGGTTTGGAAAATGTTATGTTGGAGTGGAATGTACTATCGTCATAATAGCTGTGAATAGGATTTATGAAGATTTAAGAAGAAAGCAGTTCATTGATGTGTCTAAGGAATAAGGTAGGTGCAGCAGAACCCTGTAGAACGCCTGCGATCATTTTGTGCAATTCACATGACAGGACGTCAACTACTACAGAAATACTTCTGTTAGAAAGAAAAGTGGCAATCCAAGTACAAAGTTTTAAAGCAAGACCATAGCCAGGAAGTTTATTCGATACTCTGGATATGTCGAGTTCAATAATTTAGGCTTCTCCGTGGAATTCAGTGGACTTATTCCAGTTGTGGATTTCGAAGTTAAGAAGATCTGCAGGGAGCCTTTGGTGGCGGAAGCGATATTGCCTGTAATGGAAAAGTGTATACCTTTCAAAGTGTAAACCTTTCAAGAATATACTTTTCCATTGCCATAATTGGGAGTAGGGATATGAGTCTGTAGTTAAACGGGAGAGTTTTTGGGAACAAGATTTCTACAGGTGGAAAGGAGTATTCGCAGAGGTTTTGATTAATATTTTCACGCATCCAAAAGTACTATTTAGTATTTTGACAAGAAAGAACTTTTTGTTTTATGCATGTATTGAAGGCATTTTTGGCGTCGAAAAATATACTTTCTAAAGTAGGGTTCTTAAGGAAACTGTTATGGGTACTGATTTTCGTTAGTCTGGCAAAGGCCTCTGGTGGTCTACCTTAGGAATCGGTTTTAATAAACCCCAAACAGTCTTTACTACGCAACTTAAAGTCGGATAACGATTTCAGACAAAAGGAACTCTGAGATTAGGAAATCCATTTCCAGAAAGAAAGTGGAAGAGCTCGCTGAAGGAATTGTCTGAGGGACAGGAATAGAGACAACAAACATATCTGGTGGAAGTTCTGAGAGCTAGGTTTAACCATAGGATATCGGATCTGTTCCACCCAAGATTGGGAGGTTTTGTTCAGGATAGATTATCACGAACGTAAGCACAAGTGTCACCATTGAGGCGGAATAATGGAGGAAATGCATAGCTAGAAAAGGAAAGGCGATTGGTTGTATTTTTAAGGATTATTTTGGTTTCGATTAGCACCTAAAATTACTAATTGATAATAATGCAAACCTTAAATTAGCTTAAAGACACAAACAACAGTTTTTTTTACAAAATGAGTAGAGCGTTTAATATATAAATTTGTTTTTCCATATATCCTAAGATATTTACCGATTTTGTACCCGCAGAGTTTGTCATCACATTGTAAACAAGAATAAAGAACAATAATAAACAACATCAACAAACAACATGGGTAAACAATACGTAATAATAATAAAAAGCAAATAAAAGAAAGGATATAACAAGAATAATAAAAACATCAGAAGTATACTCTACGTCAGTAAGAGATGTTGAAAATGATTTGCTTAATTTTCTAAAAATAACTAGCATCTCATTCCTGTAGATTCTAACAAATTATTGAGCATTACTGGGTTATACTCTCAAATGCCTCGAGCAAAAATCTTCAAAATTGTTTTTATAAACGTAATTTTCGACCTCCAAAGAAAGAAATCTAAAGGAGCAATGTCGGGTGAACGTGCGGGCCATGGCGTTCTGAAATATGTATTGATAAGTCAGCTTGGAAATCTAGTTGACAGATCATCATTAACTGCTCTGCCATTATAGGCATGTGCACCATCTTGTTGAAACCAATGGTTCCGAACTTCTGCAAGAGCCAAATTATCTAACGCCTTCTGTATATCGTTTTGCAGTAAATTAAGGTGACGTTCAGAGTTCAAATTATGGTGGCAAATAAAAGGGCCTAAAATTCTTCTTCCCACAATATCAACTCACATATTGAATCCAAAACGCATCTGGTACCATACTTCTTTCTGTGGCCCAGTAATGATGATTTCTTCTATTGAAAATACCATTTTTAGTTACCATGCATATGGTAAAGAAAATCTCTATTATATTGACATTTCCTCCAACGCCATCTTGGATAGGGGAAAAATGGCTATGAGAAAGTGTTATTTATTTTTAAAGAGTCTTGAAATAAACCAAAATTGGGTTTTTTATGGATATCTTCGGAACCAATCGGAATGTTTTAAATTTCAAAGCGGCTTATTATTAAGCACTTTCTTTCCATTTAACCGACTTTCTATATCTTATGGTTTCGAAGTTCCATGTACTGGCCCTCCTTGGACACGTTAAATAATATTCACCATATAAAGTTCATTTGTGAGTAGACAACTAGAAAAATATATATGTTGTAATCTTTATTGTATTTAATCTGTAGGGCCTGCACCTGCACCAGATCTTATACCTACAGAGGTATATTTTAATTAGATATTGAACGTCCGTAATACAAAAAGTACAGGGCGATTGAAAGTTGATAAATATAGTCTTAATAATAGAATAAGTAGACCCATTAATTATATTCAGGTAATTAGCAGATGAATTCCAGGCAACTGCTATACTTCCTTTCTAGATTTAATAGACTTTCGAGTGAGACTGGTATTAGAGTATTAAATTATCTTGATATTAAAAACCAGGAAGTACTAAAAAAAGAAATTAATGGCCGGATTATTCAGTACTCTAAAGTGTGCCAATGAGATTTTTTTAAATAGACCAACGGTAAAACATTTTTCTATTATAGTGTCGTTAAATTAGTAAATGTATTTAACTAAATTTAATAAATTACGTATCCTATGGAATAATGTTTAATCAAGGACATGACTAACTGTAAATGTTATGTTAGAGTGGTGTATTATTTGGGGTTAAGATCCAGTAAAAAAAAACAAAAGTCTTTTTTTTAAATTATCGTCATTTCGCAACTTTATTGTTGCATCCTCACGAAACTCAAATGCCAGAAAAGAAAAACATATCCATGTGTTAAAAAATCAGTTAAAACTAAACAATCAAAACATTTTTAAGAGTTAAAAAAAAAATCATCCCGTTGTTTTGCTTAATTTCTTAAAATTATTTTTATTTACTTAATTTCTATAAAGCTTTTATATTACGACTTTCAAAATTGGTTTTTGGTAATAGGCATAAATGACAGGAAAAATCCTTATGGACCGATATCGTCAAAAAAGTGTAGGCAAATTATATTTAATGCTAAACTATGTAGCTAAACATCGTTTTATTGAAAATTGCCATAAGACAGAATTAATGAGGAGGCAAAGGATACGAAACTGCGTTTCAAGATTGCAGCTAATTGCTTTACTAAGTGCGTGTACAGGGTGGCCCACATAAGATGACCCACTACCTTATCTCAGAATCTGTACGAGATAGGGAAAAAAGTTTTATACAAAAGTTTCTTAGGTTTATCTAGATTTTTTAAATATTATATTTTTATATATATAGGGTGTGTCATTTTGCGTTGACAGATGTCAACTTTGTTATTTTAAATGGAACACCCTGTATATTATTATGGATTTGAATAGCTCTCTTAGAGACGATTTCAACGATGTATTATAAGATGGGTCTACGAGGCACCGTTTCGGAGATATTTACGATCATCTTCAATTTTTGACATACTTTCAACTTGTTGTATCTCTGATATTTATCAACTTTTTTGTTTCATTTTTGTGCAGGAAAAAACATAATTTTATGCTTTATTGGACGTGTAGGTAAAAATATTGAAATTGAAAAAAAATGTTACAGTGTTGTCACGTTTTGCGTACCATCAGTTTTCTCAAGATTTTTAAATGCAACCCCCTATATTTTATAACGGATTTAAATAGAGCATCGAAAGACGATTTCAACGATATATTATAACATAGGTTTACAAGTCACGGTTCCCGAGTTTTGGGGATTTTCTTCAGGAATCAATTTTAATATTAAACAATTTTTACTAAAACATAATATAAACTATTAAACGTGACATGACATGAACGAAGACAACAAAATTAATATTATATGCTAAAGAATATCTAAATTAGATTTTCTAATTGCTTTGAATAATTATTACCACGCCGTTTTCCAGATCAAACGTAAAACTCTCTAAAAATCAGTTAAATACATAATGTGTATTTTTGTTAAAATAGTGTGAATCTATTTAAAAATAGTTCTTTATGTTTCCTTCCCATATACTAAATAAGCCTTATCAATGTTATGATTAGCGATTACCGAAACAGACGGCCAAGGCGACTGTGTCGATAATGGTGCCGCAAAATGTCTTTGCTTACTAATCATTTTTGTTGTTTCGTTTTTATATAGAGCGTCTGAAAGTCAGTCTAGTAATCATCAAGCTAAGTATTGGCTTCGTGTTTTTTCTCTCACAATTATTTACCAACCTTTCCACAACCCTATCAACAATTTTAAGTAGGCTGTGCTTCAAAACCATGGAAACAAACGAAATATTATTTGCATGAAATTTGACAGTTTACACAATTATTTACCAACCTTTCCACAACCCTATCAACAATTTTAAGTAGGCTGTGCTTCAAAACCATGGAAACAAACGAAATATTATTTGCATGAAATTTGACAGCTTGGTTGCATTTCTTGATTAAATTAGTAAATTTAAGAAATAATTATGTCGAACTACACTATTCAACAACGTTTAAATTTATATGAGTGCTTCATTAGAAACAATAAGAGTCCTGCACTAGCGTTAAGGGAGTATAGAAGACTGTATCCAAATAGCAGAATTCCAAGTAAGAAAATCTTCGTAAGAATTACACGAGATCTGGAAAATGGCGTTGTGATAAACAATAAAAGAAACCGGCCTAGGACAGTTCTTACAGAAGAAAATCAACTTGATGTTCTTTTATATTTTGAGGAAAGCAATGAAAATTCCCAAAGGGATGCCGGACGGGACATACCGCATATTAGCCGAGCAAGTATTCAGAGAACACTTAATATCAACGATTACCATCCTTTCAAATTCACTTCGGTACAAGAGCTACCCATAGCTTATTTTGACAACAGAGCTACTTTTTGCATGGATATGATGGACCGCCACTTTGATCAACCGGTTTTTGACAAAATTCTTTTCTGACGAAGCAATTTTCAACACCGCGGGAATATTTAACCGAAAGAACTGCCACTACTGGTCAAGGCAAAATCAACATAAAATCAAAGCCATCAGAAAGCAGGGACATCAAAGTGTATATGTTTGGTGCGGAATAATAAAGGACCGAGTGATTGGGCCGGTTTTTTATGATAGGACTCTTAACGGACAGAGATACCACAGTTTGTTGCAAAATGAAATACAACCTCTTATTAATGAATTACCGGATGAAATTAAAGATGGTCTTGTATTTCAACAAGACAGTGCGCCGTACCATACCGTAAGACCTGTAATTGAATGGTTAAATGAAAGATTTCCAATGTGGATTGGCAGATTTGGGTCAATACCCTGGCCAGCTCGGAGTCCCGATTTAACTCCACTAGATTTTTTTTTATGGGGAAATATTAAAGACAAAGTGTATAAGAATAAAGTTAATAACGTAGACGATTTAAGGGGGAGAATAATGGAAGAGATCCATTTGATCAATGAGAGTGGAGCCGTTCGTAGGGCAATAAAAAAATTAGACATTATTTATACAACATGTATAGCACAGGAAGGTGGTTATATAGAAAATTTAATTTAAGTAATGTTTATTTTTTTGTCTTTGTTCTTGTTATGTCATGTTTAATAGTTTATGTTATGTTTAGTAAAAATTGTTTATATTAAAATTGATTCCTGAAGAAAATCCCCAAAACTGGGGAACCGTGACTTGTAAACCTATGTTATAATATATCGTTGAAATCGTCTTTCGATGCTCTATTTAAATCCGTTATAAAATATAGGGGGTTGCATTTAAAAATCTTGAGAAAACTGATGGTACGCAAAACGTGACAACACTGTAACATTTTTTTTTCAATTTCAATATTTTTACCTACACGTCCAATAAAGCATAAAATTATGTTTTTTCCTGCACAAAAATGAAACAAAAAAGTTAATAAATACCAGAGATACAACAAGTTGAAAGTATGTCAAAAATTGAAGATGATCGTAAATATCTCCGAAACGGTGCCTCGTAGACCCATCTTATAATACATCGTTGAAATCGTCTCTAAGAGAGCTATTCAAATCCATAATAATATATAGGGTGTTCCATTTAAAATAACAAAGTTGACATCTGTCAACGCAAAATGACACACCCTGTATATATAAAAATACAATATTTAAAAAATTTAGATAAACCCAAGAAACTTTTGTATAAAACTTTTTTCCCTATCTCGTACAGATTATGAGATAAGGTAGTGGGTCATCTTATGTGGGCCACCCTGTACAGCATTACACGTTTTCTGCGGTTTGGTGCTTTTTATCTGCACCGACTAAAAATAAAATTTTAATTTAAAAAAGTTACAATTTTTTGTAAATTGAGCTAACCATAAACTGAGCAAATCGGATTTAAATACCCTAAAATATTTTCCAGAACTTCCCAATTTAATATTTGCTTTCACGAGGCACCAAAATATCATAAAATCAAACATGAAAAAAATTTGTGCTTCTATGAGGTCGATCGTAGATGATAAACAGGAGCATCTTCTGATAAAAACAAATTTTTTGGTAGAGCTGATAACAAAATTGAGTAGTGGCGTCGGATAGGGGCACATTTCTCGAAACTTTGTTGAAATACGATTCAAGTCTAAAGGTTTATTTTTGATTTTTTGAGATGTTTAAAAGACAGTTTTAATTTTGATATAAATTCCGTTTTTAGAAATATTAGCTAACAAACTAACTAAAAAGTTGGCAGAGCCGATTTGCTATTTCATGTTATTTAGTAATAAATGGTAAACTTATAACCTACAAATTCGTTTGTGTCAATCTCAAACTAAATTAAAATTTAAATAATTATAAAATTAAAAAAAAAAATCCTAGGATTTATATAAAGCAATAAATATACTACCTTGTATTTTTTTCTTTTTGTTTTCCGATAAGTCAGATTTATGCAGTCTTTTTTAATAATAGTTTAATTTTATGTACAAATCATCAAAACTTGATTATAAAAAAAAGTTTGAATGGAACTATCCACTGAGCAAAAATTCCTCTTATGATTGATATTCTATTTATAAGGTAAAAAATATAAAGTCATTAAAGTAATGTACTTTCCAATTAATATAATTGTCAAGTTATACATCACTTTAACTCAGATTAACAGTATTTACCGCATTACATATAAATCAAACGATTTGAAAAGGATAACGATGAATATTCATACTGTGATATTTTTTCAGATAAAAATCTAATTAGAGTTATTTGCGATGTAAAACAAGCCTGTTTTTTCGTTTACTCTAGAAAGACTGGTAATTAAAATGGGTTTTGACTTATTCGTTTGGCAAATAACTGAGGATTCCCTTGGTAGGATGTCAAGGTCCGTATCTTTATTTATAAATAAATCTATTACTACTAGGGTAGGTGCACCGGTTGTGGCCACATTAAGCTATTAGTAGACTTCGAAAAATTGTTGTAATCGTGTTTATGTAATAAACATTTTTTACTGGACACAACTTGACGCAGTAGTTTCTTACCTTCAAAGATTTATATTCTTATTGGGATATACACTTACTTAATCTATATATTATTAATTATTTTTTATTAGAAGACAATTTTCACCATTTGTGGCAATATTTTGCCAGTTGTGGCCACCAGGTAGTCCTGTTATCGCCACAGGGATTAAGAACGGTAGGACAGTAGGTGAAGTGCGGGACACGAAAGAAAACCGGGCGGAGTCAATCTGTTTAGGAATGTCGGCCAAGAAATCTCTTTAAACCAGTGGTGTCCCGTCGTTCTTTAAATAATATGGCACTCCTTTTTAACTATACGCACTTCAGATAATTAAAAAATGTAACTATGCTTAATGAACCTTTATCTATATTTGTCTGTTGTCTTTCGTGTACCGCACTTCTATATCTCTTTTGTGTTGCAAAAACGGCGAACTTTCGAATTTTAAAATGATTTAATTTTGATTTTTCTTGATCGATTTACCTATAAATATATTTTTTCTTGAGTTCTGTCATTAACGGTTCTCGGGCCACTGCCTACGTCCACTATTATTGGACCACCCATTATAGTGATAGATCTACAAGTCCAGATTTTACAAGGGCAGCCAGCATCAGATCCAGTGAACGAGATTTATCAAAATTTTAATTTATGCAGTTCGGCTTTGGGCTACTCGGGTATGCCAAAAGTGGCCGTCTGTCTCCGTTTGTCACATTACTTTATACAGGGGCCGTCATTGTGAAGAACTATACAAGGCGTTTCGTAATTGCGTGCTGATGTTAAAGGGGGTGTTTTTATGTCCTAAAAGTCTTAACTTTTGAGATACCGGACAGTTTAAAAAGAAAACATTTTTTTTTCATCCCATTTCTGATGCTATTGTAGATAACTGCATGAAATTTGATACACGTCTTCTATGCATTAAGCAGCATACGGATTTACCCAGGTTAATTATATATGCACGCCACTGGTAGAATTTTTAAAAATTCATTGTTAAAAAAAATGCCCTTTTATGCATAAAAGACGTGTATCAAATTTCACACAGTTATTTACCTATAATAGCATCAGGACTTAAAAAAAATGTCTTTTTAAAACCCTGTATTTCCAAAGTTACGACTTATAGGTTCATATTAAACTTTTTTCTTAAAAAGGTCCAAGAATCACCCCCCTTTAATATTAGCACGCAATTAGGAAACGACCTGTATAGTACTTCATAATGATGCCCCCCTGTACAAAGTAATATGACGGAGACAAACGGTCACCCGAATAGCCCAAAGTCGAACTGCATAAGTTAAAATTTTGATAAATCTTGTGCACTGGAACCATGCTGGCTCCCCTACTATAACTACATTGATGTGTTAATTTTGAAAAAATATGAGTTCTGTAGTTTTTCAAATATTAATTGCAATATTAGATATTTTTTGACACCCGGTATTGAACAGAAAATTAATTATTTTGAAGCAGTTTATTGACAGCTACTTTATGAACAATTTTCCAAAATATATGAAAAAAAACTAAGCCATTTTTGAAGTTGACGGCTGTGATTCTAATGGTTCGATTTCTTCTAAATCGTTGTCTTCCTCTGAAAATGATAAGGTTTCGTCGTCACTACTTAAAGATCCCAGTGTGATAACTAAATCATCAATAACCGTTTTAATTTTGCTATCTACTTCCTAGTATTTATCTTCAATAGAACGAACATGTTTAACATACGATTTCCAATTTTCAGCCGATATTTAGTCAATAGCTTGTAATGTTATTTTATTTAAATTATTTTTTTACTCCTGTCCATGCAAGTTCAATAGGGCTGAGGTCGCACATGTATGGAGGCAGCCTTAAAGGTGTATGACCGAGGTTACGTAAAAGACCGTCAATTTTATACTTTTTTTCTCTAGGCTTGTTGGCTGATATTACTTCATATAATTGATATTTTCTCCATGTTGGATCACATACAAGATTGTTCGGTTTTTAGCGACGATATCATATGAGCTTTTGTAGAGTATTTAGCTGGCACTTTATCTTCTACGTGAGAATGATAAGATGCATTATCCATTACCACGACTGATTTGAGAGAAATGTTAGGTAGAAGCTTCGCAAGCAACCACTTTTCAAAATTATCTCTATTCATCTGTCCATGATATTCTCCAGTTGTTAGTCTCGAGCGAAAAACTAAAGCAGCACCTGGAACGAATCCGGCTTCCGAACCAGCATGAACTATATTAAAGCGACTACTAGAGCGGATTCCACTGAACAACACGTGTAACACTTTCACTTTGCCAGCATTTGTTCACTGTCATATCATTATCTACCCAGGTTTCGTCTAGATACACAACATTGCGTCCTTCTTGCCTATATTGCCTTACAGTTCCTTCCTTCTGGTAGCAAGTGCATGGAGACTCTAGGCACATCCCAATTACAAGTGGACCAGTGCGAAATTTACTAAATCCTCGATTAATTTTCCGTACCGCTTAGCTGGAGCACTTTATAGGTGAAGCGGCAAACTATTACAACAAATAAAATAACATAAAATTTATTTGCGTACACAAATTTTACTTTTCCGCTTGCTTAAGACTATGAACCTTTATTTTAAGGACCGCCCGGTTTTCTTTCGTGTCCCGCACTTTACTTGCGAAAAGTAACGGCCTTAACTGGTGCTTTTACTCTAATTCGGTAAACTATTTCCCGGATTAGCTAATCAAAGCTCGGAAACTATTAATTACCTATTGGTATTCCACTTGGAGACTATATAGCTATATAATAACTGCCATGCTCAGACTAAACTTTTCCTTACATCTCTCCGAAAACACCAACTTTTTTGTGTGTTTTAGTTTAAAGAAAATGCATCTTTGCACTGCACGGAAAAAGTATTCCAGAGCGCTAAACTTCATCAAAGATTTCAATACAGTACAACAATACCCAGTAATATTACTTGATGTTGCATACTTCGTTCAATTTCAGACTACATATTATCCTCCTGGTTAATATATAATATTGATAATGAGCACACATTTAATTTTTCTTCTTGACAATAATCTGACGTAATTCAACACATCACATCACGGCGAACAGAATTCCCCAACGCACAAATCAAACAATGCTCGTTTATTACTTGGAAAAATAAGCTTTCAATAATCGTATAGAAAATAATTTTTAGTCAAATTTTTCTCATTGTTAAGCCAAAAGTGATTGTGATATTTTTCTGACTTAATAAAGATTAAATTAGAAAATAAATCTATATGATAGCTATAACTGATCTTAAACAATGCTCAAAAGACTGATATGCATAGCCGCACGTGGATTGATTGGGTCTAATTGACAAAGTACAGTCAGCACCCACTTTGTTTAGTTACGGTCGAAATTTTTTATACCCAGAAAATCTGTGTATCTGAGCAGGAATTCGCAAGCAAGAGGAACCCTTACATTTTTTGCCTGTTGGATATCATGATCTCGGAAAAATTACCCGTTAGAGCATTTGTACAAAATGTGTTTGGTTCTGATTAATCTCTCAGGTAGCCAGTTAACTTCTTGACACCACAAAATCATTCAGGTTATGTAAAAATATTAATCACTTATTTTGCTACAAGTATTAACCTCATAAAAGACCATTTGGCAACATATATCAAAAACAATATGTAAGTTATAGGAAAATACGGAGAAAAAAGCTTTAAGAGCAACAAATACATAGAGAGGAACACAGATTATAAAAAAATTAAACAATAAATTTTTACGATTTACGAAGTTTAAATTAAAAAAAAAACATTCTAAAAATAGGAAATGCATAGTTGCACATATCATTATAAAGATGCATATCTATATAAATATTCAAACTTACAAACTTAAAAGGATATATGTTCTTTAATGCTATCAATTATTAACATATGATTAAGGATTAAGTAAAAAATATAAAAGGAAATCATTAAAACAATAACGTAGAAGTTATAATACGTTAAACAGTCTTAGTAAGACAGAATAAGAAAAATAAGAAAGAAGACGATTTGGTATTACTATAATTAAACTTTCCTGGCTTTCTGAAAAGCAAACGTTCAATTACTCCTGTTAAATCCAGACCTTCAGAAATTTCGGGCTCAATCAAGATAATGGCCAAATCTTGTGTCATATTATTTCTTAGGTAATTTCTTATAATTTTCAATTTGCTGAAGCTCCTTGCTCCTAAAGCCATAAAAAGGAGTAAAGTTGAAAAAATTCTTATTGATAAAACCAAATTTTGGAAAGCAAGGAGTTATATCGTTTCTTACTGTATGCTGTGAAATTTCCATTGGTGAGATTTTATTTGGATTACGATTAGACACTGCACTTTCGTATGCGCACGGAAAAAGCTCAGTTTCTAGACTGTAATGAAATGTGCTATTATTTACTTTGGTCTAAAAAAAGGTCGAATTAACATTTATAGCTCATTCAGTCTCACATTTTAATGCTATTTGTGAAAACTGTAAACTCCTAACTGTTACATTTGGGCGTAATTGTATATTCTAACAAAACGTCACGTTTTTATTGCCAATCCAGTTATGCTACACCAATTTGCATCAGACTTTAAATAAACTTTCCTTGCGTTCGTGCAAAACGAATCTAAAAATCTTGACCCCTGCTTAACTGTTGTTATGGCCGTATACGGCCTTTTTAACGTAATATCTTAAATAAGCACTTTGTTATTTTGCAGTTAGACATTTTCACACATTTTTAGAATAATATTAGCTTACATTTTACATAACTTCAGTAGGACTTGAAAGTTCAAATGACCATGCAGGAATTTAGTTATTTAGAATACACTACATCATACTATACAGGATGTCCAAAATATGATGCCTTATTCCCTATCTGGAAAACTATAATGATTGGGGTAAATTTTAAAGACAAATAATATTTGTTGTTTTCTTTCAAAGTTTTTTTTTACAATGTTTTGCATTTTTCCTATGCTGAATGATGAATGTTCGTATATTAAATAGACACCCTATGCATTATTGCTTATTATGGTAGTAAAGACGAGTTTAACCATATACAACTAGATATATAAGTATGCGTCTGTAAGGCAACGTTTCGGATTTATTGGCATTTTTTTTCAGCTTTTTATCTATTTTCCAGTTAACAGAAATAAAGTCACTTTAAACTTTTTAAAAGAGCAAAAAAATAGAAGTTTATTCTAGTTGCAGTCTAATATTTAAGTTTAAAGCTTAACAAAAGTTACAACGTTACCATGTTTTGAATATGATATTTTTTGTAATTCGACACCTTGTATAGTATATTAAAATTAAATGAACGTTATATAATATGGGAACGCACCGTTTCAGAGTTATTGACGATCATCTTCAGCATGTAACTTATTTTTTCATAACAAAAGTTTTCGAATTGTTTGTTCAAAAAAAATTATTAACCATTACCTAGCGGAACAAGCCCGGGTGCCTCCTATAGTGGGATTTGTCGGTTAATGAGAAAAAAGTCTACAGTGAGTGTACTTTTTTTGCTTCCCTCATAAAAGGGAAGTATTTTTTGCTTGTGTTGCATCAGTGTTTTGATTTCCTATATATTAAATCCTTAAATATAATACTTAGTAAAACCTTAATTATTTATTACAAAATAGGAATCAGTTTTTTATACAATTTATTGTTGATATTTTGTTACATACCTTTTTTTGTAATTTTAACTTTTTTATGAAGTATTTTCAGTTATTCGTACTTTGTAGATACAATTAACTGGATTTTCCCTTTTTTAATAGAAAATTATAAAACTAGTTGTCTGACTTCATTAAGAAACATTGTATTTTCCTGAATTGACACAAAAATGTCACTACCTAAACATTTTTTCTCCCTTTTAATAAAACAGGTAAATGCAATGTTTCATAATAATCGTCAGAAAAAAATTTGCTTATTAACAAAAACATGTAAAATTCCAGTTTTATATCAATAAAGTAATAAAAAAGTAAAAATATCGCATAAAACCTTTAAAGGGAAGTATTGTAATGGTGAAAAAATTACACTCCAATATTTTTCAGATCTTTACGTTTCAGGATGCATACATGATGAAAACATATTTTCTCAATTCCGTCGGTCTGTCTGTCTGCCTGTTCGCGGCATAGCTAAAAAACTACTAACGCAATTGACGTCAAATTTTGATCAAAAATTAAGGGTCATATGGAGATGACCTGGAATCATTTTGGTAAAAATCCAATATGGCAATATAAAATGGCGGCCTGGGAAATATTGAAAAAAGTATTACTAAAAAACTGCTTATCCAATATACCTCAAATTTTGCAAAAAAAAATTAAGTATTATGAGAAAATCAAGTGGTAAAATTGTGGTACGAATCCAAGAGAGGAAAACAAAATGGCGGCTTAATAAATTATTTAAAAAGGTCAGTCTGAAGAAACTACTTAAATCATCTATTATTTTGAATTTTGTGCAATAATTACACAAGCCAACACACATTTTGGTGCCTGCGATTTTTTAACTGTTCCTGGGTAATTTTTGGATGCAGAATGTAAAAAAGTTCTCAGAACTAGTTGTAAATTGTGTATATATTTTACGTTATAACTATTATAATATATAATATTACTATTGCCAGTTAAATAAAAAACAAAGACTCATTGATTTAAGTATTTATTGCAAAAACTTAATTTACATAATTACATTAGTCACTAGTCACATAAAAATTTTCTTTTATACGACTTTCTAGAATGGAGTTTACTAGGGTAGTCTCGCTGAAGGCTCCAGCAGTAGTCCGCCATCATGTGACTATCCCATCGTCCTTGATAACGATCTTCCATAGTTTTAATATCCTGATGGAATCTTTCCCCCTGTTCTTCACTGCAATCACCTAAGTTTTCTGGAAAACGATCTGGGTGGCTGTGGAGATAGTGAACTTTTATACTCATGTTACAGCCGAGAATATTAAAATTTGAAAGCATAGTTTCCACTAATTCTACATAATTCTCTGCGTTATGATTGCCAAGAAAATGTTGTACTACTTGAACAAATGAACACCAAGCGTTAGATTCAGTCTCGTTCATTGATGTGGTGAATTATGGATCTTTAACAAGTTGCCTTATTTGAGAACCATCAAATATACCAGCTTTTAGTTTTTCCGTGCTAAAACCAGGAAATTTACGTGACAAATGCCCAAAACAATTTCCATCTCGATTTAAGGCGGAAGTAAGATTTTTTCTCTTGAAACCAAAGGTTCGTTGATCACGTTTTCTTTTCCTTGAATGATGACATCTCTTGAAGGCCAATTTTTGTTAACCCAGTGCTCATTTTTAGCTCTGCTGTCCCAAAGGCACAAAAAACAAGGATATTTTGTATAACCACTCTGCTGTCCAAGGAGGAAGTTAACAATTTTTAAATCATATTGTTACAGAATACCAAGTCATTTTCCTGAGCGGAAAAAGGCAGCAGATCCTTATCTCTTTTACGATAAAATGTAATATTAGTACCTGGACAAAGTAGATTTTTTTCTTTTAATCTGGATGCAAGTAATTCAGCGGATTGCTTTGAGAGATTCAGGTCTCTTATAAGATCGTTTAGTTCTTCTTCATTGAAACACTGCGGAGTTGCTAAATCTGCTTCAAATTCGCTGTCGTTTTCTGATTGAATTCTTTAAACTTCATCAGACGTTGATGTTTCTGTATCATCTTCTGGTAGTTCTCAGTTCGGGAAGACTGCTGAATGCTGGAACGGGTATTTCTTCGGAATGCGCTACAGACCTTCTTGCAGAATCTAGATCAGGATATGTCCATTTGTGTATATTGTTTCTATTTATGCCTTTAATATTAACGAGACAAAAATAGCAGTCGTCATGATGGTTTCGCGGTTCTCTCCAAACCATTGGTAAACCAAACTTTAGGTACTTCCTCTTTCCAGTTGTCCACTGTCGCAAATGTTCAACACATGTTTTACATATGAAATGTGGGGCCCAAGGTTTATCTTGATCTCCTAAATGAATGCCAAAATAGGCAAGATAAGCTCTTTTCACAAAGTCAGAAATCGTTTTTCTGCTCTCTTTCAAAGTGTATTCACCACACACATCACAAAAAACATCGGGATGATTTACACAGGTACGTCTGCTTGTGGATGCCATTGTTTCAGTTTATTGTCTTGATACTAAAAAACGACCAAAATTTACACAAAATGATAGCACAACTTTACTTGGGAAAACTCAGTAATATACTAAATCGAGTACAGCCAAGCCGGTATAGAAGGATCGGGTCATAGTCAATTACAGGTATAAAAGTAATTAAGAGCAGTGTATTGAGTAGTTCCTAGTATAGGAACATTGGGTCAGGGACAATGCCAGGTATCCATTTGGTTAATTAGATTCTGGGAAATTTCTATTTTGACGATTAAGTCCATATTTATCTCTTTATTTCTTGTTCTTTATCAGAAAAAAATATCAATTAACCTGTAACCTATATTTCAAAAACTAGAGCTGATAGAAAAAATCTGGTGGCATTTTTGGAATCAGCACATTAAAAACATTTAAAATCAGATGTTAGATTTCCGGCACCAAATTTTTGTTTTCATTTTGTTACCCTGTTATGGTATAGAAATCAACTGGTAAAATTGTGAAACGAATTCAAGATGACGTGACAAAATGACGTCTAAATAAAATGTTTTTATTCGTAAAAAAATCACCAGGTTTTAAATATCTTCACGTTTTACCATCCCTAGATACCAAAAAATATATATTTTATCAATTGCGTTGGTCTGTCTGTCAATTCGCGGCATAGCTTAAAAACTACTTATCCGACTGACTTAAAATGTTTATTAAATACTGAGTCTCACATGGGAATGATGTTAATATTTTGGTGAACATCTAGGATGGCGGAACAAAATGGCGACGAATCGAAAAGTTAAAAAAATATTACTTAAAAACTAATTGGTACCCAATTTGTCTCAAATTTTGCACAAAAATCAAATGTTATAGAGAAATTAAATTAATTAAATTAATTTCAAATTTTGTGCAAGCATTAAATGTAATATAGAGACGAATTCGTAAAGTTGTGGTGCAAACTCAAGATGTCAAAACAAAATGGCGGCCAAATAAAATGTTTATGAAATCAACGTAAAAAAATTTTTTATTCAATTGACTTTAAATTTTGAAGAAAAATTAAATCTGATATAGGTGTCAACTGATACGAATTCAACACGACGGAACAAAAATGTAGGTATTTATAGAAGGAAAAGCCAATTTGCCGTACTTTAGGCAATTGTTTATATAGGTTCACCAATTATTTTTTGGGCGGTTTTTTATAAAATAACAAAATTTATTTATGAAAAAGAAATGCAATTTATATACATTATTTTCCTGGCCTATAGTGTTTACAGTAAGTAGTTTCTACAAATTGCTTTTGTTAATTTGACCCATCTTCTTCTTACTTTTATATTAAAATTAAATAAAATTGCGCATACAAAATGAGAATGGCATTTGACGTCTCGAATTACTTCAATTTCCCTTTTGTTTCTCTGGCTCTGGAACAAAGAAAGGTCATCTCATATTTCAAAAAGCTCTTCATGAAATTAATCCGTTTGTTTTCTAGATAAATTATTTTTTAAACTCCCTTTGGCTTATGAAATATTCACGTGTTTTTGTACTTGACGAAAATATTTTTTTCCAGTAAAGTATGGATAGAAAAAAAAATTAAATAGTTTTTAAGTTTTCTAAGTAATTTAATAAAAATAATTTGTTCTAGTTGGTAAATTTGCTGGTTGCTCCGTCATATTATACTATTTATTTTGTTTTGACAAAGAGTTTAGAAAGTACTATGGTATAATTCTTGTGTAATCTGGTAGACATTTTTAAATAAGTAGACGTTGTACAATAAAGCGATATTTATAACCCAGGTATCAACATTACACCTTTTTCTATTAGTAATTATATTTTATACAGGGTGTTTCACAACTTATCCACGAAATTTTAACCACATATGCACTGTTACGAAAGAAGTTGATTTTTCAAAAAAAAATGTAATAAAAGTCGTACAGAAATCGAGATAATAAAATAATACAGTTTACCAGTTCACTTACTTATAAAAGCTGTTCGAAATTTTTTCCAGTGGCTTCAATGCAAGCTTGGGCGCGTCTAATCCAATTTCGGCGCACTAACTGAAATACACCTCCTTCCTGCTCTGCTTGAAGTCTCAAATTATGGGCAGACACTGTGATTCGGTCACGCAGATCTTCAATATTCTGAACTGGAGTACGGTATACCTCGTTTTTCAAGTATCCCCATAAAAAGAAGTCCAGAGAATTCAGATCGGGAGACCGTGGAGGCCATGCAATTGGACACCCCTACCGATCCAGCGTATCTGCTGTACCTCATTCAAAAAATTACGAACTTCTAAACGAAAATGCGGAGGTGCCCCATCGTGCAGAAACCACATCCTTGCTCGGACCGCCAATGGCACATCTTCAAGAAGGACCGGCAAATCATTCCGAAGAAATTCCAAATACTGGTGACCATCCATCCGATCTGGTGGTATCATTACGAGTAAAAATTGATTCATCGGTGGCGAAAATATCAGCTATAAAACGGGCATTTCGAGCATTTTTTTGCAACAACCACTCACAAAATCTTATTCTGAGGGGGTAATCTGTGGGTAGCAACGCCTGGACTGTCTGAACGTGATAAGGGTACAGTTGGGCTTCAGGTAATATGCGCCACGCTGTCGCATGTGAGACTTCTGGTACCTGTTGGGCTAACCTCCTTGTGCTTATTCCTGGATTTTCTTCCACAATATGCAAAATTTCTTCTTCGGCGTTTAAAACGCGTTGTGGGCGAACCCGACCCCCAGCCACCCCACGTCTGGGGCGCAAATCTACACTAGCACGTGCACGTAAAACAATTGAAGTAAATGTTTGTGGATGTGGTATGTGCCTATTCGGAAATCGGTTTGCATACAAACGAGAAGCTGCTTGCGAATTTTGCCCTGCTTCTCCGTACGCTAAAACAATATCCACTAACTTCTCATTACTGTACACATGTGCCATTTTTAATAAATATCAAAAACCATAAACTCGCAAAATACTTTTTTTAAATTCACAAAAATCGACCGTTGTTCATTCAGATCACTCACGATACAGATTAAACATTATTTACATGTTCTTATCAATATGAAAAAACAAAAAATTTCTGGTATTTTGTTTTCTTTAGTGGATTGGTACAACATTTGCTACAAGAAATTATTAATAAGTGTTGTGATATCGCAACGATGAGCGCAAAATACAGATATTTATTTTTCATTTTGTTATTGACACTCAGAATTATAACTTAATTTCTGTAGGACTTTTATTACATTTTTTTTTTAGAAATCAACTTCTTTGGTAACAGTGCATATGTGGTTAAAGTTTCATGGATAAGTTGTGAAACACCCTGTATAGTTTTAGAAAAGTGACTATTTGAAATCGGCATCAATTTAATAGTTAGTAATTTTATTACAGAGTTATGACAGCTAACTTAGTTTAAATTAAAAGACCTATTGTTTCTTTTATTTTTAGATTCTTGGTCAAATTCTGAACATTTTTTTATGTATCATGTCCTATACCTAAATTCCATTTTTTCCGAAATAATTATTGTGTAAAATCATGTTTTTTCCTCAAAAGATGCTCATACACGTCACGTTTAAAATTCTAATAAACTCTATGAGGTTATAATAAAAAGTGTTTCAACATTATGCAGTCGCAACACGGTTACGTTGGGTTTTGCAATCAGATGACCCATGGCGCCGTGCTGAAGTAGAAGACATGACTGCGCTTCTATATTATTATTCCTGTAAAGTTAATATACATACACTCCTGACCATAAATAACGCAAAAAAGTTATTTCAAAATAAATTCCGCAACATTATCAAAATGAAATAAAATTTTTGAGTATTATTTTCGAGTAACTTTTAACTAATTGTCTGCCGAATACGGAAGTTGAGTCTGGTGTTAAAGTTAACTAAAGAATTATTTTATACAGAGTGTTGTACTTTTTTTATATACGCTAATGTGATAATAATAATAATGATAATAATATTAATAACATTCAGACATTCATACAGTGATCTAGACAGCAGCTATAACCACGATAACACAGAACAATCAGAAACTCCCACCACGACAGAGAAGAAAATTAACAAAATTAGAAAAGAATTGGGACATCTTACCCAATCCACGAACGGCAACAAGTCAAAACGTATCACACAAAGTGCAGAGAAAATCAAATCTGCATCTCCTGATCACACGCTTAGAGAAATCCTTGACACTCTAATGCAAAAATTATCCGTGTATGCCGCAAGACTCCGAAGATACAGAGAATCAAATGAAAGAAAGGACGCTAACAACCTGTTTCGAAGAAGCGAAAAACAGTTCTACCAAAAAATCATGAGAAATGAGGATGCACGAGTAATAGAACCACCGACCAAACAAGAGATCACAGAATACTGGAAAAGTATTTGGTCAGAACCAAAACTAAGCACACTACCTAGCACACTCCCCAGTTTTCTTACTCAAGGAATAACATACCCTAAACCCAAAAATTCAGATAATACGGACCCGTCAAACTACCAACCTATTACGTGCCTTCCAAGCCTATATAAGATCATCACAGCCACAATTACCAGGAGAATAGAACAACATCTAGCACACAAAAACATTCTAACGGAAGAGCAAAAAGGTTGCAGGAAAAACAGCCGGGGATGCAAGGAGCAGCTAATTATAGACAGCGTCATGATGGAACAAACCAGGAAAAATTATAGGAACCTTCATACTGGTTACATAGATTATAAAAAAGCCTTTGAGTCGTACCCAGTTGGCTAACCAGAGTGCTAGAATTATACAAAGTCAATAAAAACATCAGGCAATTTCTTACGCAAGTCATGAGTACGTGGAAAACTAAGATCAACCTGAGAACACAAAAAAAAACACATCGAAACAGACATCTACATCAGACGAGGTATATTCTAGGGAGATTCACTCAGCGTTTTGTGGTTCTGCCTCTGTCTCAATCCACTCTCAAACACACTGAATAACACAAACTTCGGATTCCAAATTAAACACCAAAAAAAATAATTTACACAAAATAAACCATTTCTTGTACATGGATGACATAAAATTATATACAAGCACAAAGGCACAGCTAAAGGAACTCCTTAAAATCACAGACACGTTTACCCTAGACATCAACATGGAAATTGGTATAAGTAAATGCAAGCTACTTCATATCAACAAGAGACAGTGGAAAGACCACCCTACGAGGGAAACAATCAACAATGAAACTATAGATAACATGCTCAAAGATGAAACACACAGATACCTAGGCTTCCATCAAAGCACCAAAATCAACCATAGTCATATCAAATCAGAGCTCAAGACGGAATTTAAAACCAGACTCACAAAGCTACTAAAAACAAAACCGAATTCCAGGAATCTAACAAAAGCTATTAACACCTTCGCCATACCTATTCTTACGTATTCGTTTGGTATCATTAAATGGTCACACACAGACATAGAAAACATTCACATTCTCATACGCTCTGAATTCACTAAACACAGGAAGTTACATCCCAACGCATGCAAGGAAAGGCCACCATCGAGAGAAAAGAAGGAGGGAGGGAAAATATAGATATACAATCGCTAAATAAAAAACAAATTTACGAACTCAGAAAATTCTTCCACAACAAACAAACTAACAAACAGATACCACATAAATAAAAAGCTTTCATATACGTGATTACAAGAAGGGCAGCTGTTCCCCGAAACAGAAGGCTTCCTGCTTGCCATCCAGGACAAAGTCATAGCAACCAGAAACTACCGAAAGCATATCATCAAGGACACAACCATTGAAGACGAGAGATGTAGGAGATGTCACCAGCAGAGAGAAACGATCGATCACATAACGAGTGGACGTAGAATAATGGCCGGAACTGAATACACGGCGAGACACAACTCAGCAGCGAAAGTCGTTCATCAAGCATTAGCCACAACATACAAACTAACGGAGAACATAGACCCTTACTACCATCATACACCAACATCCATACTTGAAAACGAAGACTACTAGCTCTACTGGGACATTGGCATCCACACAGATAAAGCAATTCCCGCAAACAGATCCTATATTACCTTTCAATCCAAAAAAGAGACTTATTTAATTGATAGCTGTCTCCAACGACGAGAACGTCCAAGCGAAATACAGTGAGAAGATCGCCAAATACACCGACCTGGCAATGGAAGTAAAAAGGCTGTGGAAACAGGAAAAAGTCATCATTATTCCTCTCGTCATATCAGTAACAGGTCTCACCCCAACAACGTTTACACAGCATTTGGCTCAATTAGGAATTAATACAGACATTCACAGGAACATCCAAGAATCGGTCATTTTGAAAACATGTAGCATCGTTAGATCATTTCTTAATACACAATAGTTGTTTTTTTCCATTTTTTTTCTTATTTGTATTTTTTGTACTGACTTGGTATAATCCCGTCAGTATAAAATACAACCACAGGGATACTGTGAGACAACAAGTCATAATATTAATAATAATAATTACTAACATGGAATTAAAGGGACTACAACGAACTACTTGCCTAATGATGACTAAGTACAAGTCACACCACCCAAGGTCATCAACTCTCCGAATGACCTTACCACGAAGAGAAGGTGAAAGATTTCTTGTTAACTTAACCAATTCGTACTCCCAACAACGGCAAAAATTAAGAGATTTCTTCACCAACAAGGCACAAACAATAAGCCCCCACCGCATAGTGACTTTAAGTAACAACTTGTACTCTCCACTCAATTTCGCAAGTGACAGCATCACCCTAAAGTCACTTTCAGAGTCCGAAAAACAAGAACAGTGGGCTCAAGTGGCACTGCACGGTTGACATTACAATGACTTGAATCAGTCAAACATAGATAAGGAAGGAAATCCAACAGATTGATGAAAAATAGACAACTATTCCCAGAGCCAGAAGGATTTATGATGGCAATACGGGATCAAGTTATTAACACATAAAATTAGACGAAATTCATCATCAAAGACCGATCCGTTGAATCCCTTATCGTATTCAGAAATGTCGAAAATGTAGCGACAGATTATACAGCATATAACATCTGGCTGCACTTATCTAGCAAACACGGACTACCTCCAGGGACATAAACAGGTGTGTAACATCATGCACCAGAAGCTTGCCGATAAATACGGGCTCCTGAACATCTATGTGCCCTGTTATAAATACCAACTAAATTCAGTGCTTGAGAATAATGTCTTCAAACTGTACTAAGATCGAGCAATTATCACCGACAGACGGATTACGAATAAACGGCTTGATAAGGAAACAAAAATTGGTAGATGTTGCTGTATTCAACAATAACAACGTGTTAAATAAATATCAAGAGAAATAGGTCATCGAGATACAGCAGATGTGGCGACTAAGTAATGTTCATGTGATACCGATCATCGTATCATCAACTGGACTAGTTCCAAAAACACTAGAACAGAACCTGAAAATCATAGGACTGCATACTAACACAGTCATCGACATCCAAAAGCCAGTCCTGCTCAGTACTTGCCACATAGTGAGTAAATGTTAACTGGACAATACGTAAAACTAATAGAAACCAGCCCACTCCTTTTGATGATCCAAAAAAGAAAAGATCACTTATTTAATTGACATGACATTGACGAGAACATCCAAGTGAAATACAGTAAGAAGATCGCCAAATACACCGACTTGGCAATGGAAATAAAAAAGAGGTGGAAACAGGAAAGAGCTCATCATTGTTCCTCTCGTCATATCACTAACAGGCTTCACCCTTTACACCGCATTTGGCTCAATTAGGAGTTACTAGAGACATTCAAAGGATTACCCAGAAATAGGTCATTTTGATAACAAGCAGCATCGTTTTATTTCTTAATACACAATAGTTGTTCTTTTCCTTTTCCATTTTTTTTTTGTATTGACTTGGTATAATTCCGTCAGTATAAATTACAACTACAGGAATACTGAGAGACAACAAAGTAGTGAAAATAATAATAATAATAATAAATAAACTCTGGAACGTTATCAAAATAAAATAAGATTTTGAAGTGATGTTCTTGAGTACCTTTTAACTAATTCTCTCTCGAATAAAAGAGTCAAGTCTGATGTTAAAGTTAACCAAAGAATTATTTTACACAGAATGTTGTATAAAAGTAAAAAAAATGTTAAAATTCTTTTTATATATACCAAGGTGGTAAAAGAAACAATGTGCTCGTTTTTATTTTTTACAATTTTAAGGATTTTCATTCTTTCGTACTTGGTACAAAAAACTAACTGGAATTTTACTCATTTTTAAATATAAAATTAAAATGACCAATTTTTCTGACATTTATATGGTTACGGAAAAACGAAACTTCATTGCAAATATTATTTTTGTTCTAAAACGCATATTTGATGATGTGATGGCGAGAAACTTATTAATTTTGCAAAATTTTAGTATTGTTGGTTCAAAATACCGAAACGGTTTTTTATTGATCAAAAAAATATATGGCTTCCGATTGCTACGCAGCGCAAAAACTTGGGATTTAGTTCCTTTGCGATCCCAATAACATATGTATACAAAAAAATGCGAAGGGGAAGATCAGTTTGTTTCTCAGGAAAATCTCCGATTGATTGACGCCATTATCAAAGATGTGTTTAAGTTAACTTCCTACAGTTTGCAACAAAAAGATAAATACAATCTTCGGAAAAGGAATGACTAGAAATCAAAACTAAAATCCCGGTCGACATTTTAAAGCTGAAATCTAAAGTGCCTTACATGAAGTGCGAGCAAAGCAAAGACTATAAATTTAGGCTTTTTTAGCTTCATAATGAACTGGTCTTAAATCTTTAGAAAACGTGATATCCACGCGTCTAATCTGATTCAATATGGTAAATCGGCTTAAGTATTAATAAATGCCATATATCTTAGGATTAACTCTATAACCCTATTATTTACTTTTCAAGAAAGAAAAAGATTCCTTTATCTTGTTCAATACTAGACTCTTATTTATTACGTATTTAATACGCCAGGGACAAAGGCGTCCACTTATACTGGGTGGTTAAAATTTAGTAGTGAAACATCAACAATCATTGTCGTTTTATTAAATGAAGACAGATTTGGTCTCAAATGCCTATTCAGGAGGGGGGCTATATGGCTGCAGCCCCCTTTTTAAGCTTTTTAAAATTCTGGTCTCATAAATTCTTCATTGATTTTTTGTTACTGCTTACGCTTTCTTTTTTCTTTTGATTTATCAACTGGAAATATTTACATAAAATTTATCTACATCTTTTTTTAATTTTCACTTTTTTTGTTCCTTTGAAAATTTAAATTTTTTATTTATTTATAAAATGGCTGAATTTAAGTGCGATTCTTGCCAAAAAATCGTTTCGGAAAAAGACTGTTACAGAATTCGCTGTAGTGGGGAGTGCCGAAGAGATTTTTGTATGGTCTGTACAGGACTGGATAAATCCACGACAAAAGTGCTCTACAAACAAAAATTCAACAACATAAGATTTTTTTGCACTGTTTGCGACTCTCCAACTCTGAAATATTTGCATGATAAAATATCAGATCTCCAAAAGACTCAAATCTCTTCAGAATATCTCGAAGCCCTGGGTTCCTGCTTAAAGAAAAACAACGACATCCTTCCGATCATTGGCGAAATTTACGACATCTTACTCAATCATGACTCCAAATGGAAGATACTGCTAGAAAAAATTGAGTATATTCACAGCCTCCATTCTGGAATATCTGACAGTATACAAGAATCCTTATTTAAATCCATTAAAGAAATTAGGCAGGATACTTTCAATCTATCATCTATTTTAATGGAATCTCAAAATGAATCTGTCAAAGTCCAGGTGCATGATTCATCGAAGGAGCAGTTGACTAAAGAGATGGCTGAGCTGAGGCATAGTGTAAAACAAATGGCACTTACCCTGGAGAAGCTTGCTGATAAGCCTAAACAACAATCAATAAAGAAGATATACACCACCGCAATATCAACCCAAACCGATACAACAGATGTCCAAATGCCTGTCAATAGGTCTCCAAAAAAAGCTGTTTCCTTCCAGCCCAACAAAACACCCATTATAGAGAAATGGCATTATGTAGTGGTATCCTTAATTCCGTCCCCGTATAAATCAAATCAGCTTGTACACTACATCAAAGAAAAATTAGGAACCACGAATTTTGTGCGTTGTTTTCCTATGCTTAAGAATGCAGACACTTTGCGCTCTGATTTTAAAATTGCGGTGCAAAATAAAGATCACTTAATTCAGCTTAAGAACGCTAGTCTGTGGCCACCTGGTACCATAATTGATCCTACCAATGATTCAGTTTCACCAACCCTTATCCAAACGCCGCCCACTTCCACAGCCCATAATGTCTCATCTTCTAGTCATCAAGATGTCAATATAGATATCCCAAAGAGCCGGGGGCTGTCTCCACCAAAGCCTCAATTATTGGAATCACCAGTGACATTTGTGCCTGGGGAGGATAAGTCAGTCATGATTGGCTCTGACAGGGAGGCCATAGCAGCTTGTAGGTAATGCCAATGGGCACTGGAGGGTTCTAAATTAAGCATGGAGAAAACTGCAAGGAAAGATGATTTTTTGCAGTTTGATCCAATGACTCCACCAAGAGTGCGGCTGTCCCAAGATTCGGATAAAGCAAATGGTCGCTATATATTAGCCAGATGAAGGGATCCTTCCTTACTAAAGACCTTAAGGCTATTTCTTGCTTATCTACACGACCAGCCATCTAGTGTGTGTTTTGAGGGGCATACAAGTACTAGCATTAAATTATTGCTAGCTTCAGAAGGCCTTCCCAGTGACAAGGACTCCCTGCGCAAGTTGTATTATCGCTTCCACGATGCCTATGGGATTGGTTCATCTGAAGTGGACTCAGACCTTGCAGCGTATAGATCTTTCTACTCCTCGGAAAAAATTTTACGGCTCCAAAAAATTCGTGAAAGTACTGGTAAATATTATTCTAGTGGTTCACCATCAAAAAGTAAAAATTTTTAGTCAATATGACGCGAAAAGAGGATCTAGCACCCTCTAGAAAATTGACCAATAGTAATTTTAATCTTTTTTTTCTTAATATTCAGTCCTTAAGACATAAAACAGACGAATTATATCTTTTGTTAGAAGAGCTAAATTTTCCAGAAGTCATTGCCATCACTGAGCACTGGCTAAATATCAATCAACCTGTTTTTATTAAAAACTATACCACAATTGCCAGATTTAATAGAACTAATTTAACTCATGGAGGCACCATGATAATGTCTTTAAACAACGATTTTTCCGAAATATCAAAGTATAATCATTTATTATCTGAAAAAGTATTTGAATTTTCTATCGTTTATCACAATACTTATGACCTTTATATTATTTGTGTTTATAGAACACCTGATGCTGTTGCACATCAGCATTATTCTGCCATAACCTTCTAAGTTTGCTCGAGTCCCTTCCTGTAAAAAGCAAATTAATCTTATGTGGCGATTTCAATATTGACTTTTCCAGTGTGTGTGCTGCTCAGGAATGTCTTCAGTCCATCTTTGAGTCATTAGGAATTGCCATGCACGTCAACTCACCAACCAGAATTACTAAGACAAGTGCCAGTACTATAGATTACGTTGTGTCTTCTTTCGATCCTAGCTCCGTCGAATGTAATGTCTTAAGTCCAGGTTTCTCCGATCATGAAGCAATTTTCACAAAATTTTCAATTACATCCAAAGCCAAAAATTCCTCTAGACAAGTAGGCCGTATTTTTTCGGTTAGAAATTTCATTAATTTCAAACACCTATGTCAAATAACTGACTGGGACTCTCACACTTATGATGTCGACACTGAATTTTCTCGTTTTATAAAAACTCTAACTAATATAGCTTCTGAATCTTTTCCTCTTAGGCCTATCAAAAATAAAAGAAGTATACCCTGGCCCACTAAAGGTTTACGTATATCTTCTAAGAACATGCGGTCACTATCTCATTTAAAGAAATTTTCGGACAGTGTCTTTTTTCATAATTATGTAAAATCATACAGAAAAATTTATCATAAGACTATTAAAGCCGCCAAAGATATTTATTACAATAATAGACTTTCTAACGCCAAAAATGTAGCTAAAGAAACCTGGTCTATCGTAAATGATTGAAGAAACAAAACTCCTTTATCCAACACTATCCTTACCTCTCCTGAGGACCTAAACAATTATTTTGTAAATGTAGCCAAAGATTTGACTAAATCCGTATCTCAATCTAATGACCCAATTTCATATCTCTCTAATCATAGGGTAAACCTGCACAGTTTCTTCTTTTCACCAGTAGTTTTATCAGAACTTCGCAGTACAATTAATGATATCAAAAATAAATCTTCCTCGGGAACTGATGGGCTTACTTTAAGAATGTATTCAAGTCTGCCGGAGTGCACTCTAGAGCATCTGACTGCTTTGATAAATATGTCTTTCCAAAATGGTACTTTTCCAAGCTGCCTTAAAACTGCAATAATCATACCTCTTCACAAAGGAGGTGTTTCAGAGGAAGCTTCGAACTATCGCCCAATTGCACTTCTCCCTACGCTATCTAAGATCATCGAAAGACTGGTTAAAAAAAGGCTTTTATCATTTCTGTCTAGATATGAAATACTTACAAAACATCAATTTGGATTTTTAAGTAACAAATGCACAAGCGATGCCATGTTTTCCCTTCTTAATAGAGTTTACTCCAGCCTAAACAACCATCACGCTACGGCAACAATTTTCTGTGATTTTTCCAAAGCTTTCGATTGTGTGAATCATAATATATTAACTAACAAGCGGCAGTACTATGGATTTAGAGGGGCTCCTCTCGATTGGTTTAAGTCATATCTTAGCAACAGAAATCAAGTTGTGAAAGTTGACAACAGGATGTCTTCTTGTAGGCCAATGGAATATGGAGTGCCTCAAGGCTCGGTACTAGGCCCTATCTTGTTTCTTCTGTTCATAAACGACATGGCTAATTTAAACATTAGTGGAAAAATATGTCTCTTTGCGGACGATACCAGCTTTACGTGGAGCCACCCAGATGTCACGGACCTACATAGGATTGTATCTAATGACCTAATCACCATTAAATCCTGGTGCGATTCTAATCTCCTATGTTTGAACATCTCTAAAACGAAAGTCTTGTCTTATAAAAACACGCTGCAACCTTTTGACCTTAATGGCACCACTATTGATGTCGTAAACTCTGTAAAATTTCTAGGGCTTCTTGTAGATGATTCTTTAAAATGGGATCCACATATCGACGCTTTATCAAGGAAGTTGGGTTCTGCTTGCTTTGCGTTAAGATCTGTTTCCGAGGAGCTTAGCTTTTCTACCTCTAGAACTGTTTATTTTGCTCTTGTTGAGTCGCACCTCAGATATGCTATTCCATTCTGGGGTACATGTTGTGCGACTCAATTTAATCGAATTTTTATACTACAAAAAAGAGCTGTTCGTTATCTACTGAGACTTAACAGTAGAACTCACTGCCGAGATTTCTTTAAAAGATATAAAATACTAACCCTTCCTTGCTTATTCATTTTGGAATCGGTTTGCTTAATTCGTAAGCATGCACCTGCTCTATTAGAGAGACCTTCTCACAACTACCCTCTCAGAAACACTGAGCACGATCTCTATCTTCCAACCCCACACTCAGAGTTAATTAAAAGATCAGTAATCTACAATGCAAAAAAAATGCATAATCACCTGCCAATTAACATCAAATCCATAATATCTCTGACTTCATTTCGCAAGGCTTTGAAATCATTCTTACTGGAAAGCGCCTTCTACACCGTGAACGAGTTTTACAACACATAAATTTATCCTTATGAACCCCTAGTGTGATAGTTGCCATTACCAACCATTTTTACCGAATTTTGTATATGTATTTTTTTAATTGTTTCGTATTTTTTTATTTTTTATTTTTTACTTTGCTTTTTTATTTTTTTTACATTATATTTATGAAAATGTTTATAACATAGTACGACTGACAAAGTACATTTCTAATGTACTTCTTTTAGGATTCTATTATATTAATATTCTAAATTCTTGATTTAAATATTATTTTTCTATAATATTTATGATGTGTTTTTGTTTTGTTTTGTTTGCTAATTTTGATGTTTGTAAACTATTTTTTTTTACAACAGCTTTGTCCACAAAATTGTAAAATTTTTTTGACAATAAAGCATTTATTTATTTTATTTATTTATTTTATTTGGATAAAAGATGATACTATTTTCAGTTTTAAAAAAATCGGTAAATTTTCTTCATCCGAAAATTCCCTCGTTATGAATATTTTCTTTTATTAGGCATAATGAATAGGAGCCATTTTGTTCGATCATACTGGATTCCTACCAATATTTTATCAGTTTCTACCTATACCACACTTGATTTTTGGGCATAATTTAAAACAAATTCAAGTAGTTTTTACTTTACGCACACCGCCATTTGTTACGCCATTTCGAATACCTTCCATTTTATCCCCATATCACAAGTTTCCTGCAAAAATTGAAGACAATTAAATAAGATCTTGTAACGTTGTTTTTTTTTAATTATATTTGGCCGCCATCTTGACTTGATACCATAACTTTACCGTTTATCTTTGTATTACACTTAATGTTTGCGCAAAATTTTAAATTAATCAAAGGTCTTTTATTGTCCGAGTGTGTACTCTTATGCAGAGTGTGCTGTTTTTGAACAATGAAGTCCTAAAACTGTCCGTAAATATATTTCTGTCGACCGTTGCTACTTCAAATCGCTACATTTCTTACAACATTTTTATAACTATGACAACCAAGAACTCGATTTTCAGTGACAGGACAACGAGGCTGTGGTTATTGAATGTTACAGTTGCTTTGATATTTTTTGTGACACTGAATTTTTAAACCTAAAAGGATGTACCAAAAAAGTTAATATTTGATTCGTAAAATTTTCTCATCAAACTACCATTCGTACCATGAAAATATATCTATAATGTTTGACAAACTGCAGTTTAAAATTAATTAAACTGAAAAGCGCACTCGAACTATGAATTCAGGACGCAAATTTTTCAAAAATTATTGAGAATTTTTATTAAACTCGGTATAACACTATTGATAATAAGCAATCACACAACTTAATTACAAGCCTAAATAAAAAAATACTTGCTGATTTGAATTCCGCAAAGTACCATATCAATATTACCGAAGTCATAGTACCTTTTGCAAAGAAATGCCGACCGCTCAATCACAGACCCAGACAAATGGCTGAAAAACAGACCGTTACAGGTTTGAAATAAATTACAAATTTGCCGGTAATACCATGTCTTAGTGGGAGATAGAATTGCGAACAAAACGGCCATAAGGCCTACTCAAGCGGCATGGTCTAGTTCCACAGTTCGGCATAATGACAACATAGAAACCTCTGTACAGTTAGGTGAGCAATGTTTCTATTCAATTTACGATAGCTTGTGGCGAGTAATTGTTAGGTTTACGATAAAATGATCACGGATTATCTTTACTTGGTTTTTGTTATACACAGGGAAAGAAAACCGACTGAAGGTGTTTAAATACGGTTCTTTCCATGCAAAGTTTTTCAGGAATTTACATCGTGAACTTTTTCTTCATACTTTAAGTGCGGCAGACAGAGAGTTAAGAAGCGTATTTTAATTTGGAGTTAATAGTTTATAAGTTTTTTTTTCTATAAGTTTTTTTTTCTTTAACAGGTATTTTTTATAGAAGCCCAATCGCATTATTTAAGATCAAGGGTGGCCAACTACGAGAGAATGGCGGCCTTATTATAGGCTATATATCATAATCTGTGCATTGTGCAGCTTTAGAAAAAAGTATTTTCAAATTTGCAAAATGACTAATTGATATGCCAAAAACATAACAGTGGTAATTCTATGGTATCAGAAAGAGCAACTGGAGCTTATTCTCGATTTTAGCAAAAAAGTTATTTATTATAAAAAGTTTTGGTTACTCTAAAAATATCATTTATTTAAATAAAAACAAACAATATACAGAGATCAAAACAAAAACAGAAAAAAAATAATCTAAATTAAAGAGCATGGACCTTCAAGTCAAAAAGATATTTAATTGCTTTTGCAAGGGACGAAGATTTTGATAAAATTAATGGAGAATATTCGCTTACCTCGAAACTATACTTTACACAAAAAAGTATTAAACGACTTTTTGAGACCTATTCGGTTTTTCACAGATTTATATTTCACAATATTTTTCGCCTGTCTGAGTATTTTTTACGCATTTTATGTAATACATGAGCAACTGTATCTATTTAAAAATTAAGCTAACGACCCTTATACAGAGTTCGATACTTTTTGGAGGATCTGACAAAATTGGAGGTGTCTCTTGAAAACCGATTGCACAATTTTACAAGTGCTTACTGATCATAGCTAACTTAACTCGTTATTGAGCTACGGGCTTTTGAGATATGAAATAAAGTTATGTTTTTTTCAATGGGACACCCTGTATATTTATTTTTAGTCGATTGAAAATTAAATTACCTTTTCGATAATACTAAATACTTAGTGTTTGGTACCGTCAGAAATTTGCAAAATAATAATTTTTTAAATATAATCATCATTTTTTTTTCATTAGAATTTTCATGTGACTGCGGTAAACATACTAACAAAACTTTTTATTTATGTCTTTGGAGACGATTAATTAAATTTCATGTTTGATAACTACAAAAACCACTTGATAACATATCTGAAGATATTACACATAATTTTAACAAAACCTTTGATAAAATAATTCAACAAATCGAAAAATAAAACCTACCCTTTTCACTCAATTTTTGGGATTTTTAATTATTACCTTCCCTCCTTATGTCTATTTCATTTTCCCTAAAACTTATTTGAATTAATTTAAATGATAATAAGTACAATTTCTGCATCAAAATGGCTCTTTTTTAAAAACCATAAAATGTACAGAAAATACGTTCAAAGCCTGCTTAGAGTCGAATTGGCCATGGAGCTCACCAAGGGGCATTTAAACTTATTTATATGGAGTAGGCTTTGGAAACAATTGTTTGACGCCAGTTTTTCCAATATTTTTAAGTGACTGTAAAAAAATCTTAAGCATGGGTACTTCCAAAATCCAAGACCAAAGTCATATAGAAAGGAAAATAATAAAATAAAAGAAAAAAGATATTGAAGAAGGACAAATTTCGTTAGTATTGCTATGGGAAGATTCAAGCTATACATCCAGGGGAAGCAGAACGTAGTCGGCAATTTTGCTTATGGTGCCGGAAAGACACTAATTTCTTTAGTATAATAATATAGACACATGAAGTGCCCATATTTAGGGATGAAATATTCCATCGCCATAATAATTTCTATTGAGCTAATGAAATCTATACATCACCGTCGATCGAACATCAGGGGGTCGTCGTTTTGGATTTAATGTGTGGTGTGCCCTATATAATGCCCGAATATTGTGCTACAATTTTTTATGGAAATTTGACAGCTGATGAATTGAAATTCTGGAGAAAAATCTGATACCGAATATCCAAGGCATGAATAACAGTTACTTCCAACAAGATGGCGCTTCAAGTCATAATGCCCAAAAAGTTTCTAAATCGGCATTTTTCCAAATAGTGATGGAACACGGTAAATGACCACCTAAGTCGCCTGACCTTAGCCTATTAGATTTTAGAGTTTTTCAAAGAATATCATTTACGAAAATAAGAGCAATACTATTCAAGAATTAAAAACCGGTTTCAGGCGTACTTTGGGTAATGTGACGCGTTTACGTTACTTGGCGAATAATGGCCTCCAATTCGAAAATAGAGGTTGATACGTTAAACGTTTTGTTAGGTACTAGAATTATTATTGCTTTTGTATTTTAGGATTAATGGATTGGAGGTTTGTTGATATTATTGTTCATTGTTATTTATATTTATTATGTGTTGTGTGTAATGTTATGTTGTTATTTAGTTATGCATATGTTTAGTTTTGTGTAAATATTTTAAGTTTAATAAAGAATAACATCTAAAGCGTTAGACAAATTTACATAGTTGTTTTGTTTAAAACGCACTTATACGGAAGATATAAAAAAATAATTAAATTAAAAAAATTATTATTTTGCATAAACTCAGACACCAATTATTTGGTATGAAAAGTGGTTGAAAAGTTAATTTAATTTCTAAAATCGATTATGGAAAAAATATACAGGGTGTCCCATTGAAAAAACATAACTTTATGTCATATTTCAAAATCTGAAATATATAGAAAAAATTAAAGAATGCCACTGAATTCTAGGCAAAAAACTACATAAGTCTCAATTTACTTCTTTCTTTTATCACCAATAATAAACGAGATACAGGACCCTATCAAAAAAGGCCAATTTTCTAAAAACACCCCGTAGCTCAATAACGAATCAAGTTAGCCATGATCATTAAGCATGATTAAAATTCATTTGTAAATCGAGCTCGAAAATATTCAGTTTTTATGTAGCACCTACAGTTTTGCCAGAACCCCCGAAAATATCGAAAATGCGCCACCCTGTACATACACAGTAGGTTTATAAATTCTTGCAAAAAGTATTGAGATATTGATGTTAAAAAACTCTTCTGAGAAACTATAAAATAAAAGCGGTTTAACCTAGAGTAAAACGAACTCCAAATTCTTATCTTAGTTTTATATTATCTTTTTTCTGCTTTTCAAAAAAAAATTCGGTAAAATATTTAATGTCGTACTGAATGAAACAAAGTAAGATACGAATGTGATATTCGTTTCGAACCACTTAAACTTCACAGCCTCTTAAAGCTTTAAAATGTCAACTGTAAATATTTCAAAAACATTTGAACTTGAAGGCTATATGATATACCTTCAAAATTTTGCGCAGCGTTAATGGTTAATTGAATTAAAAAAATACCACCGATATTATAGCATCTAATCGGATGATCTTGTATATTTGGAACAAGTGTCAATTTAAGAACTGGCTTTCCGTGTTTTAAGACTTTGGTTAAATGATTACTTGGGATTCTATAAACTAAAGGATAGTTAGAGAATCTTTTGAAATACGAAAGAAATGCAGATTTCAGTCTACACTGATCTGATCTCGTGAAGCAAAATTCCCTGAAGATGCTTCCTGTAATTAAAGGCGATACGTCGGAAAGTTATTCCATTTTGACATGGTCTAATTTCAAGAACCGTGAATTCTTAACATTAAAATATGTACTTCCATAAATGATACGCAAATTACAATATAGGTAACTAAAGGATGAATGTCCAAATGTTAAAGTAGTATTTACTAGACAACAGGTTTTATTGTCCTTAAATTCTTCTATGAATCCAACAGAATATATTAAAAAAAAAACTAAAATGGATTATTTATAAATATCTCTCATTTTCTATTTCCAGTTTTCGCTTCCGAAATTCCTGCCTAAAAGTGAGTTCATAATCTTTTGACAGCACAAAGTCATGTATCAAACAGTTCTACCGATGTTTAGAATCAAAACCACAAGAAAAACGGTTTCTCTCGATAAGTGTCAATTGCAAAATACTTTATCAAGGATTGTAAGTGCCATTTCTGTTCTTGCGCATGCTTTATTAAATACATCTAGTATTTTTGTCGTAAAATGGCTTCCCTGTTTTTATAAGGCGTTAATGACGAATAAGCTTTATCCCTTCTCATAAATATACAGGGATCCCTAGACTCCGGTGGCAACCGGAAAACACTAAAAGCAGCACGGATCAAAACAGCCGCTGGCGCAATAATATCAAGAGAAATGCAAAAACAAGAATAGTTAAAAAGAGAGAAAGTAAAAGAATGAATAGGGCCTATACTCAACAATGGATGGACATAAAGTCTATTAAAATTCAAGATAAAGTGCATGTAAGCAAAAGTGATTGTGCGTGCAATATGCATTTAAATAAAGGCGGCCTATTATGATATCATTTTTAAGTTTTAAAGGCATATTGCACTCACAATAAATTTTGTTTACAGGCACTCTATCTTGAATTGAATCATATAGCTGGCCGCTAGGGGGTCTGCCACTACAAACTATATAGAAAAACGGTGTTTTTTAATAAGGCAGTGGTCTAGTTTCACAATTCTGAATAATAGCAACAGAGAAGTCTGTACAGTTAGGTGAGCAATGTTTCTATTCAATTTATGATGGCTTGTGGCGAATAATTGTTAGGTTTCCGATGAAACGAGCACGGATTATCTTTGCGGGGTTTTTATACCATACAACGACTACCAACATACCGAATGGAGAATATGGTTTTTTTCCGTATAAAGTTATCCACGGATTTTTGTCACGACCTTTTTCTTGACCTTTAACTACAGCAGATAATGAAATAAAAAAATTCTGTTACTATCTGTAATGAACGGGTATTTATTTCAATTTATTATCGTTTTAACAGCTATTTTTTATAGAAGTCCTGCATAATTACAGGGTAGCCAAACAAGAAAAAATACCGTTCATTTAGAAAAAAGGTTTTTAAGAAAATTAACCAGAAAAGTCGCTCAAAATTATTTTTGAAGTTTCCTTTTAGACGTTCTGACATTAATGGTAATATTTTATAACATATACTATACTAAGGACAATTGTTAATAAAATTAGTCAGAAAAATGGCTCAAAATTATTTTTGAAGTTTCCTTTTAGACGCTCTCACATTGATGAATTTTCAAACATATTTCAAATCTGCGCGAATTTTTTTAGGTAGCATATCTAAGTTCAATTGGTTTCCAAATTTTGACGTTTAAAGATTGGCGAAATCGGATTTTCACTAACAAGCTGGACTTATATCTGAGTTTAACAACATCCGCAGAAGGATTAAACAATAAATCAACCGATGAACATAGCAAATATAGAGGTTAATACGTTATTATAGACTTCTTAAAGGCTTCCGACACCGTAGAAACTTGGACAGTGCTAAACTCACTAAAATTGATTTTGATTGGCAGTAGGTATATTTATCTAATTAAAAATGTACGTTACATTTTATGATGAAATCGCTTTTCAAATTCAATTTCAAATTCCTAAATCCAAGCACAGTCCAAACTAAGAGTGAGAGTGTCTCCCAATTTAAGTGGTAGTAAATACGTCAAATGACTTGTTTGAGAAAGGAAATATGGGTAGAGCACTCGAGAAACACAAAGCGTAGCATGAAACGACCCAACATTCGATAGCAAAATTATTTCCTAAGACAAGCAGGAGCGAACTAAATGGCAATAGCTACAAACAAGGAAAGATGAACAAAAACAGGAAAGGTTTTTACTCAACAGCAGGTAGACATAGCCTTATTGTGATCCTAATATTGGTCGCCAGAAGAGGAATCACTAAAGGCCAACTTGATTAAAAGTATCGTTTCCTTGCCCACTGAAGTTATATCGAAAATATTAGCTAAAATGGACTGACTTGGAAATCTATGTAAACACAATAAGTTGATGAAAAAGTTTATTTAATTTTTTGAAAGAAACACTGTATATATTAAGTCTTTTTTATATTCATTATTGAATTCTAAAATACATTAAATTCTCTAAATCCAACAGTTTTTGAAATATTAGGCCTCGTATTTTCTGAGTAGACAATTTCGTAAAAGACGGCAGAAATGCAAATGTTTGACACTCTATAACTTTCACCAAAAGAGTGTGTAAAATTTAAAAATAAGTATGCAAAATTGGGCAAATCGAGTGGCATAGAAGTTTTTCGATTACGGGGGGAAAATGCAAACGCCGCACAACTTTCTCTAGGAGAGTGTGCAAAATTTAAAAACAAGTGTGCTAAATTAGATGAATCGATTGACATAAAAACATATAGATATTTTGAACGATCGAAGGGAACGGTGAAGTTTGCACCCCGTTTAAAAAACTGCTTTAGTTTCTCTTGTGTGTAAAATTTTATTTATTGTGTGCAAAATAAGGGTATATATATTTATGAATTAGAAAAGATGCGAAAGATGAATCCAACTCTGATGTTACCAACTATGAAAACGGAGCAATGATCCCGAAAAATTGCATGGCCCTGAACATTTCCTTTCCTTCATAATCAAGTCGTTTACACTTCCTTATTATGCACGACTCCCGATAACGACACGATTGGGCACAAACCAATTAAATTCTCACCTAAAGCGAATACGACCGGAATGATCTCGCATTCTTTTGAAGGTAAATCGGATAATATTACACATCGTACGTGTCGCTCGCGGGTCATTAATTTATGCGTCGACACGATTCTTTGCGGTTACAATCAGCTGAGCAGTAAATAAATAATGAACGTTCTTGTTTTGGACTAAATACGTGTTTGTTGGAATAATGTCACAGTTGCTGTGATAAGGATCTTCTTTGGAAAAAAACAATAAATTATTAGAAACACAAAAACCCGACAGCTCAGAACAAGTAAGTTAACATAGGAAAACACTTTACTTTATATAGGTACCCGGTATCCGGTATAAAACAATACATAAAAATAAAACTACATCTGGATTGTGTATGCCGAAAAAAGCTTGTACTCCGATGTCATATTTTCACCACTAACCCATTTATTATTTTAATTATATGTTCAATTAGTAAAAAAATTTGCATGAAATATATGTTAAAACTTACAAAATTTCTGGACACATGTATTACACACCATTAAAAAGTGAGAATATATTTGCAAATTTCTGGACACATGTATTAAAAAAGTCAAAGTGTTAATACGGCACACCATTAAAAAGTGATAATTCTCCTTCAAAATAAAAATGTGTGCCTTTTTTTAGATTTTACCCGATATCTTGACCTAAGACAAAACAAATAAAAATATTTTTTGTAGAAAAAAAAATCAGCCTGCCCAATCGTTTTTGTCCCAGGAGGTACAGATACGTGGGTACGAAGGGTCAAAATCGATCAAAAAGCTCGTGCATACTACATTTCAAAAATTAGCCTTAACATCAGTCAAGCTGAATATTGTACCAGTCTCTAGAAAAAACATAAATCTTTCTTCGATGCATTTATTTCTTTCACCCTAGTTCAAGCCGATTCGAGCGTTTAGATGATAGGGCTGGAAGTAAAATAACTGCTTATTAAATGCAGTACTTTAATGTTGGTAATGAAACCCTATCTTAAGTTGCCAACGTTTCGGAAAGTATATTTCTTTTCTCAAGTCATCATTCACAGATAATTATATTAATGAATTGTCTAGGTTTTTGAACTTTTACGACAGTTTTCAGTACAATAGAATACCTAATAGTATGAATCATATTTTGGATATAGTAATAAGTAATAAAAAATGTATGGTATCAAGGGCTGCCTATGGTTTGTTACCTGAGAACGGGCACCACCCAACCCTAGAAATAAATATTAATGTTAACGGTGGAAAGACTACTAATTTAAAAAGACAGTCAATTAAATACAATTTCAAAAAAGCTAATTTCAATTTACTCTATGATATGTTTCTTAATATGGTCTGGTTTCTTTTGGAGTCTTTTAATGATGTCAATGCTGAGGTTGATCTATTTTATAGTAAAATATATAATATATTTGAGATATGCGTACCCAAGGTTGAGACTGCTGGTAGGTCCTATCCGGTATGGTTCAATAAGGGCATAATTAGAGATTTAAAGAAAAAAGAAAATCTTAGAAATAAAATGAAAAAGAAAAGTAACCCAGATTAATTGCGGGAATTATCTACTCTAAGATCTAAAATAAAACAAAACATTTCTGATTCTCATAGAAACTATATCCTTAAAATGCTGCAGGACATCACACACGACCCTAAAGCATTCTGGAGCTTCATAAACTCTAAAAGGGGATCAAGCCATGTACTAAGCAAAATGTTTCTTAATGATGCACAGTACGATGATGGTAAACAAATATGTGTTGCTTTTGCTTAACATTTTACTGGAGTATATTCCTCAAATTACGATCTCAATTACAACATTATAGGAAATATATTTGTTGATCAGGTGTCGCTGTGTTCAATTGATGATAGCGTGGTTGCTGATGCCATCGGGAGGCTGAGGGTTGGTAAGGCAATTAGTCCAGATGGGGTACCATCTTATTTAATAAGAGCACTCATAGATGTATTTAGATATCCCTTGAGAATTATTTTCAATCTTAGCTTAAAAACTAGTGTGTTTCCTGATGAGTTGAAAAAGGTTAAAGTTTGTCCTATACATAAAAAAGGCTCTAGGAGCCATGTTACCAACTATAGACCAATTGCAGTACTTTCCTCGGCTGCCAAGGTTTTTGAATCAATCTTGAGCGAAACCATTTATACATCTGTGGCCCCAATACTCTGTGTTTGTCAACATGGGTTTTTAAAAGGTAAATCGACGGTCAATAATTTAATATGTGCTGCTAGCAACATATCGGAGGCCGTAAACAGGCGAAGCCAAATGGATGTAATCTACACAGACTTTGCTAAGGCCTCCGATGTGGTGTCGCACCCCATACTGACACTTGAAAAACAATTTAGCTTTCATTATAATTTGCTGCAACTAATCTCTTCTTACCTTAAAACTAGACAACTAGACAGATTATTTTGTTCCTTCATTGGGTGTTCCCCAGGGTTCTAAACTTGGCCCGCTAATCTTCCTCATGTTCATTAATGACATCACATTAACTATTGATGGCTTAGATACGAAAATAAAATTATTTGCGGACGATTTGAAACGTTATAGGGAAGTAAAAACAGTCGCCGACTGTACTGATATGCAACTAGTTGTAAATAAACTTTCCAGGTGGTCTCAGGATAATAAGTTATATTTCAATATTAGTAAATGTACAGTGCTAACATACACTAGGAAAAAGGAAAATGTCAAATTTGCCTATAATATAGGGGGAATAGAGCTGGCCAGGGTTGGAGAAACGAGAGATTTGGGCGTCACATTTGATAGTCAACTAACATTCAACAAACATGTAGAAATAATATGTAACAGAGCATCTCAATTGTATGGTTTTGTGGTTCGAAATACAAGAGCTTTCTCTGATGTTCGGTGTATCAGGACATTATATATATCTTTTGTGAGGTCTATACTGGAATATTGTAGTCAGGTCTGGAGTTCGTTTTACAACATAAATTATGAACTTTTACGTAACTATACCTGAGAGTACTTTGTAATGGGATATGTATCTGCTAAGTACTGAATAAATAAATAAATAAATAAATAAATAAGTACACACTTTTGTAAAAATAGTTTAAAAATATAATATATACATATAAAAGTTTACACAGTATGAGTTTAAAGCATATGACATGACATAAATAGTTTGAAACATGCGTAATTCATAAGTTCAACAAGAGACTCGCATTATTAAATAGATGTCGATAAGGTAGGTTATTTTTCTAATTAATCTTTTGACCAAAAAATAAAATGAAATATAAAATATGTTCCAAAGTATACAAAAAGAAAACAAGAACTTACATTTACAGAAGGTTCCACCAGTCACAACAAAATCATTATCGATATATAACTCTAGAAACATAATTTTGTTAGTAACTAGAAGTGCCTTATTTTGAAGGTTTACCAATGGACATCACATTTCAATTCGTTTGTTATGAATAGTCCTATACTCCATCATGACTAATTTACCCGCGTTTAGGACTAGTCCAATTTTAGTACACCACCGATTCATCAACTCAGTAGCATGATTGCAGAATCGAAAGTTACTTTCACTTAAAAACCGAATCAACATGGACGCATCATCCGCATATTGAATCACACTTTCATAATATCCACCATTTTCGCTAGAAAAACTCGCTAAATCGTTGCTAAAGATTAAATATAGAGGAGGAGACAAAACGCCTCCTTGAGGGACGCCATATGTGACAGCATTATTTTTTTATCTGAATTTCTGCTTTAATCCTTTTACATTCACTCCCTGTAATCAACATATTGTTTTCTGTTGGATAGATAACTGATAAACCACTCTAGAGCCACTCTTGTAATCCCATACGATTCTAATTTATTCACAAGAAGATTATGATTTATGACATCAAAAGCCTTGGACAGATCAAAATAAAGCCCAATGCAGAGTTTGAAATCAGACTCTGCTTTGAGTATTGCTCACACATATGTGGAGCAGCCTCTCCTTCAATCCTTAATATTTTTGACTCTATCAAGCTATTCGTCCGATTGATGATTCACAAAGAAGCTTGCATCACTAGAGCATCGTCGAATTGTGGGCGATCTGTCTCTGTTTCACAACTACTACCACGGTTCTGATAAAATATCATCCTTTATGCTCTTCTTAGTCACTCCTTTTAGGGAGCCACGAGCATCGACCCATATGCATCCCTTCACGGTCCAACTGCAAAGACCAAGGACCTCCCACTTTGCTCACTCTTTTATTCCGAAAGTGTCCAGATTATGGAATGTCTTTCCTTCTTCTCCTTACCTGCAAATCTTTAAATCCCACACATCCAGACTTTCTCTGCCCTTGTTTAAAGCAACCACGGTACCTCTTTAGTTAGACATTCGGCCTTCGTGGTCTTCTCATGGATAAAAAAAGGGTGTTACAAATTCGAGGTACGAGCACTGAGTTCTCGGAGACGGTAAGAGATACAAAGTCGGTTAAATAGGGGCAAAATTGCTTAGTTAAATGCCTATTAATATACCGCCTAATTTTTTTGATTTTCTTTGAAAAAATAATTATAAAGTCAGAAATCCGACGTTTCGTCTGCTGGCGACGATTATCAGATCGACTTTTTAAAATATGGATTTCAGCCTCCATCTGAATTTTGGAGATTAAATTGTTGTAGTTAATATAACCTAATTTTACACAAAATGTTCCATTTTCTACAACTTTTATACGCATACGTTATGTAGATAGTTTGTTTTATTTAACAATAGATGGATCGTCTATAATACAGAGTAATATCTGTCTTTGCTTTTACTGAAACTATATGTATAACTGCTTCTAGGAATTTTAAACCCGTTTCCTATTTCCTCGAACACAATAAATAAAAATCTATTGGTCCGTAATTAAGTTACGTCATTAAATATTTCATATGTTTTTAGACATTATTAGGACAGGCTAAATTATATATGCTCACATAGTAATTTAGTAGATTGTACTATTTGTTCTTCTAATGTCCCGTTATGTGGTTTGGCCTTTGAATTATGTATAACGCAGCTACATTTGAAACAAAACCTATGTATTTGGAGTTATTCGGCCACTGGCTTTTTAGAAATTCCGAAAACAACATGTGTTCCGTTTAGACACGTAAAATTAACTATTCGTTGAACAGAATGAATATTTCGCTTGCATTTATCCGTTTTAGTTTAAATCACATCTATTTATTTGAGTAGGTATTAAAAGTGTTTAAATTATTTTCCCCCGCCCCCCTAAGTAAACATATTTAACAACCGGGCAAATTAGGCGCAAAAACAAATGTAATAAAATTACGCATAGCATTGTATAATATCGTAAAGTTTGCTTTGTTTGTTAATAACAACTTTTTAAAAATAGCTTATTCTGTTACTCTGTAATAAAAAAACTTTTTTAAGAATATTATCAATAATGTAATTTCCATGGAATCGGCTCCAACGTGCGACGCGACGCGTCAAACGTTAAAATAAGTAGGCTGGGTCAGGTAAAACGACCGGCAGAACATCAAATAAATGCATGACGGTTTCATGGATATTGCGGAACATGAACATGAAAAAAAAAGTAACGAATAAAATAGCTAATAAAATGTTTAATTTTTGCCTAAAGTATTATTTGAACCATTATTGACCGAAACTATTTATTTTTAGGTAAGCCTGGGTGTGGGGACACTCTGTATGAATGAATAAGTAAGTAAAATAAAACTGGAGCTAATATTTAAGTAAACCATAAAAATATTTTTATAAAAAACGATGTAATTGAAACCTGAAGGTTGTCAGTATGTTTGATACTCGATTTGATTGTAATCTAGACAAAAAATAAATAAATAGTTATCTGCATAATTTTTTAAAGTTATAATTATAGCTAAACTTGATAAAACGTTCAGCAAAACATTTGAAAAAATCGAGGGGAAAATGTACAATATTTAAGAGAATATCAAAATAAATGTGTTTTTTGATAACATTTTAATGAATTAGTTTAAAATACGTTAAAAAAATTATACGAGTGCATCTCAATAATAATAAAACATTCATAACTTCTAATACAAAGAGTTTACATCCACACATGCCGTTCTCACTAGCCAAATTAATGGAATAATTTTAAAACCTAGCACCCTCCCCAGTTTTGTCACCCAAGGAATAACATAGCTTAAACCCAAAAACTCAGACACTAAGGACTCGTCAAATTATTGTCCTATTACCTGCCTTTTAAACCTAGATAAGATCTTTACAGCCACAATTACCAGAAGAATAGAACAACATCTAGAACACCAAAATTGAAGAGCAAAAATGGTGCAGGAAAAACAGCCAGGGATGCAATGAGCAGCTAATTATAGACAGCGTCATCGTGGATCAAACCAGGAAAAATCATAGAAACCTTCACACATACATAGATTATAAAAAAGCTTTTGATTCGATACCTCACATTTGGTTAACCAGAGCGTTAGAATTATACAAAGGCAATCAAAACCTCAGGCAATTTCTTACGCAAAACATGAGTACGTGGAAAACTAAAATCAACCTGAGAACACAAAACGAACACATCAAAACAGAAAAGATCTACATCAGACGAGGTATATTCCAGGAAATTCACTCAGTGCTTTGTGGTTCTGCCTCTGCCTCAATCCACTTTCAAACACACTGAATAACACAAACTTCGGATTCCACATTAAACGCCAACAAAATATTCTACACAAAATAAACCATCTCTTGTACATGGATGACATAAAATTATATGCAAGCACAAAGGCACAGTTAAATGAACTCCTTAAATCACAGGAACGTTTACTCTGGATAATAACATGGAATTTGGTATAAGCAAATGCAAGCTACTTCATATTAACAAGGGACAGTGGAAATACAACCCTACGACGGAAACAATCAACAATGAAACCATAGATAGGCTTCCATCAAAAGACGAAAGTTAACCACACTCATATCAAATCAGAGCTCAAGACGGAATTTAAGACCAGACCACAAAACTATTGAAAACGAAACTGAACTCCAGAAATCTAACGAAAGCTATTAACAGTTTCGACATACCTACATTCTTATGTATTCGGTATCATTAAATGGTCACATACAGACATAGAAAAGATTCACATTCTCATACGCTCTGAATTCACTAAACACAAGAAGTTACATCCTAACGCATGCAAGGAAAGACTCATCATCGAGAGAAAAGAAGGAAGGAGGGGAATTATAGATATACAGCCGCTAAATAAAAAACAAATTTACGAACCCAGACAATTCTTCCACAACAAACAAACTAACCTCCACAACGACCTGTCTAAAACGATCCACGCAGCAGACGCACACGGTCACATCCAATCACGACTAGAAAGGATGAACACCTGGTCTAAAAAAACACTTGACGGAAGACACAGATACCACATCAAGCAAAACCACATACATAAAAAGGTTTCATATAAGTGGTTACAAGAAGGGCAGCTGTTCTCCGAAACAGAAGGCTTCCTACTTGCCATCCAGGACAAAGTCACAGCAACCAGACACTACCAAAAGCACATCATCAAGGACACAACCATTGTTTTTCCATAAAATACAAATAAGTGGGAATTATAGCTCATTTTTAAGTGGCCTTATTTGGAAAACTATACATTTTAGACATAGGTTATGTTACACAAAAGTTGTCTCGAATCGTTAAGAGAGTTCAAAAAACATAAAACATACAGGGTGTTCCATTTAAAATAACGAAGTCGCGGTTATTTCCGGGAAAACCGGAAACTATATTCAATTGTATTTATGTTCAGAATATGCAACCCTATCAACACACCAAATTCCATATTTATATCTCTAGCCCTTGTCAAATGCCGCCCTGGGTAGTAGTTTCATTGTCTCCCGGAATATACATACATATACATATATATATATATATATATATATATATATATATATATATATATTTATTTATATATACACATATCACATACATACATAATTTATTTTAACGCAATTGAACATTTTTAGTTTTATATTTCAAATATTAAAGTCTACATAGAGTTTCAAAAATTGAACTAAATAAATAATTATTTTATCACAAAAGGTCACATGACATTTTTTGTTGGTATTTCCCACAGTATTTCTTTATAAGAAATGAGATCCTCGTACTTTCTTGAAGTCGGTTAAAAAGTAAAATGAAACATGAAAGATATAACATGCACTATAGTGATTTAAGAAATAGTATCAATTGAAGGAGTTTATAAAAAATATTAATAATGGACAATGGAGTTTTCACAATTTTTTGTTTCAAATTTATTTGTTATTTAAAATTAAGACAGTTTGAAACCCAAACAACAATTATTGTAATAGTGACTATATTTTGTTGTGTTAATACATTGTTTAGCTTTGTTAAAGTGACTGTTATTTCAGTAAATTTAACACATCATAAGCAGCTTTTTTCTGCTCAATACAACTAACTTGACAGTCAAAGGCTTAATGCGACCTCGAGGGCGACATATGCAACAACGGAATAAATAATTTTTCTAAATATCACATTTACAAAACCTAACCGGCGAAAGTTATTCTTGCAATTTTGTATAAACTTTTTAGAGAATTTTGAAATCAATAGTCATATTGGATATAGTATGAGAGAATTCAAAGACAAAACACCAAGAAATATTCCGAACATAATTGCAACTAAGGGAATATAGTGAAAATACTAGAAAATATTTTAAATATAAAGAAAATACGACAAAAAAATATGAAATGCATGAAAATACAAGAAAATACTTCAAAAATAGAGAAAATACAGAAAACAAAAAAATATTTACAGATTTTTTGTCAGTGGATTCCCCCTCGCAGAGACCTATACTGCTCACCCAAACCATCAGCAGCACTTGGATGAATACATGGACATCCTGAGATAACAACTAAATGCTTAGAAATTATCTAAAATGTTCAAATCGAAATAAACAAAATCATCTTTTAACAACAATCAAAAGTATTTTTACAGAGAGCTCGAAAATAAGGCACATAAGGGTGAAAATTAGCGATAACAACTAACGAGGTTAGACAGCTATATGAACCTCCAGAAAGTAGTCATTTTGGATATCTGCCATTTGGTCAGGTACTTTTTATAACTGAGAATTCCAAAGTTAAGTCACGGGCCGCCATTATCCAAATTTCTAATCCAAATTGGAAATTAAACTATAAGCTTCGTTGACGCACTATAATTTCAAAATACAGACCACACACCTTAAGTTTCGTTCACACACAAAACTAGTACATTCTAACCCGTAACCAATAAATTTAATTAAGCCCACACAAGGAAATGCTTAATCTGAAAAATAAACAGGAAGAGAGAAAGCCAACCAAGTTCATTATTAAGGTTACGATGTATCCCACTTACATCTCATCTACTTTTATTCGTGACTATTTATAAATAGGCATGTGCATTCAAGTTTCTGACCTGGGTCAACGAAAGCAAACATACTCGTATAGAAAAGCATAAATCAGTTGTTTCACTTAAATAAATAGAGTCCTAAAAGCCAAGTAAAAGCACATATACATATAAGAACATGAATTATTTTAAATAATGATTAAGGTCCTAAGTTCAGTCACGCATTGTCGGTTTCTTGTATGCATTTTTAAGAACCACTTTAAAATCACTGGTTCTCTGGTAATTACGAACAAATACATTAATTTTGAATTTTTAAGAAAATGGTGGAGTAAGAAGTTTATAAATTATAAACATACAGTGTGGTCCAAGAAGTGTGCAACATATGAGAAACTTTATTTTTTAATTCTGTGAAAATTTTATTCTTTATAAAAGTTAGTGCATCGAAAAGTACTGTACTGGCAGTAAACAGTTTTAGCAAAAGTCAACGAGTATACGGGGTAGGCAAATAAATGTGAACACTGATCAAGGGTAAACTACTCTTAATTTTAAAAATATGGCAAAATGTTATTGAGAAAAGTTGTTTAGAATTAAAACATGTGTCCAAATCTGAATCATAGTAACCTAATTAAAAAAAAAATTAAATATCCCTCCGTATTATTACTGTGTTGCCCAATAAACGAAAATATACATTAAATATAAGAAAGATCAAGTAACCTTAGACACAGAAAATAGATTAAATTAATGTAACTTATTTAAACTTAATATTTTTAATAACAACAAATAAATTTGTGTTTTACAAGGGCATTTATTTAAATTTCAGAAATTTGGATATAATAATTGTCATAGAAAGTTAAATGTCTAATCAAGTAGCATTTATACAGAAAAACTTACATCTCAACCCAAAATATTAGTATTTTAATGTTTTTATTTCTTTGTTCAGAATAGCTCTAATAACGTACATGTATGAACTTATTCTTATTATCACGTTTTGATGGTAGTAGGCTGAGCAAAAATAGGAGGCTGTAATTTCATATCTCAACGCAAGTTTTGACTTTAAACAACTTTTCTCAAGAAGACTTAGCCTTGGATTTAGCCATATTTTTAAAATTAAGTCTATATTGGTCTTGACTCGGGTCTTGATCAGTTTTCATATTTTTTTACATACTGTATAATTTTTTACTTTGGACTAAAACTAACAGTATTTTTTGATGCATCAAATTTTATAAAAAATAAAATTTTCTGAGAAATCAAAAATAAAGAAGTTTCCCATATGTTGCACAATGCATACTTCTTGGACCACACTGTATAGAAAATCAAAAGAATGTATCTTGTGCCAATAAAAATCCTGCTTTTTTATGTCGACAGTGGGGGGTATCTACAATAAAAATTAGAGAATCACAAAAGGTAAACTAAAAATTATTTCAGACAAATATTACCTGGTTTCTGTTTTAATTTTAAATTACTTTGTTTTTCTTTTATATACAGGGTATTGCATTTTTGCTGTGCTGTTATGAACTTTCTTATATTACATTGGACGCTCTATCTACTTATACAGAGATATAAAAGATAGAGAAATAATTTTAAACAAATATTACTTGATTTCTACTGTAATTTAAAATTAGTTTATTTTTACTTATACAGGGCGTTATATTCTTCCTTGGCTAATATGAACGTTCTTATATTATATTGGGGCTTGTACATGGTGTTAGGGGTTTGACTATAAATATTTTGGCTCAAGTTTCGTTTACCTGAAATTGGTTATAAGGAAAGTATCTAGTTTTACATATTCTAGGAGCTTTTCTAAATAACGGAAAATAAGAATTTTGCTGCGGAAATGCGTCATTTCCGTTCTGCACAGTTTAGTATACCTGAAATCAGTTACATGAAAACTTTGCATTGCATTTCATCCCAAACTCTTTCCCAAGCACGAAAATGTTAAAATGTGTCTGCGGAAATTTGTCATTTTCATTTTCTGCGGAAATTTTGTATAGTTTAGAATATCTAAAATCAGTTACACAAAAAAAAAACTTTGATTTACATTCTAAATTCTTCTACATTTTTTAAGCAACGAAAACGAAGGCATGATTGCGGATGGAGGCAAAATAATCGATGGCATTATTGCGGAATGCTCGTATATATTTGTTCGATTGCCTGACTCAAGAAAGGATCATCCTTCTTTGTTTATATTCCTTGAAGTTCTCAAAGATATGCAGGCAGATACTTATATGAAACTTCGTGACTCAGACAAATTATTGAGATTATCTAAAAAAAATTTCGGGCTGTCACGTATACGGGTATAAAATGTCGCTGACAATACGATGCGTTCAGCCGTTATTTTTACATTCCGCAATCGTGCCCTCACTTCATTTTGTGAAAAACTGAATACTAATGTTTCGTCCGCAATCGTGCCGCGCCCTGGAAAAGCGCTCAAAATTTCCGTGAAAAATGTAAATGACAGATTTCCGCAGACAAATTTTTACATTTTCATCTTGAGGAAAAAGTTTAGAATATAAATCAAAGCTTCTTTTTTATGTAACTGATTTCAGGTAAACTAAACTATACAAAATTTTGTCGGAAAATTAAAACGACAAATTTCCGCAGTAACATTTTGGCATTTTGGTGCTTGGGAAAGCATTTGGGATGAGATGCCAAGCAAAGTTTTCATGTAACTGATTTCAGGTATACTAAACTGTGTATGAAAATGAAAATAACGCGTTTCTGCAATAAATTTTTTCATTTCCGTTGTTAAGAAACACTTCTAGAAAAGATTTCTTTTCCCTTTAAAGTATTTCTACCCCACCCAGCACCCCCTATTCGCTCCAAGATCCCGCAAGCTTCTAAATTAAAAAAAAAAAGGGGTGTACAATGGAAATGACGCATTTCCGCAGGAAAATTTTTCATTTCCGTTGTTAAGAAGGGCTTCTAGAAGGCAATCAAATATTTTTTTTCCAAATAACCCATTTCAGGTAAACAAAACTTGCCCCGTTTTTGAGATATCAACAGTTTAAAATCTTGTATTTTAAAGGTTTAAATTACTTTCTTAATAACATGGCAACACTGATATTCAATTATACGAGATTACTCTAACCTTTTCAGCTGTGCTGGTCAACAACCTGGAACTTCCCTCATTATGAATCTTTGTTTTTATTAGAAATAATGAAGCGTAAATCAATTTAGTTTAGTACATACTCAGTACCGGGTGTTACAAATTCGATGCTCATCATTGGGATCTTCTAAACCGTAAGAGCTAGATGGGTAGTTTAAATTTGGCAAAGTTGCGCATTTTAGAGCCCAATCGAATGCCGCTGAGAAAATAAAAATATTCCGAACCATTTCGAAGAAATCCGAAAAAAACCGAAATTGACGATTTTTGAATGTATTTTTTTGCGACTTTATTTTGGCAGATAAAAAAAAACTAAGACTTATTGTAGTTTTTTCTCCTGTACAAAATGGCGTTGTCAGATTTTTAATCCGACGTTTCGTCCTTCGTGGCCTATCATCAACTTTCTAAATTTAAATACGGACCTGGATTTTTTTTTTACTTTTTTAAAAGCATTTTTAATTCTGATTAAAATGATATGTAACACGTGTGTGAAATAGTTTTGGATAGTGGAAAAAAAGCTAATTAATAATATAAAATAAGGTGGCCATGGATTTCTGACATTTATGATTCTTATTTTTCTTGCGCTTGGAAACCATTTTCAAATATTATCAATAATTTAATAATTTTATTAAAAAGTCTACTTTTTAAAAGAAAAATGATATTTTCAAATTCAGATAAATGTGATATGCTTCGTATTTACTACCTTGAGAATCGAAACAGCATAGCCGCAAGTGAAAGATATTTGATTGAGTACCCCGAACGGCCCCAGCCGCATTATACAATTTTTAACAGAATTGAAAGGCAATTACGACATGAAGGAAATTTTGCTAAGAAAAGAAATAATTATGGATTGCGGACTACTGAAGAAGAAGTAAACGCTGTGTTAAATTCTGTAAGTTTATTATCCTGGAACGGCAATGTTCGCAATGAATTCAAGCAAAAGATACCTATTCGTTTACAACAATGGCTAGCTTTAATTTTGATTGATTTGATTAATTTGATTCTAGGTTAATGAAAATCCAAGAATTTCGACCAGGCAGATTGGCAGGGATTTAAATAATATGCCCCACGTGAAAGTGTGGAGAACATTAAAAGCCGCCCATTATATAGGCCCTTTAAAATCCACACAAGTCAGTTTTTGATGCCCGGTGATCCAGAAAGGCGACTAAATTTTTGTAATTGGCTTAATTTGGCATTGCAAGAAGATCCGGATATTACAAACAAGATCATTTGGACTGACGAATCCTCATTTAGCTCGTGTGGAATGTTTAATATACACAACGAGCATGTGTGGTCTATCAATAATCCTCGCGAGAACATACCAATCCGGGGCCAAGGTAGAAACTCTATTAATGTATGGAGTGGACTGTGTCGGAACAGACTGTTAGGGCCCATTTTGTTTGAAGGAGCCCTAACAGGTCAGCGCTACCTGGAGATGCTCACAGGTCCTATATTAGACTTTCTTGACGACTACCCGTTTAATGAACTGCAGCAGCTGTGGTGGCAACAAGACGGAGCTCCAGCTCATAACGCGGGTATCGTCACCAATTACCTAAATACAGTTTTCCCTGAAAAATGGATAGGTAATAGAGGAGTTGTTTTATGGCCAGCGAGAAGCCCGGACTTGGCTCCCCATGACTTTTTTCTGTGGGGTCATCTAAAAGACTTGGTTTATAAAACTCCACCAAACGACATTAATCTTTTAAGACAATCGTTAGAACGCACAATGGAGAGAGTGCCAGGCCGCATGATCCAGCGAGCTATAAATAAAGTTCCTGCGCGCATTCAAATGTGCATCCAACAACAAGGAAATTTGTTTGAACACCTCATTTAAATCATTATTTTTATTTATTAACATAAAATAAATTGTTACTATTAGACTTTTGTTACTATTTTATTTTAAAAATAGGTAATTTTTTTCTTTGTTACTATTTTTTTTATAAAGTAAACTAGATTAACAATACTATAAAATTATTAAATTTAATGAAATACTTGAGAAAAATCCATGGCCACCTTATTTTATATTATTAATTAGCTTTTTTTCCACTATCTAAAACTATTTCACACACGTGTTACATATCATTTTAATCAGAATTAAAAATGCTTTTAAAAAAGTAAAAAAAAAATCCAGGTCCGTATTTAAATTTAGAAAGTTGATGATGGGCCACGAAGGACGAAACGTCGGATTAAAAATCTGACAACGCCATTTTGTAGAGGAGAAAAAACTACAATAAGAATGTGGTCTTAGTTTTTTTTTATCTGCCAAAATAAAAGTCGCAAAAAAATAAATTCAAAAATCGTCAATTTCGGTTTTTTTCGGATTTCTTCGAAATGGTTCGGAATATTTTTATTTTCTCAGCGGCATTCGATTGGGCTCTAAAATGCGCAACTTTGCCAAATTTAAACTACCCATCTAGCTCTTACGGTTTAGAAGATCCCCATGATGAGCATCGAATTTGAAACACCCAGTACATACACACACATTTGATGTTTGGGGCATAATTTAAAATAAATTCAATAAGTAGTTTTTACATCCATTTTGTTACGTATATTTAATTCGTCATAGTTTATCCCTATATCAAATTAAAATTTTCTGCAAAATCTAAAGTGATTTTTAAAATTGTTATTTGGCCGCCATTTTGTTTAACCACCATAAATTCATACCACAACTTTACCATTTTATCTATATATCACACTTAAGTCTAAGTTTATTCGAATTTATTCAGGCTGATTTTTTAAATATTTTGTTTGGTCCAGTTCATTCCTATGTAACACTTGATTTTAGTGAAAAAATTAAGGTACATTGAATAATTAGTTCTTTAGTAATAATTTTCGTGTCAATAGACCGCCATCTTATTTCGGCATATTCGAATTTTACCAAAATATTACCAGAGCATCCCCATTGACCCTTAATTTGAGTGACAGACATACCGACAGAATTGATAAACATATTTCTTATCATCTAAGGAGGCTAAAACTTGAAGAGATGTAAAACCTGAGAGAGTGTTTTATTTCACGATTACGAACATTTTATTTGGCTGCCATTTTATTCCGCCATCTTGAATGAATAGCACAATTTTATCTCTTATTACAATCTCTATATCACAATTAGTTATGGCAGAAAATTTGAAATCATTTCATTAAGTAGTTTGATCAGGCTGAATTTTTAAATTTTTCACTAAGACACCATTTTGTTCCACCATATTGGATTCGTATCAAAATTTTACCAGTCGATTCTTATATAATACTTGTTTTTTTTTTTAATTTGAGATAAATTGAATAAGCACTTTCTTAGTAATAATTTTTTTAACATTTCACTAGGCCGCCATTTTGTTTCGCCTTACTGGATTTTTACCAAAATGTTAGCAGTTCATTCCCATATCGTCCTTAATTTTTGACCAAAATTTGAAGTCAATCGGGTAAGTAGTTTTTTAGCTATGCCGCGAACAGACAGATCGACAGACAGACGGAACCGAGAAAACAAGTTTTTTGGCATCTAGGGACCCAAAATATAGAGATCTGAGAAATCTCGAAAGGTGACTTTTTCACAATTACGATATTTCCCTTCCCAAAGGGAAGTACAAACCGGTAGATCTGAGACAGATATAATTAATTTACATTGATTATTTATTTGGAACATATGAATTAATTGTTTAATAAAAAAGGATATAGGTTTACCTTAGTAATTTTTGAGATTATTATTTATTTGCACAATTTTAACTGCACAACCCTAATTTAGTTTATGTAGTATACTGATATATTATATAATAAAGGGATTCCGTTCAACGTAAACAACTGATGAGTCAGTTGTTATACGGCGGGCGATTAAACAGCAGTATTTTGTGTGTTCTGATTTATAACAACCCTACATTGGCGACGAGAATAAAAATATTGTGATTTGTGAATAATAGTGGATAGGAAAAGTATTAATTGTTGCTAATAGGGAATATTTACAAAATGTAAGTATCAGTATTTGATTGAAGACGTAAATATAAGGTCGTACAGTTGAGTATAGGAACATAGATACCCAGTGTAATCTAATTTAAATTGCATTGACCAAATTAAGTAACACATATTAAAATTAAATAAAATTAAATACAAAATAGAGAAACAAAGAAGAAGAATTGTTTAGTTTATTTTGGTATATTTAATTAAAATTTTAAAATTGAAATTACATAAAGCTAAATAAGAATGTTGTAGGACACAAATGTATAAACTTTATAAAGTTTATTAATAACATTTAAGCACTACAACACACTAACAACAAATTTAAATATAATAATTTCTAGATAAGTATTATTATATTAAGTAATGTATATTATTATATAATTATTGGATAATAAACGTTAATCAGTAAAAAATTTGCTGGAAATAGTGGTCACAGACCCGAACAATATGTTCAAAATGGACTATAGGTCTAGACAAAAACTTTAACAGACGAATTGTCTGAGTGTTGGTCACAGACCTGAACTAAATAACGTTCAAAATGGGCTATAAGCCTAGACAAAAGCTTAAATAGACAAATATCGTCTGAGTGGTCACAGACCCAAACTAAAAGTTCAAAATGGGCTATAAGCCTAGGGAAAAACAACAGACGAGTTATCCGAGTGGTCACAGACCTGAACTAAATATCGTTCAAAATGGGCTATAAGCCTAGACAAAAGCTTAAACAAGCTTAAACAAACCGAAGCCAATGCGTTTAAATTTGATCTTACACTGAGCAATATTAAAATCAGTACTAGTAGTGGTAAAATCCTACTCAGCCTTATTTTTATTAATAAGTTAAACCTATTTATAATAATAAATAAGGTTAATTATTATTATTTATAATCATAATAAATAATAATTGCCATTTTAGAGAAATGCTTCAGACTACCCCATTGGATGTAGAAGGAGATGTCCGGTCATTAGACCTACGTTGGGAAAAATGGAAGAGAGCATTTTCACTGTTTGTAGAAGCGAGTGGAATTGAGGACTCATCAAAGAAACGAGCAACTTTATTGCACCTGGGAGGTTTAGGCCTTCAAGAGATATTTTATAATTTACCAGGGGCTAATATTTCAAACGAAGGAGATGTTGATGTTTATAACGTAGCCATTGCCAAGCTTGATGAGTATTTTTCTCCGAAACATAGCAAAATCTACCAGAGACATATCTTTAGGCTGATGAAACAAGAAGAAAATGAAAGTTTTGGGAAATTCCTACTAACGCTGCGGACGCAAGCAGAAAAATGTAAATTTGTCAACGCTGAAGAAAATTTAATCGATCAGATAGTAGAAAAAGGTAACAGTATAGAACTTCGCAAGAAAATTCTGTCGGCCGGTGACTCGATAACGCTAGAACAAGTAATTATAGACGCCACATCCCTAGAGACTGTAAACCAAGAGCTAGGGGGTTTCCATAGACAACTTCGGAGCCGTCACATCTTCAGGTAGCAAATTTATCAATTCGATACATCATAAACAAGGAAAGAAAACTAAACAGATATGCACCAGGTGCGGTAGTCAATATCATTTAGCTCAAAGTGCAAACTGTCCAGCTAGGCACCTAAATAACAAATGCCACATACCTGGACATTTTGCAGAATTTTGTAGAAGTAGAACAGAGAGAAAACCCAAAGCTTTTAAAAGGTATCCAAAAGAAAGAACTACTTTCTCCCGTAAATATTCTAAAAATAAAAATAATTCAGGGGTTAATGCAATAGAGGAAGACTCTAATTCGGATAATGATGTTAGCTATGTTTTTCATATTGACCAGGATGAAAAAATCACGTGTTTAATAGGGGTTAAAAATCGATATGCTAATAGATTCAGGTAGCAAAAGCAACCTCATAACAGACAAAACCTGGGAATACTTAAAAACTCAAAAAATTAAAGTAACTAACCAAATAAAGAATCCAAATAAAACATTTATGGCATACGGGAGCAAAGTACCTCTAACAATCTTGGGTTCCTTTGAGGCCGAAATTTCCGTAAACAGTAAAACCGAAACGGACATATTTTATGTAATAAAAGATGGCACAAATAATTTATTAGGCAAAAATACCTCACAAGCTTTGGGTATTCTAAAAATCGGACTCGAAAATATTAATAATAATACCTCAATTTTTCCTAAATTTAAGAACATTGTTGTCGATATCCCGATTGATGAAACAGTGAAACCTGTATGTCAGCCTTACAGGAGAATTCCTATTCCCCTAGAAAATAAAGTTAACTCAAAACTAAATGATCTACTCACATCTGACATAATCGAAGAGGTTCCTGGTCCATCAAGATGGGTTTCACCTATGGTACCTGTCCTTAAAAGTAATGGCGAAGTAAGGATTTGCGTAGATATGCGAGCGGCTAACAAAGCCATATTAAGAGAACACCATCCATTACCTACCATGAATGAACTTCTACCAAGGTTTAAAGACGCTAAAATGTTTTCTAGATTAGACATCGAATCCTTATGAAATGCGTGGGCACCGTCAATTTTATTGACGATATTCTAATATTTGGTTGCAATGAAGAAGATCATACTAAAAAACTAAAAAATGTCCTAAATGTACTGAAATCTAATAACGTATGTTTGAACAAGGAAAAATGTATATACGGCATTACAAAAGTTACATTCTTGGGACATACTCTATCAATGGAAGGCATAAAACCATTAGAAAGCTACGTGGGTGTTATAAAAACATTTAGGGCCCCTAAAACTTTGGATGAAGTTCAAAGCTTTTTAGGTTTAGTTAATTATATAGGTAAATGGATAGCAAATCTAGCGACGCTAACTGAACCAATTCGGCAAATACTGAAACTAAAATTGGGCAAACACGCTAATATAGAAAAATATTGGCGATCGGAACAAGAATCATTTTTTCAAAAAATAAAGACAACTTGTCCAAAATACGATCACTAGGATATTATAATCCTTCAGATCGAACATGCGTAATTGCAGATGCTAGTCCAGTAGCGTTAGGCTGCATACTCATCCAAATAAACCACAAAGGTCCTAGGGTTATTGCTTTTGGTAACAAATGCTTAACCAATTGCGAAAGAAGGTACTGCCAAACGGAAAAGGAGGCTTTGGCTTTGGTCTGGGCAGTTGAACATTTTCAAATGTATCTTTATGGTTTAAAAGAGTTCGAGCTTATAACTGACCACAAGCCGCTCGAGGTAATATTCGGACCAAAGTCAAAGCCCAATATTAGAATAGAAAGGTGGATTTTACGCCTTCAGGCCTATAATTTTAAAGTGGTGTATAGACCAGGTAACACTAACATTGCAGATCCTTTAAGCAGATTATGCCCTACTGTTAACTCTATCCAGTTTGATGAAGAAACAATACAATATTTAGTGGAATTGGCAAGACCGGTAGCAGTATTATTGACGGATATCAAACATCATTCTGAAATTGACGAAGAGTTTATTAAAGTAAAAAAGGGACTTTCTGAAAACCAGTGGGATAAAACGATAAATACATATCAAATATTCCAGTCGGAACTATGTTTTCACGATGGAATACTATTACGTGGCAAAATTGTGATACCAGCCAAATTAAAAAAAAGTCCTACTGGCGGCTCATGAGGGACACCCTGGAATCTCGGCAATGAAAGGACGCCTTAGAACAAAGGTATGGTGGCCCAAAATTGACAGCGAAGCCGAAAAATTGGTTAGGACGTGCAAAGGATGTATCCTGGTATCGGTACCCACAGGTCCGGCACCTATGAAACGCCGCGAATTACCGAATAAACCTTGGATAGACGTGGCAATAGACTATCTTGGTCCTTTGCCAAGTGGTGACTACCTATTGGTGATAATAGACTATTACAGTAGATATAAGGAAATTAAATTTACCAAAGACATAACAGCAAAAAAATCAATCAATTTGCTTCAGGAGATATTTTCTAGAACGGGCTATCCAACCAGTATTACAGAAGAATTTAAAGCGTTTTGCAAAACCCACGCCATAAGATTATTTCATACCATACCGTACTGGCCGCAACAAAACGGTGAAGTCGAAAGACAGAACCGTGATATCCTAAAACGAATTAAAATAAGTAATGCTTTAAAACAGGACTGGAAAAAAGAAATTTTAGATTATTTAGTTATGTACAATAGTACTCCACATTCTGTTACCGGGAAAACGCAAGAACTTTTCTATGGAAGAGAATTTAGAGATAAAATTCCAAGCGTATCAGATTTAGGAAATAAAGACATAGCGCCAACAGAAGTTGGTGATAGAGATAAAGTAGAAAAAGCAAAAAGCAAAGAATATAGCGACAAGAAAAGGAAAGCTCAAGACGATAATCTACAAGAAGGCGATAAAGTCTACGTAAAAGACCTACACAAGGAGAATAAAACATGCCCAAACTTTTCCCCTGTACCTCATACTGTCATTAACAAAAACGGTGCAGATGTCAATATTAGAAACGATAACACTGGCCAAGAACAGAGACGAAACGTTGTCCATCTGAAGAAAGTTGAGGGAGAATGGACAGTATTATCCAAAGACATGACTGAACAAGATAGTAATTTTAATTTTGTATCGAGCACATCAGGTATTTCTTGTATTATTACACAATGCAATTATTGCTTTATTATTTCGCTTATTGTTTAGGTTAGATTTATTATTAGGTTATAAATAATGTTACTTATTTAGGTATTTTAGGTTATAGTAAGATAGGCATTAATTACGCATACGTTAAAGCTCTGTTATTCGTTATTGTTAATATTTAAGTCTCATAATTACTATTGTATCTAAGCCGTAAGAAAAGGGAGAGATGTAGTATACTGATATATTATATAATAAAGGGATTCCGTTCAACGTAAACAACTGATGAGTCAGTTGTTATACGGCGGGCGATTAAACAGCAGTATTTTGTGTGTTCTGATTTATAACAACCCTACAGTTTATATTTTCCAAAAAATAATAAAAAACATCAACTTACCAGGCACTTTAATTAATTAGAACTAGATAGGTAATTCACACAGTAGGGAAACTATTCGAAAAACTTAAATTCAACATCACAACAGGGTTTTCCATCACTTGAATTGAAATATGTAAATTTGTCTCTGAGGTCCATGATTTATTATGAATGTTTACACTCCCCATATCCCGCACTATTTGGAAAAACGAAAACAAATTTGTGACATTCGAATGCCGGGAAAGATACCCTTATCTTTACACGGTATTCTTGGGACTTTCAGTGAGCATTCTGTCTACATTCTCCATAAATAACATGTTTGCATATTCATTATTTGTATACATTTTTTTTTAGAATCGACACCATTGTTCGATCGGTATGGAATTATCATCTTACATTACAAAAAAATTAAGCTAAATGCTGCGTTTTCGAATTGTTATGTTGGTAGAGCCCAGCTGTTTATCAGCGAGGTTGTCGTTTTTATGTAGTATGAATTTTTAAGGTAAAATCAAATGGAAGATCAGTTTTTTATTCTCTAAATTTCGATTGTTGGAATATTTTTCTAAGAAAAAACTGTAGGGATTTTGTTAAAAATGATATAAATAATTGTTTTACAAAATAAAATTAATAGAAGTAGATATTTAACGCTTTGGTTAAAAGTAAATAAAAGAAATACAATTTTAAGGCCATTTTTCTCAAGGGTTATACTACCTCTCGAGATTTTTTCAGATCTCTACGTTTCAAGGTCCCTAGATGCCGAAAACCATGTTTTCTCGATTCCGTCGGTCTGTTGATCTATTTGTCTGTTCGCAGCATAGTCAAATAACTAATTACCTAATTGACTTCAAATTATGGCCACATACGACAAAACAAAATGGCGGCCTAATGAAATATTAAAATAAATATTATCAAAAAAAAATGTATCCACTTTACCTCAAATTTTGCACAAAAATCATATATTAAGTAGGAATATCCTGTTAAAATTTTGAACAAATGCAAGATGAAGAAACAAAATGAAGACTTAATAAAATATTTAAAAATTCAGCCTGAAAAACCAATTAATAAATTGATTTCAAATTTTTTGCGAGAATTAATTGATGTATAGAGATGAACTGCAAAATTGTGGTACGAAATCAAGATGGCAGAACAAAATGGCGCCCGAATCAAATTTTTGCATCGTGAAGAAACGTTTACATTCTGTTTTAGTGTCCCTAGATGCAAAAATATGCTTTCTCAATTCCGTCAGTCAGCCTGTCGGTTCGCGGCGTCTAACTAAAAAACTACTTACCCGATTGGCTTGACAAATTTTGATCAAATATTAAGGGTCATATGGGGATAACCTGATGATATTTTGGTAGAAATTTAATGCGGCGAAACCAAATAGCTGCTTAGTGAAATGTTAAAAAAGAACTAATTACCCAATTTACCTCAAATTTTCCGCAAAAATCAAGTGTTACGTAGGAATGAAGTGGTAACATTTTGGTACGAGGTTAACATTATTTATAGAAGGTATGAATAGTAACAGGTTGCGTATTTAATGCCACTAAACACCATACAAGAGCTGCGTCAAAGGATAACTCATTATTATAATCAACTAAATCAATATTATATTTTGGATGTTATGCAACAACGCAGAAGACACGAATCAGTAAATGAAAACCTGTACTAAACACTCCATCGTAAGATACGCCGAAAGATCAAAGAGTCAAAAGAAAAATGGCTTAATGATGAATGTCAGGAAATTGAGGATGTACAGAAAAAAACATGACTTATTTAACCTCCATAAGAAGATCAAAAAGACTATGGGAACAACTAAAAAACGGCACAATGGAATACTATGTAGTGAAGATGGTCGAGTCATAACAGAGATAAAAGAGATTCTGACTACATGGAAAACGTATGTCCGGGATCTTTTCAATGATGACAGATTGAGCATGCATTTCAAGCCGCAGATACAGGTCCACCAATCTTGAGGGAGGTATTGCAGACCATAAGACAGGCGAACACCGGCAAGAATGCAGGACCAGATCAAATTTATGTAGATCTCCTCAAATTGGCTGAAGAAGATAACGCCAGAATTATCACAGAGTTGTTTAATAATATCTATAATTCTCGAAAAATGCCAAAGGATTGGTTAAGATCGACATTCATTATTCTGCCAAAAAAGTGCTACGCAAAACGTTGTGCAGAATACCACACTATAAGTCTAATGATCCATATACTGAAACTGTTCCTCAAGGTCATTCGCAACAGAATTTATAAAAAGTGCGAAGAAAACCTTTCTGACACGCAGTTTGGGTTTAGGAATTGCCTTGGAACAAGAGATGCTCTTTTAAGTATGCAAGTTCTAACCCAGCGTGTCTGGACATGAATAAGTCGGTGTATATGTGCTTCATAGATCATGAGAAGGCCTTTGATAAAGTCCAACATACAAAACTGATGGAGATATTGCTGGTTTGGATCAACTCGATACAAAAATTATAGCTAATCTATATTGGAATCAGAACGCTTCTGTTCAAAGAGGAGATAACCTAACAAAAAAAGTGGCAATTCTAAATGATGTTAGACAGGGATGTGTATTGTCACCACTGCCTTTTAATATTTATGCCGAATATATTCTATCGGAGGCCTTGACTGATGAAGAAGCAATTTGTGCAAACGGACTATCAATAAATAATATCCGATACGCTGATGACACTGTTTTACTTAGCAGCTCCCTAGAAGATCTCCAGTGGTTGTTGACACGAGTGCACGAAGCCAGTAGCAATTATAACCTTAAAATAAACATAAAGAAAACCATATTCATGATAGTCAGCAAAGAAGCAATCGATAATAATATCCAGATTACCCTGGGAAATGAGAACATTGAAAGAATTACCCGATACACTTATCTTGGACACTGCTTGAACTCGAAATGGAATATTGGACAGGAATTTAACAAGTGCTATATTTTTCCTATCTTGCTTTATATTATGGAGGGGTGGACATTGTTAACATGTTAACAGCGTTACACTTTGCGTATGAGCCGCGCTGGTCCCATGGGACCAGCGTTATATTTTTACTCCGCCAGGTCGCTGGCTTTATTTTAGGTATGAATTATAGGCACTTGGGACCAGCACGGCCCAGCAAAATATTAAGACACTATGGGTTCGAGGTTTTGATATTTTCTTGTTGGTGTGGTCCAGGTTATTCAAAAAACGGGCGTGAAAGGATACAAAAATTAGATTTGAGCTAAACAAATCTTTATTTTCAAATGGAAAATGACAAAAAATACAGGAGAACAAGTTAAATAAACATTATACATTTTTAATACTTATACATTTTCATGAATTTCGTTGAAACAAGTTAAACAAAGCGATGGTTGCCCGACACAATTAGAACAAAAAGTGTCAACTTTCTTAATTTTATTTGTTGTGTATTTCCTCCCATGTGCAGTATTGTTCTTTTTATAGCAGTTTTTGCAAATTTTCCGGCGTTGATGCATATTTCCTTCATCTCGTTTCAATAACAATGTTGCATTTTTCTATTTTTTGCCGAAGGACCTTCTTGAATTGCTTCTGAAGAGGAGGCTAAATATTTTATAACAGATCTTTTGAAATTTGTTATGCTCATATTATCACCAGTAGCTGACTTATAAAGTATATGGGAGTTTACTACTGCTAACCCATTTGATCTGATAAATCCACAGAAGCTTTTGGTTTGTTGTAGTCACAAACTACTTCCGGTTTTCTCTTTTTACCTCTTCGACTGTTTCAATCATTGTGTCGCAATGTTTGGTTGACAACATAAGTACATTTCTACTGTCTTTCCAGTTGAGTATTGTTATTCCTCTTTGATTTTGTTCAGCATATAACTCTCCTTTTTTTAATTTTTTTGTTATGACTTCTTTAGGTAATCCCTTTCTTCCTGACTGTTCCAATTAGGTGAGAAATCTGCATCTACCATTTTATTTGCAAGTTGCATACTGGTATACCAATTGTCCGTAACAGAAGTCCGTCCTTGATCCAAAAGGTCATTGGTAAGCAACATAACAACACCGAGTGGAGTTGTTTATTGAGCATTTGTTTGTTTTCCTGCATAAATGGACAAATTGTAAGTATATCCGGATCCCGTGCAAAGCTTGAAGAGTTTGACACCTTATTTGTTCCTTTTATTTTGTATGTATTGTCGGATACCTAGTCGACCACGGGAAGGCAACATGGTTTCGTCTATGCAAACAAACTCTTCAGGATTATACAATGCCTTGAAATTTTTTATTAGCATGTCAACAAAAGGATTAATTTTCAAAGTCTTGTTTGGGTCATCAATATGGGCACAATTGTCGGCAAAATGAATCATTCTAAGCAGTATTTCAAATCTATTGCGTGACATAACATTCCTAGGAAAAGGAAGACCAAATAATACGTCATTGCTCCAATAGTCTTGAATCCACGCTAATTTTACAACTCCCATGTAGCCCATTATTGCTAAAAAAAAAAGAAAAAAAATATAGGTATATAAGTGGAAAAACCCCTAAGACCGGAGCCGTTGACATGTTTTTTTATTTGACAAACATAATTGTAGTAAAGTCACTTGAACTCACCTACAAATTTCTTGATTTCTATTACTGCTGTAGGAAACCATTCGTGTAGACGTGACATGGGTCCAACATCATTATCGGAGGTCAAAACTTGGGTAGACTAGAGGTTAGTTTGCTCTACTATCAAATCCCAAATACTATGATATACAATTGCATCAAAAAATTCTCCAGGTTGTGCATTTGCTAATATGCCAGCTATTTCCGGTTTAATGCCAGTGTCGCAAGAGAACTGCTTAAATTTTGGCAACTTTGTTTGAACAGCAGAGCCCCAAGAATTATTATTTCCATTATGTGAGTGATTTGAGTCGGCATCACTCATATTTTCGGGCGAAGGACTGATATGCGGGGAAGATGGTAGATTCACAGTGCATTCAATATCCGAACTTTTAGATGTTCCCGGTATAGCGCCATTAAATTCAGGCTGTACATTTTCCACCACATGGACAGTTATTTCCTCTCTGTCGTCATTCCAAACTGAGTTAACATCGGGACTTGAGATATCCGAGTCAAGAGAATAATTTGGATCAATATCAGAGAAGTCACTGTCTTCATCTGACGATATATTTCCAAACCTGGCGCCTGTTTTTTCAAGTTCATCAGGACGAAGTGGTCGTTTATTGGCTCTTTTGTAAATAAATTTATCTTTATTCGACATCTAAAACAATTTTTATATAAAATCAGTAAATAAGAGATAATAAATTGTTGATCCTACCTTATACGCACATATATTTAGTATATTTTGTGTAAAAACAAATGATTATTGAAGCAAAACACACCACACACGTGTTGTCAACAAGACCATTTTTTTTAGGTTAGATTTGCGACGGGACCAGCGGCGTGGTAAGGTAAATTTCCCGCTAGTGGGTCATTTTGACTTCCAAATATTTTAAAGAAAAATATCCAAAAGTGAAGTTGTGATAATTTTTTGTTAAAAATATATCAAAACGAAAGTTTTTACGTAAAACGCCCATACGAAAAAAATGAAAATTTCTCCTGGCAGTCAACGTGTTAAGAATACATTCTACGAAAATCGAGATGTTCGAAATATGGGTTTACCGACAGCTGCAGAGGATATCGTAGACCGACAGAGTAAGCAATGTGGACGTCTTACGCCGTCACAACAAATGAAGTCCTATTCACTTTAAAAAGACGGAAACTGGAATACCTTGAACACGTAATGCGAGGGGAAAAATACAGTTTACTGCAGCTTATTATGCAGGAAAAGATAGAAGGGCGACGAGCGCCAGGACGAAGACGCACAGCGTGGCTTAAAAACCTGAGGGAATGGTACGGCAAAAGTACTAGACCTCTTTTTCATGCGGCTGTCTCCAAGATACAAATAGACAGAATGATCGCCAACCAAGAAGACGGCACTCAAAGAAGAGACAATCAAATTCGATACGTGTGACGTTAACGTAAGCTTCTTCCTGATGTCTGGTTTCTATTTTGAGCTATAAACTTTTATTTTGAGTTCCCTTTTAGCCCAGCGCCACTCAGAATAGTAAGTACTAACCTGAAAAAACTACCAATGACGAACGTATTACAAACTCTAGAGTATTTGCAATTTTAAACTATATTCAAAATTCAAGCTCTGAATCAACATATGGCTAATTAATATAAACGAACAAATAATTATTAACATTTGCATTTAAATTTTATTGGATAATCACGAATTTGGATAAATTACAGTTATCAGCCGTTTAACAAAAATTTCATGATACGCCGGGAGAATTAAATACCTCCTGGTCCCTATAAATATTCATTATACAGAGTTTCAGTGAATTTAAATTATTTTGCTATAATTTCGCTAAATGCCTTTATAACGAGTTTTAACGGCTCGCACACATAAAAACGTTAAATGGGGCGATAACAGAGTCATTCACCGCGGTACTTCTTACAGAAATTATATCACCTGACAATAACATTTTCTTTTATTTTTTGTCGGAACACGTTCTTGAGACGTCGTTTTTAATAATTACTGATGCAAATGGACACCGTCTGCAGTACTCAGGATTCTCGTCAGGCGAAAGTTCTTTTTTTCTAACGAATGGCCAGTTTAGTTCGTTCTTATTTTATGTGCCGTAGATAAGTTATTCAGTATAAGAAACAGTGGTTTGCTAAATGATAGATACGCAATGTGGAAAAAAATCTAAACTGCCCTTAATATTATCAATATTATTCCGTTTTTGTAGAAAAAACGTTGAAATTCATTTTTTTTGGTTTCGCACACTTTGATACCATGTATTTGTTTTCTGAGTGACAGCTGTCAACGATATGACGTCATAGATATTTTTTAAAGGACAACATTGGCAAACTCTTGTCAAACTGCTACCAAACGGTCAAGCTACATCAAAATCGCAATTGTCTAAATGAACTTAATCATTGCACTTAATTATTGTTACAAGCGAATTTTTCAGTCAACTTTGATCCTTGTGATTCCTGAGATACTGAATGGATTTCACAAATCGGGTCAGGTTTCGAAAGGTCCTTTCATCATCTTTTGAGTCATTGGTAACAACTTCGTAAATATTGACCGGGGGCCATAATACAGAGCAAAATAAAAAGTCATGCATTTTGAAAAAAAAATTGGCTACCTCATTTTGTAGGAAGACCACGCTCGTATTTTTACGGAACTTAATATTTCATAGATATTGACTATGCCTCGGATTTTGCGAATATTTACTATGGTTTTTCGAAAAACAAAATTTTTCGAAAATTTTTAATTTTCTGTTTGTTCTATTATATAAAGTTTATTAATCAAGTTAGTCTTTGCTAATTTCTACCCCTCTCCTCCTGAAACAAACAACTTGTCCTGAAAACATGTACAATGTTTTATTTAAGGATCTTTAATCAATCAAATTAAAACAACCTCACGTACCTGCTTAAGGGTATCGAAACAGACATGAAGCTAGTGTTATAAAGAGTTGCTATTTCTTAAATAGAATGTCCCAATGCCCTCAACATATGAAAAAATGCTTCTACACGTTCAGAAAAAATAAGAATTATATCTTCTTACCTACAGCATTTTCGATCTCCCTGTGGGTTAGTCGTAGTATTTTTGAATGTTATTGAAGTTATTTAATCGTTAATGCAAGTATTAATAATGTAGTGGTTTATTATGTGGTCAAGCTAATTTTTGTATTAAAATACTGTTAGTTTGACAGTAACAATCAATGAACTTCCGTTTATAGGTAACATGACATCAGTGGCGGCTCGTTGGTAAAAAAATAGCGGAAATGTTAGAGAAAAGTAGGACAGACAAGGTCTAAAATGGGCACCGCACGCAAAACATTTTTTGTAAAGATCCACTGTTACACAGTCACTTAAATTCAGAAAACCAAGAGAATTTTTAAAATGAATACTGTATGATTTACCAGAATTTTTAATGTCTTCTTTAGCACTAATTGTCAGCACACTTGTTTGTCGACCCGTAATTAAAAGATCCTTTTTGTCATCTTCTTTCCACCGGGAAAATGGAGTTTCTAACAAACAATGTCACTAACGGGCCCAAATTAATTCATTTTCAAACACACACATGCGCCACTCCTCCCAAAAATAAAATCAAAGACAGCCAATACTGAATAAAGCGCGTTCGCTGCGATCTACTTTACGTAAAATACGAACGGAAGCGTTAAACTGCGGCTCTTCCTTAGAGGCGCGGTCTTCGTACGTGCGATACTCTCGTTGCCATAGCAACGAATTATTTTTAGGCATTGTTTTGATTTCTCCCTAGAAGATTTTTACGGAGCTCGCACGCAAAAACCTGAAAATTATTTTTAACACACTTTAAAAATCAATACAATATATTAATTTTCAATATTAAATCTAATTCATTTCATTAAAAATTATTAATAATTGCAATGTTAAATTTAATGCATTTCTAGCCGCTCGTCAGAAACCTAGAGACAAACACAAAACGAAATATACTTGCGCGTACTAAGCAAACCCGTATGTGCGCCCACCGCACCGGCAGCAAACTGGTCTGTGTCGATCCAGCAACGGAAAAGCTACGTGGGAGCTTGGTAAAAATCTTCCAGCGAGAAACGAAAATAATGCGTTGCTATGGCAACGAGAGTACCGCATGTACGAAGACCGCGCCTCTAGGGAAATCCTACAATATTCATTTCAAAAATTCTTGGTTTTCTGAATTTTAGTAGCTGTGTAGCAGTGGATATTTGCAAAAAGTGTTTTGCATACGGTGCCCATTTTAGACCTTGTCTATTCTACTTTTCTCTGTCACTTCCCCTATTTTTTACTCCCGAGCCACCACTGAAAGTTGGTAGAAAAGACAACAAATATGTTCAAATTATATCTGCATATCACAATAAATAAATTCAACATTATGATTTATTTGCAAAAGTCTTCATTTTTCTTCAATTTTCAATATATTCTGTATTTTAAATGCTTAAATACGCTGTCAACCCCGACGCACACTATAAAGAAACGACGCCTTGACAGCAACCATGGAATCCTTATTCTGTCTGATACATGGAATTATCCCATATACCCTTCTCTTTTACACATATCTTTTGTTACCTTCACTTTATTTTAGAAACATGTAAAGTCGTATCCATCTAATTGTTAACCAAAGAATAAGTTTGAGTGAAAGTACGCAAGACAGATATCTGAGATACCGAGCTCTCATTAGGTTATCCGGCAAATAGCAATTTGACAAATAAAGTGGATTTATTTAAAAATAGCCTTATTCATAGTGCAGGTTAAATTTTATCCAACAAATAGCCAATAAGAGTATATTTTCACTCCAAAATAACGATATCCACAAGATAAACATGCGATACCCTTCAGATATCTTATTTTGTACTTGGACCTCCGAATAGCTGTTTATTTGAAGAATAAAATAGGCAAGAACAGAACGTTCATGATATTATCTTAGAATTGTGTATTTTATGTTAGAATCGTGATTCCTTAGCAAAGTTTATATACAAAAAATATTTGGTAACATTTAGGATAGGCTTATTTTGTCGATTTTGGGAATCTTATTAAAGTCGGAATTCAGGCTCTTTCTTGTCGATGTTTCCTTGTTTTTGTTTACCAAATATTTCGACAAATACTAGAAAACACAACCTTTATTCTTTATGATACATGGGACTTTCGCATATACTCTTCTAATTTACACAGATCTTTTGTTGGCAACACTTACTTTAAGAAGGATCTAAAGTCTTATCCTTCCAACTGTTAACCGAAAAATAAGTTTGCGCGAAAATACGCAAAACAGATATCCGACAGATACCGACCTCTCATTAGCTTATCCAGCCAATACTTATTTGCCAAATAAATTAGATTTGTTTTATAAGTCGCTAGACAACTGTTCATAGTACATTGGTTACAAAGGGCCATGTAATTGGCAATGCATTTAACTGTTACTAATCCTTAATAGTATTACTATATAAACTTGGATTGCTAATAAGTCATTTGTGGCTAATTAACAAAGGGTTTATTAGGAGAAAACTGAAGTCTTAAGATAAAATGTTTAAAGAAGAGGTTAATTATAATGAACGTTAACTAAATCCATTCCTTTGTATAAGAGCGTCTACCATTTAAGCGTTAAGGATCTTTGTTAAGTTAAAAAGTTTTTACCAATTCAGCCATTTGCCAGGAGAAATGAAGTTAAAAATAATTAGTTCTGGTATTTCAGTATTTGAGAATAAAATGTTTAAAACGTTTTGAATAAAGAAACGAGTTTCATACATAATATCCATCCACCTCTACTAATTAATTTATTTTTTTATTTAACATGTGATCTAAAATTGTAATTTTACAGATTGAAAAAGGCCTCAGAATCTAAATTTTTTATAATGATTTTTAACGTATAATAGGAATATTGAAGGAAACATGATTAATAACGAATTGAACTAACTAAATTAATCTAAGAAACTTTTCTGCAAGTTTAATCAATTTTTATAAAATAAAATCTCTTTGCTACAAAAAAAAACACATAAGTACACTGTTACGAATACTTGCTTACCAATACTCAAAATGCACCTCCAGCACTTTTTTAACTGTTGCAAACACTCTCCGCAACAACTTTACGAAAATCCCACAATTTTTGGGTGCTTAAACTCATTCATTGTTTAAAGCATATTATTTATTTTTCCGTGGATTTTAAATAACGATAAAAAAATATTGTATATAACTAGTGGTTAAATAACGTCTTTTTTTTACTCGTGTGCTTTTAAGCCACTTGTCATTTAAAATACTATTTTAAAAAAATTTAAGTGATACAAAAATCAAACTCAAAAAACGAGCTCCTAAGTTTTTGGTACAGGGTGTCAAAATAAGCTGCCCTATCTCCTTATCTGGAACACCATAGAAGATAAGCAAAAATTTTAAACATTTATAGACTTACAATAGTTTTAAACTACTTTCAAAGTTAAAAGTTTATTTATTTACAGTGTTATATTTACATTTTCGTAGTTAAACACACTTGCAACGTTGTCATGTTTCACGTATCGTAATTTTCAATTTTTTTAAATGTAGCCCCTATATGTTATGTTAAATTTAAATAGAGCTTTGAACAACGATTTCAACGATATTTTAACAATATGTGTCTGCGACTCACCTTTTTAGAGTCAATGTCGATCATCTCATTAACATTCATCTTTGTAATAAAACTCTCAAATTGTGTAATTTACTTTATTCACCTTAGATCATTATCTTAATAAAAGGTTTATAAACTAGAACTATGAAACGATGAAATCTGATTTGTTCACTAGCTACATGTCCAAAACTTCTTGTCATACATTAATAAAGATACATTCAGCATAACATTGTCTTCATAGGAAACCATCTTAGAAATGTTTTATATTAATTTTTTATTAATGTTGCTTAAATCTACAAATAGTAATTATAATATATTGTATAAAAACCTAAATTACTTAAAATATTTAAATAAAGTAAGAAAATAATAAACAACTCTGAGATATTAAATACATTTATAGCGAATTTTGCACGTGTCGCCCGTTCTGAGCAATATATGAGTATAAATTTCCACCAAGTATTTTATCGCTTTTGTTACAAAACTACTCCGATAGAGTAATTGAATTTCTTTAGTTACTTTTTGTTTAAATTTCTTGAAATCTTTCCATAAAAATAATGACAAGAGCAGCACAATTTATTGGACTCAATAGAAATATTTCCTAGCCTGCCAGGAACCCTGATATTAGCCCCTTGAATTATTTGTTTTATAAGGAACTTTAAAATATAAGCTAGAGAAATAGATGCCAAATAAGTGAAAAAATTAAACTACTTAATCAGAGACATTTTATGGCAAAAATTATAAAAAACTTTACTACTCAGATTGGCGGAGGTATCATTTTATTTGATACTTTACTAGTTGTTTATTGTTTTTTACTTAATTTAAAAATTAAATTAGGTTTTTGTAATGTATTATAGTTATAACATTTAATAAAATAGCAGTGTAGAACAATGTAAGGATGATGAGAGTCGTGACTGAAAAAAAATATGTACGCCAAAAACAAGTTGCGAGACATACAGACGCCATTAACTGAAAATTACCCATGCTACCTTTACACCTACGCTTCTAGCTTCTGATTCTAAACCCGAGCCTTCAACATCTCCAGTGCAACACAGCAAATAACTTATGGGCCAGAGTAGCGCGTACATTTCATCTAAATTTTATGATAAGGAAAATGAAAAATTATTGCGTGAATTATGTTGGCTGCTTTTATTATTCACGGTTTTTGCAACTAGAAAAATGCTTTAGAGAGATTTAAAAATCATGAATGCAGGAAATTGCACTAAAACTCAATTTTGGTTACAGCATCTATTCAGCAAGTATTAATATTATTCCTAGTGTTTCTACTACGGGAAACGAAAAAAGCCAGATTCGTGATTTTATCCTTACTGCAATATTTTGTTACACGTATTTTATTAACTAAAGATCATACCGAAGAATGAAGTAATTTTTTGCTTCTGTTATGATATAGAACTGAAGAGAATGCGATTCTGAAATCTTGGCTTAAGCTTCTGTTACAGACAATATCTCATGATATAAGCAATAAAACTGTCAACATTATGATGAATAGTATAAGAGTTCTATTTGTCTGTTTTCGTATTTTAAATGAAAAACGAAACTGACACTTATTTTATATGTTTTATAAAAACTTCGAAAACCGTATTAGTAGTTAGTATTAAACAATATAGGGGTCAGTAATGTGATTGAGTTTCAAACGTAATGGCCACATAAGATGGTTTTTGGTTGTATTCTTGTGTGTCAGAAAACGTATACAACAATTGAATATGCTTATTTATAATGAGGCATGAAAAAACACATTTTATCTACACATGAACAATTGTTTCGTTAATATTTTATTTTTTTATTTATGATTCGGTACTCTACAGAAATCTCTCTCCAAATGGTACAAATTATTTTTGCACCAACGGACCAGCTCATTTAGTTCATATTGAACCATCTCACAGTCTTCCTCGGAGTTAACAACGGAAAAGAACTCGAGTCATCTGCATACAAAAGACATTTACAATTTTAAAAAACCCTGACGACATCGTTGACAAAAAGTGAGAACCTACCTACTCCAGATTTAACATTGATTTGTCTCGATGTTTATCTTAATATACTGCTTCCTATTGGTTAAACTGGACCTGATTAAATTCAGATATGTACCACCCATTCCAAAAATTCTTAATTTCTCTAGAAGTAAGTTATAACGTACACTATCAAAAGCCTTAGATATGTCAGTGTACACCGCATCAATTTCACATCCTTCCTTGATATTCTGGACAAGGAAGTTCTGATATACAACTAAATTTCTAGGCGTTGATCGTCCTTTAAAAAACCCATGCTGTTCTGGAGTCAAATGATATTATATGACTCAAACATTTCATCCGTCAATACAACTTGAAATATTTTAGTAAATACTGACAGTAGGAAAATGCCGCTGTAGTTTTCGATATCTGTCAATCTGTGTGTATTAAAAGATCTTTGAAGAACCATGCATAGAAATTTAAGCAACGACACTGCACAACCTTTTATAAATATAGGAGGCAAACCATCTGGACCTGACCTCTTGTTCTTATCAACGGAGTCAGTTTTTTCTAGTATTTGTTCTTCTGTAAAATTGTGAAAAGTAAGAATATTATCTATTTCATCAAGCTGGTTTTGAAATATTTTGAGATTTTTGTGGTCTGTATAACATGATTCAAAGTGGTGAGCAAAGGTTTCTACAATAGATTCAAGGGATTCCTTTACATCATTATTATATTCCACGCTTTTAGGGATTCCTTAATTTTTCTTCATAGAGTAAAATAGTAAAAGGTAAACAAGTTGGCAGAAGAAAAGTATTTAAGTAACTTAGTTGCGTTAAACTGGATAAGATTCTTCTTATTTGCTCTCCATTCTACTTAGTTGCGTTAAACTGGATAAGGTTCTTCTTCTTTGCTCTCCAATGTACGATTTTAATGAGGTCCTCGCATAGAGATATAGTCATTACCCTACTATCAGCAATTTCAGTCTTGGAGACAGGTTTGAGAAATTTTATATTGGAGTGAAGTGTACTATCATCAGCATTTCCGTGAAAAGGGTTGCTGGTAGAAAAAAGCATATCATTTATATGCTGGAAAAATAAGGTAGCTGTTACACTAAACCCTTTGAAACGCCTGCGTTAATTTGAAGGATAAAAAAAATGGCCGTTAATCATTACAGAAATTCCTCTGTTGGATAGACAACTGGAAATCCAAGTACATAATTTTGGAGGAATACTATAGGCAGAGAGTTTGTTAAGTACTGTATGGCAAAGCTGGTACTGATGGAAGCGGGGACTGAGAAGGAAGGATTAAAGTAGAATTTGCAGTGAATTGTGTGGTCAGATTTTGTTTTAGACGTAGTGGAAAGGAGCTTTTACAGAAGTTTTGATTAATATTTTTGGCAAGAGCAAAATGATTGTCTCCCATTTTGGCATGGAATAAATTTGCCTTTTATGCGTGTGTTGAAGGCATTTTCGCCTCGATAATTATTATTAAGTAATAATTTCGTGCCTCGTTTTTAGATAATTTTTATGAGTACGGATTTTCTATGGTCTGGCATTATCTCAGGACTCTGAAACCGAGGTTTACTGTTTAAAGGTCTTAAAGTCTAAGTAGAATGCGGTATAACGGTTCCTTTCCAAAGAAAGGAAGAGTAGAAATCTCAACCCATCTCAATCAGCGGAATTATAGTGCCAGATAGTCCGAGGTGGCCCGAATTCTACAACTTCCTGTTACATAGAACAGGAAACAGTAATTAGACAGTGGTCAGAGGCACCCAAAATAGCGGAAGTTGAGGACTAATAAGGATGAGTTTTGAGAAAGAGGTCCAATTGATTTTGGCTGTGTGACGATGCGTGGGTAGGTTCTCTGATAAGCTTAGTAAGAGATTGAATAATTGCTAAAGTCTCTGCTGCTCTACCTTAGGGATCACTTTCAGTAGGCCCTAACCATTCTTAGTTATGAACGTTAAAGTCTCCAAGGATAATGATTTGAGAGAAAGGGAATTTAGAGGTTAGGAAATCCACTTTAGCAGAAAAAAAGTCTGTTTGATTCAAGATTCCGAAGTCTTGTATAGGATAGATTACTACGAACGTAAGCGCAAATGCCACGGATCAGGCGGAATGAAGGAAGAAGTTCATAAACAGGAAACAATATGACTTATTTTGATTTTGGTTAGGAAAAGAATATGTGACTGAAGTTGAGGTTTTCACTCAAGCCACCGATATAGGTGAATAAGAAATAATACAATCTGTGAGTAACGTGCAACGGAAATCATCTTTTTTTTAGCGCCAAAAATGTCTAATTTTCTAAATATAAACAGTTTTGATTAAAGAGTGTTTAGCACCCATACACCCCCAAGCCCTTCTGTGCCTTGCGTCTTCATTAAATTATATGACTGATAATTAAGTAGATTCCTAAAAACACTTAGTCAGATACGAACCGAATATTGCAGGTAAATTTAATTGAAACTGATCAAATTATAACTGTAGTTTTTCAAGGAATTCAGCATAAAAATGAATCCTTATAATTATATTAAATGAAACATATAATATTATAAAAACTGCCTTCCTTTCACAAAATGAATTACCGGCAGGTTTTTTAGTCGCGAATAATCTTCAGGTGGTAGCGTCGGCGACTTTTAAACCGAACGTAACCATAAAAACTTGCTTTCGGAAGCACTCAATTGGTTTCTTTTCTGCAGACAGTCCGGGGTCCCCTGTTATTATAACACCGTTAAAACCATAATTTATTGGTTGTTTTACTCGAAAGATCAGGTTTAAGTCTGAGATAATAAGGCATATATTGTAGGCGAATTAAGTGTAATATCGACAGCTACCGGTAGAAAAATATTTTTTTTATAGAGAGAAATAAATCTCACTTAAAAAGAACCTCTAAAAATTAAAAAATAATTTTATTTTATCTTTGAAATTTGACTTGTCAAGTCGGCGTGCAACTAACGCTTGACACCTCTAGCTGGAGATGGAATAAAACTTTATTTTTTACTTTTCAAACCGATTTGTCTTTTTTATGTTCTATTTCATCCTCTTTAGTTTCATTGATGAGAAGTTTTATCGTAAATTAATAATCTAAACCTAGATTAAAATGTTGGACGTCCTTAATAAAATAAACAAGTGCTGGGGTCCATTGTACCTAAAATTTTGCTATAATGACGGTAACTAATATTATATCAAAAGCGCAATATATATATATATATATATATATATATATATATATATATATATATATATAAAGAAAAAAGTAAAAACATATTAGTCTTCATGGTTCTTAATTTTGTGAGGATGCAGTCAAATAAAAGAGGAGGCCTAGTGTAAGAAACTCTTTATTGTATGATCTAGCTTTTGAGAATGCTTATTCGCTTTAGGATCTTTCTGAGTTTGGAACAGAGAAATTCATTAGTTAAGAAAATTGCTTATACATTTTAATATAAATCTTACCAAAGTGAGTTAAAATTAAACAAATCCATTACACAACACAGATGCGCTACTGTAGAATTTAAATTACCGATACAATTAAATACTAAAGCACATGATGTGATTTATTCGTAAGTTTTAACTAACATTTTTTGAATTTAAAACTGCATAAACTAATGCAGAAAAGTAACTTTCAGTGCTAGTACGTCTCCATTGCTATAAGAAAAACGGGTAAATCGGAGTAGATAAAATCCAAAAAAGAAGAACAAATCTTTGTATTTCGCGCCTGTTTATTTTTATCATTCGATTCATACGGAAACCTACGGCTTCAGGCGCAAAGTGGGGATAACTCTCATGGTCAACTATGACGTCAATGGTACGCAGGTGCGTGACAGAACAGAAAGTTGACTAAAGAAATCAATTAGACAAAAAACAAGCGGAAATAGAAGCAAGAAGGACAACTAAACTATAATGTAATTAATTATGTGCATGTTATATAATACAATACAAATAATTGACAGTAATCTGGACTAGGTCAGGGTGCGTAAAAAATCTAGAATGTTAGAAAGCTTTTTCATTATTGACTTTAGCAGAAAAAATTATTCTTCATAAAAAGTTTTGCTTGCTCCAAAACTAAGAATGGCGTCCAAAAATCGTACATATGTTATACAGGGATGCGTAAAAAAATGCTAAAAAGTACAAAATAAAATAAACGTAAAAAAAATCTAATGCTTACCCACAGTTGTAACCTCTAAAGGCGCTCCAGTGTTAAAGTGTGACTTGACTTGATCAAGAATTGTGTATCTAATATTTCATTAACATGCGTGTTTGAATAAAAAAGTATACCACGAGGATGCTCGGGCAAGGCCACGTGCCCGACCAATCCCGAACATCCACGAGAGAATAAAAACTCTCCAAACTGGAAGGCCTAAATCATCTGGGAGGGTCGCATCAGCTCTGACTCAGACCCAGGCGGGGAGCAATATGGGTAAATACCCATAACCTAAAAAATCACCACCCCGAACAAGTGTACGTGTACAGGGAAATACTTAAGCAGATTTTTAGATAATCTTAATTTAATTGAAAGAGAAATGATCTTCCCGTCAATAATGCGCACTCCGATCAATTTATCTTGATAACATTTTAACCTGCCATATCTCCTTTAATTTTAAACTCAGCCATATGAACCAAAAAACAAATTGTACGGTTGCTTATAATTTTTTTTTCCAATAATTCAAAAAAAAGACTATCAATTTTACAAGACATCACCATAAGTTGTATTTTTTTACATTGGATACCATGTAGGTTATATGTCCCTCAAATTGGTCTTTCTTGCAGATTATAAATATCTGAAAAATCTGAGAAAAACCCTGTTTTTGTTATTTTTCTTTGAATTAGAAAATAAATCGTTATGCAATAATTGGTTTTTTTATTCATACGGCTAACTTTAAAACTAAAGGAGATATGGCAGATTAGAAAGGTTATCAAGATACATTGATTACACTAAATAAACAGTTAATAATTTATTAAAAAGCATTTTTGATAACAGGTATTTTGTAATAAACGGTCCTGCTCATTGGCCTCCTCGGACTCCAGTCCTAACCCCTCCAGACTTTTTCCTTTCGGGATATTTAAAAAATATAGTGTACAAAAGGCGATACGAAGAGCTCCAAAAAAGTATTATGCTATTAATATGATTGATAATAGGATCATTTTGAAGACAACATGTTGATAAATGTATAGAACGAGAAGTGAAGTTTTCCAACATTTCCTTTGAGGTTTGTTACTTATTCCTTGTTGCAACTAAATTAAATTTGTCTAAAGTAAAGGATTATTTTTCAATCATAGCTCTGCCTCCTTGATGAAATTAACTTTAACTTTAGTACAGTAAAGCAAATAAGAACTGGGAGTTGGAATATCGTATATAGGATGCCCCATTACAAAAAAATACGTTTTTATCGATTTTTCGAGAATACGAATGGGTTCTTCCCCACAAGGGTTTCCCCGTCACCGAAAGGTGCTACCATTCTACAGGCTGCTTCGGACAAGTTTCGTCTTCACTTCGACTCTTCAGAAGCGCAGAGTACGGGGTAACTTGTTTCTTGACATGAACTGAGCGAGTTAACACTCACGCTCGATTGATTTTTGATATATTATGTTAAGAAATGATTTGATTTTAAATGATACGCTTTTTTGACAAGCAACTCTCATCTAGTTTTCGCAATTGCTTCATTTGGATTACTGCTATGTGAGTAAGCTGCTCTTGCGTCTGCTAGGTCTTCGCTGACTAGATATATATATGCATATATGTATATATGTATATATATATATATATATATATATATATATATAATGTGTTTTCATTCCGGGTGTACATCCGTTCACTACTGTCGTTCTGAAAAGAACAGTATTGCTGACGTTTCGCCAAAATCACATTTGGCATTTTCGAAGATTTCTTTCTCGCGTCCGAATAGAGACTGAGATGGTAACTGGGACGCTTCCTTTTATACCCCCACTCGGGGCCGAAGGTTATATCTGCGCAGGCGTTGGTCGTTATTTATGTTTTCCGGATGGTGCTGTTGTTGTTGCACTAATTGCGCTTGAGTTTTTGCGATTTTAGGTTTGTCGATTATTGTCTTCCATACTGTTGGTAGTTTTAATGATTCGTCCCTTTTATTTAAATCACCTTGCTTTTCAATTTCTATGGCTTCTCGGATTATTCTGGTCTTATAATGTTCTATATTGGCAATCTCCCTACACCCATCGAAATTTATTTTAAGGCCAGTTTCCTGATGATGTAGGAATAAAGCTGAGGTTGTTTGTTTATTTCTGATGCTGAGTTTATGCTCTTCCACTCTTGCTGATATTCGCCTGTTAGTTTGCTCTACGTACAACTTTTCACAGTCCTGGCACGGAATACTGTACACTCCGTGGTTTTCCAGTTTGATTTTATCTTTTGGGTTTCCGAGTAGTTTACCTATAGTTGTTTGTGGCTTGTGTATTGTTTGTATGTTGTGTTTCCTCAGAATTCTTCCGATTCTGTCTGTTGTGCCTTTTACATACGGTAAGACTACTCGTTGCTTTCCCGGTTCATATTTTTTGTTGTTCGTTGTTCGGGAAACTTGTGCATTAATAGCTTTCTCTATGGTGCGATTTGTGTAGCCATTTTTCTTTAAAGCACTAGATATTACCTTAAGTTCGTTTTGTCTCGTCTGTGTATCAGTTAGTCGCACGGATCTAGATATTAGAGTATTTGCCACAGCTTGAATTTGTGCTGGGTGATGATGTGATTTTGCATTTAAATATCTGTCTGTATGTGTTGGTTTTTTATAGACGGTGTATTCGAAATGTCCGTTATGTAGTTTTGTGACCAAAACATCTAAAAATGGTAGTTTGTTGTTTTCCTCTAACTCTAGAGTAAATTGTATTCTGGGGTGGATTGAATTTACATGAGTCAGAAAATTTTCGAGCTCTGCATGACCATGTTGCCATATAATAAATATGTCATCGACATAACGAATCCATAATTTGGGTTTTAAACTTGCTTTCTCAAGAGCTTCTTTCTCGAAGTATATCATAAATAAATTCGCGACTACTGGTGATAGCGAGGACCCCATTGGAGCACCATCCATTTGTTTATACATTTGCCCGTTGAAAGAAAAATAAGTGTTTTTGAGGCAATGCTCTGAGAGTTCTATTATATGTGCCTGGAAATCATTCATAGCAATCTTGTCCAATGCTTCGTCGATGGGAATACTGGGATCTAACGATTTGTCATCTAGGCTTGCTATGATATCGTTTTTTCAAGGACGATATCTCGTATAATTCGAGTGAAATGCTCCGAGTTTTTTACAAATTAATCAGCTTTTTCTACAGTTGGTTGCATAATTTCAGAAAGGTATTTCTCCAGTTTTTGTAGCGGCGAATTAACAGCACTAACAATAGGTCTGATAGGCGCCCCTGGTTTGTGTATTTTTGGTAAACCATAGAGTTTAGGACATCTGCTCGACTTTTCCCGTGGTATGATTTTCTGTTGAATTTCGGGGTTTATTGGTGAACTTTTTATTTTATTTTTAGTCGTTTTTTCTAGGTACGTTGTCGGGTCCCTTGGAACAGGCTTATAACAATTCTCATGTAGGATATCCTGCATTTTTTGTACGTAATCTTGAGTATTCATAACCATATATATATATATATATATATATATATATATATATATATATATATATATATATATATATATATATATATATATATATATATATATATATATATATATATATATATATATATATATATATATATATATATATATATATATATATATATATACTTACATACATATATATATATATTATTTTATAAAATTGTATTTTTATATTGGGTTATGCGGTTTTCTTCTCTGTTCTACACTTAAAACCAGGGCTGCATTACGCATTAGGCCCGTGAGACCCGGGCCTAGGGCTAATTTTCCTTGTTTCATTAATCAGTAAATACTGCACTGGCTGCAATGCTTTTAGGGGATAGAGCCGATAGGAGCCCGTAAAAAGTTGTAGATGCGGTACTGATTAGAACAACTTAATAAGTGTAAATGTCTGTAATGCAATTCCAAACATAATGTCCTGAGACTATTACGACAATATGTCCAGTTAAACAAGCAATTAATTATTTTACCGGTCTTATCATAATATAGGATCTCGTACGTGTCTGGTGAAATCCACTGACGACTTCCGAAAACAAGTGTTTAACGTTATCTTCAATTTGAACGTTGCCGATTATATCTCTTTCAAAATGTTTTCTGACTAAAAACTTGCCGTATTTCAATTGGTAGACTATAAAACAAAAGATATTTTTCATTTAATGCAATTATGAAGATTAAATTTTAAATGGCTCTTGAGATATTAACGGCTGTTTCTTTCGACATTCCTGGCTGTTCAGGTGTTTCTTTGAATGTTCAATTAATATGACTAGCGTAATGCTAGCAATGACTTCTAAAGAGAAAAAAGTTAACATTTTAGCTGAGACATACAAGAAAATAATTGAATATGCTTAGCTAAATTAAAAAATGAATATACGCCGTACATTCATTTTGGGTTCTATTTTATTACCCGACTGCCCCAGAAAGAGGGTAATATTATTGGGGTGGATGTTTATATGTATGTTTGTTCCGTTCAGGACTGTAGAAAGGGGGTTTCTAGTTTTTCAACTTCCCCGATTACTCAAGCAAAAATCGAAATCAATAATGCTTTCCTAAATAGTGCTGCATCGATTATGTGAACATCTTGTGCTGAAAAACGTATTATCCCAGATTTCAAAATTAAATGCTTTTATATATATCCAACGACAGATATTTATAATTGTATAAAAATTGCAACACATATATTCCTATTTGTTGTATCTATACAACAGTATCACTGACATTTTGATCACTCTACAGGGCGATGTGACGCCCCTTTTAAGCTCCCCAAAAAAGGTACTTCGTGAAGCTCTTAATATAAATGAATATAGATATTTATCATACATAAGCAGCTCATTTTCTTAAAGACGTATTTCTAAATTGAGGAGAGCATTGCGGAATAAATTGTGGCTACCACTCTACAAAATCCATGTAATTATTTTTGAGGAGCTATAATTAAATCAAATTTAAATAGATATCAAATCAGTTAGATGACAGAAGTTAGGCTAGGCAATTTGTATGTAAGAAGACACGACGTTTTTAAGCTTTCCGACTTAAGAAAAAAACGACCAAATTTTGTGCACATTTTTTCTAGTTAGATTTTCTGGTATTTCGATGCATCGTAGAAACAAGCAGATTATTAAATAATTATAGAAAATAGACTAAGGTTATTGAATCTGCCTCGCCTATATGAAAAAAGTAAACAATCTTGCTTTATATTAAGGTTTTTTTTTAGTTCAATTTTCGAAAAATAGTCTTCATCCGATAGAGTACTTGAGGCATCGATATACTTTTTGGAGCACCCCAGAACGTCAAAGAGCGCGGCTAAACTATAACAGAATTTAATTTTTTTAAAGTTTTTTCGTGAAACATTATATGCAAACTTTAAATATAGTTTTGTACTTTTTTGTCTCCTTATTATGTATATCTTATGTTATTGTTCAATAGAACTAATTGTTGACGAACGACAGTAAGGGAATAAAAAAAATAAAAGTTCATTTTTTTAACACGCTAACATATCTGTAATTTGCTTAGGTTTCTTAAAGGCAAAAACTTGTAGAAATAACTTCTCCTATCTCTACAGATTCTGTTTTACTTGTATTAATATCAAAATAACTTCAATAAAAGTGCTTTGAAGGCAGTGATATGTAGAGTGTTTTTGACCTAACAAAAGACATTTTCAGCGAATTTTTTCTTACAAAGGAAATTGCTAAATTCCTTTTAGGAAAAAACAAAATTAGATGTTTTCATATTTACTTGATTTCAGTTCAAGCAAATAACATATTTATTGGATATTATTATACGAGATGTTTGATGTTTTTTATGAGATTTGAGAGGTATTTTGCCCTTATACAAGGGCTTTAAGAAGAGATTTGATTAGATTTGATAGGCTCATATTTTGATGAGTTTTATTGGATGTACGGCGGGTCTTGTTTGGCAGGGGAATATTATTTGCTCGGCAAATATGCTTTAAAATTTTCCGTTGCCAATACACTGCTTTAAAAATAGAGGAACACTTTTTTGAACGTCCATAACTTTTCAAGTGGAAACGATATAGAGATAAAACATTTTATTTCCGCATAACACACATTTCCAATTCTTGTGTCGTTAACGAACCCACGTATTTGTAGTTTTTTTTTTCTTTTAAATGATGGCTCATGGTGTATAGAATAGGTTAAAAGTGAAAACTGGCAACATTACTCACTTTTTTAAAAGTTTACCGTAGTTTGAGGAAGTTTTGTGATTGTTACCCTCACAAATTAGTAAAAAACCGTTTTCACTAATGTTCATGGGAAATAAAAGGTGAATAACTTATATACTTTGCTTTTATAATTCTACTTTTAAAAATAACAAGGGAATTGTCAAGACTTAAATGTCAAAGGTGACAAATGTAGACAGTGTTGCCACGTTGCAAACCGATTTTCAAACATTGTTTATTTTGGTTAGTTTAGGATTGGTTAGGTGTGCTGTAAAGAAACCGCACGGTAATGCGTCATCAAAATTTCGGGTCTATATTAAAAAACACGGATTTTTTTAACAAAACCTCTATTGTTAGGTGAATCTGTATCGTTGGCGTTAGGTTAGCCCAAGTTCGCCAATAAAAGCATCATTAAAGCCTGTGGTATACAGGGTTATTCACGCAACCCGTTCATTAAACGTTTTTGATGATGCCATTTAGATAAAAATTTCAAATTTTGGGATTAAGGTAAGGTCAAGGAGTACTGCTTTTCTGAAATATTTTCAACTTCCTGTCACTTCCGGTTTAACCGGAAGTTGGTATCAACTTGCTTATTTTAAATGGAACACCCTGTATTTTATGATATTTTTGGATTCTACGGAGAATTTGAATGCTATTTTATGTAGCATGTCCGTCCTATACCTAGGTTCAAGCGTTCTTAAGATACTTGACCTTGAACCAGAAATGAGCCTTCGGGGTACCAAATTTTAAAATCCCATATTTTTATAAGTTTTGAAGATATAATCTTCATATTTTGCAGACGATCGGTAAATAATCTTAGGTTTCTATTTTTTTTATTGAATTTGTCTATTTTTATACAGGGTGTCCTAAATTCAGCGGCAAACATTCACATTTTCAAAGCCGCTAAAGTCCGTTTTTTTTAATGGGACACCCTATAACTTTATGCACTATCAAATGTAGAATTTAATTTTCTATCGAACTGTATTAAGGTTTCCTATACCTATTCGTAACCATTTTCGAAATAATCAGGTTTTTATTAAACTATCATATGTATGCTACGTGATTTAGTGCCTGTAAATAATCTTTTAGTGGAATTTGGGTGGAATACTAACAATAGATTTGATTTTGGTATATGTTTTGGAATTTCTTTTTTCATACAGCTATTTATTGTACAATACTGTGTTATATTGTACAATTGAAGATTGCAATTTTGACTTGATTCTGGAACATTGGTAGGTCTATCGATATATTAACTTTGATAAATTATGTTTTTTAGAGATTGCTTATTTTTTATAATTTTGCTCTTTTACATTCATCTGCGTGGAGTAAGATATATTTTTTGTTCGTAAAAGAAAGACTGACATATTTATTATATTAGTGTTTTAGGTGTACATGAATAATGAATACGATTGATTTTTATACAGAATTGCATTCTTTAAGGTATAACGATGTGACTTTTTCAATTTTAAACTTCAAATATAGTAAAATTACTTATCAAATTTTTGCGCTGTATAGACCACCATCATCCGATGTTACTCTCTTTCTTACGGACCTTAACGAAATACTATTAAATAAAAACAACAATTCAGTGTATATTTTTGTTGGAGACATTAATATAAATTTAATGCGTCCGAATGGAGCTGTAAATGATTATGAAAATACTCTCACTAAGAACGGGTTTTTGAGTTATATAAATAAACCAACCAGGATAACAACAGAATGCGAATCTTGTATCGATCATTTTTTTCTTTACTGCCCCCTGAAAATAACTGATACATTTCGGTTTATTCCATATATTATTACATCTGATATAACAGATCATCTTCCTATTGTTTTAAAAATACAGTCCCTTATTAAAATTCATAAAAATTATAAAAACGAAGAAAGATACTACATGCATCTCAACAATAATAAATTAAAGCAAATATTAGAGAAAACTCGATGGGATGATGTGTATGACAAAAACCAAAGCGAATCTGCATATGAATTTTTTATTAATAAATTAAACTACGCCATTAAATCTTCACATGAAAAAATCACAATAACTGCAAGGACAAAATAGCTAAAGCCTTGGATAACTTCGGGCCTAGTAAAATCTATTAGACATAGGGACATATTAAAAATAAAATTAATGCAACACTTATGAGTGAATACAAAAATTATAGAAATACTCTAAATAAACTAATAAAAGAAACTAAAGCAAACTACTTTAAAAACAAATTTGAGGAAACCAAGCAAAATCCCAAAAAAATGTGGCAAATAATAAATGAAGAACTACAGTATAAAAATACTACCCAAAATAACCAAAATCTCTCGCTAAAAGATGATAACAATGTTTTACAACAAAATAAGAAAATAGTTGCAGACATATTTAATAAATACTTCATAAATTTTGGTATAAATATTGGTAAAACAGTGGCAGACAAACTCCCTTCTGAGACAAAATATAATAACAACCAAATAAATTATCCGAGTATATTTTTAATGCCAGTAACTAAGGAGGAGGTAAAAAAAAATATAAACGGATTAAAAAATAACTCTGCACCTGGATTAGACGGAATTACTAGTAAAATGCTGAAAGAAATACGAAATTTTATTGCTAAGCCTCTAACACATATTTTTAAGTGTTCCATTTCGACGGGTTTAATTCCTTGTGAATTGAAGAAGTCGGTTGTCATACCTATTCATAAAGGTAAAGAGACTTATTTACCGGGCAATTACCGGCCGATATCCCTAATTAATAATATTGCAAAAGTATTGGAAGTTTGTATAAGGGACAGAATTATAAGCCACATAGAAAAACATAACATTCTTTCTCCGAATCAATTTGGATTTCGTCATGGAAGATCAACGGAAGACGCACTTTATGAGGTATCAAACTTTATTTATAATGCTATTAATAGAAGTAAAAAACCCCTTGCGATCTTCTTGAATTTGGCCAAAGCCTTCGATACCGTACTGCATGATATTCTTCTAAACAAGCTAAGCAACTATGGAATAAGAGGATTATGCCATAACTTAATAAGGAGTTATCTTAATGATCGGAAACAATGTGTAAGGGTACAAAATGATTACAGCAGTTTTGAAATAGTACAGTGTGGTGTTCCTCAAGGAACCGTAATTGGACCACTCCTATTTTCCTTATATATTAATGACCTCCTTTGCCTCACTACATCCAGCAAATTGGTCTCGTATGCAGATGATACTGTTCTTCTTGTACAGGGGATACCTGGAATGCTACAGTGGAGCACACCATATCTGAATTTGCAAAGGTACGTCAATGGTTGGATGAAAACCGATCGACAATTAACATGGAAAAAACAAAATTTATGTGTTTCAGTATCCTTGACTCTCACCAATTTGATGCTAATCAGATAAAAATGCATACGCTCCAGTGTTTATCAAATGAGACACCGTGCCACTGCACTGATTTTCTGAATAAAACTGAATGTATCAGATATCTCGGTGTTGTAATTGATCAGAATATTAAGTGGGATAAACATATAGAAAGTACAAATTTAAAACTACGTAAACTAATTTATAAATTCTATCAAATCAGAAATATCATGCCAATCAATATCCTCAAATTATTATACATCACACTAGCTGAATCAGTCATTAGATACGGTCTGTCAATATTGGGAGGGGCATTTAATACAACACTAAATATTTTAAATGTAACTCAAAGATATCTCCTTAAAGTAATTTCCAAAAAAAAAAACAGATACTCTACCGAACTTCTGTATCAAGAAGCCCAAGTTTTAACCTTGCAACAGTTTACAAACATCCCGAACTAAGGCTGCAACCTATTCTAAATAATTATCATACCAGAAGCAGATCGGTGGAGTCCGTATGTGTTTCTTTCCTGTCCAGAACAAGAAACCAAAGATATCTGACATACTTTGGTCCTACACTTTATAACTTGCTTCCGCTTAATATCCGACGTATACAGAACAGAAACCTTTTTAGTAAAAAAATCTCAATTTTCTTGAAACAAAACTTCGAGGTATTTACTGGCACCTTAAGTAGATAGCAAATTTTTACTTCAAATAAGTCTTATTTAAATTCTATAATTTTTAAAATTTATTCTATCCCTTATGTTAGTGTGAAATTATATGATTTTAGGTTAGCCACGTACTTAGTTTGTACGCAATATCATTTATTTAGTATAGGTTATAATTTAAGAATTTAGCAATAGGTAATTACAACAACATTTCTTTTCTTTTGTACACACACAGATGATACATCTAGGTGTGCAATCATCTTTCAAGTAATATTGTAAACATTTTCTACATTTTTATATATATATATTTGATTTGATTTGATTTGATTTGATTTGATTTGCTAAATGCTTACACCTTCCCGTAGTAAGCCATGGAAAAACAATTGTTGTGCTTTTCTATTCAACATGACAGCTGATTTGAAACATTTAAATTAAAATAAAATAACACTCAAAAGCTGATATTCTCAATTTATTTTATATTCGCGGAGAATGTTACAAAATATTGGAGAGAACGTGCCATGTTACGAATAGGTATAGGGAACCTTAACTAATGTTACGCGTGCTCTGTGCCTAAGCTGTCGTAAAACTAACACTCGATCCTCGGTTCTTTTTTATATCATTCCACTTGTCACACAATTTCAGCCTCTAACTCTCCTATAAGTTTATTGCAAAAAGTTATAATCGTTATTTTTCCCACCTAGATTTATTTCAATCATCATTAGCGAAAGTAAAGCATCTTGCCTCAGGTGTATTTTTTACTATTTAGTGACGCCCTCATAGACATCAGTATTATTGGTATATTTTGGTATTAGTAGTAGTAGTTTTTTGTTACTAAACCATAGTATAAAAATAAGTTTTTTTCTTGTGTGCATTAAAATTGTTACATTTTTGGTGTATCTTTGTAAATTGTAATGTTAATCATTATTTTGAGGTGCCTAATAAATAAATAAATCAAAAAACAAATAAATATAATGTATACTCTTTTTCCTCAAAAAAGTTATGGTCGCCGTATCTAGGTTACACCATCCCTTGTTTTATAAGAACAGCCAATAGTCTCGGATAAACGATGTTCCCAGGGTTGCAGAAGTAGTTAAGTAGGGCCTTGTTGCTATGGCTTTTACGACTCAACATTCCCCATGCAAAACATAATGCAAGTTGACAACAACCACCCAAAATGGCCAAACAAGTCAACGAAACATTATACATGTTCACCAGGCATTCAACACAAAAATAATATATCAACAATTATCTCAAGAAATGAAGATAAATCAGTCGTGAATAATCTCTTAAATCGTCGCGAATCGGAAAGATTGCGTGGGTCAAAGACTTAATACTTTTTTTCAACCATTTCGTGTAGTAACCAGCTTCTTTTAACATCATACAGTTTTAGCATGTAACTAAGAATCTTGTGTGAACAACGGCACTTTAATGAACCTTTGTATTTGCAAAATGAAGTCTCAATTGCGTGTCATCCTAGGCTGTCGATTTATGGTATTTTGCAAACATTGTCATTCACCGCAACAGCATAACGGTATTTTTGAAATCTCGTTGTTCAAACAATCGTATTGATTTACGTCAAAACGGTGTTTTCTCAACTCGAGCGTCGCAAGTCGGGCGATTTAAAATTGTGTCCTTTCCAACTAGGACGGGCCCCGAATCTACATATCTAATGTTACGGTACAATGCGCAAGCATTATTTTTATATATCCTTAAATCACATATAGTTCTTGTTAGTCTATTTTTGCTATCTTCGGATAGTATTGCATTGGCCGTATTCTTGTAGTTCAGAGATTAGACGAGAGCAGATAAAAAATATATCTTCTCCTACGTCCGAACAGAATAGCCCCAAGAGCTTGTGGTAACGCTATTGAGGCCATTCCAGGCCCTGAGCTGTTATTTGGAGTATAATTTAAATGTGTTGAACATGCAAATGGCGCCGTCACCGTGAGCGAAAGTTCATAACTCAACCTGTGTAAGAAAAATCCTTTTTCATTTAATGCATTTTTAAGAGGCTACCGCCTAAAGGAAAATATGGATGATATTTCCTACACCCGAAGACAGAAAAAGATCTCCTCTTTCCAACGCCGTAAGAAAAAGCCATTCAAATACCTCTTGCTGCTCGTATACCAGAAGTTGGCAGCTATCGATTTCAACGGCCACCATCATGAACCTTCTTCAAACCCTGGAAATAAAAAAAAATAAAATAAATGTCTCAACTCCGTTTACAGAGTCGAATTTGGTCATAATAAATTCAAGAAAATAAAGTGGCAGGCACAGCCCCAAACAGAGGGTTAAACAAACTGATGTCAGAATAATAGATTCTGACAAGCCCCTTTAACAGCTATCATCTACATATTAGAAAAGGGTCGCCATTAGTTTTTACGGGAAATCCTCTCTGAACCATCAAAATTTGTCTAGCAGGCTTAAAACTAAAGATAATCAGAGTTCAAGAAGAGAAAATGTCATTAGGCTTAAAGAGTATCTACTAAGAATCATGCTGGAAATGATGGAGGTTAATGTCCCTTAAGTTGACCCCCTGAGGGATTTCACCATTTCGTGAATGTATTAATGTGGGTGTGACAGAAGGAACTAAAAGTTTACATTTATAAAATAGAGATTAATTTTAAGCATGTGTATAAAAAAGTACCTTGTCAAACTGCAATTACTCTCCGTCGTTTCACATTCGGTTGCATGAAGTATCTTCAGGGATCGTTACTCGATGAGATCCAAACATTGAATGAGTTCGAACCCTACTCCCGTTTAAGGATCGATGGGCACAATTCGGGTATAAAAGCCCGCCCGATTCTCTTTCAGAATCAGATCATTAAGTGTTCAGACCTCGTGACCTAACCTAAAAGTCTTAACGCTAACCTAAATTTTTTTTTTGAATTTACATACTCCAAGAATGAGCAAAAATATAAAGTTCTTAACTCATTTTAACAGACTAGGACTTAAACTTTTTCATTGGTAGTTCGTCTATACAGAAAGTATATTCAAATGGAAAAACATTAGGTGCTTTGGCTTACTCCGATTGCCCCTCCAGATTGAAAAAGAAATATTAAAGATAAAACTGTGATTGATGTGAAAATTTTCAAGTTAATATTATTTCTAACAATAGTCACAATATGTTGAGTTTGAGTTGTAAAAAATAGATAGGTCTTTACTCACACTGAGCTGCAATTACCAAAATTTACCGAAAAAACACTGAAAAGGCACTTTTGTTCAGCATCTTTCATACATCCAAAATACACTTAAATATAAATCATAGCTGCCCTTTTTGAAATTTAACCCATTTTTTGAATTCACATTCTTGAAAAATCCGGTATTCCAGAAAGTACAAATTTCAACATACTTTATAACCAATTTATTGTCATTTATTGTGTAGGGTGTAGAACAACAAGACGGTTCTGGTAAACTACATAAAGATCGCTGTCATAAATGTGTATTATAATGAAGTAATCAAATTTAGTGACATTACACATAAAATATATTTTTTAATATCACGATAAATGCATTATAGCAGTTAGTAAAGTTGTTTAAAAGGGCTAGAATAAAATACATATAGGTTAATTGTTTATTGTTTCTCATGCGTAGACCCTACTCGTACACGTTTTTGATTATATTTCACGCTTCATTTTAACAGTAGAACAATATGTTTTTGCTATTACAGCTTTAAAAATGCAGATACAACATAAGGTTTGTACAGAAAAACATGATATCCTATGCTTTATATTCAATTTTATTTTCGAGGGGATTACCATTAGATATTTTCCACTCCGGAGTATCAACGCTTTAGCGGGAACAACGCTAACCTTACAATTTTTAATGAAAATGAGGTCATATGGGACCTCGTTTTAAATACTCTTTTTAACACCAGTAGTTTGTTACCGACAAATCATACTGAAAACTAAAATAAAACAGTCGCTAGTCTTTGCGTAAAAAAACTTTATAATTTCGAATTTGCTCCGATTTGATTAAAACTTTAATATAAACTAAAATCGTCAAATATAATTATTCTCGTGTTTCTGAGTACAAAAATGCTCACATTGATTTAAAAAAATGTACTTTCTTGTTGTTTCTTGTGACTTATTTAAAAAATACTGTTTGTTCAATAGCTGAAAGGAAATATCAGTTTTGAGTCATATTAACGTTGATCCAACATTGAGAACTGAAAGTTTTCCACAATATCAGAAATAAGTTAAAGAAGCATTCCAAAAATATTAAAATCTCCTTAAGTTTCAACAAAGACCCATTATTCGTCGAATAGACGATGTATGAGGTATTTCTTAAAAAACTCGTAACATTCAATTACCTCTGACGCCGTTTAATTATAATATTAGAATGCACTCAACAATATTTGGCTCAGTCTTGCAATCATCAGGTCCGGAGTACTCTGGCCGTTGAGCTATCCGAAAACCTCTCAGTGGATCACAGCAACATTGAATACGATACAAAGTTGAGATTCATTTAGGGAACTTTTATTTTTTACTTGTTAATCGTTGTTTAAAAAACATTTCACTCCAAATAAAGGATGATTACGACAAGCGCTTGCAATTTTGTAAACCCGAGTTTTATTTTTAATGCACGATTTTCGGATGAATGTACATTTCCCTTAATAGGAAGGTATATCGTTACAACTGCCGATGAAATCAATCCAAGAATTACAAAAGCAAGTTAAAAACAGCGAACATTATTAATGGGTGTGAGTTTATTTGGCACTGGAATAAACCAACTGGCCAGCAATCAACATTATTAAGAAAATCAGGTCGTATATTAGCAAAATAGAGTTCATCCGCACACTAGCTTGCATACGAGACGATTTCTGAGCGTACTAATAATTCTTGGTCGTTATATTGGCAGAAGCAGGTCTATGTAGTGGCCTGTACGATCAACGGATTTGTCCCCATTGGATTTCTTGTGAACACATCTTAAAACAAAAGTATACTCAGCCCGATTCGTTACACGTGTTATAACAACAAATTTTAGATGTGTGTCACAACTAACAACAAAATCTTAATTATTTCGTGGAAGCTAGTAGTGGTCAATTTCAACATTTAATAAATTGAAGCCTATGATGAGTTTAGCATTTTATTTATTATATTAAAAATATAATTTCTCCGTAAATTTTAAACCAAATTTAATAAACTTGGTATACTTTCCATTTAAAATTGTTGGGGTCAACTAGGTGGGTATTGATGTGGAGGAGTGAAAAATATGTGGTTATTATTTCCCCTCGACAGTAATATTAACAATAGATCGGACGCGATAGCATGATTAAAATTTGTGTTTTTAAAACAGCGATTTTTTTAAGAATATAAATTCAAAAAAATGTCATTGAAATCAAAAAGGGATCAGCTTTTTGATTTCAAGATTCATCAAGATTTGAATATAAGTCGATTTTGAATGTATGAAAAATGCTGGAAAAAAAGCGTATTCAGTGTTTTCGTATCAACAAATAATTTCATTTAAGCTCATTATGTACTAAATACTCGGCAACTGAATATTATTTTCAGGAAAAGCTTAGTAAAATAATAGATGTTTTTTCAATTTCTTGTTTTAAGTCGGTTTATATATTTTATAGTTATATTGCTACAAGATAACCAACAAATCGATTTAAATATTTTACCATCTAGACCATCGGTTACCAATCCTTGCTTGATATTAGTTTTTGTCTTTAGTTTTTTTCATGTCGTGGGTCCTATTTCGTAGACACTTCCAAAAATCATAACATTTTCTTGACTAATTTTGTTCTGTTCAACAAAATATGTTGTTTCTTGCAGAAGTATATTACAGCGTGAGAATATTAAAAAAAGTAATAATAGTGTAATAATAGTGTAATTAAGGATATTTATATTAAAATTTTGTGGATGACACTCTGGTGAGCTTTAGTTTTCTGCGAGAGTAACACAATGTTGGCGAGTTCATCATTAAAAGCGAGTCACATGACATCAATGAAAATAGAAGAAAACTTAATCTTCTGATGAACCCCAGCAAGTCTGTAATTCTGACGAAGTCCCTTGGTGCCATACCGGATGATAGACTGAAGTTTATAGAGCAAGTTAACTCTAATTTAAAGAAGGCATTCTTCAATTTCAAAATGTGTATGCCAATATGCAAATTTTATCCAAAGAACTTTGTTATCCGAATTTTTAGTGTTGAGCGCAATCAATTATTGTTCTTTTCTGTTTCCCCTATTCTCAACGCTTTAGGAAAAAGAAAGATACAGGGTATGCAGAACTTGTGCTGCCGATTTGACTACTCCTTAAAACAATACGATAATATCTCCGTTTTATTGCGTTAGCTAAAATAGTTTGATACGATCAGGAGGCGTAAACTACAGTTTTCTTTGTTTGTTCATAAAATAGTGCAAACGGAATTTCCTTCCTTCCTCAAGGATAATCCAATTAGAGCCATATATTATAGTTAATTTCGATGTAGAATCGCTATATAAAAATATGCCTATTATTAATTTATTTTCAATAACATCAGACCTATTTTATTATTAAGCATGATGAATGATTAAAGCATACTCACATCAACATTTCATTTTTCAGGGAACTTTCACAGTCTCAGGAGCAGCCATAAGATCTCCGCTGTCACTTGTGGTAGCCAAGATCTTCATGGAAGCTTTTGAGTGTGAAGCCTTAGATTCTTCTCCGTTAAAGCGAAAAATCGTGGTTTAGATATGTAGACGACATATTCAGAAAATGTCCCCGTTTTCAAAAAAATCGACTTTAAACATTTTTTAATTTTTTTATGATGTTTTTAAAACTTTTCCTATTTTTTCGAAAAATTCAATTTACTTCACTTTTATTCATGCTACCTATTAGTACGACCCGGAAAATAACGTACTGAACACCAGCCGAACTTTGCAAAACTCTCTGTTAAATAGTGATATGATCGTACAAGTGAATATATTCGCGACCTTGTTAAGGCTGCGGACTCTTATAAAAACTCGTCTTCAGTAGTCGATGATTCTTTGCGGGCGGTCTCCTGTAAGTAGGTGATTGTCCGTTGATACATGGTTCACATTTTTTTTCTTGCTTCTAACAATTGTTATGCTTCAACAATCTCATTGTAACTGATGAACATCGATTTATTTTGACATGAAGATATTTAATTACATCAATTAACTTGATAGCTTACCAATTACACCTGAGTTTATTATTAATGGTTAGTTTTTGTGAGCTTTTTTTTGCGGTAGCAATATGTTATTATACGGAACAAGCTGGACGATTTGTTATGCCGAAAATGCAAGTGATTTTTCCCACGGTGGAGATAAAAAAGAGCGAGGTTTGTATTCTAGAATATATTATCTACACTACTGTACAAGATGTTTGTCCAATGCAATTTTATAAGGCAATTTTGAAGACTTATATTTCCAAAACAAATTAAGATATCAAGATGAGGTTTGCAACATGTTTTTAGAAATTCGATCCTAAGTATCCTTTTTTACCCCTTTTAACAGAAGTAGAAGTTGCATTATATAATACTGAAAACGCCAATCTTCCCAAGGAACAAATAAAAAGAATTTTACAAAAACCTCAAAAAACCAACTTAATCCGTATAAAAACAAATTTAAAATCGTTACAACAAAAAATTAAAAGCAACAACCTTTCCGTAACTAAAGCTGATAAAGGTAATTTTATAGTAATGCTACGAACTGAACAATACAAAAATAAAGTCAAAAATTTCTTTAAAAAGAGAACCCGGTTAAAATAAAAAGTAATGCAACTAATAAAACTCAAACCAAAATAAAAAATGCCTTAAAAGAGACGAGTGCTATATTTGTTGAAAAAGGAAAATACATGCTTATTAACAAAAACCCATCTCCACCAACAATATACGGTCTCATAAAAATACATAAAGAAGGGGCACCCATAAGGCCGGTTGTATCTTACACAAACACCCCTTTAAGGAATACCGCTCCAAAACTGAATACAATTTTTAGAAATATCCACAATTTAAACCAAAATTGTCTGTTAAAAACTCCATCGAACTTACTAAAAAACTAAAAGATATAACCTTGCCAAACAATAGTATTTTAGCATCCTTTGATGTCACCAATATGTTTTCCAGTATTCTAAATGAAGAATGCCTTAATATAAACTCTATAAAACATCAAGAGTTCATAAAAATGCTTACTTTATGCATAAATGAAAATTACTTTGGATTTGACAGGGAATACTATAAGCAAAAAGACGGTTTAGCAATGGGCTCTCCCATAAGCCCATTACTAGCTCAAATTTTTATCACATTTTGAAGAAAAATTTTTAAATACACCCTTTGCAAAGGATATCTTCTTTTGGCATAGGTACGTGGATGACAGATTGGTCTGCTTCACAGGAAATAAAGAACAACTACACACAGTTTTAAATCACCTCAATTCAATCCATATCAAAATTTAATATACACTCGAAATAGAAGAAAACCATTCAATAAATTTTCCAGACATCACATTAAAAAAATTACTTAATAAGTTAAAATTTAATACCTACAGAAAACCCACTTATACAGATGTAACTATACCAAAGGACTCCCGTAGAGTATAAACTTTCAGCATATAGGTCTATGATTCATAGAGCTTTTTCTGTGCCATTAGGAAAATATTGCTAAGAAAGGGAACTCGACGTCATTAGATCTACTGTAACAAATAATGGCCATAAATTATCTGAAATTAACAGACTAATTTTTAAAAAACGTAAACTGGTCACAAGAACTGTCTAATTTGATTTTTAAGGTCAAAACAAAAATAAATAAGCATAAAAAGTCTGGGTTTTTAGGTTAAAATACGACGAATGCAACAGTAGTCATATAGGGCAAACAGAAAGAAATTTCGATGTTAAGATTCAAAGGGCATAACGCCTCATATAGAATAAAAAAACAGAACTCTCATTTTGCCAACAATTTCTTAGAAACTTCACATAAATTCCCCGATATAAATAAGTTAGATATATTACATTATGAACAAAAAGTCACAAATTGGATTGTTTAGAGGCAATAGAAATTTATAAGTATCATAAAGACCCAAATGTTAACCTTTTAAATTCACAAACAGATGTAGGAAATACCACCCTCTTAAAACTTTTTGACCATAAAAAATGTACAGTTGGTTTTCCCTAATCATAATCATAAGAATTTTCTCTGTATATATACCTAACATGATTGTACATATCTCCATTGCGTTTGAAAATGTACTAGTAGTACGAAACTGCAGTCACGCGTAGTGCAAAAATAAAATAAGTGACAGTTAACAAAGTAAAACTTGTATTTTCATTTATTTGTTAAAACGGACTGTCACAAAGTAACGGACGACTCCATTAAATCTTTAAAAATATTACAAGTGATAATGACAATTTAGAAATGGTTACTTCTTTTAAATACTTTTTATTAATTCAAATTTAAAGTTTGACATTTATTTTGAAAAAGTAATTTCTAAAATTTACCAAAAAAACAGACTATTTAAAAAGAATTAGTAAAGATTTGAACTATTTTTCACTACCTCACTACCCGTACTGTTCAACAATTTTATATAATGCCAATGAAGCTATAAAAAACAGATTACAAATATTACAAAACAAAGCAATGCGTATAATTTTAGGCATGAATAAATATGTATATATATATATATATATATATATATATATATATATATATATATATATATATATATATATATATATATATATATATATATATATATATATATATATATATATATATATATATATATATATATATATATATAAATATATATATAAATCAAGTTACAAAATTACATTGGTTTAATGTCAAAAATTTAATATTTCTTCTTATTTGCATATTTATATATAAAATTCAAAATAACTTGCTTTCGGAACATGTATGTAATTTTGTTATACCAAATTATCAAAAGCGCGGATATGACACTAGAAATTATCAAAGTTTTTACCTACATAAGTAGAATATCGAAATCGTTAAGTTATAAGTCTAATAAATTATCATAAATTAAAACTATCTATTAGGTCACAAAGGTCTTTAAATAAATTTGAAAAATTTATTGGAAATGTCAATACTTCAGGTACATATTCAGGACCAAAAAATTAACATAAAAGTCTATATAAATAAGTGTCCGCAAAGCCTTAGTTCTCGATATATATATATATATATATATATATATATATATATATATATATATCCTATATATATATATATATATATATATATATATGATATATATATATATATATATATAAATATATATATATATATATATATATATATATATATATATATATATATATATATATATATATATATAAATGCTCTTACTTGTAGGGGGCGCCACCTACAAGTCTTTCTACTCCTTCGAACAATCACAACTTTGTGGTACAGTCTTGTATTACATTTTTGAGTAAAACAAATTATTCCCTTGCCATTTCTACGTCAAAAAGGTATACCTGTTTATATTTGATTTTAAAACAATTTCGGCGCATGTAATTTTTTATCGCAAAATTATAAAAGTTATGAACAGAAATTGACAGTGACAAAATTTGATCTTATTATTAACTGACATTACTATTGCTAAGTAACAGGAAAAACGATGAGAATTATCTGACAATAATCATTTAAGAAACTTAAGATCTAAATACGTCATTATGCCTGTGCTATTTTCGTATCGTGAATATGCAGATATGATATTCGTCTATGGCTTCTCCAATGGTGTCGCAATTCAAGCAGTCGCGGAGTACCAGCGTCGATTTCCAGATAGAAGGGTGCCAGATAGAAGAGTTTTTCAACAAGTTTTCACTACTGCTGGAGAATCTGGAATATTTCCAAGTGCGAAAATTGTATCTGAAAGGGAATCGAGACCCAATGCCGTCGAAAATGATCCAAGCATAAGCACTAGGCGGATTGCAGATACTTATCAAATTACACAATCGTCTGCTTGGAGAAATCTTCACATTAATTGTTTATACCCATTTCATTTACAACGGGTTCAACATTTGCAGGAGGGTGATTTTGAGTTGAGAATGCAATTCTGTAACTGGATTAATGAAGATCGAAGGTTGTATAGGTATGTTTTGTTCACTGATGAAGCACAGTTCACGCGTGATGGTATAAATAATCTCCACAATGAACACCGGTGGTCCTATGAAAATCCTCACGCTACAGTAGAACATAATTTCCAACATAAATTTAGCATTAATTTGTGGTGTGGAATGTTAAATGGTCATTTAATTGGTCCATTTATAATCGACGGTAGTCTTACAGGAGAAAAATATTTAAACTTTCTTGAAAATCACTTGGCAAAATCTATTAGAAGATGTTCCCCTTAATGTAAGACAAAACATGTATTTGCAGCATGATGGAGCCCATGCACACTACAGTTTACTTGTAAGAGATTTTTTAAACCAAAACTTTTCAAACCGATGGATTGGTCGGGGAGGTCCGTTTAATTGGCCACCTAGATCGCCAGACCTTAATCCTTTGGATTATTGTCTTTGTGGATGGTTCAAATCACTGGTATATTCCACTAAAGTAAATGCAGGAGAAGCATTATTGGATCAGATAACAAACGCAGCACAAACACTAAGAAATGCGCCCGAATGTATCCACAGAGCAACCCGAGCTATACACCATAGAGCTGACCTGTGCTTAGAAGCAAATGGTGAAATTTTTGAAAATTATAAAACGTAACCTAGATTTTATTAAAAACAACTTAATAATAACAATTTTAATAAAAATTAAATACTTTTTTTTTTAGTTTATGTCTGGCACTGAATACGCACCTCAAAAAAATGTGTTAGTCTTTCATTTCAAAGCTTTTGTGCCAAGATGCGTTTAAATTTGGACAAAATAACAAACTTTTAAAATTTTGCAATAAAAAATTACATGCGCCGAAATTGTTTTAAAACCAAATATAAACAGGTATACCTTTTTGACGTAGAAATGGCAAGGGAATAATTTGTTTTACTCAAAAATGTAATACAAGACTGTACCAAAAAGTTGTGATTGTTCGAAGAAGTAGAAAGACATGTAGGTGGCGCCCCCGACTAGTAAGAGCAATTCTAATATTAGGTTCGAATTTGTCATACCAAAAAACCCCCGTATACCAATTTTCACTCCATTATTTACATTATCGTAGATTTTATTTAAAAAATAGGAAAATTAAATAAAAACTTTAACACCCTGTATCTCGAGAACTAAGGCCTTGCGGAAACTTATTTATATAGACTTTTAAGTTTATTTTTTGGTCCTGAATATGTACCTGAAGTATTGACATTTCCTCATGAATCACCCTGTATAATCTATAATAAAATGTATAAGTTCTGTATTTAAATAGAATATAAGAGTAGTATTTTTGCTAAATAAACCATATTACTGTTTTACTAAATGTTACTAATTGACGTTAGTGAAAATCAAATTGATGGGAATATTAAAAGTTTTTTGAAGTTGACAATAACTGGCATATCACAGCTTGAGAACAAAAACTGTTAAATATTGCTTTTTCATTATAATACTGGTAAATGCCAAATTGCATTCGATGGAAAATATCTCGTATATGAGTGTCGATAGCAACATTAATGAGATTTTTCCTTTTTGCTTAAGAAATAACCCCTTTTCATAATTTATAGTCAAGTAAGTTAAAATGTGGAAGGTGGAAGATAACAAACAGGGTACATTCAGTCATCTACACGTCTATAACTAAAATCTCCAGGGGGAAGCAAATTTCCCGTTCTCAAAAACATGGCTATTCCAATTAACTGCATTAAATTGTATTCGAATGACGTGTTTAACTAAAACAATTTAACGTTTACCATCCGATAACTTTAAAATAGCAACATTTTATTAAAACATTATTGGCTCAAATACTATATTTTTGTCTCTAGTACACTATGACCCATTAGTTGTGGTACATCCTGAAGAATAGAACTCATAAGATGAAGTTAAATTAAGAATTAATTATAGACGGATTTATGGTCTGATATAATTTGAGGAAATTCATACTGAAATGTAATTATTAGATCATTTCCTCGTTCAAGGAAACATTACATATTATCTATCACATCAGACAGATTAATTTACATGCTGTGTCATATCAAAAGTCTACTTCAGAATACAAACAGACAAACGTATGTAAATAATAATCAACCAGGGATATAATAACATCAGCTAATTGGCGTTATTAAATTTCTTTGAGTTTTGCGGTTCGTGACGATGATATATCAATTATTGCCGTACTATTCCTTCGTGAGTCAATTGCGGTAACAGTAATAGTACAAGCTACAATTAGTACTGTTTACAGTATTTGTACCGTCACCGTAGTTATGTTATAAATATGTCCGTTATTAAATGCACGTGCGTTCTAGTTAGTTATAACAACCAATATATTGTATTACTCATACACTATTTAGACTAAATTTTGAAGTACGAAAAACTTATTTTTATAATTATAAATAATATATAATTATCTTATGTCTGTACCGATGTTGCTTGCTAGCTTATTTCAATGTTTCCTTTCTGTCATGGGATTAAGCAATCTCGATGGGACCTACAGCTTAACTTGTATTCTGTACCACGGTCCTCGGCCGCTCTTGATCCCCGGCCCACACCCCACCCTCGAGCTGTCAACTTTTAAGTTAGGGTGTCTCTCGTCTCCACTGGTCTGCAAACATCGATATGTACAAGATCTAACAATTTCTTTGCTCTGGAGCCGTTATGCTTGAAAGGTAATCTAGTCTGCTTACCTTCACAGCATACTTTGCAGTTTTTTATCCCTAACTGCACTTATTCTTAAAACAAAGCCCGTTCACCAAACCATTCTGCATTTTATTTAAATTCTCCTGGAACAGCTGTTTGAGTCAATAAACATTTTTCAGACTTAAAAATGTTTAATTTATACATCCCATCAACTAAATCAGCTATGGCGACTGGTTCCTTCTGCTTATTAAAAACTGTACAATTATCCTTAAAACTAAGGGAATTTCCATTTTTTATAAGCGGCTTACTGACAATAAATTTGTCGTCAAATCGGAAACACATAAAACATTATTTACAAGTATATCGTATTTACAATTTCCGACTATAGTTATAACACAGGGTAATAAAATGAAAACAAAAATTTGGTGCCGGAAATCTAACATCCGATTTCAGATGTTTTTAATGGGTTGATTCTAAAAATGCCACCAGATTTTTTCTATCAGCTCTAGTTTTTGAGATACAGGTTACAGGTTAATTGATATTTTTTTCTGATAAAGGACAACAAATAAAGAGATAAATATGTACTTAATCGTCAAAATAGAAATTTCCCAGAATCTAATTAACCAAATGGATACCTGGAATTGTCCCTGACCCATTGTTCCTATACTAGGAACTACTCAATACACTGCTCTTAATTACTTTTATACCTGTAATTGCCTAGGACCCGATCCTTCTATACCTGCTTGGCTGGACTCGATTTAGTATTTTACTGAGTTTTCCCAAGTAAAGTTGTGCTATCATTTTGTATAAATTTTGGTCGTTTTGTAGTATCAAGACACTAAACTGAAACAATGGCATCCACAAGCAGACGTACCTGTGTAAATTATCCCGATGTTTTTTGTTATGTGTGTGGTGAATACATTTTGAAAGAGAGCAGAAAACGATTTCTGACTTTGTGAAAACAGCTTATCTTGCCTATTTTAGCGTTCATTTAGGAGATCAAAATAAATCTTGGGCCCCATATTTCATATGTAAAACATGTGTTGAACATTTGCGACAGTGGACAACTAGAAAGAGAAAGTGCCTAAAGTTTGGTGTACCAATGGTTTGGAGAGAACCGCGAAACCATCACGACGACTGCTATTTTTGTCTCGTTAATATTAAAGGCATAAATAGAAACAATAGACACAAATGGACATATTCTGATCTAGATTCTGCAAGAAGACCTGTAGCGCATTCAGAAGAAATACCCGTTCCATCATTCAGCAGTCTACCCGAACTGACAGAAGATGATACAGAAACATCAACGTCTGAAGAAGTTCAAAGAATTCAATCAGAAAACCACAGCGAATTTGAAGCAGATTTAGCAACTCCGCAGTGTTTCAATCAACAAGAGCTAAACGATCTTATAAGAGACCTGAATCTCTCAAAGGAATCCGCTGAATTACTTGCATCCAGATTAAAAGAAAAAAATCTACTTTGTCCAGGTACTAATATTACATTTTATCGTAAAAAAGATAAGGATCTGCTGCCCTTTTTCGCTCAGGAAAATGACTTGGTATTCTGTAACAATATAAAAGGGCTCTTAGAAAAAATGGGTTTGCCTGAATACGCTCTGGATGATTGGCGCCTTTTTATTGACAATTCAAAACGTAGTTTAAAATGTGTTCTTTTATATAACGGTAACAAATATGACTCAATTCCTATTGGTCATTCTACTACCATGAAGGAACAATATGAAATAATTGCATTAGTTTTGAGAAAAATTAAATACGAAGAACATCAGTGGGCAATTTAAAAATGGTTAACTTCCTCCTTAGACAGCAGAGTGGTTATACAAAATATCCTTGTTTTTTCTGCCTTTGGGACAGCAGAACTAAAAATGAGCACTGGGTTAACAAAAATTGGCCTTCAAGAGATGTCATGATTCAGGGAAAACAAAACGTGATCAACGAACCTTTGGTTTCAAGATAAAAAATCTTACTTCCGCCCTTGCATATCAAGCTAGGCCTAATGAAGCAATTTGTGAAGGCTTTAAATCGAGATGAAAATTGTTTTGGGTATTTGTCACGTAAATTTCCTGGCATTAGCACGGAAAAACTAAAAGCTGGTGTATTTGATAAGGCAACTTGTTAAAGATCCACAATTCACCACATCAATGAACGAGACTAAATCTAACGCTTTTTTTTAATTTTTCAAGTAGTACAAAATTTTCTTCGCAATCATAAAGCAGAGAATTACGTAGAATTAATGGAAACTATGCTTTCAAGTTATAACGTAAAATATATACACAATTTTTTTTTTGACTAGATCTGATAGACAAAATCTGAGAACTTTTTTACATTCTGCATCCAAAAATTACCCAGGAACAGTTAAAAAATCGCAGGCACCAAAATGTGTATTGGCCTATGTAATCATCAACCCTTGTTTGAATGGCTATAAGTATTTCTGAAACTTGTACAGCAGTCTCGTTGTTAATCCAATCCCGTCTAGCAGTAAGGGGAACACTAGAACAGGAGTCTATGTACCAGTCCGATTTACTAAAGTTACCACACTAAACGCGTTAGAGGTCTTTTCAACGGCGGTGGCGGCGTTGGGACACTTATTTTGTTAATCCCTAAACTGTCTGCACTTCAAACACTTTATTTTCATTCTATGTCCCGATTTCTGAGGACACTTGCGGTTAACATTTTGGCTTACTAGCGCCGAACACACTTGCACTACCACCACTGTCAAATTGCATATCCAGTAACTTGGTTTTAATTGAGTCTGTTGTTACCGCGATACCAGAATGTTCAATTGCCATTATTATTGGAGATAATATATCCGGTAATCCAGCTAGCAACAACGAACCAACGCATTGGTCACCAATTTTAAAACCTGTGCCACGCAATCTCTGACTTCTCTCCACAATTTGATTGACATAACTTGCCATCGAATCACAATTTTCCAAGCGTGTAGAAATCAAGGTTCTTATCAAACCAATTCTCTTGGCAAACCCTTTATTGTCAAAGAGCGACTTTAATTTCTCTCATAACTCGACAGTTGTCGTCGCCTCCTTAATAGGGACATAAAGGATGCGTCAATGGTCAAAATTAACTTTGCCTTTCCTTTGGCGTTATCTGCGTCCTCAACTTCTGATATGCATTTGGATTACCCCTCCAAAACCAGAAAATTTTCGCAAACGCTCAATCATCATACTTTTCCCTATTAACTATGAAATTGCCAGCCATTGCGTTATGTTACACCAAACACTACAAAATCAACCGAACTTTTCGCGATGTGCTGAGCCAATAATCACATTGAATGAATTGGGTTGCGCATGAAGTAGATACATTTTACATTTATCTGTGTTGGATTTTATGACTACTAATATTGGCTTCAGACTTAAAAAGTCGTGCACCCACCTAGAATTCGAACTCAAGCCCACCAGACCAACTCAAATATAAACCTAAAGCTTTACGCTCTCGGCCACCTGCTGGCTGTCTGTACGGACGTCTGTGTAGGTAAACGAAATTTGCGCCAACGATAACTTAGGAACGGTCAAACTGATTCGTTTCAAATTTGTACCAAGAATAGGCTAGATCAGTGTCTCGCGGGGATTAGATTTTGGATGTCACGGGGGTAGATCTTCGATATATTTAAATAGCATAAAAATGTAAAAAAAATCATATTTTGAGACGGCACCAACCAATAACAGTCAAATTGAAAAGAAAAATATTTGGGGTAAATGTTCTGTATTCAAAATTGTTTTTGTCCAATAAACCAGGGTAGCTTGTTTAGAAAATACTAAAATAAGATTTTCTTATACAAGTTTGCCCTAGGGGGATAAAATAGCCCTTAAAAAAATCAAGTGCATTTAACTTTTCCTATTTTTAAACATGAAGCAGCCCCAAAAAACGTAAATATTTTTTGTTTTAACATGAGTAGTTAAAAAAAACTGTGAAACATATCTAATGTATTTTATCTCTTTGTATATAAAACATTTTTCCACCATAAAATACTATTTTTTAATACGTTTTTAAGGATATTTTTGCCTAATGTGTTCACTAAATTCTCTGATTATATTAAATTATTTTTGTAGCTCTTTATCATGCTTAGCTATTAATTTCAGGTCATCTATGTATAAAGGGTGGCTAATATTGACCTTTTCATTTTTGCAAGTAAAGCCAGTGTTAGATCTATTAATTTCTGATCTGAGAGGAAACAAAGCAAGACAAAACAATAATGGTGAGAGTGAGCCTCCTTGATATATTTTAGATTTAATGTTGATATCTTTGATCAGTATATTACTGGGGACAGTTGTTAAATTCAAATAAACATTCCATTTTTCCATAGGTCTGGAAATACAAGTTATCAGTTGATTTGACGTTTTATAAATTCGAAGAGCTTCTATCAACCAGCTATGCGGTAGTCAATCCAACAAATTGAAATTTTTTCTATTTCTTTTAATAAGCGATCCATACGTATCTTTCTCACAAACTCTTTGTTCTGCAGGCAGAAGATTGTTATTTCGCATGTATGTATATATAGCATGTGTGTAAGGATATTATAGGTTGTATTTCAAACATCTAATGGACCTGTAATTTTTTGGCCTAGCCGTGTTTTCATTTGTCGGAAATAGATGAGTTTTTCCTTTAACAAGCCACTCAAGTATGCTAGTAAAAGGAGTGGGCTGGTTTCTATTAGTTTTATGTGTTGTCCTGTAAGAATTTTCTCACTATTTGGCAGGTACTAAGCAGGACTGCCTTCTGGATGTCGATGAAGACGTTAGTATGCAGTCCTATGATTTTCAGGTTCTGTTCTAATGTTACGATCATTGGTATCACATGAACCTTATTCAGTCGCCACATCTGCTGTATCTCGATGGCCAGCTCCACATATTTGGCCTTTTTCTCTTGATATTTATCCAACACGTTGTTATTGTTAGATACAGCGACATCTACCAAATAAGCTGTATTTGTTTCCTTATTTAAAAGTACCACATCAGGCCGATTATTCGTCACCCGTCTGTCGGTGATAATTGCCCGGTCGTAGTACAGTTTGAGGGGATTATTAAGCACTGAACTCAGTTGGTATTTATAATAGGGCACAAAGGTGTTAAGAAACCCGTATTTATTGGCAAGCTTCTGGTGTATGATGTTACACTCCTGGTTATGTCGCTGGAGGTAGTCCGTATTTACTAGGTAAGTGCAGCCAGATGTTATATGCGGTATGGTCTTTGATCTCCCGCTACATTTTCGACACTTATCGGATTCAACGGAACGGTCTTTAAAGATGAATTTAGTGTAATTTCGTGTTTTAATAACTTGGTCCTGTTTTGCCAATACAAATCCTTCTGACTCTGTGAATATTTGTCCATCCTTCAGCCACCCCTTGGATACTTCCTTATCTACGTGGAATCAGCCCCACAAGTCATTGCGAAATCGGCCGTGTAGTTCCATTTGAGTCCACTGTTCTTGTTTGTCGGGGCCTGAAATTGACTTTAGGATGATGTTGTCACTTGCGAGACTGAGTGGAGAGTACTATACGGTGGAGGCTTGATGTGTGTGCCTTATTGGTGAAGAAATCTCTCAATTTTTGCATATATATTATTAATATTATTATTATCATTAACGAAATAAACAATCAATTTCTCATCAAATGTTGGGTTACAAGCCCATCCCGGATGCATGCATCAAAAGGAGTGAGCTGGTTTCTATTACTTCTATGTGTTGTCCTGTAAGAATTGTCTCACTATGTGTCTAGTAAGCACTGAGCAAGACTGCCTTCTGGATGTCGATGAAGGTGTTAGTATCCAGTCCTATGATCTCCAGGTTTTGTTCTAGTGTTTTTGGAACTAGTCCACTTGATGTCGTCACATCTGCTGTATCTCGATGGCCAGCACTCTTTTGCTCTTGATATTTATCCAACACGTTGTTATTGTTGGGTACAGCGACATCTAACAAATAAGCTGTCTTTATTTCCTTACTCCTCAGTACCACATCATGCCGATTATTTGTCACCCGTCTGTCGGTGATAATTGCCGGTCGTAGTACAGTTTGAAGGCATTATTTTTAAGCACTGAACTTGTTATTTAAAATAGGGCACAAAGGAGTTTAAGTGTTTACACCAGGGGCGTGCAGTCCATGGAAGCAAGGGAAGCAGTGCTTCCCCAAAAAAAATTACAAAACATCTTCTAAAATGCAATTTTTGAAATATGAAACTATTAATTTAGTTTATATTAAAAATGCTAAAATATTATCCTAATTATCAAGCCCATAATAAATGCGGCCTTGATTCCGACCGAGCCGCAATAGAAATCGAATACAACCTATGCGGGCCGCTAGCTTCTCTGCAGCCAAGTCCTATATGCTTGATTTCCTATGAATCGAGCCAGAGGTTATTGAACTTTCCACTGGCTGTTTGCAATTTTTGCATTTCAGTCGCGTGTTTTAAGTGGGGACGGAAGCTATCGTTGGAGTAGATTCTTTGTTTGAACGGCTGACCGTGTGTTGTGAGATATACGTCGCGTCGTGCATGATGCGTTATGGAAGACAATAATACGGACGTGAATATGCAAACACCGTCAACTTCGGCTGTCGGTAATAACGTTGAAAATGTCGGAGAATTTAGTAAAAAAAGTGTGTGTGAATGTGTGGTGTGTGTCTTAATAATAAAGGGATTTTCAACATTAAACTTCGCTGATAAGCTTCAAATAATTTCCAAAGCAAGGGCAAAACCGCCTATGAAAAATTTAACCACAAAAATGAAAAACTGTATTAGACATTTTTATCCGAAAAAACAATACGAACAATTTAAATGGCTAACAGGGTGTGAAAATATAAGTAAATTATTTTGTTGGCCATTGACTTTTTGAAAATGAAAAAGGTCTCTGGAATAAAACTGGTTTTTCCGATTTAAACAATTTCCATAAAGCTGTAAAAAGACACATTATGTCCAAAGCGCATTTGCAGGCCGTCATAAAAGAAAAAGTCTTGGGAAATTAGTCACCGCCAACACAATGAACTAGTCGATAAAAATAGACAAATATTAAGAAAACTTACCGATGTTGTTTGTTTTCTCGGATAGCACGAATTGGGATTTAGTGGTCATGACGAAACAAGGGTTTCTTCAAATAGAGGAAATTTTCAAGATTTACTTAGTTTAGTGGCTAAATATGATGACTGCTTAAAAAATCATTTAGAGCAGTCTAGGGTTTTTCGCGGAGCCTCGAATCGAATCCAGAATGATTTAATTTCCGCTGTTGCAACCATTATTCTAAAAAGAATTAAGCAGGAGATTGGCGAGGCGCGGTTCATTGCTATTCTTCTGGACGAAACAACTGATAACACTAATTTTAGCCAATTATCTAAAATAATTCGCTACGTTAAAACAGACGGAAGTATGCAAAAGAGCGATTTTTAGGTTTTAAGAATGTGTCCGAAAATCGTACAGCAGATGCATTATATACCGTAGTTTACAAGGTTACTAAAGAAATTAATGGAGAGAAAAAATTAGTTGCTCAAAGCTATGATGGAGCTGCAGTGATGGCAGGACAATTAGAGGGTCTGCAAGCTAAAGTTCGAGAAATTTTCCCAAGTGCTGTGTTTGTCCACTGTTTTGCTCATAAATTAAATTTAGTTTTATCCCAGTCCATCAATCACATTAAAGAGTGTACAGTATTTTTCGTTACTTTAAGTGACATGGCTGTTTTTTTTTTCCAAGTCAACAAAACGTCACAAGCTTTGGACTCCATTGTCCACAAACGATTGCCCAAACTAGCTCCTACTAGGTGGAACTATAATGGAAGACTTGTGTTAACAGTATCTGAAAATCGTGAATCACTGATTGAACTATTTGAGAGTATAATAGAAAATAATGAAACGTGGGACTCAGAAGCAATAAATAGTTCGAGGGGGTTTTTATACTGTTTGAAGCGAGATTTTAATTTTAATTATTTGTTGAACATATTTTCAGAAATATTTCCATTCTCGGACAATGTTTTTAATATATTACAAACTAAAACAATTGATATTGCTTTTTGCCTAAAAAAAGTTGATGATTTTAAGTCTATGTTAAGTCAAAAAAGAGATGACTTTCACCTATTTTGGGAGCGTCTTCGAACAGACAAGGTCGGAGTTGTTCAAACATCATACAAACGCCTCTTTTATGAAATAATCGATCAAATTCAGCAACAACTAAACTATAGATTTAACGGTTTAACTGATTTTAAATTCCTCGAGCTCCGCAATGTTGATGCATTTAAAGGAAAGACTTTTCCAGAAGATGCATTTAAATCTCTTCTTCTTCATTATGGCCAGTTCTTCGACCAAGGGTTACTGCGATCTGAATTAAAAGTGATTTACGAAACTGATGACATTAGCGCAAAAAATAACGCTAAGGAACTAACGTAATTTTTAAAAGACAAGGAGCTGGAAAATGCATACACCGAAGTGTCGAAATTGTGTGAATTAGTATTGACAATACCTGCCACAAGTTCATCAGTAGAACGCAATTTTTCAACACTTAAACGTACAAAAAATTTCGTGAGAAATTCAACGGGACCGGAGAGACTTTCGCATACATCGCTGTTGTCCATTGAAAATAAACTTCTCGAAAATATGTCGGAGCATCGACGTTTTTATGATGAAGTCGTTGACGAATTTGCTAAAAATGATCGAGGAATCGAATTACATTACAAATAGGTAAGTTTCTAAAAATTGCTTCCCTTTCTTAAAATTTCACCGCACGCCCCTGGTTTACACCTGGTTATGTCGCTGGAGGTAGTCCTTGTTTGCTAGGAAAGTTCAGCCAGATTATATGCTGAATAGTCTCTGATCTCTCGCAACATTTTGGACAGTTATCGGATTCAACGGAAAATTATGAATTTCGTGTAATTCCGTGTGTTAATAACTTGGTCCTGTATTGTCATCACACATCCTTTTATGTTTGGGAATAGTCGTCCATCCTTCAGTCACCTGTTGCATACTGGCGTATCTTTGTGTGGCTGATTCAAGTCATTGTGATGTCGCCTGTGCAGTGCCATTTAAGACCACTATTCTTGTTTGTCGGGGTCTGAAAGTGACTTTAGGATGATGTTGTTACTTGCGAGATTAAGTGGATAGTATGAGTTGTTACTTAGGGTCACTGTGAGGTGCTTGGAGGCTTGATATTTGTGCTTGGTTGTTGAAGAAATGTCTTAATTTTTTCAGCTGTCGGAAATATGAATCGGTGAAGTCAACAAGGGATCTTCCACTTTCCCTTCATGGTAATGTCATTCGGAGAATTGATGACCTTAGGTGGTGTGACTTGTACTTGGTCATCATTAGGCGAGTAGTTTGTTGTAGTCTCTCTATCTTCACGTTAGTCCATTTCAAGATTCCGAAACTGTAGGTCAGCACGAGTACAGCATAGGTGTTAATTGCTTTAATGAGATTTCCACCATTCAGTTCTGTCTTCAGAAGAGCCCGCACTCTTTGAACGTACTGATCTTTCAGCTTGGTCTCCCTGCTTATCCTGGAGCAGTCTAGCTTGTTGGAATCTTAGGTATTTGTAGGTCTCTCCTTGGTTGATTGCTAGAACTATTTCTCCATTGGGTAGGGCTATATCACCATTTATGACTTTGCCTTTTTCGATGTTTAAGGCTTTACATTTTTCATTCCAAATATCATGGATGTCTTTTGAAAAAGTATATGTCACGTCTTTTTTAGTTGTGTATGGTTTCCACCATAGAGCTTAATATCATACATATACAAAAGGTGGGATATGGTTCGGGAGTTGTCTCTATTGGCTTTGATGTTGAAGCCACGTCCTGTTTTGATAGGCAACGTGGAGAGGGGGTTCATTGCAAAGCAGAACCAACGTGGACTTAACGAGTCTTCTTGGTATATTCCCCTATTGATGTGTATCTCATCGGTGGTAAGAGATTGATCGCCATTGTGGATCCTCAGGTTCGTTCTCCACTGGTGTTTAATACTTGCCAGGAAATTGATGATCATATATAGGGTGAATTTTGTATATTCCTAGTACGTCTATGAGCCAAGAATGTGGTACACTGTCAAACGCCTTTTTATAGTCTATAAAAGCAGTGTGTATGTTACGTTGTTTTTTCTGTGCCTGCTTAAGTACCACAGAGTCGATGATAAGTTCTTTGTATTCTTAATGGTTTCGAATGCATCCCTTCTGTTCCTCGGCAAATAGGTGATTATTATTATTATAAATATCATCTAACATTAACGTGAACCGAGTTATACCCCTATGCCATCTGATCGCGTAAATTACACAGGTATAACGTAAAACGCCTCCGCACCGATATCATCATAATTAAACGCAATTTATAGTAGTAATTAGCGTCATGAACTGAATCGTTTTATGATAAAGCAATCCAATGCATCAGGATATTTTTTGATGGCGACTACAAGAGGCGAACGAACTCACAATCTGTGAACTGTGACGATCTTAAAGCATTTCGCGAGTTTAAAAAGATGAAGAAGATTTGTTGGGTTTGTATAACATTTGCGGTCGGCATAATCGGATAAATCGGCGTACATATTCTGCCAGATCGCGAACGTCAACATTCTCTTGGTGGTGACAGATACAGATCTGGTATTATGACTGTTCCGGGCACGCTTGTAATGTTAAGTAGAAACGTTTCTAAGAACTACAACGTCATGATGCATACAATATTATAAAATAATCTTCTTATTTTTTATAGCAATAAACTATCCACAAGAGTCTTTTGTGTCTGTCAGCTTAGTGTTCGGTTACATAATTTATCCAAAATCAAGAATATATAAAGATATTACTGCCATATCTATCAGATTATATAAAACTAGATATAATTGTTATTGCAACGTAAAAGTTTGTTAATAATTATAATCACGCATTTCACTTAGTTTTGTTTATATTTCTTTATTGTTATTATGCTTTTCTTACTTACAGTATATAACGTAATTATTATAAACGCAAGTAATAATATAAGTAACTTTTTTATGAATTTGCGGTAATTTTTTTTGTTGATGCAAAATTACAGGTGCATAGTCATTAAACCGGGCTTGCCTTTCACAAATACCACGGGCAATCTGACAACTGACGACAATAAAATCAATAACCCGACAAATGGTCATTAAACGAAAATTAATGGGTAGCTGTAATATATACAATATATTTACTCTTGGCTCACCTGTGGTAGGCTGTTTCTGCCTCTAGTTTCTAGTAAACAAATGATGTCCCTAGTTTTTTTTGCAGAGAAAATTCTTGAACGAAGATTTTACAGATATTTAAGTCTTAGACTTTAGGAAGATGGCTTCTGATATATAATATGGACTTAAATTCAGTCGCTCTTGTTGTAAATCTTATAGATACATTTCTATTAATCCATTTTACAGCAAGTAAAGCTTTGGTGAAATCCAGCTATCTCGATTACTTACTACAGTTCAAAATATGTATACAAACTGTCATTGTTTTACATATAATACAAAAAAAAATCGATATTTCCTTTACCGTGAATTTCCCTCATTATGATTATTTTTTCATTTGTTAGAAAAAGTGAAGTGTGACCCAATATTTTACCAGTTTCTTTCTACCTATGCCACACTTGACTTTTTGGGCATAATTTAAAATAAATTCAATAAGTAATTTTGACATTTACACATATCGCCATTTTGTTACGTCATGTCAAGTACCAAACTATTTTGTTTTCACATTTAATTTTTCTGCATTTTTTCGCCATCTTAAATTCGTACCACAACTTTACCAGTTTATCTCCATTTATGCTTAATTCTTGCACAAAAATTGAAATTAATTTAATATATAGTATTTTCAGGCTGATCGTTTAAATATTTTATTAGGCCCCTATTTTCTTTCGCTGTCTTGGATTCATATCAAAATGTTACCAGTTCATTCTTATGTAACAGTTGATTTTAGTGCAACATTTGAGTAAATTGGATAATTAGTTTTTTAGTAATAATTTTTTGTAATATTGTTCCTCCATATTGAATTTTTACGAAAATATTAACAGTTTATCCCTATATGATCCTTAATTTTGGACTAAAATTTGAAGTCAATCTGGTAAGCAGTTTTTAAATTATGACACGAACTGACAGACAGACCGATAGACGGTCCGACGGAATTAATAAAACATATTGTTTGTCATCTAGGGAGGCTAAAACGTGAAGATATGCAAAACATGAGAAAGTGATTTTTTCAATATTACAAACACTTTATTTGGCCGTCATTTTATCCCGCAATGTTGAATTAGTAACACAGTTTTACTAGTTGATCCATACACCACAATTAGTTATGGCATGCAATTTGAAATCAACTCATTAAGGAGTTTTTCAATCTAAATTTTTAAATATTTTATTATGCCGCCATTTTTTTTTACCAGCCGATTCCAACATAATACTAAATATTTGTGAACTTAGTTTTTTAATATGTACAGTGTGTCCCAGATTCGCTTCTCTATATAGGGATCTCGGCTCCTATTTTACCTACAGCAAAGGTTAAATGGAGAAAGTTTTAGAGGAAACTTATTGCATTCGATATCTGGCTTCAGATTTACGATCGATCAATAAGTTTGAGAAATATCGGCGAAAAACCGAAAATGGCGGATTTCGTTTTTCGCCAGTATATCCAAAACGGTAAATTTGACAGCTGTCAAAATGTGACACTATTCGGATACATTTTTAAGACAAATAAGATGGCGTATACGACACGTCTTCATTGTTTTTTGTTAACCCGCAACCCGCCTCAACCTTCATTTTTCTTATAACCGCCATATCGGATTTTTCGATTTTTGGAAAGAGCCTAAAATTTCCAGTCTACTGATATCTCACAAGTGCATTAAAGATTTTAGTGTCATCAAAATATTACACTTTGTAAATTAGGTTTCAATGTTTTTAAAAGAGGCCATGATTTATTTGTCACAAGATTACATTAATAAGTAAGTAATGTATTGAACGCATTGAATTTTCAATACAACATGAACGTAAATAACGACTTAAAAAATCTAAATGAGCTTTAACTACTTTGTAAGTGGGTAACATTAATTTACAAATCTGCAAAATGACGTCCATTTGCATCGAGACATTTTTGACAATTGGTGACTGTTTTTCGTACAACCCTGGTAAGTTTATTTCGGTTAATATTTCTAAATGTGTCCAGAACTCTTTGTCTCAGAATTTTTATGATCACAAGGGGATTAAATTCATAGATTTCATTCTTCGTGTGATCCCAGAAGTAGAAATCCAAGGGCGACAGGTCAGGGGATCTAGGAGGCCAAGATATTGGACCATTAAAAGAAATTATTCTTTTGTCAAACTGCTCTCTTAAGAAGTTCCTGACTTGAATGGTATTGTGAGCTGGACATCCGTCTTGTTGAAACCAAGTTCTTCTTAATTCATCTTCCGTTAGAATTGCTCGTAAGGCTGGCACAACCTGGTTTCGCAAAAGCTCTAGGTACCCCTGCCCGTTTAGGTTGTAGTCAAACAAAAATGGTCCAATAAGTCGATTTCCTGAAATGATTAATAATTTATAAATAGGTGCCCAACAGTCAAGGGCGGCAGGGTCGGCCGGGTGGTACTAGACACTATAAATTATAAAGGGAAAATTATCTTTATTAAAAAGTAGATATTTTCCTTCCAAAAATAATTATCGAAACATCCCGTAATGAATGAGCTTGTATACAGTTGAAACCTATTCAGCTTTATTATGAAAAAGACAAACATATTTGGTTAGCGGGAAGTAATAGCCCTAATAAATTATTTTGTTGGTATTGCATATTAATTTCGGAATTATAAATCAATTTATTTCAGTGATATAATAATCTTAAAGAAGTACACCGTGCCTTAATAAAACATGAAATATCAAAAGAACAAACCCCTTGCGCTTTAAAATTTTAATTATTCGGAAATACAGCTGAACGCCTTTCTATAAATCATAATGAAAATCGAAAAATAATTCGACATTTGATTAATATGGTATTTTTTTCATAACGCAAGAACTAGGCTTCCCGGTTAATAATAAATCATTAAATTTAGACAATCAAAATAATTTTAGAGAATTAGCTAAATCTGCAGAAAATTTAGAAAGTGTTAATAAATTTATAGACCCCAATTCTATTTTTATAGGTTCTTCGAAACTACAATACAAAATGATTGAATAAAAATGTAATACAATATCAAAAAAGTAAGATGACTGACTAGAATAGAACGTGTTACTTTATTTTTATTAGATTATACTCTTTTAGTATCATTAAAGAACTAAACGAAAAAAAAAGATTATTATTTGACCATCATTTGGTGCCTATTTAAAAAAGATTGGTTAGATTAACTTACCAATGATCCCACACCAAACGTTACTTCCAAATCTGCAGACGTCTCTCTGCCACTTCGTGAGGATTTTGCACAGCCCAATGATGACGGTTGTGCCTATTAAAGGCTCCACAATTCGTGAACCTGCTCTCATCGGACCACAAGACATGATTTACAAAATCAGGATTTTCATTACATCTCCTAGTATACCACTCACAGAACTGTAGTCGTCTTGGAAAATCAGTTTCCTTAAGTCCTTATACTATTATGGGTTTGTATGGATGGTACTTATTCTTTTTTAAAACTCTCTGTACTGTTGATTTTGGCACATTAGTTTCCTGTTCTACAGTTCTTACCGATGCACTAGGGTTTTCGTTGATAGCTTGTAAAATGTTTCTGTCTCGATTTTCATTCTTATTATTGTATCCGCTTCTAGGTTGTTCGAAGGCCCCATGGTTAATTAAATTAACTACGATTTTCCTGAATTGGGTTTTATGAGGCTGCCGTCGTTCTGTATAACTTAAAGTACATGTCAACCTTTTCTTCATTTGAATATGGAATGCCGGCTATTTTCTATAGGTTTTGACAATTTATGTGCCAGATTTATGATTTTATTGGGATAAAAGCGTACCTACTACTTATTAAAACACAGCTTTGATACTTTCCACTATTTAACTTAACTTTAAAGTCAAAATCCAATTTTATTACAGATAAATCATGGCCTCCTTAGAAAAGCATTGAGAGCTAACATTACTTTAAATCACGATCTCCTTTAAAAAAACTGAAACTTAACTTTACGAAGTGTAATATTTCGATGATACTAAAACCTTTAATGCACTTGTGATATATCACTAGACTGGAAATTTTAAGTTCTTTCCAAAAATCGAAAAATCCAATATGCCGGCCGTAAGAAAAACGAAAGTTGAGGCGGGTTGCGGGATAACAAAAAACAATGAAGACGTGTGATATACGCCATCTTATTTGTCTTAAAAATGTGTCCCAATAATGTCACATTTTGGCAGCTGTCAAATTTGCCGGTCTGGATATACAGGCCAAAAACGAAATCCGCCATTTTCGGTTTTCCCCCGATATTTACAAAAACAATTGATCGATCGTAAATTTGAAGCCGGATAAAAAAACTAAAACTTTCCCCATTTAACCTTTGCTGTAGGTATAATAGGAGCCGAGATCCCGGTATAGAGAAGCGAATCTGGGACACACTGTATAATTTTTATACCCAACACGAAATTTTTCATTTCCATTTTTAGCTTAAAGGACCGCGACATAACTATATCTGAAATTATCAAAACTCTTTACTATCCTTCAATTTGGAAATTTTAAACAAATTCAACAACCATTTTTAACCATATTATAACTCTTTCATGTTTCTTTATAATTAAAGAAGTTGGCTCAGCACATTTCTCATTTTTTGTTGCCACCAAATTACGTAGCAAATTTTAGGGTTGCGTGCTTGTTGCACTTTTTTTAATTTGCCAATTCAGCACTGCTACCTGCTCTAATTGCCCCAAGCAAAAACAAAAATCAGTTGCATCCATCAGCGGAACTTCGGCAGATCATTAATAGGTATATAAAATATCTGCAGGCAAAATGCTTTGGGTATGGTCAAATCTTTTAAGAAATACAGGGTTGTCCCAACTGAGAATATTAGACAGGAACATTAGCATGTTAGTACGCAATAGTTAATACTTTTACTTGATAAAATTGAATGCGGCAAACAATACAATGATGTTTAAACCTTCAGGAATGTGCCTCTTGGAGTTTGCCCGTTGGAAAAAACAATTTGCTATTTATACAGGGTCTATCGCAACAAATTAAAAAATCTAAAGTGTGACGCAATTTAGTTCAGTACAAAATTATTTAAGAACACATATACACTATCTTTTCAACAAGGGCATGCAGTCCATGGAAGCAAGGGAAGCAGTGCTTCCCCAAAAAAATTACAAAACATCTTCTAAAATGTAATTTTTGAAATAGGAAACCATTAATTTAGTTTATATTAAAAATGCTAAAATATTATTTTAATTATCAAGTCCATAATAAATGCGGCCTTGACTCCGGCCGAGCAATAGAATCGAATAGAACCTACGCGGGCATCTAGCTTCTCTGCAACCAAGTCCTGTATGCTTGATCTCCTGTGAATCGAGCCAGAGGTTATTAAACTTTCCACCGGCTGTTTGCAATGTTTGCATTTCAGTCGCGTGCTTTAAGTGAAAGTGGCGGAAGCTATCGTTGGAGTAGGTTCTTTGCTTGAACGGCTATCCGTGTGTTGTGTGATATGGAAGACAGTAATACGGACATGGATATGCAAATACCGTCAACTTCGGCTGTCGGTAATAACGCTGAAAATGTTGGAGAATTTAGTAAGAAGAGTGTGTGTGAATGTGTGGTGTGTCTTAATAATAAAGGGATTTTCAACATTAAACTTCGCTGATAAGCTGCAAATAATTTCCAAAGGAAGGGCAAAACCGCCTATGAAAAATTTAACCACAAAAATAAAAAACTGTATTAGACATTTTTATCCGGAAAAACAATACGAACAATTTAAATGGCTAACAGGGTTTGAAAATATAAGTAAACTATTTTGTTGGCCATGTTTACTTTTTGAAAATGAAAAAGGTCTCTGGAATAAAACTGGTTTTTTCGTTTTAAACAATTTCGATAAAACTGTAAAAAGACACATTATGTTCAAAGCGCATTTTCAGGTCGTCATAAAAGAAAAATTCTTCGGCAAAACCAAAATTGAACATGCCCTTAATAAACAGTTGAAAATTAGTCACCACCAACACAATGAACTAGTCGATAAAAAATGGCAAATATTAAGAAAACTTATCGATCTTGTTTGTTTTCTCGGACAGCATGAATTGGGATTTAGAGGTCATGACGAAACAAGGGTTTCTTCAAATAGAGGAAATTTTCAAGATTTACTTAGTTTAATGGTTAAATATGATGATTGCTTAAAAAATGATTAAGATTTAATTTCCGCTGTTGCAACCATTATTCTAAAAAGAATTAAGCAGGAGATTGCCGAGGCGCGGTTGATTGCTATTGTTTTGGACGAAACCACTGATATCACTAATTTTAGTTAAAACAGACGGAAGTATTCAAGAGCGATTTTTAGGTTTTAAGAATGTGACCGAAAATCGTACAGCAGATGCATTATATACCGTAGTTTATAACGTAACAAAAGAAATTATTGGAGAGAAAAAATTAGTTGCTCAAAGCTATGATGGAGCGCAGTGATGACAGGACAATTAGGGGGTCTGCAAACTAAAGTTCAAGAAACTTTCCCAAGTGCATTGTTTTGCTCATAAATTAAATTTAGTTTTATCCCAGTCCATCAATCACATGAAAGAGTGTAAAGTATTTTTCGTTACTTTAAGTGGCATGGCTGCTTTTTTTTTCAAGTCAACAAAACGTACACAAGCTTTGGACTCCATTGTCCACAAACGATTGCCCAAAGTAGCTCCTACTAGGTGGAACTATAATGGAAGACTTGTGTTAACAGTATCTGAAAATCGTGAATCACTGATTGAACTATTTGAGAATATAATAGAAAATAATGAAACGTGGTACTCAGAGGGGGTTTTTGGACTGTTTGAAACGAGATTTTAATTTTAATTATTTGTTGAACATATTTTCAGAAATATTTCCATTCTGTGACAATGTTTTTAATATATGACAAACTAAAACAAATGATATTGCTTTTTGCCTAAAAAAAGTGGATGATTTTAAGTCCATGTTAAGCCAAAAAAGAGATGGCTTTGACCTATTTTGGGAGAAAACGATGACGTTAAATGTAGAGCCACAAGCCAAGCGTTTTCGAACAGACAAGGTGGGAGATGTTCAAACATCATACAGACGCATCTTTTATGAAATAATCGATCAAATTCAGCAACAAACAAACTATAGATTTAACGGTTTAAATTATTTTAAATTCCTCAAGCTCTGCAATTTGGATGCATTTAAAGGAAAAACTTTTCAGTTCTTCGACCGAGTGTTACTGCGATCTGAACTAAAAGTGATTTACGCAACTGATGACATTAGCGCAAAAAAAAAACGCTAAGGAACTAATGCAGTTTTTAAAAGACATGGAGCTGGAAGATGCCTACACAGAAGTGTCGAAATTGTGTTAATTTGTATTGACAATACCTGCCACAAGTTCATCAGTAGAACGCAATTTTTCAACACTTAAATGTATGAAAAATTTCGTGAGAAATTCAACGGGACAGGAGAGACTTTCGCATACATCGCTGTTGTCCATTGAAAATAAACTTCTCCAAAATATGTCGGAGCATCGACGATATTGATGAATTTGCAAAAAATGATCAAAGAATCGAGTTACATTACAAATAGGCAAGTTTCTAAAAATTACTTCCCTTTCTTAAAATTTCACAGCACGCCCCTGCTTTTCAAACATTTATATTTTTATTGGGCACCATTTTCTTCCATCATATTGGATTCCTACCATTGTTTTATAAGTAGTTTTTACATTGACACCGCAATTTTAAAATGTAATGTTGAATTCGTTTATCCAAATATTAAATAAGATTTTTTTACGTTAATTTTAAAAACGTTATTTGGCCGCCATTTTGTTACGCCATCTTAAATTCGTAACACAATTATACCCGTTCATCTTTATATCACACTTAGTGCTTGCACAAAATCTAATAAGGAGTTTTTTCAGGCTGAAGTTTTAAATTTTATTAGGCCGCCATTTTGTTTTGCTATCTTATATTCGTACCAAATGTTACCAGTTCATTTATGATTTTTGTTTTTTTAGTAATATTTTTTTTTAACGTTTCAGTAGGCCGCCATCTAGTTCCGGCATATTGGATTTTTACCAAAATAATAAGTCCATCCCTATTTGACCCTTAATTTTTACCTGAAATCTGAAGTCAATCTCCTACAGGCAAAGCGACGACGGACCGATGGAATTGATAAAACATATTTTTTGGAATTTAGGGACGCTAAAACGCGAAGATATGTTAAACCTGAGAGGGTCATTTTTTCAGATTACGAAAATTTTATTTTGTCGCCATTTTCTTCCGCCATCTTGAATTAGTACCAGAGTTTTACTAGTTCATCTCTCTACCACAATTAGTTATGCTACACAATTTCAAATTAGTTCATTAATTCATATTCCAGTTGAATTTTTAAACATTTTATTAAGCCCCCATTTTGTTCCATCATCTTGGATTCGTACCAAAATTTTACTGGGTAATTCTTATATAATACTTGATTTTGGTGCAAAATGTGAGATAAATTGGATAAGTACATTTTTAGTAATAATTTTTTTAGCGATTCACTAGGCCGCCATTTTGTTTTGTCGTATTGGATTTTTATCAAAATGTTACCAGGTCATCCCCATATGACCCTTAATTTTTAACCAACATTTGAAGTCAATCGGTTTAATAGTTTTTTAGCTCTGCCGCGAACAGAACGACAGACAGACCGAGAAAACATGTTTGTTTTTCGGCATCTAGAGACCTTGAGACGTTAAAATCTGAAAAAATCTCAAAGGGTGATTTTCTCAGGATTACAATACTTCCCTTTTACGAGGGAAGTAAAAAGTAATTGTTATCATAAATTTCCCGGACAGTCTTTTCCACTTAATTTACAGGGTGAGTCTATTTATTGATCGTTTATTTCGGAACGTTTTGAGAATTTGGGTTTATCTTTTGTTTAAGGCAATACGTGATTGTTTTTAATCAGCAAAACGTGGTTTAATTCCTAAATTCTGTCTAAATGATAATGATACATTTTTCAATATCATAAGTAGAAAAGCATGTTTGTGTTTTTAATTTAGGAGAATTATATACTTAACGGCCAAAATAAACTCTTCATTTCACGAGCTACAATTACATCAGTCACTTACCCCAACCAGTTTTTTATACCAGTAAATACTACATTTGCTGAAAATTTGAGCGAAGATTTCAGTTTAGTAGCGTATCCCTGTAACCCAGATTTGGTCTCCCCTCAAAAAAACCAAAGTTTTTAACTATTTATCGGTATTATACGGTAAACCGTATAACACCAAACAACCAAGCCAAATACTATCGTCCAAATAAGTATATTTGGTTGAAAACGTGGAAAATACATTACGTATAAAACATTTCTAAAGGCATTTTATCGGTTCCGCGGGTATTTTTCCCAAAACTGAAAATATGAAATATTAAAGGATGTTTAACGTAAACAGCCAGCAAGCAACACGTTAGCTAAAGTAATAAAACAAAAGTTAATACGCCACATTATGGGCTTCTTGACAGGTCACGCAAGTTTACTGTATTTAATAAAGAATTAGGCAAGAATAAAAAAGGAGAATAAGGTAAATATAATTTATTTATGTAGTTAATCGGTGGTTATATGATAAGCGGTGAATATTTTTCTGAATCTACTTAGCCGTTAGAATAAATAATTTATAAAGAAAAAAGAAAAAACTCGCCTGTTTAGACCTGGCTGTGGAAGATATGCTGCGTACTAAATTTGCGACAAACTAATATCCATTTATAGCCTAGTAAATGAAGACATTTGGACTGAAAAGCTGGTTTTTTGTGAAGGCCTTCATTGAGGTGCCTTTAGTACAAAGGGGCGATTATCAGTTATTTGCTATTATCTCGAAAAGTATCACTTTTTGGATAAGAATAAGAAGAAGTCCTAAGCAAAAATATTTCTTATACAATTTTACACAAAAAAGGTTATTATATTTTTTTTTCGTGGGGTCAATCGTTTCAAAGATATAGCCTGTTAGTTGGCCACCATAATATTGAATAGTTCAGTTCAGAAAAAGTAAACAATAACAGAAATATTTCAATATTACGTCAATATTAAAACACAACCAATGCTATTACAATGAGAACTACGGTTTTGTAATCTATCCAAATAAGACGTATAGCAGGCATCATTATGGCAACCTGCGACAATTATTAAAACAAAAAACATTAGACAAGCTCCAGAGCGTCTTCAGGCAGTGAGCGTTCACAGCCTTCTTAATGTAATAATAACAATAACTAACCGATTGGCCATCGCAACTATTATGTTTTTATTACTTCCCTCGTAAAATGGAAGTGATTTCAAATTGTGTGTCATAACTAATTGGGGTATAGAGAAGAACTAGCAAAATTGTAGTACCAATTCAAGATGGCGGAACAAAATGGCAGCCAAATAAAATATTTATAATCGTGAAAAAATCAACCCCTCAGGATTTACATATATTATTTTTTTTATTTATATATAGGTTTTAGCGTCCCTATATGTTAAAAAAATATGTTTCCGTCGGTCCGTCTGTTGGCTTGTCCGGTCTGTATCTCAGTTTGCGACATAGCTTAGAAATTACACATCAGATTGACTTCAAAATTTGGTCAAAAATTGAGGGTCATATTTTGGTAAAAATCCAATATGAAAATACAAAATGGCGGCCTAGTGAAACGTTAAAAAATTATTACTGAAAAAACTAATTATCCAATATCCGCAAATTTTGCAAATGATACATAGGAATGAACTGGTAAGATTTTGCTATAAATACGAGCCCAGTCGCATATGTATTGGACCAAGGGCATATTTAAAATAATTTTATTTTTGTCACCTAGTATTTACTAGATGTAACATAACTTCAACAAATGCAACTACGTTTATTTGATAGTATGTGGTATTAACAATTAATTAACAATATCGCATATCTATGTCACTAACAATAATATTGATTAGAAAAATATATTTTTGTTAGACGTGGAGCATATTAATTGGGTCATAAACGCATGCACTCAGATAAAACCGCGTGATTACTTAGTGACATCTGATACAAAATTTATTAAGGTGAATATCTAAACGAGTGGGCTTTAAAAATAATTGAAAACAAAGGTGGCATTAATATTTGAATCTTTGAAACTGTTTAGTTTTCAAAATTGTTCGCGAAAAAGCACGCTCTATGATATGGGAAATTCCATTATTAGTGCCAACAAAAATGGTCTCTCTGGACATAGTATTACAAAAAATCAAAGCATTTCTCAAGGGACAATAAGAAATATTATTTCCCAATTGAAAAAAAGCCGAAATGTTTAGTTAAAAGCGAAGTCTGGCCGTTCTTCGAAAATTACAGAAAGAGATAAGTGGGCTCCGTACACTAATTAAACAAGATCGTCGGGCTTCATCACGGGAGTTAGCAGTAAAATGGGTAGATGCAATTGGTAAACGCATTTCAAAGGACTTCTGGTTGAGAAATACGAAGAAATGGGATATCGCTTCTACAAAGTAAGTTTATAGCAAAATACAAAAAAAACAAATTTAAAAGTTTTCATTTTAGGCCAAGGAAAGACCGCTTTTGTCGCAAAAACAAAAAAGAAATCGACTTTTGTGGGCAAAGGGGCATAAAAGCTGGTCACAACGTCAGTGGGATTCCGTGTTATATGGAGCAACGAGTCTAAATTTGAAGTATGTGTTGTGATTCACGAATTCGAATTATCCGAACGCAAGGGGAGAAATATCATAGAGACTGCCTGAAGAGGAAAGTTAAATTTCCAGCCTCCATCATGGTATGGGGATGTATGTCTTCACATGGGGTTGGTCGTCTTCTTTTTATTAATGGTACCGTCAATGCTGTAAAGTATAAGTCAATTTTACAAGAAGAACTAATTCCTTCTATTGATGAGATTCAGTTGCTAGAGGCAGGATTCATATTCCAGCAAGACGGCGCAGCATGCCATACCGCCAAAACCATAACATTCTGGCTGCAAGAAATGAATATTCCTGTTTTAAGATGGCCATCTAGTAGCCCCGACTATCGAAACACTATGGCATCAAATAAAAAATCTCTACGAACCAGTCCCGTCCGCACCATTCCCGAATTAAAGAACAAAATTCAGGAAATCTGGGATAACTTCTAACCAAAATATTGCAAAACATTAGTAGACACCATGCAAGCAAGACTTGATTTGATGCAGTTATAAAACAAAAAGGTGACTATACTCAGTGGTAACAGTGGCAAATTATTCAAATTTTTATGGTCCAATTAATATGCGACAAGCCTAAAAAAATATTTTTTTATCATCATTATTATTGCTAGTGATATAGATAAGGAACATTGTTGATTAATTATTAATACCACATACTATCAAATAAACGTAGTTAAATTTGTTAAATTTATGTTATGTACAATAACAACTAGGTAACAAAAATAAATATCTCTTACGAATTCCTTTGGTCCAATACATATGCTACTGGGCTCGTATAAGATAAGAACGGCATGAAAATAAGATAAAACAAAATGGCGACCTAATAAAATATATAAAAAAATCGGCCTGAACGTATTAGATTAATTTCAAATTTTGTGCAAGCCATTAAGTATGATACAGAACTAAACTGCTAAAGTTGTGGTACAAATTCAAAATGGCGGAACAAGATGGCGACAAAATAATCTTGTATTGTAATCGTGAAAAATCACCCTCCGAGATTTTTTCAGATCTTTACGTTTCAGATGTTTTCTTATTTCTATAGTTTTGTCTGTCGGTCCGCCTGTTTGCGTTATTGAATTATTAAAAGAAGTTTTTCTTTACTTTCTTTAAAGCTTTTATTTAACAATCTGTCCATGAAGGTCACATGAAGGTTCAAAATCAAATGTTTACTACTTCCGTACGTACTTCTGAAGTATTATAGTGGCCAGCAAATATGATATTTCTTTGAAAGGAGGGATCCTACGAAAAAAAATTTAATAGCTATTTTTGTGTAGAATTTTATAAAAAATATTTTTGCTCATGACTATTTTTGATAAAGCAAAACCATAACTCAAATTCCTCAGACTTCTCAGGATGTACTGAACTGGTACTGAATGATCTCCTCAAAAAAAAACAGCTTTTTTGTATTTTTTTCTTATTTTGGGCTCAAATTTGTCTTTATTTATTGAGTTATTACTAAATAATACACACAGAAAATATTTATTTATTGAGGTGTCTACTACTTCAAGTGTAATTTCTATTTACTCTATTAGTTTAGCATCGATGCACAGTGTTCGTGTTATACGGAGACACGGAAATAGTTCAATATTTTGAAAATAATATAGCTGTAAGTATTCTTGCTCAAATAGGGTTTAATTATTTTTCTTTTTATATACAATGAAGTTTTTAATAGTTCAAAATTAAGTATAGAACAACTATTTTAGGTAAGTTTATTAATACATCAGTAACTATATTAAACAAACACAATTAATCATATTTTAAAACAAAAAATACAAGGATTGGTTATAAATAACATAAGCATTTATTGCAAAAATTATTTCCCTTTAAACATATTTTCCTAAACTTATCTTATTTGCAATATAAAAATAAATGTAAAAAATTAATACATCATAATTCAAGTTTTAAACCCGTGTGTGTGGGTTACATTATAAAATAGAGATTCTATAATTATATATAAAATGCCGAATACTAAGAAAAAAAGATTAAAAAAAATGCTGATAATCAGTTATCGATTAATAAACTTTTGACCTTTATTGTTTGGTTCAACTCTTAATTTATTTGAATAAGGGTCAGAGAAAACCATAAACATATGAATTATAACTTCATTAGTTGATACGAACGAAGATTTAAGTGAATGGTATTTCCTGTATTTTCGATATTGTTTATTGAGTGCTTCTTGCCCCTCTTCAGCAAGCAAGCATTCCCATGGGTAAAATGGCAGTACAGTTTTACACAATCAACCTTAAATCCAAATTTTTTATAAAAATAATTTTGTATTATTCGTTTGGTTTCTTCTTTTGCTTTTTAGTAAAATACAATATAATACGATACACCTACTAACAAGAACCAGTACCAATATATGAACCCCTGATAAAAGATTTCAATTTAAATTTAAATTTATGTACATCAGTAATTTCTTGAATCTTAGTAGGCTAGAGGTTAAAATAGAATAATCCGGAATAAATTGGTAATTTTTTTTTATATTGAACATGTTTGAAATGGCTTACATGAAACTTATTTTTATTGCTCATCTGATACGAGTGAGTTTTGCAGTTTTTTTAATAACTTTTATACATATATAGAAGCAAGCGTCAAGATTTTGTTATCTTTGTCTGCCAGTCTGTATGTAACTGAATACAAATATTAGACATATAAATAACTTCTGAAATACGAATACCCTACATGGTCATAAAGTAGAATGTGCCGGTTTCTATGAGCTTATATGGAGAGTATTTTTTAATAACATGCTTATATTTAAGCAGGTTATCTTTTGATCTATTTTGAGAAAAAAACTTCGTATGAACATATGTCCTAAACGTCTTAACTTTTGAATTACAGGAGCAAAATCTGGTCTCTTGATTTTTTACGTTTTACGTACGGTTTTTGCAAAAAAATTCATTCATTTGCACTTTGTTATGAAGTTGGGTATTATGAAGGATTAAAAACGTATCTCGTAGATAAGGAACAGATTTGGTTTTTGTAAGCATTAATAGTTTTGACAGTTGTCTACCTAGTCCAGTTGTCACGTATTTAAGTCAATAAAATTTACAATACATTAAAAAAACATGGTCCATTTTACGAATTCAGTTTGCAGATAGGCACTACATGTATGGGCTTGCTGGTGGTAACGCACTGCCAGCCAGGCGGTTGTATGAAGACCGCTTTTCCGAATAGAATACGCGAATATTTTTGAACATTCATAGAAGGTTGTGTGAAAAGGGAAGTTTTGAACCAGACAGTCATATAAAAGGAGTACAACGTGCTGTAAGAACACCATAAATTGAGGAAGCGGTTGTGAATTTAGTTGATGAAGATCCCGGATTAAGTTTTGAATATTTGAATTTGAATATTTCACCATATTCTTGTTTGTAAAATTATCCATGACTTTTTATTGTATCCTTACCATATCCAACAGGTTCAGATGAACTCTTTTGCCAATGGTTTTCCAATAATAATAGTTTAGATTATTTCTTGCAAAAATATTAGAACACTCCCGGAATTTTCCAAAGAGTACGTGAGTTCATGCGAAAAAGAGCAAAGACATTTGCAGTAAGTGGACATTTTCAACATCTGATTTAATTTATTTCTTTGTGCATTATGGATAATTTCGTATTAGCATTCGAAAATGTATCTGCATACATTATTTTAACTTCAAAATTGTATCATTTAAAAATTATTCTCCTAAATAAATCATTGTCTAAAGTTACACGAATTGTTTTTCTGGTAACTGGAAAACAAATGATTGATTTTTTTTCGAAAAGCATACGTAAAACGTAAAGAAAATAAAGTGACCAGATTTGCTCAAAAAGAAATGAGGATTTTAAAAATAATAATTTTTATTTTAAGAAAAAGCAGTGGTGTATCATTTTCCTCTTTAAAATGATTGAGTGCAAATTCCGCACGAACGCCACTAGTAGGAAAAAATAAATTGTATGCCAGGGAATGCCTCTTGATGCATAAAAGCTATCAGTGGCGTGCCAAGATTTTAGGCGGCATCCCCGCAAAACTTTTCTTGGGGCCCCTTGCATAATTTCTCCAAAAAAAAGTAAGTAAACCAAAATGTCATAAAACCATGACATAAGAGTAAAAAGAAATAAATAAAAAAAGGAACTAAATAAACTAAATATTAAAAAATAATAACTATACTCTGGTTCAAGCAAAACTAAAAAAAAATAGAGTAGAAGAATCGTTTTCACACACACAACATCTGGGTTCTAGTACACTACTTAACAATAATTCATTTGTATTAAGGTTTTTAGTGTTATTATACAATAATGATCTTGATTCAGCTCAGTTTCTAGTTGAGAAGTTAAATCATTTGAATATTTCTCCACTAATATCTGAGCTTTTTCCAAAATTTCTGTCATTTAATTTAACCAATATTTGAGGATTTAGAATTGAAAATATTGAATAAACTGCTTTGAATGCAGTAAATGTTTTATCTAGCTGAATTAATATTACATCTAAATATGCATTAAGTACTATCACTTCCAAATGTTTCATAGGGTTTATATATTACGTTATCTTATTATTAGCATTTCCAATGTATCCAATAGTTGCAAAAATCCGTGATTTTTTTAACTATGGAAAAAATATTTTATTTCAATATCCTGTTTAATTTGGGGGTACCATAGTAGCTGACCCCCCCCCCCACCCGGGCAGGGAGCCCACGCCACTGAAAGTTACACAACAAGTTTTACAATTATTTGAAGAAACAATTTTTTATGTTACGCACCAGTTCAAAAGTTAAGACCTTTAGGACATATGTTCAAATAAAGTTTTTTTTTCAAAATAAACCCAATGATCTCCTTAGATATTAGCATGTTATTAAGAAACACCCTGTACACTAAAGAGAAATACATATTTAGCACATATTTCCAATCAAAATTTTGTCTTAGAATTAAGAAAGAACAGAATATTTGTAACAATCTATTTCATATGGAAATGTTCTCTGAAATTAGGTTTTTTATTCAGAATACAACCTAAAAATCTTCTAGAAGCCTCGGTTTTTATTAAATGATTATTGTGAGTACTTGGTTGGATACTTGGTTGTCCATAGTTTAATTATAGTTTTAATTATTAAATGGTTGTGTTTACACCAAGAGCCAAAGTTAGTACAGATTTTAATTTAAGTTCTAATTTCATTATATGGGCAGGTCGTTAAAGTAACATAAAGTAGAAGAAAAGCAGTCTTAAAACTCCCCCTTGTGGCTTTTCAATTTCGAATTTATAAGACTCGGATTATTCAGTTCTAACCTTTACAATGAGTGATCACCCCATCACATAGGACTTAAGCCAATTGCTCATTCGAATTCCGAGTAAATGAATTTTTTTCAGCAAAAAGATGGGTGCAAGGTATCGAATGCACGCGCAAGGTCGAAAAGAAAATATTCATTTTTGTAAATATAGTCATAGACCGTCTGCACGAATGCTGTATCAATAGAAATCTGTTTGCAAAAACCGTGTTGCGACACTGTTAAAATCTTATAGTTGCCAATTTGATCATAAACTGCTTTTTAGTATAAAATTTAATCGATAGTTTGTACGACCTAATAAGTCGCCTTTTTTATTAAATGGTTAAATATATATTTAAGTGCATCGGAAAATTGCCCTAGTGTTACTGATTGATTTATCAGATATACTAAATGTGCCGTTAGAAATGAATGGCATTCCATAATTAATTTAGTTGGTACCTTATCCATACCGGCCGAATAGATATTTCTCTGCCATAGGATTATATATTTTAATTTCGTTATCAGATACATTAAGCCAAGAGCTTTTATTGGTTGAGTGGTACAAACAGTATTATTAAAACCGAGGGTACTAACCATGACGTTTACAGTTTCTGAAAAATGGTAAACGAACGTGTTAGCGGCATCCAGATTATTATCGCAGTAAGACAAGGCAATCGCGTTATTTTTATATATATATTTTTTATCTACCAAAGAGTTTTTGATTTATTTTTTGACTCAGTTATACGCGAGATACTAAAATGACTTTTTCTCTTTTTGTATGTTTTGTACAATTGCATTGCAACAAATATTGTTTCTAAATGTCACAATTACAAAATGACAATGACATAAGCATAATATAACTGGTAAACTAACAATTTAGTTGTCATGGCAATTAGATCTGGTCTAACTCTTAAATTTTTTTAGTGAATACGGGGGTGATGTTTAAGTGAACATTTGATCATTTTAAACAAACGATTCTTTATAAATATCAGATAATTTATGGTAGCTTGCTATGGCCGAACGGTGGACAATAAATGAAGATACGTGCGTATTAATAACATCTAAATATAAAGAACTAATAAATCCCTTACGTCTATTGAGCGAATATCCGTAGAGTCGGATTTTAAATGTGCTGAAGTTTCACTGGGGAAAAATGTTTGCATTTTATTAATTTGTAGAGCCCTATCTGGAAAGTATATTATCTGATGAGTTTTTTTTTTGGGAGATTATTATAAAATCAGATCTCAACATTGATAATTTAAACTATCTAGTAACTTTAAAAAAACTAAATGATCTCATACAGTCATCTATTGACCATGTTGTAATTAATTTAGATACACCAAAATTAATATAAGCTGTTTCAATTAGAGCGCAATATTTGAAGTTTAAATAAAACATGTTCTTTTTTTGTAGCAAAGTAATGATTATAATGTGGACACACATCCGGTAAATGGCGGCACGCACGCACTCTTTTGGTGAAAATTTCAATAAATGCGTACATGTGGCGGTATTTCGTTGATACGCCGATAAATTTCGGCCTTCAGTGCTTGGGTAGCCGGGGGATTGTTAGCGTAAATTTGAGATTTCAGAAAACGTCACAGAAAAAAATCGAGAGGAGTTAAGTCATATGATCGTGGCGGCTAATTTTGGTCATCAAAACGAGAAATGACACAACCAGGAATAGACACGCGCAAGACCGTCACTGCTTCGCGGGCGCTATGGCAAGTTGCACCCCCCTAGATCATTCGTGGATTTTTTGAGCCCCAAATGCGTTAATTTGTCTGTTAACGAAATCATCGAAGTGAAAATGATCCTCGTCCCTAAATTTATTTTGTGCACAAAATCGGCATTCTCTTCTTGTTGTTGCAAAGATCCAATTAGTGAACTCTGTTCTCGGTGGACGGACTGTTAACAAAAGTTGTTGAGTCAATTGAAATTTTTACGAATGAAGATGCAAATCTTTTCTGAAAAGAAGGTGAAGTGTGGCTGTTTATGTACACGAGATCCTTAGACGCTCGGCAACACTCTCACGAACTGCCTTGATGTTTTGTTCTGGACGACTACTACGAGGTAATCTCGGATTTATCAGTTATTCTTTTCACACTTGATGAATTTGGAACATTATCTCTACCGGAACCCATTTTATGAATCGTGGCAACCAAACTTTCACCATTTTGACAGTAATAAGCAAAATCGAAAGTACGAATTTTCCGCAAACTTGTTCACATAACTTGAAATTAGTTTTAAAAAAATTAGATCTAATGAAGGTAGAGAAAACAGCAAATTAGTCAAAAAAGAATTATACGTATTCAAGATAGAGAAAACAAATATAATTCTGAAAAAATGCAATTGTACAAAACATACAAAAAGAGAAAAAGTCACTTTAGTATCTCGCGTATAACTGAGTCAAAAAATAAATCAAAAACTCTTTGGTAGATAAAAAATATATATATAAAAATAACGTGATTGCCTTGTCTTACTGACGTAATAATCTGGATGCCGCTAACAGGTTCGCTAACCATTTTTCAGAAACTGTAAACGTCATGGTTAGTACACTCGGTTTTAATATTATTGTACCTTATGTCATTTTAAACCTATAACTGCCAAGTTAGACCTGGTTTAAATTTAAACCAGTTTTGTGAATATGGGTGACAATGTCTACATTTTTTTTTTCTACATATTTCCGAAAATTATTTGAATTTACTAACGACACTTTGAGTATTTACTTGAATCAGCTTCAAATAATAGTTGGTTGTGTGTTCTTTAATACAAAACCACTGACTTATTTGTTTTTTTTTTAGTCACTAGTTGGTTGCTTTCTCAGAATACCACCCTTTCCATATTTTAACTTTCCTAATAGCCTTAAAAAAATATTACGGTATTAAAAACGCGCCCTTTTCTACGTCTTTTAACCGACGAAGAGAAAAATGTCCCTAGTAAAATGATGTTCTTAACTTCCCTCATAAAAGGCAAGTTTTGAAATCGTGAAAAAATCACTCTTCGAGGCTTTTTCAAATCTTTACATTTCAGGGTCACTAGATGCCGGAAAACATGTTTTCTCAATTCCGTCGGTCTGTCTGCCTGTCGGCCTGTGTGTTCGCGAAAAAACTACGATCAACTTCAAATATTGGTCAAAAATTAAAAGTAATATGAGGACAATCTGCTAATATTTTGGTAAAAACACAATATGCCTAAACAAAATGGCGGTTTAAACCAATGGTAAAAAAAATCATTACTAAAAAACTACTTTTCCAAATTACTTCAAATTTTGTACAAAAATCAAGTGTTACGGAGTATTCAACTGGTAAAATGTTGGTGCGAATGCAAGATGGCGAAAGAAAATAGCGAAAATATTTAAAAAATCGGCCTGAAAAACTTAATAGATTGATTTCAAATTTTGTGCAAGAATTAATTGTTGTATAGAGATGTAGGGTATACATCTATCATTATCGCATTAAACAACCTTATTAAGTTTAAAAAATAATGTATTTATTACACTTTTAAGCGGCAAACTAATTGGAAACGTATTTCTGAATCAACATTTTCTAACAAGTAGGCCAATTTTAAAATTGAAAATCAACATTTTCTAACAAGGAGGCTTATTTTAAAATTGACAATCGCTACCATAGAGCTTAAGTGGGTTGTTGATAGATGGATTGATTTCCAATTTTGTGCGAGAATTAATTGTTGTATAGAGATGAACTGGTACAACTATGGTAGGAATTCAAGATAGCGGAACAAAATGGAGACCAAAGGAAATGTTTGTAATCGCGAAAGAATTCCAGGTTTTACATATTTTTACGCTTTAGCGTCCCTAGATGCCAAAAAGTGTGTTTCCTCAATTTCATTGGTCTGTCTGTCGGTCTGTCTGTCTGTCGGTCTGTCTGTCTGTCCGTCTGCCTGTCAGTTCGAGGCGTAGCTTAAAAGTACTTACCTGATTTATTTCAAATTTTGTTACAAAATTAAGTGTTATGTGGGGATGACCTGGTAATATTTTGATATAAATCCAACAAGGTGGAAATGGCGATCTAGTGAAATGTTAAGGAAATTATTTCTAAAAAGCAAATAATCCAATTTACCTCAAATTTTGCACAAAAATCAAGTGTTATACAGGAATCAACCTGCAATATTTTGGTACGACTCCAAGACAGCAGAACAAAACGGCGACCTTTAAAAAATTAGCCTAGAAAACTATTTATTAGATTAATTTCAAATTTTGGGCAAGCATTAACTGTGATATTACTATTCCTAATAAAGAAAAAGAAATTTACCAATAATCGAAAAGCTGTTTTTTTTTAATATTATATGTTTTTCTGTTTCAAAAAGGTCATCATCTTATTTATTTAAAAACTGTAGACTTTCGGAATCTCTGCTATAAAATCTATTTTTTTTAGCTTTTTTCACAAAAAACTGTGTTCTTTTATAAAATGACGACACGTTTTATAATAAACCGCTATATTTTGTACTTGACTAAACATCCCACTCGTTTGCTAGACTAATGAGTGATCTTCATCAACTTGTCATAATGCAGATATCATGTGATTTATACGCAGCAACAGATACGAGAATTTAAATTCACTCCTATATCTTCCGAAGACAAATTGAGACGTTAAAACATACTTGCACGGCAAAAATATTATTAGCAATAATCTGCCTACCACATACATGCCATTTAATAATTTATGCTTAACTGCCGTATTTAAAATCTTGCGGAAACAACGTCTCGACTCGTTTTCATACATTATTGCTCTAATCGGGTATTAGACTTTGATTTACACAGAGCACCAGCACGAGCACACTTTTAACACATTCTGCCGAGCCGTTTTATATTTCCTGTTTTCTTATTCATTCAGTTTAATGGCCGGGATATCGAGGCGCTTTATTTTAATATTTTGCTTTATTATTCAGGTATTCCCAATTAGTATATCGAAGTATAGTATTCCCATTAGGGGAAGTGTCTCTCATTTTCAACAATATTTAACACAGTTAACAATGTCCCCAATCCATTGCATTTTGAACTAGGCATCCGTTTTCTAATTAGTACGGATAACATCCTTCAATTTTTTCTATTTCTCCAACATTTTTTTTATTAATCAACTGCAGTAATAATAATAAAAACACTAAAAAGTGAAGAATATAATTTTTATTTTGGAATCTTTTTTTCTTAATATCCAATATTCAGTAGTAACATACTCACCTTCTCTTCCTGACAGAATGGTGCATATATTGTTCAATGTAACATAGAGAAAACAGTTAAAAATGATGTCATTCCGCCATTTTCAACATTTTTTCAATATGTTTGTTATGGAACCACTCCGGTAATATCCTGAATATTCCCTGAAAATTTCTTTCAAATCGATCAAACCATCGCGGAGTAATCGATGTACATGCATAAAAAATACATAGGATCAAATTGATAACCTCCTTTTTGAAGTCAGTTAAAGAAAGCGGTTGTATTTTCGACCTGTATGTGTATAAGTCCGCCATTTTCTCTGCGTCTATTGAAAGGATTCGAATGTAGTTTTCAACATTTTGTACAGCAATATTTCAGGGTAATTTTAATGCAGTAAAAGAGTTCGTGAAGATATAAGCAGCATGGGCAGTAAGAAGAAATGTAAGCAAAAACGAGAATATCTGACAAATTGCCAATTACTGCTATAGAAAGTACCCTTAACGATAACAATCAATGAAGTTATGTTGGTTAACACATAATATAAAAACAAAAGTACAAACAAATCAGCAAAAAGTACAAATACAAATCAGCAAATTTTCTTCACCCGGAACATCCCTCGTTATGATTTTTCTTCCATTTGTTAGGAATAGTGAAACAACAGCAATTAGTTCACTACATGTCACAATATATGTGTGTTACATATACTGTCTTTTCAAATATTTTTATTGGGCGCCATTTAGTTTCATCGTATTAGTTTCCAACCAATTAAGAAATCATGGTTCTTGGGATTAGACGGTGTTAAATTGGAATTACTATCCGACGTTTCGCCTTCGACTGTATGAAGCATCTTCAGGGAACTTTTTTCCACGAGATCTGAATACTGAAAAAACAACCAATTGTTCGCCAGTTTATTTCTACCTATGCTACACTTGACACTGACACATACCAACATTTTGTTACGTGATGTTGAATTCGTACCAGTTTATTTCTATATCACATTAATTTTTCTGCACAGTTTAAAATCAATCGAAAACGATTTTTTACATCGATTTTTTAAATGTTTTAATTGGACGCCATTTTGCTTTGCTATGTTGAATTCATACCACAACATTACCAGTTTATCTCTACATCACTCTTAATTCTTGCACCAAAATTGAAATTAATTTAATCAGTTTTCAGGCTGCTGTTTTAAATATTTTATTAGGTCGTTATTCATATCAAATGTTACCAATCCATTGCTATGTAACACATAACGTTTGTGCAAAATTTGAGGTAAGTTGGATAATTAGTTTTTTAGTAATAATTTTTTTAACATTGTTACGCCACATTGTATTTTTACCAAAATATTACCAAGTTATCCCCTTATGACCCTTAATTTTTGATTAAAATTTGAAGTCAATCTGTTAAGTAGTCTTTAACTTATACCGCGACTTGACAGACAAACAGATAGACCGACAGACGGGCCGACGGAATTGATAAAACATATTTTTGGCATCTAGGGACGTTAAAACATGTTTATTTATTACTGTTTAATAGTTTGACGCTGAATTCATAAGTTAAATTTTTAAGATCGGTTAAAATATTATTTTTACTTTTCAGTTCTTTTTGGAGTCAGGTTTATTTTTTTAAACATTCTTTATTTATCGCCTTTAAATTTTTCAAGAAAAAACAATTTTATAGATTTTTTTATATTTATTTAAATACAGTTTTTAAAGGGGTAGCAATATGTAAAGAACAACCCCTTACCTGTTATTTTAAAATAGATCTAAATTAAAATGGATCAAAATGTAATTTAAAGTTATAAGTTCCGTTAAAAATAAAACTAAAAAAGTCTAGCTCCTAATTTTACTATAGATACCCTTGTTTACATGACCTCAAATAAAAGCCTAACCAGGACTAACCAAAACGCAGTCCGATTTTTAAAACACAACTAGGCACATACCATATTAAAGGTTTTGTTAAAAGAAAAACTAAAAAGTCTGGCACCTTATTTTAATATAAAAAGACGCTTTTATAGCACCTCAAAAAAAAATGCCTAACCACGGTAACCAAATCGCAATCCAATTTATATTTATAATATTTCTGTTAGATTGTCACATCACAAGGATGAGGAATCCTGTCTTAAAGTTAAAAAAAAAATATTATGGTTTTCTCAACGATATTTAGATAATTAAAAATGTATTTAAAAAAGTGTATGTGTTTAATTAAAAAAATCTTCTAAGTATCCAAAATGCTCTAGTCAAATTGAAAATTAACATAATTTGATTAAATATAATATGCCAAAATTGTTGTGAAACCGAAACGAACCAAATCCCTGTCAAAAAACAAAAAAGCTTTTTTTCTACAAAAAAAAAACTAGGAGATAATTACTTTCACACCTGCAATCACAAATTACGTCAAACAGTAGTAAAAATGCCGGCTAGTATAATAATTTAATGGTTTCCAGTTGGAAAACCGACAAAAGGGAATAAAAACTAACACCTCCTAATACAAATTTACAGGCCTATGAAAGGCAATAATTTAAATGCTTTTAGAATTCAATGCAGCAACATCCGAGTTATGTTTTCCTAAGTCATAATGGACCTGTTAAACGATTGAACAAAATATGCTTTTGTGTGCGTGTCATGACAAGACGGAACAGAAGCGGTTAAGCCTTTTGTTAATGTATTAAACACATTAGCGCGAGTTTAGAGTCGAAAGCAGACATTTGTCTTTCATTTACATTTTTAGGGAGTACTACGCAATAGCAGTGGGAGGCCGACAGAGATGTGAAAAAAGATTGAAGTGACTTCCAAGAATTTTTATGTGTATATAAAGAAACAATACAAAATTTAAAAACTGCCACCAAAAAGTCTAAACATCGGTCAATTTTCTTTTACCTAGAAGTTTCCTGGTACAGGATTCCATTACGTATACAAAACACATATATATATATATATATATATATATATATATATATATATATATATATATATATATATATATATATATATATATATATATATATATATAATATATATATATGTATATATATATAATAATATATATATATATATACAATGTGGTCAATTAAGTGTGCAACATATGGGATGGTTGCAAGTCAAACAGCATACCGGGTATGTCAAAAAATATTAGAATCATGCAAGAGTAAAGTACCCATATTTCGAAATATTCGGCAAAATGGTATTAAAAAAAGTTGTTTAGCATCAAAAGTGATGCCTGGATACCAAAACATAGCCTCCTGAGAAAATTTTTTTGGAAAAAATCGAAAAGTTTTTGAAAAATTGATTTTTTTGATAATAATCATAAACACTTTCATAGTTTAATCAAAATCAGATCAGATTCGCATAACTCTGTTCAAATTTAAGTATACTTGTGAAATTAACTTGGATTTTGAATTTTTTAGGAAATCGCTTCAGGTTTGTTGCAACGATATTTAAACACAACTTGGAAATTTCGCCAATATTCTTTTTAACAAGATGAATCGTTTCTGAAGAAAATATGCACATTAAAAAAACTTTCATTTGAAGTGCAAAATTTTCGTTTCAAATATTTATTAAAGAGCTGTACACATAATTGACAAACTGGAAATCCTTGAAATAACAAATGAGGGTTAAAAGTGAATTAGTGGGAATTAATATCGACAAAAAATCAAATGCACCGAGATTTAATTCCACTAGTTTAACCAAAAATGTTTATTATAACTCAGCATGAAGTAAAAAAACATTTAAGGAAGTACATAAAAAAATGAAAATTATCTAAGCGTTTCTGTGTGCCCACCTTCTCGTTCAATGCATCTAATTGTCCAGTCATAAAATTCACTAAAAGTAGATCGCAAGATATTTGCTGGAATATTTCTGCAATGTAAACGAATTTAATCATTCAGAAACATTTCTAGTAGAATGAGCGGGACATCCATCATGTACAAACCATAATTAATACTGTTCTTGTAGACTCATATTGTCCAAAAAATCAGATATTTCGTTTTCCAGAAACTGTACATAGGTACCACCAGTTTGGTTTCGGCGAAAAAAAAAAACGGACCCAATAATTTTTCGTTGATAATACCGCACCACACGTTTGTTTTTTGGCAATACTGGTTTCTAATGTCAATAACAAAATTTGGATTCGCGTCCGACCACCACCTACAATTTTGGGAAAAGACAGTGCCATTTGTTGTGAGCGTGGATTCATCCTCAAAGAGAATGTGTCTATGAAAATCACCTGATCTTCTATTTGTCCTTGAATCCATATCCAGAAATCATAGCGGATGTCATAGTCTCGTTCTTGAAACGTGCAAATAAACATTGACCTATAGGCATGAAACTTGTTTTTCTTGAGAATGCTCTTAACAAAGCTTTTTTTAATACCCGTATAAGCAAAAATTTCCTGGGTGGATATTCTAGGGTTTTCAACATCTGACTGAAGTACCGCTAATTGATTTTCTTCAGTACAAACACTTTTTGGCACGTTCATTTTTAAATTCATAGTCTAAAGATCCCGTCTGTTTGAAGCACGCACTGTTTTATAATTATCCCCACAATCAAAACTAATTCTCCTTTCTCGACAAGCGTTAAGTGTCTTGGAGGAGACATTTTAAATCAAATAAAGTTAATATGTAATAATATAATTGTCCTTCTAGAATGAAATATTAACGCTACCGAACTGTCATAATTTTTGCTTCTCTCTGTTTTTTCCATGGGTATTTGCTATTATCTTAGTATAGGATTTCAGGTTTGTCAATTAATGTGTACAGTTATTTAATAACAAATTAAATTTTTTTAATGAGCATATTTTCTTCACAAATGTTTCATCTTGTTAAAAAGAATATTGGCGAAATTTTCAAGTTCAAATTTGAACGGAGTTATGCGAATCTGATCTGATTTTGATTAAACTATGAAAGTGTTTATGATAATTATCAAAAAAATCGATTTTTCAACATCTTTTTTGATTTTTTTTTCAGAAGGCTATGTTTTGGTATTTAAGCATAACTTTTGATGCTAAACAACTTTTTTTAATAACATTTTGCTGAATCTTTCGAAATAAGGGTACTTTACTCTTGCATGATTTTAATATTTTTTGACCTACCCTGTATACTGTTTGACTTGCAACCATTCTAAGTACACTTTATATGATTATCGAGGATGCACCAACTTTTGGCAATATTTTTATTTTGATTGTGTAGTTAATAAAAAAAAAATCTCATATGTTGCACACTTAAATGACCACATTGTATATATGTATGTATATCCGCGGATGGGCTTTACAAGAGGACAAATGGATTAAAAATTGAAAAATAAGAGAAAAAGTCACTTTTGATAAAAATAAATAAGATTTGTGTTATCAAAAATCCAATTTTTATACAGGGGACATAAAAAATACCAAAAATGTTATTTTGCGTAAGAGTAAAAATCTCATTCTACAAGAAATCAGTGATATCAAAAAAATTTCATTTTTATATAGAGGTCATAGAAAATACCAAAAATGTTATTTTGCAAGATATGAAAAAAAAAACTCTTAATAAAAGGTTTTGCCTGAGAAATAAGTATCAAAAATTTGATTTTCCAAATCAAAAATATTCTGCGTAAAAAATATACCCATTTTATAATTTTCTCTCAAAATTACAAATATTAAATAATATGTTTTGAATTAAACTCGAAACAGAAATTGAAGATTTCGTTACAAGATATAAAATTTTATTTCAAAGGCAGAAATCTCTTAAACTATTGTCTTGATGCAAAAACACTAGTTTTACATTTTTTTATTATTTTAACGATCTTTTTGAATTTTAGTAAAAAAAATGATTTAAGAAATTTTTTTTATTTTTGTAATTTTAATAAAAATAATTAAGAAACAATAGCATAACTGAAGAACTCGAACATATTTTAGAGTAACTCTACAAAAACTGGAAAAATATCTTGCTGATATTATGCAGGCTGTTGAAAAAGCTGATTGATTTGTAAAAAACTCGAAGCATTTCACTCAACTTATACGAGACATCGTTCTTGAAAAAGACGATATCACAGCAAGCCTAGATGTCAAGTCGTTGTATCCCAGTATTCCCATCGACGAAGCATTAGACAGGTTGCTTGGAGCATTGCCTTGGAGCATTGCCTTAAAACAACTTACTTTTCATTTAACGAGCAAATGTCTAAGCAAATACATGGTGCTTCAGTGGGATCCTCGCTATCACCAGTAATTGCGAATTTATTTATAATATACTTCTAGAAAGAAGCTCTTGAGAAAGCATGTTTGAAGCCCAAATTATACAGAGCTCGAAAAATTTGCTCTAGTGTTAGAGGAAAATAATAAACTTCCATTTTTAGATGTTCTGCATAACGGACATTTCGAATACATCGTGTATAGAAAACCAACCAACACATACCGACAGATATTTAAATATAAGATCACATCATCACCCAGCAAAACTTTAAGCTGTGGCCAGTACTCTAATATCTAGATCCCGTGCAATTAACTGAAACACACATAAGATAAAACGAACTTAATATAATATCTAACGCTCTAAAGAAAAATGGCTACACAAATCGCACCATAGAGAAAGCTATTAATGCACAAGGTTCCCGAACAACGAACAACACAAATTATTATCAACCGGGAAGGCAACAGTAGTCTTACCATATGTAAAAGACACAACAGACAGAATCGGAAGAATTCTTAGAAAACACAACGTACAAATAATATACAAGCTACAAACAAAACTATAAGTAAACTATATGGAAACCTAAAAGATAAAATCAAACTGGAAAACCACTGAGTATACAGCATTCTGTGCCGGGACTGTGAAAAGATGTACGTGGTGCAAACTAACAGGCGAATATCGGCAAGAGTGGAAGAGCATAAACTCGGTATCTCAGCTCTATTCCTACATCATTAGGCAATCGGCAACAAAATATTTCGATGGGTGTACGGATATTGCCAATATAAACCATTATAAGACCAGAATAATCCGAGAAGCCAGAATTGTAAAACAAGGTGATTTAAATAAAAAAAAACGAATCATTAAAACTACCAACAGTATGGAAGACAATAATCGACAAATCTCTTGCATAACAACAACAGCAACATCAGGAAAACATCAATAATGACCAACGGCCGCTCAGATATGACCTGCGGCTCCGGCCCCGCAGTCACTAACACTTCAGTCTCTATTCGGACGTGAGAAAGAAATCTTCGAAAATGTGATTTTGGTGAAACGTCAGCAAAACCGTTCTTTTCAGGACGAGAGTAGTGATTGGATGTGCACCCAGAATCAGTATATTTATATTTATATATATATATATATATATATATATATATATATATATATATATATATATACATATATATATATATATATATATATATATATATATATATATATATAATATATATATATATATATATATATATATATATATATATATATATATATATATATATATATATAGGATAGGATAGCATATGGAGTCCCTCAATGAATAACTACGAGTACTTTCAGAGACCGAATGTAAACAGGCGGACACACAAAAAAATTTAAAAGGGGGCTGCGAACTAAAAACAATAAAAATAAACCAACCATATCATAAAAAGATAATAATGTAAAAAAATTTGATCCCAGGGGTAAAATAACTCATTTTTCCTGCGTCGCTCAAAGCGTTAAGGATGGAAAGGAACTTTTTCAGAAATGTTGATTAATGTTTTTGGCAGGCGACCAAAAGGACTGGATACCATTTTGGCAAAAAAAAATTTGCCTCTTTTGCATATTTTGAAGCAGTTTTTGGCGTTGAAATATATGCTACTGTAATGATTTCGTGTCTCGTTTTTAGCTTGTCCATTTTCTGGAATAGGGTTGGATTCTTAAGTTAATTTTTATGAGTACGGATTTCCTCTGGTTATATTTGTGTTACAAGGTTAAAAATAAGCTTGCAAAAATGAACAGTGTGTATGTGAACATAAAAACCAAACAATATTTTGATTCTAGACAGTTTATAGATCCATTGTTGTTATCTGGAAATAAATTAAAGAGTAAAACAGCCCATTCATATTTGTAATATTTTTTGCTATCCCAACATTATTGTTCCTTTGTTCGCCATCGCTGGAGAACTACCCGATCTTGTAGCTAATTGTTTCGTTAACATCTAACAAATGAAAATTTTAACTGAAAATTCTTATAACACCTACGGCTCGTCATTTTTTATGCCGCCCGCGCCCATGTAACTTTCCTAGAACATGCTAGTTTTCTCATCCCAAAACCCGGCATATTTTAAAATTCTCAAACAGCTTCAAAATGCAAATGCGATCATCTGTTACCCGGTCACGAAAAAAATGTTATTCCGTACTATAGAAAAACGACTCACGAAGAATGCTTCGTAGAAAACCAAAGTGGCTTACCTACCAAGAAGCAGCCGCAGAAAAGTCGCTCACTAGCATAAATCATCTTCAACCTAGGTGGCTACAGGACACCGCTGGGCACGTGGAATCTCGCGGATCTTATCTGACACGAAAATCGTGTTTCCGTACCATTACTGCGGGGTCGGCGTTTCCGCAGTGCCTAATGACATCGATGGTAAATCATTAGAAAGTGTGCTCGATAATGGCCTTATTTAATATGTTCTGATAAACATCTCTGAATAAATTACCATGGTATCTATCGTACATCACAAATTTTAGCAAAAGAATAGAAGAATGTGAATTTTCGACTTTATAGAGTAGATAAAAATGAAAAAGAATGGGGTTGCCAGGAGTCTTGTCTCTTGCACGAAACGTCAACGCACGTATTTGGAATATTTTGCCCTATGATTCCATTCACAGGACACAGGGAGTAAGTAGTTTTTAGGTCCGCCGCCAACTGACAGACAGACAAGTGGAATTGGGAAAACATGCAAACGTAAATATATGTAAAACCTGCAATTTTTTTCATGATTACAAACATTTCGTATGCCATTTTATTCGGCCATCTTTAATTCATACCAAAATTATACCAGTTCATTTCTATACCACAGTTAATTATGGCATACAAATTGAAATCAATCGATTAAGTAGTTTTTTTAGGCTGAATTTTTAAATATTTTTATTAAGCCTCCATTTTATTTCGCCATCTTGGATTCGTATCAGAATTTTACTAGTTAATTACTGAACACTTAAATTTTTTGGAAAATTTCAGGTAAACTGCATAAGTAGTTTTTTAGTAATAACCTTTTTAACATTTAACTAGACTACCATTTTGTTTCGCCATATTGGATTCTTATCAAAATGTGACCAGGTCATTGCCATGTGATTTTTAATATTTGACCAAAATCTGAGGTCAATTGGGTAAGTAGTTTTTTAGCTATGCCGCGAACAGGCAGACTGATTGACAGACAAACTGACCAGAAGACATGTTTTCCGGCATCTAGGGACCCTGAAACGTAAAGATCTAAAAAACCTCGGAAGATGATTTTTTCACGTTTACAATAGTTCCCTTTTACGAAGGAAGTAATAAATTCAATAAGTAGTTTTTATATTGAAGCGCATTTAATTTTCCTCCAAAATTAAAGTAAAAATAAGATTTAAAAAAAAATTTTTTTTTCCGGCAAAACACGTGTCATGTTAATGTCCTAAAAACTATATTGTACTCAATCCGAGACTTAGAGTCAAAGAGGTATTGCTCCACAAGTAATTCCCTATTCTGAAAGGGGTGAGTGATGATTTCATCTTTATGCAGGAGACTACATGTGTCACATAGAATTCGAGATTTTCTAGAAAAATATAACATCCAAACATCTCACTGGATGGCTTAAAGTCCAAATTTGAATTCCATCGAATATTTTTGGAATACATCGAAAAGAAGTCTACGACTAAACCCCCTGAAACCTTGAACTATGTTTATAGCATTTTTAGGAATATTTGAGTGAATATCTATCAGAACCAAATCAGAAAGCTTATGTTGAATATGCCTTGGCGCCGTGGAGCGATTATGAAATCGAAAGATGGAAAAACACGTTATTAGAATACTTATACTTCCTTTTTCTATTGTTATTTATTATACCTACTTTTTATTAATTACATATATTGTAATCCGTTTCTAGTTTTTTATTGGGAAAATATATGTTTTATTCCACCCTGTACATCTTGTTATTATTATATATGTTTTTTATCAAACCTAAGGTAAACAGATAATCGAATCATGACACATTGTTCGGTAAGAATGATTAAAAACCAATTTTTTTATTCATACCTCATACCTACTGATATATGTCAAAGTTCTCTTACGGAGTAATTCGGTAGCTACTTTACTTCCAAGAACCGGTATTAATTTCAATTTTGATTTCCTATTTTACGCCACAGACGAAGTTAAATTTTTAAAAATACCTTACATTTTTTGATCATACCCTGTAATGGAAGGAATACCTTAAATTTGAGGTGAAACCGCTATAGGAGAAATGTGGACAGGTGGAATCTATAGAACAGTTCAAAAGTATCATTAGCCAATTTCATGTGATGATGCTCGAAAGGGCGAAACACGTGACATTTTAATATCCTAAAAATTATATTGTACTGAGTCTGAGACTTGGAATCGGCCTCAGTGAAGTTGGCCCAACCCCCCCAAAATATAATATGAGTTTTTATTTCGAAATTGTCTTCTTTGTAAAATGATTTGTGTTTGGGAAAATACATGGAGACAACTTAAGTTGAATGGTCTGTTTATCCGCTTCAGTAAAATCAAGGGAGGCTTTGTAAAATAAATGATGATAATATTTGACGTTGCTAAGAAGCCGATTTTGAGGTTTTAATTAACTTTTGTACATGTGTATTGTCAAACGAAAATCCTCAAGAAATCATTACAAACAATCTCCATAATCCAAAAGTCATTATTTGGTGATGGATGGCGGTAGGATCATTTGGCAATATTGGTCCATGTTTTTTATTCCTGATTTAGAAAAAAGGGGATTACTAAATAATGAGTTATTATTCCAGCAAGGTGATGCAACAGACCATATCGCTAGAAACTCTATGAAAGCTCTGCGAGAACTGTTTAATGGGCGACTCATTTCACTATTTTGGGGATATAAATTGGTGTTCTAAGTTCCCGGACTTAACTGCACCAGACTTTTTTCTGTGAGGCTGTTTATAGGCGAAGGTTTTTGCAACTCCAGAAAACAAAGTTAGGGCAAGTCGTATGTTACTGTAAATCCCAAAGATTAGATTAGTAGATTGTAATTAAGTCTAATAAAATGTTTGTTAATAAATTTTAAGAATTTTATTGAGCCATTAAAATGGGTAGTCTATTATGGAGAACCATATATATATATATATATATATATATATATATATATATATATATATATATATATATATATATATATATATATATATATATACAAAATTTGACTTGTTTATAGATCTTGATGGAATATAAGAAAAAGTTAAGTAAAATTTTTCTCTAAGTCGCACTTAAAAACTATATTTTTTTTGTTATTTCCTTAGATAAGTACGTTGGCAAATTGAAATTTTAACCACAATATGCATAAGTTAGGACTCATTATTTGACAAAATTTTACTTAACAGGGTCACTCCAGTGGCGCAGACCAGGGGTCGCCACAGCACATTATCGCCCGAAACTTTTATCACCCGGTATGTTTGATTTATTTTTAATGTTATTTTATTGGACAGTTTATTTGTTAAAAATTTGCTCCCTTAGAAATTTCATAAGGGAGGTTTAGTTTTCGAGATATTTTCACTTTTTGCATGAATGTAGCTAAATTAATTCCAATTGGACAAAATTGTTCTTACTTAATTAGTTTTGAAACCCATTGTTATAAAAGCGCATATGATTTATGCTGGATAAAAGGGGAAAAACAACAATTCTAAAAGCACTAATAATAAAATATTTTGTTTATTTACGATAAGTAGATTAGTTTGAAAAAGTAAAAAAGTAACGTAATATTAATATAATGTCATGTTTATGACTATGCTACTTAACTAAAATTCTAGCACATAGTTTAATCTATTCTACAATTGCTGAAAATGGTTACCATTTACGTCAATACATTTTCTACCATTCTCTAAAAGTTTTGAGGAAGTGTTTTGTAGTGTATGCTTTGCAAGGGACAAGTCGTTGCAGGCAGCATCAGTTCTAGCAGTAAGATGGTCAACAGAGAGAATTGGGGTAGAATACACTTTTTCTTTTAAAATACAAATAAAAGTCCAAATAACTGTTGCCGTTTAAATGCTCTGGTAGATAATAGGGACCTACAAAACGACTTCCTATTACACCTGCCCAAACATTTCTTTTAAACTGGTTTTGAACATTCATTACACGTATACCGTGAGGATTTTCGTTTTGCCAAACGTGTGCGTTATGGATGTTGAAACTTCCAGTTCTTGTGAAACATGCTTCATCAGTAAATAATTGAAATTGAATATTGAAATTCTGCTGACACTTATTTCTGGATTCTCTTCTACCAAATTCAAAATAGCTTCTTCGTTTCTGACTGTCCTTACAAAGGTTCGTCGACCACGAAGATGTGCAGCAGGTTTAAACGATCCATTTTCTCTAAGGCGATGGTCGACAGCTATGAAAGTTTTAGTGGTAAATTTCGTCCAGGAAATTTTTGTGAATAGAGCCTTACTGCTCTTGCTTAGTTTCCTCGACATTTCCCAAGAACTAAGTGCATATCTGCATATTCCAAATTACACCATATTCTTTAATATCGGAACAGATCTTTACTAGTTGTTTTCAACACTAAACCAATTTAAGAAATAGTTTGAAAGGCGATTTGGCATACACTACAAAATACTTCCTCAAAACTTTTAGGGAATGCTCGAAAATGTATTGACGTAAACGGTAACCATTTTCAGCAATTGCAGAATAGATTAAACTGTGTGTTAGGATTCGAGTTAAGTAGCATAGTTATAAAAATGACTTTATATTAATATTAAGTTACTTTTTTACTTTTTCATAGTAAATATACAAAATAATTTGTAAGTACTTTTAGAGTTGTTGTTTTTTCCCTTTTATCCAACATAAATCATCTACGCTTTTATAACAATGGGTTTCAAAACTAATTAAGTAAGAACAATTTTGTCCAATTGGAATTAATGTAGCTACATTCATGCAAAAAAGTGAGAATATCTCGAAAACTAAACCTCCCTTAGGAAATTTCTAAGGGAGTAAATTTTTAACAAATAAACTGGCCAATAAAATATCATTAAAAATAAATCAAATATACCGGGTGGTAAAAAGTTCCGGCGATAATGTGCTGTGGCGACCCCTGTTCTACGCCACTGGAGTGACCCTGTTATTTAAAATTTTGTCAAATTGTGAGTCCTAACTTATGCATACTGTGATTAAAATTTCAATTTGCCACCGTAATTATCAAGGGAACTAAGAAAGAAAATATAGTTTTTAACACCTACATGTAACACCCTGCATTTTTTGAAAGGTGGAACTTAGAGAAACATTTTACTTAAGTTTTTTTCATATTCATTATATATATATATATATATATATATATATATATATATATATATATATATATGGACTTGTGTCTTGTCGGTCGACTGCACTTTTATGATCCAACTGAAATGAAAAAAACTCAATAATCTATAATATTGAAAGCACATTATACATCACTAGGAAATTTATAATCCCAGGTGGTAACTGGTAAATGTGCACGGCCTATTATCGCACACGAAGATCTCGTTTCCGCACAGCATTATTACTAAACACCGGTATTTCCCCCCGTCCTCTATACATGAGGCCAACTTTAAAATACACATGAGCTATTAACTCACTAATTCACCTCTGACTTATCGGTAACCGATCTACACGCCATAACTCATGATCCGATACGGCCAGGGATCGGGATTATTTAAATTCTTATACGGAGAACAGAGACTGGTAAATTTATATCGCTTTTCTTTATTCTGATGCCGAAGCCGTTTTCGTACTTTTACTTCTCGTGCTTCGTTTGAATTAAACCGTATGGTACAGGCACGATCGCTTGAATCGGTCACATGGAAATGGAGATAATAAGAACATAAACGCATAGACTGTTACCCGATAGTCAGGTTAAAAGGGCTTATTATATAACAAAATGAACGTAACTATTTTACAGTGTTTATCTTTTTTCCGCTATTGGTTTTTAGTTAGTTTCGTATTTTTAAAAAAGATTTGTCGACCAGTTTTCAGTTTGTTACCTCAACTGCGCACCATCTCCGTCACATCTGATCGTGACCGTTTTGAGCTTGAAGTCGTAGAAGCCAACCGTACCGCTAATCGATACCAAATAATTGGCGCGCTTAATATTTTTTCGTGGTTTTTTTTGCATTTTTTGTGCGTGTTTTTGGACCTTTTGGCGGGCATACCTCGGAAACTATTAGGAATAAGACATTGAATAGGATATATGTTTTTAGAGGAGACGTGGATCTCGAGATTTGTTTGAAACATTTTTCTGTACCATCTTTGATTCCGAAGATATGTTACCGGAAAAGTAACCAAAGGAGTCAACTGTACGATGTAACACGGTTGAGGTCGCAATTTTAATCTTTTTCTGATGAAACTTTCTGGAACGATGGTTCTTCCGGTCTTACAGAGCCTTATTGTTTTTGGTTGGGTTTCAATTCCGTTTGACGATTTTACGAAATTTTTTCATTCGAAAAAAGGGGTGTTTTGGGGCGCTTATATCTCAAAGTGAGTGAGTCCTACGGAAATTTTCCAAGAGACGTTTTTTACAGGAAATATCTAGGAGAACAAAGACCTAAATGCATCTCTGACGGAAATTTGACGATAAAATAAAAAAATTTAAGAAAAACTGAAATATTTCGAAAAAGTCATAAAAATTAATTTTTTAGTCACTTTCTTTTTTATAAAAAAAAGTAGGCATCTGGGCAGAAAAATAATTACGGCACCGGAAAGTGCTGAAAAAGCTACACGAGATAGTCTATTTAGGAAGGATCCCGGATTATATACAGGGGGTGCACTAACGAGGTGAAGTTAACACATACATATACGACGCGAAATGTTAGGTGGCCGTGACCTAGGATGATAATAAAATTTACAGAGATATTTGAGATGTCAGTTATGATAGATATCACAGCTGAGTTTTGGTTTATTTAAAGGAAATATTTCTCTGATATTTTTTATCGCTTCGATTTATGTTTGTGCATTTACACGTTAAAGAATCGTTTTCACGATTTGTATTTAAAACTTAATAATGTGTTTAAGTATATGTGAGAAGAAAACCGTGTTTTTGAACAAGAATTTGAATTTGAGAGTCATTGAAAAATCAAAGAAAATATAAACGTGGTTCAAGGCATCTGCCCCGGCAGTATCTGTGTGACCTCCATCTCCGTTTTGTAATGTAATTGTTTGGTTGTTAATTTTTGTTAAAACGAAAATGAAAGTTTTGCAATTAGTGATATACTAGTATCATATTTTAACGATATAATGATTATTTATCGTGTTTTGAACCGTTTTAATTTGATTAATAGGTGTAAATTTGAATAAGTTATCGACTTTTGGAATTCTTATTTTCGTTACTGATTTAGTCAATGTTTAAACGTTACTGTTAAATTGTATACACTGATTTTCGAGCTTTTTGATCTTTTTATTTTCAATTTTTCTACTTTTACCGATTATTTTTGAAAAATCTTAAAATCGTGTATGTATTATGAGGGGTATACATAATTAGCTTTTCAGAGTATTTTCTTTTAATGTCTGATCAGATGCGTAAATGCACCCGTTGCACCGACTAAATTAGACAGCTTTAAAGACAGACATACAGGGTGTCACAAATTTGAGGTACGAGCATTGGGATCTCAAAAACGGTAACAGATACAAGGACGGTTAAATTAGGGCAAAGTTGCGTTATCGGACTAGCGGACGTTTGTTAATTAAAAGCCGTCAACAGTAAAAATAACAGCAAAAGTAACAGTAAAATAGGATCGAAAATAAGTGTGTAGGACTAAACATCTAAGATCACACACACGACTAACACACGCACCCAGAGTCCACAGGAACAACCAGATATGTTTATTGTTCTATCTATGACCACGAAATGGTAGATATTTTGATTGCTCTATAAATGAATTTTTTTAAAGTTGATAATTCATTCAATTCATGTCTCCCAGACAGGTAGGCAAGCTTTCTTGTTTTGTTTGGATCATCAGTCAGGCGAATATAGCACTTCTTTGGACTGAATCAAAGCTGTTAAGGACTGAGAGAGAGGCGGCTCCCCATATATGCGAGCCATACTCAAGGGTGTGGCTCATTTGCGATGTGCAAAGGGTATAAAAGGCATTTTCGGACTCGAAAGAGGAAACCCAATGTTTTAGCGTTTGCCATGGCAACTGACGTTATGTGGTCATGCCAACGAAGATCCCACTAGAAAGCAACACGAACTAGACTTTTGTAATTTAATTATTCATTTTATTGTGGGGGTGTTACGAGATTATTTGGGAGATGACTATAATTGTGCCTTAGAGCCGTTAAACTGAAAAAATTATATGTCCACATTCTAGGATTATCTGAAAATCCTACTACTCTACGCCTACCATACAATTCAGTTTTGGAAATAGGTTTGAGAAAATATATATTAGAGTGGACTGTACTATCATCAGAAAAACTGTGAAAAGGATTGCTGATAGAATAAAGCAGGTCATTGATGTTCAGGAGGAAGAAAGTAGGTGCCAACACTGAACCCTGCGGAACGCCTTCGTTAATTTTCTGAGAGTCAGATGAATGACCATCAATCCCTACAGAAACACTTCTGTTCGAAAAAACTGGCAATCCAAGTAAAGACTTTGGAGCAAGACTATAGGCAGGAAGTTAATTAAGAAGTGCGCCATGCCAAACTTGATCGAACGTTTTGATTACGTCAAGGGCGATCATTTTTGCTTCCCCATTGTGTTCGTTGTGGACCTTTGGCTGCGGAAGTTGTATTCCCTTTCATGAATAAGTTTATACCTTTCAAATTAATTTAAAATATCAGTATTGGCAGACTTCTCTATGGCCTTACTCATAATTTGGAATATAGCAATAAAGCAAATTTCGAGCATTTGGGAAAAATGCTTTGTTCATAAGACACCGGGAATAATCTGGTAATCATAGAGTCCAGAGAACTTTTTGGTATTAAGTGTTTTAAGAAAACGCGTCTAACCTTTTTAAACGTGAAGGTAATTTCGTGGATGTTATAAGACAATGCCGATACTGATGGAAGTGGAAAATGTAAACGAGGGATTAAAGTAGATTTTCCGGGGAATTGTTTTGCAAAAACCTCAGCCTTCGCTTTAGAGTTGAAGACGATTTTATCACCAGAAATTAAAGATGGAAAGGAGAGTTTGCAGAAGTTTTAATTAATGTTTTTCGCAAGCGAACAAATGGATTGGCTACCATTTTTGCAAGAAAGAACTTGCCTATTCAGCATGTATTGAAGGCATTTCTGTCGTCGAAAATTATGCGATTGTAATTATGTCGTGCTTGGTATTGAGCTTAACGATTTTCTGAAGTAGGTTTATTGCTGGCAGATTTCGAAGTCTTAATAGAATTTAGTATAAAGCTTGCTATGCCTAATTGGATTGCATTCGAGATTTATAAAGACATTTCGAAAGGATCGCTGAAAGAGGAACAAACATAATTTGACAAAAAGGATTCGAAGAGTACAAATCCCGCAACCCATCCTAATCAGGGGAATTATAATATCAAATAGTAAGAGGTGGCACGGATTCCAGTTATATGGGACAAAAAAAGTAATTAGATCGTGATCAAAGGAAAACAGAGGAGCGGAAAGTGAAGATTAATAAAAAACAATTCCAATGTGTTCTGGCTATATTTGACGATGCGGGAAATTGGTAGGTTCTTTGATAAGGTTGTTAAGAGATTAGCTGACTGCAAATACCTCTATTGCTCTTTACTGTAAACGTTATAATCTTCAAGAATAATGATTTCAATAAAGGGAATCAGATATTAGGAAACCCACTTTAGGAAGAAAGTCGAAAAACTCGTTATGGAATTGTCTGACGGAGAGAGGTAGATACAACAAATAGATTTATTGGAAGATTTAAGGACTAGTTTGAGCCACAGGATCTGTTTTATTCAGGATTGTATGTACATGACAGATAACTACGAAACGAAGGTAGGGGACACTGTTCAGAGATGATGGCCCAAGTTCATAGCCAGGAAAGTAAAGGCGATTGGTTTGTTTACGGTTTATTGTGATTTAATTTACTAAGATAATATGAGGCTTGCAGAATAGGAAAATGGATGTGGTCAGAGATAAGGTTTTTACTTAAGCCAGAGATATTGGTAAATGAGAAATAACGTTTCTCATTCTTACAGCAATGACAATGCTTCTCTCCTTATTTTAAATAGAATTAAGCTGTGTAATCTACAATTTAACTACAAATGTATTGCGTGTCCCAGTTTACAATTATGCTGTTCTAGCTTTAAGAAAGTTATGTTTTATAAAAACGTATTTATGATGAACAATAGAGCCTTTAATTTTTAACTCAAATTGATAAAATCAAACTTATTAACTGTAAGCATTTTATAACTCAGAAATGTTTCCATTTCAAATTCAGAAAGGTACTGATGAAAGCAATAAGGTTCTTAAAAGATAGCCCATACAATAAAGAGTTTCGTACATACTGACAGCATCCCCACAAGTAAATGCTGGATGCCTGTATCCTGTTCAAATTTCGTAAAGTTTTAACATATATTGCATGGCAAATTTTGTTTACCAAATAAACGTAATTATCACAAAAATAATAAAAACAAATTAAAGGGTCTCTTGTTTTATTAAGTTGTGTGGTTCCTTTTCCAATACTAATTCTAAGCAGTCGGATTTTTAGTGCTTTTATTAATGTATGCATGTTTCTTCTTATTTAAATTGTTGTTTTACATATACGAAATGTATATTTTTCATTCCATAAGGCAAAGTAAACTGCATAGTGTTCTATACAAAAAAAACATACATATTATCTTGTCTCAAATCCCGCACACAAAAAAAATTTCATTTGAAATTTTTAAAGATGCCCAATGTATATTGATAATGTTTCGTAGAAGTGTTAAAAACATATCTGCCGATATATGAGAGTAGATTCTGGGATACTACGGTTTTGACTTATTGGACTTTTCTACAGCTATTAACTTATAAAGACAATTAAACATTAGCATCCATTTTTTTAAACAAAATATATGTAATCGTCTTCAAAATTATAATACTAGGATTTTAACCTAATAAAAACATAGTAAGTGATGCCAAGTTCCTGAATTAATAAACTTACCCAACGTGGCCACATCATTATTTATATACAATATGCATGTAGGAGCAATCAACGAGAACTAAATATTTCCTGCTATTAAAAGAATTTATATTTAATAATCCACTGATGATCATTAATATTATTTATTTTTTGAGCTGTTTGGTTCTTATCGTTTCTCCGGGGTAATATTAATAAGCAGAGGAAAAACTTGATTTTTTTTCATAAGAATAATTTAATTACAGTCGTAAAAAATAAAATTAGACCACGCAAAAGACTATAATAAATGACAGGATTCCCAACTTCCTTCCCAAGCTTAAATTTTTTATGTTTATCTCCCGACAGTAACGCATTTGGCCCCCCTGTGCCGATCTCGAATATTAGACTTCCGCCAGTGATGCACTTCGCTGTCGTTCGCCTTTTATATTAGGGCTTTAATGATGATGCCTACGGCGCCTAATCTGGTGCTAATCCGGTACCAATCTACCTAGTGCGGTAAACACTAATCAACAGGGGGGTGCATCACTGGCGGATGCCTAACATCGGCCCTCTGGGCCGATTCCGAATGTTAGACTTTCGCCAGTGATGCCCTGTGCTGTTGTTCGCCTTTTAGGGCTTTAACGATGACGCCTACGGCGCCTAACCTGGTGCTAAAATAAACTTGGCAACGTGGCATCCCCAGCACACTGGATTTCTCTCCAACGGGCAACACTCCCGCTCTCTCTTTATTTAGCAGTTGTAATTATGTTTAAAAACGTTTAATAATGTCTAATATAATAATTACTTCTAACTTTTAGTTAGAAATAATAATTTTTGTGTTATAGAGCATTATAATATAATCAGTCTTTTACGTAGTTCATAAATTAAGTTTGTGAAAAATTAGGTTTTAGCGATACGCCAAAAACAAATTCAGTGCAACCTTCCGAAACCTTAGTTTTTTTGGATATAATATGAAAAATTGCCTCGTCCATACATTTTTGTGTATAGGAATTATTAAAGAAAAGTAATCTTTCAAATGTATATTTTAAATTTGTTAAATTCTATGTGTAAAATTCTTTACAAGAGCCAGTTCTTTTTCACAACCGCAAAATAATTCTATGAATTACACCCATAATGTTTTTTTAGATAATTTATTTTACAAAAGCTAAGTAGGGGTAATAATAATAGTCGAATACCCATTAGAAATAATCCAAAATATGAGGCTTGACTTATTTAAATGTTGTAACAGAATATCGAAGAGCGTACAGTTGAAAAAAAAAAGGCAAATTTTTAAAACAATAAATAATATATGCAAAAATACTGACTTTCCGATATTCTTAAAGAAAAAACAATAATTATATAAAGTTATTCAGATAACCTCTTAATTATTTAATATCGAATTGATACTGACTATCGCATAGAGGTAAGTTGTCCTAAACCTTCCTATTTTGACGTTTTGTACAGCATATTTACACTGAAGAAAAAATCATTTGATTTAAGCAAAAATATATTGTTTCCTATAAGCCATACAAATATTTGTCTAAAAAATGCCAAAAATTTGTCTCAACTTATTTCGTTCATTTAAATTAGTGTATTGTTAACCCAGCAACTGTCTTATTTGATCTATATAAAGTGATGTTTCCTAAACAATTGTTTGCTTTAAATATACATTTTTTAAACTAAATAAATTTTTGTTTATTTCAAAAACCTAAAAAGTCCTGTCTAACAGTAATTATTAAATTTACATATATTATTTGTGAGTGTGAGAAGTTATGGCAAGCAACTTATTTATTTTTGTTTTTATAGTAGAAATCCAAAACACTGTCAATCGAAAAAGTGAATAGAAGAAAAAGAAAATAGATGGGATATAAATAACTTTATTAACCTTTAGGGCCCGAAAAGTTTTATTTAAATTGTTCTGAAGTTCTCTCATATTTTTTTTTAAAACAAGAAAATAGACCATTAAAAACATTGTTTGTAATATTTTAATGGTTTTTAAATTCCTTAACATAAACAAAAACAAGATTAACAATTTTTTGTTATTTTAAAACAATTTAAACAAAAACTTATATGTACTACTTATTTATACGTTTTTATGAAAGCCAATGTGAAATCACAAATAACTTTTAGAATAATTTAAATACTGCTGCTCAGGCCCTAAAGGTTATCAAAGTTAAGTTATTACACTTTATTTAGTTTCAACACTTATTTACTGCAATCCGGGACATATTAATGCTAATTTCTTCTCTCCTTCAGATGAATCTCAAAAATAACCAAGATTGTATTTATAACCCATCGACTTTTACACTTGCAAAATTTACTTTTGAAAACTGGCCGAGCAAAACCCTACACAAATTGATGTAGTACTGCAGAATAGGAGTGGAAGTCTATCAAACCGATATATAATTGGTTTCTTTTAATAAATATTTTTAAGCAAATATATTTATTCTAGAATACGAAACACTTATTTTAGATTAACAGTTCTTATTTGAATCAACGCCTCAGTTAGCTAAACAAATATACAAAAAAAGCATCAAATAAAAATCATTGAAACAAATATTTATTTAACTGTGTTACTGTTTTTTTTTTTAAGTGTGCTTATCGTTATTGTTAATTTGTATTATAAATATGTTTAATTACATTTTCCGGAAATTTCAATCATGACTTTGATATACACCTAAAATTTATTGTTAGATAACTCAGATGCGACTAGCCTATCAATAACAATGGCGTTTTTGAACGCGCCCATTGTTTGCCTTTAAATATCCTGGATCATTATATAGTGTATGAAATCGTGCTTAACTTAAGCCGCAGTGCTCGGAGAGAGTTATGAACTTTTAAGTGAGGTCAAGGCAATAAGGCTGAAGAAATTACTGATTGCACTGTGATTATGATTAAAGTCTATGGAGAAGTCAAATAAAGCCGGAAAATGCCACAGCCAATAAAATAATGACTATAGCTGCACAGCTAGGTAAACATGTCTTCTAGTAGTTATTAAATGGAGTCATTATCTGATTAATAAGTTAGAATTGTCGGTACAGAAAATAATCATAGTCTGTATGTGTGCCTGTGTGCGGCTATTAGTTAATTACTATTTACTTAATTTACTATATTTACCTAATAAATTCTTTGAACATCCGACATAAAAAAAAACGTCTTATTGATTTTGGTTAAGTCTAAAATGGCAGGACAAAATGTCGGCCTAACAAATGGTTGAAAAATACGTAATAAAAATAACTTATCTGACTTCGGTATAAATTCACTAGGGGCGAACCAAATAGAAGCCTAATACGGCAAAGCTAAATGGCAGTATAATAAATTATTAATATTTCGTTATCCCTAATGAAAAGAAGGATTCATAACGACGGAAATTCCAGGAGAAGGTAATTTACCAAGGATATATTTTTTTTTTCAGAAACTCTAGCAGTAAGGGATTCTTCGTGCCCCAGAATATGTCAACCGAACGCCTATGGTGACCCTGTGTGCGGATCTGATGGCATCATATATCCAAATATTTGCGAAATGCGAAAAAAGACTTGTGGAAAAGGTATGTAAGTTGTCTGATTCCAGTAACCTGGGAGAATAACATTAACACATTTTCTATTCGTTATACAACACTACAAATTAAAGTTGGAGACCTAACCTTTTTATTGGGTTTCACATTTAATTTATGAGATTAAAAGCACAATAATAGGGTGAAAACCGTGGCACTGTATGTTCCATTTCCTCTGCCAAAGCGTCACAAACATATACATTAAATTTTTATGCACAAAAGATCACTTTTAATTATATAACATTTTTCATAATATATATCATTCGTCGCCTTGTGGTTTTGAATTTTCAATTTTATATTATTTGAGCCTACAACCTTATGCAATTGTGACTGTGATAGCTCACATTATCCATTACTATCACGCTTTTCTGAGGTATCTTTGGTAAAAGACAATTCTTGAACAATTCGTCAGAGAGTTATACCATTATATAAGGCGCTAAAATAACAAACATCTCACCTTTCAGATATAAACAAATCGAAAATACATTAATTTAAAGATATAGTCTATCACAGAAAGTATGACAAGAATTATTGGTAGAATTCAAAAATATAAGAATATACAAGCTGTTATGTTTAAAAAAATAGTACTTTTTAGTCCACTCTGTATGCGAAGAAAAGTAAAACGTTTTTTTTATAAAAACTAGTATGACCGGCCTACATGACAGTGGTTTTAGTTTTTTGATAGCTTTAAAAATTAAAAAAATAAATAGGGGTAACATTATAAGTGAACACCATTCACTTATGTTGGATTGCCCCAATTATCCGCTCCTGACGTTAATCCAACTTAACCTACTTTTATTTTTAGGAATCACCTTAGCCACAGATCCTGGGCTTTGTCAACGATCTGCAGGATCGAAATGTGACCACAAATGTGGTTCCGAAAAAGATCCAGTCTGCGGAACCGACGGACGAACCTACCTTAATAGGTGTATGCTCCAGGTAGAAATTTGCAGGTAAAACTATACGTAAAACAGAATCGGATGGTTAATTAGAAATTTTTATATTAATTAATTAAAGCAAAACTACTTCGCAGGTTTTTGCTTTGTATTGTTCTAAAAATGATTAGATAACAGGTAAAAAAATTGTAATTTTTTTGATAATTGGCTTAAAATGTGGTTCTTAAAGGACAGTTCGCAAAATCTTAAAAAGAGTTAGGTCTATAGAAGTTTTCTGTTCATAAATTTATCTTTGCAAATTTTGTATCTCCGTTATTTTTATAGATAGAAAGTTGCGGTTTGCGCGACTGTGCTGCTTTTTCGTAAAACTAAAGATGCCGTTGACAAACTTATCATAGGTCTTTTAGTTTTTAAGATACAAGGCTAAATTGAAAATGTTGCATTGTCAGGCACCCCTCGTATCTCAACTATCCGATAACTTATCGAAAAGGTAAAAAGTGTTTCTTATATAACTTCTCCCGTAGAACTCAATTCCGCCTTCGGAATGAGTATACAGAGTCAGGTCAAAAGGTTATCGGATCCTACTTTATTTTTTTAAATGCAACACCCTATATATTTATAGACTATAAAATTTGTCTTTTTTTACCTTTTCAAAAATATATAATAACGTGCAATTTTTCTCAGAAACACGCAAATAAATGACAATTTTCTGAAATTAAATGCATAGTTTAATAGTAGGCCATTAATAACAATAATAAACAATTGAAAGTTACATTTTGCTATGGAAGAATTGGATACCTTGCATGTATCTTTTTATATAAAAATACCTATAGAGTTTTCTAAAACAATAAGTTTTTAACAACAGTTTTATAGATAAAGTAACAATATAACAAACACAAAAAATAACGTTATTAAAAAAAAGAAAAAAACCCACTTTTAAAGGTGATGTTTAAATTGACGACCATTTTCTCTAACGCATTGGTCTCATTCGAAGATTTCGAAAATGAATTGCCTCTCGAAGTTCTGCTATGCCGTCATATCGTGTTTTATATACTTCATTTTGTATACAACCCCATAAAGAAAATCTAAAATTGAGAGATCTGGAGATCGTGGAGGTCATCTAACAGGTCCGCTGGTACCTATCCATCTGAGGAAAGTTATTATCAAGAAATTCCCTTAAGAGCCTAGAGTTGTGACTTGGGGCACCATCTTGCTGTAGGTAAACAGCATTATATTGGGCTAATGGAATATTTTCGAGCAGTTCTGGAATAACTTCCTCAAGGATTTCTAGGTATCTACGTGCTGTAAGACCTCCTTCAAAAATCCTATAAACTATATATCTGCCAAACCTGACACCCCAACTCCAAAGGGTCCTTGTTGTGCCCTTTCAAACATTAAATGCTGATTGTCACTATGCCAGTTCCTGGTATTGTGACGATTAAATATTCCCGAACTTGAAAAAAAGCATTCGTCTGAACAGATAACAAGTCTACCAAATGAATCGTTAGTATCGATTTGCTGCAAATACCACTGACAAAACAGTGCCCGGCGCTCGGCATCGCCAATACAATTGTAGCACATTAAAGTTGTATGAATGATACTTATATTTCTTCAAGATCCTCTGACGTCAGTTTTTGGCACACCAACTTCCATATCAATTTTTCTACATGAGGATGAAGGTGTTGCTTGTATATATCTCAAAATCTCTTTCCTTTGCCTGTTCTCAGCTAAATTTGCTTTTAAACGAGCAAATATCTCAAAAAACGGTTGCCTTCTTTCTGGATATCTAACAAGCAAAAACTTATAATGATAATATAGATTTTCATAGCCATAATAGCTTACTTACCTTTGAAAATATAATTCCGAGGCACGAGAATTTTCATTACTCTGTGTAAAACATACCAGCATATATATATATATATATATATATATATATATATATATATATATATATATATATATATATATATATATATATATATATATATATAATATATATATATATATATATATATATATATATATATATATATATATATATATATATATATATATATATATATATATATATATATATATATATATATATATATATATATATATATATATATACAGTGTGTATCAGCTAAATGGAATAAATTCGATAATAAATAAATGGGGGCGTGTTCGGAAAAACGCTTGGACCCGTCGATTGGTATTTTTAGTTGTTCATTTTCTCCAATAAAAACTTTTTATACAGGGTGTGTCCTGTAACAGTGGTCAATGCCAACTTTCTTATTTCAAATGCAACACCCCGGATATTATTTAATTTTTGGATTCTTTAGGAGATTCTAAATATATTTTATGTTCAATGTCCTATACCTATCTTCAACTATTTCGGCAATATTAAGTGTTTTCAAATTTATTGCAAAAATTAAGATTAAAAAAATAAAATTATTTATTTCTTCATAATGTATAAACAAAAGTAAAAAGTTAATTTAGGAACTGTTGAATATGCTCGCCGCGAACGTCTTAACAAATTCCTAATCTTAAATAGAAATTTCTTCTAACGTTATTTAGCATCTCAGGCGTGACCGATCTAATCGCAAGCGTTATTCGTCTTCTTAAGTCAGCTAAGTCGAGTGGTTTAGTTTTGTATACAACATTTTTAATATGTCCCCATAAGAAAAAGTCTAATGTCGTCAGATCAGGGGATCGCGCTGGCCATTCTATTGATCCTCGTCTCCCTATCCACCGATTTGGAAATATTCCGTTGAGGTACTGCGGGACATTAATTTGGTAATGGGGCGGTGCTCCATCTTGCTGAAACCATATTATATTCGCTGGAACTTGTGGGTTTGCTGGATCCGGATACAAATTTGTCAAAGTTGGCACGACATTATTTTGGAGCAGTGCTAAATAATTATCGCCATTCAAATTGCCGTCAATCAAAAAGGGGCCTATGATATGATCCCTAACAATTCCTGCCCAAACATTAACCTTTTCAGGATATTGAGTATGTTCTTCGCTGATCCAGTGAGGATTTTCCCTAGACCAATAGCGGCAATTTTGACGATTTACATGACCGTGAAGTGTAAAGGTGCACTCATCCGAAAACAAAACATGTTCTAATTGAATAACATTGTTATCTAACATAGCCATCATTTGTTCACAAAAACAAGTTCTCCTATCATAATCGTCTTCCATGAGCTCCTGAGTTGGTATCACTTTATAGGGATGCATTTTATTTTCTTTTAATGTTCGAATAATCGACGAATGGCTAATATCGAACATTGCGGCGGCTTGACGACTAGAAATATGTGGGTTTTCCTCAAACTCAAGCATAATATCCAATTTAGTATCATCATTTATTGAATTGGCAGCTGCTTTTTTTATCTGCCTCACATGTCCAAGCTCGCGAAACTGCTTTTCTATTTTACTAATTGTCCCTTGGGATATATGCGGCAAATTTGGAAATTTTTCATGAAATAAGCGAGCAACTTCCACTTGTGTTCGTGTGTTATCTCCATAACCAATCATTTGTAGAATTGTTATTTCATGCATTTCTGTTAAATGAACCATTTTTCTGATATTAGGTATTATGCAGTTAACGAAATTCAGAAGACTATGACACTGACACTGACAACTACTGTCTTGCAAAGAGAAAGGCCGGCATTTTACACAAAAGTAAACAAAACTTAAAAGTAAACAAAACTGGCTCTTTTTGTTCCATATCAATAAAAAGGAACGCTAAAATGGTTTTTGCTTACATTCTTAATATGAAGACCTAAATGGTAAATAAGTATTGAGTGTGTTGTAGCGAATTTTTGTAATCAAATAAATAGTTCAGTAACCAGAGCCACTTTCATGAATAATAATAAATTCGAAATAAATAAAATAAAAATAAATTTGAAAACACTTAATATTGCCGAAATAGTTGAAGATAGGTATAGGACATTGAACACAAAATATGTTTAGAATCTCCTAAAGAATCCAAAAATTAAATAATATCCGGGGTGTTGCATTTGAAATAAGAAAGTTGGCATTGACCACTGTTACAGGACACACCCTGTATAAAAAGTTTTTATTGGAGAAAATGAGCAACTAAAAATACCAATCGACGGGTCCAAGCGTTTTTCCGACACGCCCCCATTTATTTATTATCGAATTTATTCCATTTGGCTGATACACACTATATATATATATATATATATATATATATATATATATATATATATATATATATATATTCATAATTTTCATACGCAGCCATTATTCGAAGAAATTGATAAATATCAATTAAATAAAAATACCAAAAGAACGTTTATAAACTGCATTATAAACCAAAAGTCGATGCTTAAACCTATGAGATTATTTTGTTTGTTGTCATAAACAATAGCCATAGCCTACTATTAAATTATGCATTTAATTTCAGAAAATTGTCATTTATTTGCGTGTTTCTGAGAAAAAGTGCATACTACTATATATTTTTGAAAAGGTAAAACAAAGTAAGGTCCGATAACTTTTTGACCTGACCCTGTACACTAATTCCGGCGGAATTGAGTTCTACGGGAAAAGTTATATAAGAAACAGTTTTCACATTTTCGATAAGTTATCTGATATCTAAATCTTGAAAACTAAAAGAGTTATGATAATTTTGTTATAGGCATCTAACAGAGTTACCTCGCAAAAGTACCCAACTTAAGGGAGAACTGCACGCAAAAAGTGAAAAACCAGCGACAAGGTCTAGTCGAGTTCAAAGTAATATGAAAAGGTACGCATTAAAAAAAACTTCCTGCACGGCCGACCTCAAAAAAATGTGTTATGTATAGGTAATTTAAATTACATTTCGGTAAAAAGTGGGTTCAAAACGGTTCATGCGCTGCAGAAATACAAAGACATGACTACGATTTACTATTTCAAATTTTGCAGTTGCGTAGAAAAAGGATCAATGTAAGGCGGTAAAGAGCCATTTTGTCGGAAAAAAATTATATGCGAAGGCATGTGCGTCAAAAACTGGTCAAAAAAGGGTCGAAAATGGACAAATCTGCTTTTATTTTATAACTCTAGATTTGATTTTTTCATAAAAATTCACATTTAGCTCCCAAATATACATATTTCCCTATTAAAATCAGATTGAAGCTAATACATATCTTTTATAGTTTTAACATAATATTGCAGCGGCGGAAGGCTTGCAAATGATCCATATTACTGCGTGCAGTTCCCCCTTAAGGAAAGCAGTGTGTGCGATTAATTGTCCTTTTCTAACGACAGTTAACCATTTAACGCTTTTTAGGCAAACTCTAGGCAAAATCTTAAGTAAGAAGAGTAATTTTATGTGCCCATACATTTAGTAGGGAAGGAAAAAATGGCCATTATCCAAGGATTTTTTTTTAAATAGATCAAGAAACGCTGTGTTGTTAATTTCTTTTAAACTGTCAATGTTGTTCATACAGATATTGTCTGTTTAGATTATTATGTGTTAATTTAAGGCAAAAATCTCGTCCTATAGTAAGTTTATTATCTACAGAGTGCTATATAAAGCATGTTTTCTAACACTTTACTTGCGATTTATAAACAAAATGTAAATTATTCTGTGTTGTTATTGGTCTTTTGATATTTTATCTAATTCACAAATAAAATTTGTTTCCTAAATATCCTGTAAAATACACGCTTTAGGTGTTTGAGTATAACTAATATACATTCGAAGAGATAGAGGAACAGTTAAATAAGACAAGTTTTGGATACTTTTATTTCGAATACGACTTCTAGCTATTGGGGTTTTTGAGATACTTAGGAAAAAAACGGTTACGTTTTTAAAAATATGCTGTAACTTGTTTATCTCCCAAAGAAACTTTCGTCATAAAATTTTGCGATGTAGTGAGATTTTGAATACGTAAACAATGTTTCGCAAACGTGGCCAAATCAACAAGTATTTGCCCATACCACTGGTCTGTATTTTTTATCCTGGTTTTATACAAGAATTTGGCTTTTAAAATACATTAATAATTCATTATACGAATCTATTTGAAATAAATATTTCCATTATGAATTATAGGAGATTTTAGTTTTTCGTCTCTGTTTTACACACTGTCTCTGTGTAATACATCTTTGATTCGGAATATCAAATGTTTGTTAAAAACTAAGCAAAATCCTGGTCGTAATCAATATCAGATTATACCTTAAATGTTTTCTCGAAACGTTGCCTTGAATAGTGTATTTAAAAATTAAAAAAAAATTGAAATACGACAGTTTAAAAGTCAGAGCCCTATATCAAGTTGGACGTCTCGAATTTAAATCCCAGTGTAGGCAAAATTTCCTCTTAAACAAATGGGGAAATCTGTACAATAGAAACAGACGATAAACACCAACAACAATCCAAATGAGTCAACTTTGTTCTTCTTTGGATTCCTGCTGCATAATACTGGCGTATTCAAAGTTGAAAAAATAATACTGGGTTTAAAAATATTTTGAGAACGCCTTGTATATATATATATATATATATATATAAACCAAAATAAGATCTAATTCATAGACATAATAACAGAGAGACCCAATATCTTTTGCAGTGTAATTTATAAAATCGTGTATGTTTTGATGCAATAATTCCAGTAAATAAACCGGTACTGTAAGTGTTACAAAAAAAATATCTATCCTCCTTGTCTCGTACCTCCCTAAAATTCACAAAAATTTCCCAAACACAATACTCTTACTTAAGGCAACACCGCTTTGTTCAAATTACTCTTTTACTGGCTGTAAAATCGTGTACTGTGTGCAATTGCCAAAAATCCACTAATGTTATCGGTTTTCAAGCAATGGCACTTTATGAAAATAAAAACATGTTATTTGAACAACTACTTGTTGATAATAACTATAAGGAGTAGAGCAAGCGGGCTCCTATTACATTTATCGTAACTTTAAACTAAAATAACGTAACGTTATTTCCTCCATGGCATGTCCATCGAGTTCTGGCCAAATCTTGACTTTTGCCCCCTTCTTCAGCAGCATAGTTAATGAGAGATTACAGAGGTTATTATTACAGTATTAGAGCCACAACTTTAATACTATTGGAAATTTTAAATTTTGTTCATAGACATTTATTATATCTATGATTTTTTTCAATGTAAGATAGTTGACATTCTTTCGATTAAACAATCAAGGCAAGATGATACAGTAAACCAAACAAGTAATAATTTTGACTATGTATGATTGCGTTCAAATCAAAATAATTCCATCTCTCTGTTATTAGATATATGGTCTAATTCTAAGACACTTAGAGAAATAACATCCATAAAAAAAATCTGATAACTGGTAAAAGGCATAGTAACATTTTCAAACCTAATTTAAAAATAATTGAAAATTTAAACATAATTTTATAATTTTATTTTTACCCCTGCTTTATTCACAGGTTATATGAAATGCAATGCAGTCTTTGGTTTTTACACTTCCAAGAAGGCTACGCCCTGTGCACACTATTCTGGCGATGCTTCATCTCCACCCTTTGGAATCGAGAGTGGTGTTTACAACGATCGGAGACTTTGGTGTAAAAACCAAAGATTACTTTGCTTTTTATACAACCTTTAATTGAAAATTACTACTCTTAATAACCATTAACTTCTCCATTGTTATTGGCTTTTTAAGAAACATTTATCTATGGATATCCTAAAAGTGAATCCTACAAGTAAGCAATTTTTCTTTCAGATTAGGTATAGCATTATCTCACTTAGGTCCCTGTAATAACATCAGCGCCCACAGGGAGAACTGTCCTGTCGACTGTCAACAAGCGCCGCAAGATGGACCCATATGCGGCAGTGACGGAAACGTTTACAAGAGCACCTGCCAAATGAAGCTGCTGACTTGTGGGTAATGTCAACTTCTATTTATTTTTTGTCGTTCGATTGGTTATTGAAATAATAATTCAACTTTATAAATTAATAGTCGATCCAGTATCCAAAGGTGCACACCTCAAAATTAGGAAGCAGGCAAATTCTGTATTAAAACTGTACCACTTTAAGTGCTCTTTTGAACTAGCTAAAGGTTAGATTGTTAGCTCCTCCGCGAGTTCAAAAAAAATTCATTTTTTGTCAAAATAATGTAGATATAGTCAAGTTATCAAACTCAAAATGGTATTAAGTCTTGTTACTACTAGTAATATGAGTGAATGCTTATTGGATTCAGAATGACGTAAAGAAAAATGTGCAAAACTTTCAAATCCACACATAAACAATTTCAAAGTTATTAGCAAATTAACATTTAAAAAAAGAGTTTAGATTTTTGAAAATAACTCGGAAAATTATCTCTGTTATTAATAATTTAAATTTAATGTGGAAAATAGCAACAAGCGCTAAGCCATTATCCCGGCTAAATGTAAGCTAAAAATTGCCAAATCTGCTGAAGTACCTTCATGGGCAATATTTGTGGATAAGCCCCAAAACCGGCCATAACAAATAAAAAAAATTGTTTATACTATTAAATATTAATTTAAAAAATTATGGTATTACCTAGACTCTTAAAAGAACAATATACCACTGAAAAAGAATTTTTTTCACCACTACAAAAATACTTCTGTTGGAAAGAATATTGCCAATCCAAGTGGATTGGAAGAAAACTCTAGGCAGGAACTTTATTAAGAAAGTCCGTCATGACAGACTTGATCAAATACTTTGGATATGTCAAGGTTATTAATTTGTTGCTAGGAAGAATGCGCTTTTCATAGAACACTTGGAATACTAACCTGGTAAGGATATGGCCAGGTATTAATACCCTGAAGGTAATTTCGTGCATATTGTATGGGTTTTGTCTTTTGTGCGAGTTTTGAAGGCATTTGACATCGAAGATTATGCTATTGTAATGACTAGTGCCTCATTGTTAGCCCCTAGCTTTTCTGAAATAGGGTTCTTAAGGAAACTGTTGGGAGTACAAATTATTTATTGTCTGGCATTTGCAGGATTTTGAAAACAAAGCTTTATTGTTGAAAGAGTTTGAAGTCTTAATCGAATATAGTATACAGGTTTTTATACCTAATTATATTAAGAGAAAGAAAGGAGGGGTAGTACTCCCGCAACCCATCCCAATCTGTAGAATTATAGTGCGAAATAGTAGGAAATGCCACAGATTCTATAACTCCGTCTTTTCTGGGACAGAAAGCAGTAATTAGTCCGTGGTCAGAGGAACTCAGATGAATAAGTTTTGGCTATGAAGTTGGTAAGGAACTGGCTGATTGCGGACCCGTTTTAGTAGACTTTAGCATTTCTTTATTATAAACGATAAGGTCTTCAAGAATAATGGTTTCTCAGGAGATAAGAAAATCCACGTTAGCAGAAAGCAAGTCAAAGAGCTCGTTGAGGGAATCTGAGGGAAACCGATAGATACGTCAAATAAATTTAGTGGGAGTTCTAAGGGCCAAAGACTGAGAAATCTCTACAGGAAAGCAAAGGTTTTTACGGCTTATTTTGATTTAGGTTAAGAAGAGAACATTGAGCATGCAGGATTGGAGATAGTGGTGAACAGAACTGATGAATGAGAAATATCATTTCGATAGTGGAGAGCAACAATAATTTAGGCAAAAATCATTAGTCATCAAAAAATCATTTACACAATTGCCCTATCTACAATATTTTGGAAGATATTGGCAAAAAAATATTTTTTGTAGTTTGTTTTAACTTGCCGATGGTCTAGCAACATAAACTTTCGCTAGTTCGGAAATGAGTTATAATAAATTTTAAATATTGGCCTGCTTTATAATTTTCCGATTCATTAACTAAACGTTACCTCCCAAGCAAAAAAAAATTGCATTTCGAATCTCATTCAGATATGCTTGAAATTTAAAGTTTGCAAAAGATAAAATTCAGATGGCAACAGCCCTACATTGGGAAGCAATCAAGGAAAAATTATAGAACTGATTAGTATCACGAGTTTCAAAAACATAGTTTACCTTATTTCATGTCAATGTAGTAATTGTTAAACACTAAGCTGTTACTAAACTGAAAAAGCGCTTAGAGACGTTTCGAAAACTTGACATAAATAAAGGAGATATTGCAAATTGTTAAAAACCTTTCATTTTTAAACTTCAGAATTTAAAAAATATACTGTTTTTTTTATTTTTAGGCAAGGTGTTGTTAAAACCAATAAGAAATATTGTCAGACCACAAGGCACTGTAGGGAATCGTGTTGGCGAAATGCGCGGCCAGCATGTGGATCCGATGGAAAAGTATACACCAATGTCTGCAAAATGAAATCGAAAAATTGCGGGTAAGCATGAATCCATATTCTAATAGTACAAAAGCGTAGAAAATATAAAAAAATGTTAAATTCCGACTTAGATCTCAAAATTTACTAAATTCCGACTTTTAATTCCGAATTTATTAAATTCCGACTTCTGTCTCAGGATTTAGGTAAATTCCAAGTTAAATTTATTAAATTTTGAGTTAAACTTTAATAAATACCGAGCTAGGAGTCAGAATTTAACAAAATTCGAAGATAGAATTCGGAATTCAATACATTTCGGAACTAAAAAAAATTGTGGCCCTTCTACGCTTTAGCACAATAGAACACTATCAGCTAAAAAATACATATAATTTTGTTTACATGTTTGTTTGTAAAAATTGTTGATCTTTTGTATGAAAAGGGATGGGTCATCATATTTTGTGGGAGACCAAACAGAAGTAGGGATTTTTGGCACTATGTTGTTGCAATGTGGCACTTCACCCAACTCAGCCCCCTTTCCCTTAATTTTTTGAATCAGTTAAAACAACAAAAAAAATTAAATGGTAGGTTAAATGAATGACTAACTGACACGATTGGGAATCTTAAGATAACGGGGAGATGCCATTTAAAAGAAAACACGAAATGGACATAAGGGCACATCTTTAGTATAGTTCTTTTAACATTATTTTATCTTCAGAATTTAGAGACTATCCATATGCTTAGGACTTGTTTTGTTTACGAACGGCCACCATATCGAATTAAGGTTAAAGAAATCGACCAGCAATAGCTTGCCATGGGTGTGTTCTAAATTTCAATTTTTTATGTTTGACAGTTGAAAAAAAAATGTAGCTGGGATTTTTAACAATAATGTAGGTCTTAAGTTGTTGTAAAATGCAAACATTTCAGATACTAGTGTGCAAATTATAGTGTTTTAGCCAATAATACCTTAATAAAATGTTGTTCGTTTCAAAGATACAGGGTGTTAAAAGTGAATTTGAGTTTTTAAATACGTCATAATTTGTAAACGATAAAAAATACAGGATATACATAAAGTCATCCACCTGCTTAAAGCTAGCGCCCCCCTAGAGGGAATCTGAAAAAAGTGAGCGTGTTTCTTACGTTAAACCAATTTCGAATCATGACGTATTTAAAAAAATCAATTTAACTTTAACAGCCTGTATCTTTCAAAAGAGCAACACTTTTTTAAGACAATATTGGCTAAAACAATCTTCTGTATTTTATATCTCCAGTTCATTGAGGCATAATTAAGAGTACTATTAATAGTACTGCATTGTGCTATTTGGGAAAATATAAGCAGATAACATCCAATTTTCAGTTCATCTATATACTAATAACAAAAAACTCGGTATATTGAGATACAATGTCTTGCGACGAAGATGCCTTTTTCCTTTCATTTTCCATATATATATATATATATATATATATATATATATATATATATATAGAATAGCAGAAATATATAATTTCTGCAGGTGCATATATATATATATATATATATATATATATATAAATGACCTAATAGGATAATGGACTGGGTTTGGTGACAATTCATTGACTCTAAAGCAGTGCGAGAGAGATGAGGCTAATACAGGCAAAATTGTATCTCTCTCGCAACTAGTGGGATATCCACTTTTATTAAAGCCATCTCTCTCAGGCGATGTCGTAAATTAATGCGCATATCTGATCGGACCAGTTCATATATCCTATTATGACAAACAAAAATCTTTTTTGGCTTTTTCGCAACTGAATAAAAATATTTAACTTTAAATTAATTGAAGCAAATATTTAATAAAATTACATACCTCAACATGTAGACTAGTCTGTCTACGGAATGTTTCGATTCATAATATAAACAATATTATTTAAACAAGCATAAGAAATTATGTCATTTTAAGTTTTTATAGACACATAGTAGTTGTACAAATACTTTCATCCTATCGGGACTCATCAGTGCGCCGATCTTTTTTTTTTTCTATTATTTAATGTTTCTCTCTTACGATCGGCGCACTGATGAGTACCTATAGGATGAAAGTATTTGTACAACTACTATGTGTCTATAAAAACTTAAGGTAAATGACATAATTTCTTATGCTTGTTTAAATAATATTGTTTATATTATGTATCGAAACATTCCGTAGACAGACTAATCTAGATGTTGAAGTATGTAATTTTATTAAATATTTGCTTTAATTAATTTAAAGTTGAATAGTTTTATTCAGTTGCGAAAAAGCCAAAAAAGATTTTTGTTTGTCAATCTAAACGCAACAAATAATCTGAACACATTTAAAAATAATATCCTATTATGTTAATAATCTTACTAGATTATTAAATATCATCTGTAACGATTTTCAAAACTGCTAACCAAGCAATATGTCGTTTAACTGAAAAAAAATAAACTTTAACTCTACTCAAATATTAACGGAGACGATCTTGACATACTGCCCAGTGAAGGAAGTTCTGTGGTCATATTTCTAAGCACCGAAATAAACGTTGAATGAAACGTGAATGGACCTCTTAGACTTTTTTCTATGTTTTTTTTGTAACGCAATTCTCGACATTCTGAATATAATGCATTGTCACAACTACTTTTATGAACTAACCAGTTTTGGCAACATGAAATGTGATAGGTTTTAGGTTATTATTTAGTATTTTATTAGGTATAAAGAGCTTTAGAATAATTCTTTTTTAAATCAATGGTCAACCAATTTTCCGTAAATACAAAAATGCTGAAAAATAAAAATTCGAAAAAATTTTCTATTTTGCTCGCTGGTAAACATCCATCAAGATGACCAAAGGACCAAATGCAGCAAAAGAGGTACAAAAAAGCATCAGCAATGATCATGAGACTGTTGCACTCTATAACCATGCACTGCTAATAAATAATACCAATTTTTTTTTGGTAATTATGCTTTATCTGGTCAAAATATTATTACTAGATGTATATGGATTATACTTAATGATTAATCAAAAACACATTAGTCTCACCAGATTGGTAATTTCGTCATCAGCAGCCGTATATTTTACCTTGAAGGCGCAGTAACTTGTGAAGAAGTGGTCAACGCTTCCTAGATCATACGGCAACATCGCCAAATGGATCTACATAGCTTAGCCTAATATATAAATGTGTCTGCTTGTCTTTCTCTATTTTGCTCGATTTTTTAGAACCAGATAAAAATTCTAGAGATTCGAGATTTTCTCTATCTAAAGTGTTTTCCCTTCACTACTCTATAAGAAAATTTAAAAGTTAGGCGACTACTCTTTACAAGGATGATGGTGAATTTTATATTTTAGGAAACACGTATTCGAGGTGCCAATGGCGTATTGCTCAGGACAAGAAAGAACCGCACAAGGTGCAGGGTGTCCTTTAGGGTGTGTAGGTGACGTGGAAAAACCAACTTGTGGATCAGACGGATACATTTATAGAAGTGAATGTGAATTGAAAATGCTCAACTGTGGGTAAGTGACTATTAAGAATTATTGTCTTTTAATCCCTAATTGTTGAGCTTATTTTTGTTGACTATTAAATTGCTTCAGTAAGGTAATACGTACAAAAACTTTGCATATTAGATATTAAAATTTAGTCAATTTAAAAAAAAAACTTTGCATGCTTTGAAAATCCTAAATTTTATCATACGAGCTTATATAAATAAAAACTGCCAACTCAATATTTTTGCTAATTTTGAAATAATAAGTTTATATTTATTAGGTACGTGTTCTTAAATTGGCAAATTTATTTATACTCCTCATAATTCACCACCCTCAATATCGATTAAATCTTAGGAAATACAAAAAAATTGGTTTATAAATAGGTATAGAATATATTTGTCTTAAAAATTAATAGCAAATCCAATATATTTTTTACATAGAAGTATTTTATCAGTTTGTTTTTTTAAACTGTGAAATGTTTTTTTAGAAATTTTTATAATCAAAAATTAAACTGTAAAGTATTGTATTTAGAAAATTTTAGTCAACAGCAAAAGCTATGGTACGAGCGGGGATCGAACCTGCACCTCTGGATCACTAGTCCATCGCTCTAACCAATTGCGCTAATAAATATTTCTAAAAAAAATATTTTTTTTTAGTAAAACGCCCTGTTTAGATATGTGTATAAAATGAGTAAAGACATAAGAAATTCTGCCATAAAGAGCAATGTACAGGATGTCCCATTCTCGATACTTTTGCAGTTGTGCTACTTTTTCGTGAAAAAAAATTTACATGGCCATCTCCGTTTTTGAAATACGGAGCGAAATTGAAAATGTGCACTTTGTAGTTAGTTTAGACCAAACTTGTATTTTTCTTTAATGGAACACCTTGCATATTTTAAAGTTGCTAAAAACACATACTTTCACCGTTTTCAAAAATATAAAACACTTGTCCCCGTATTCACTAGTTGCCATGGCACTTAAAACATTTAGCTAGTTATGTTTCGTTTATGTTACTGTCATTTTGTAACTGTAAAATTATTTGTTCAATTTTTAAAAATGTCATCTTAAACTGTCAAGTTAGACCTGGTCCAAATTTAAACCTCTTTAGTGAATATGGGTGTTAATATTTATTTTAAATATTAAACTCGCAATTTGGAATTATTACCAAAATAATAACAATTTTACAAGTTGGCTGTGGTTGTAGGTACGTGGTGCATGGAGAACAAAAGCTAATGACAATTATTACTGCCTTCATTTTTAACTGATGTCAGAATCTGATTATTGTACAGTGATTTAAGTCATATTTTATTGTTTAAATAATGGCTAATATCAAAACCCACGAAAATTACGAAATATATGACATGTTAGTTTGTTTTATTCAATGTAATTAAAACACAAATGAAGCTTCTGAATTATTTTTAAATAGATGAGTCCCAAGTTGTTAATTGCTAATTTTTAAAAACAATTTTCACGTTTTTTTTAAGTAGACACCCAGAAAAATGGCCTTTAACAGATATTTTTTTTAATCAGGAAAAAATTAAAAGATTAAAAAAAAATTATATACGTCGTCACGATGTTGTTCCTTCTGTGGAGGCAGAGCTTTCAAATTCATGTCGCGTCGTAGAAAAACAAGTTGGTATTTGCAAGACTCGGGTACAGAGAATATTAACGGAATACAAATATCGACCTTATAAAATAAAACTCGTACCCCATTTGCATACTGGCGATGCAAATTTTTGCGATTGGTATATTGAACAAATTCGAAATAATATTAATTTCGCAAGTTCAATAATGTGGTTCAGTGGGGCCCACTTTTACATTGCTGGCATTTTTAACTGCCATAACACTTAGCATTGATCCCAAGAAAATCATCACGTCATTTTTAAAGGGGAACAACAAGGACGTTTAGGTTTTAGCGTGACATGTTTTATTTTAGAGTGACAAATAATATATCGCATCTATGAAGGAGGTAAGACAACGAACCGCTATTTAGGAATTCTTGAAGATGTTGTACCTGAATTACTTGACAACGTACCTTTAAACAGTTAAACAACATCTACTTTCAACAAGATGGAACACCTAGTCACAACTCCCTTTTTCGGATAATAATTTTCCCGAAAGATGGATGGACACTCATGGAGCGATAAGATGGCCAGCACGAGCACCAGATCTTTCTGTCTTAGATTTCTTTTTACGCAAAATAAAAAAATCGTTCTATAGAAGAACTTGTTTAAATATGTCAGTCGAGAAAATGGCGACCATTATGAACAGTTTCTATAGTTTAAATAAGGTCATTTTTTTAATATTCAGTATTATAACCACAGCCAACTAGTCCAAATTGCGGGCCTATTGCTTAAAATAAATATTAAGTGTTATATATTTTTCAAAACCATGAAAGGATATGCTTTTAGCTGCTTTAAAATATACAGGGTTTTCCATTAACAAAGAACAAGTTTGGTCGATAACTGGATATACGAGGCCCCTAAAAAAAACTAACTACGTTATCATATTCTACGTAAAAAAAACTTTACAACAATCTCTTTTTACTTTTTCATTAACATGTTTTAACGAAGATGGGTGCCTGGAAATTGCAAATTTCCAATTTTGCCCAGTATTTCAAAAACGAAGAAGGCCATATAAATTTTGTTTACGGCACTTTGGCTTCACGAAAGTTTAGCACAATGCCGCAAAAACAGCATCCCTTTATCTTCAATAATAAAAAGATACCCTGCAAAGGTATCGAAAATGGGATACCCTGTACAGTAAGCAACCCTCGAAGTAGTCATTCAACAATTTTAGGTAAATTCAATGGGACATAGTTTTGTCATTTCTTAAAAAAAGCCTTTTAGCTGGTGTTAGACGGTATCTTTGACTACTAGGCCTGCAGTTTTTATACAGTTTTTCTACAATGATTGCATGTCTACAACATTTATTTTTAAATACCTTATACGAATATCCACCAAATGCATTGTTAATAAAATTTACCTACCCTATTGTATTTTTAGTGGTCCAAAATCAGTGACAGCTCGTACTCTAAAATTTAGAGTCGGCCGGGGTCAAGACCAATCAAGGACCGTTTTACGGTGAGGTGGTAATAAGGTAATTACCCCCTCCCCTCCGACCAGACCGGTCAAACATCATGTGTAATTTACATATTTTTACATAAAAATTACGATTAAAAATTTGGCTATGAAACACTATAGCATAAGAGCGACCTGTTGGATTGGATCTCTTGCATATCCATAGGTATAGAGTATTGATATAAACAATGTCATTAATTAATTTGCTGCAGGAAAAAAATGGACGTTATTTTATAAGTATTTATTAGAGGCTGTTTTATTTTCACTTAGGCTACAACAAGTATGATACAAAGGTATTTATGTTGTTTTCATACCAATAAATATATTAACAAACTTTTTTTTTAAATATATTAACAAATTTTTTTTTATTAACCCTAAAATGGCCAATGTGATGTTAATTGGTGCAGTATCCAAATATGGTCAAATACTAATCTTTTATTTTTTTCCGTTTATTTCTTCAATGATAATTAGGTAAGCACCAAGCTATATATAGCAGATCTAGGCTAAGGTATACATTTCAGAAAAAAATGTTAATAAAACGCTTTAGTCAGTTAATTTAATTTTTTGATATTTTAATGTATCTTGCTTCAAGAAGAAAATAAAATAGATGCCAAACAAAGTGAAACACAACCAAAAATGCGCACTGTCAAGCAAGAACCACGATGCGGCCGGCCGACTTCTAACATGGAATAAAAATTAATAATATAATATCTTATCCAACATTAGTCATGACTAAAGTAAAGAACTAACTAAAATTAATTTAAAAAATAGGTAGTATCATTTTATAACAATTACAATTAGTACCTGTAAAATGGTATTATTCAATTGGGAAAAATTCCGGGGATAAGGCCACGTGGAGCGGCCGGTGTTGGGTGATATAAGCTACGACGAACGTTATAGTCGAGGTAATAGCATGAGATGTATGTGAACGTACTACGTACCACGCGAATTAATACATGAAGTCTAGCATGTGAGATCATGGAATCGGCTGTCGACGGTGGCCCGCGGACTGATATTAATGGCGTTATTTGTATGTTAGTCAGGCAATTATAATAGGGATACCTAACTATTTTGCTATGTGCCCAGGAAATAATAAACTACATTTTGGTTTTTCGCGTTTTTAGGATGTTTGCAAAATTACTTTTGAAAAATATTTACTTTTTTAAAAAGATAATTTTCACTGTATATTTTCTGGTACAGCCCGGCCGACCCTGCCGCCCCTGACGAGCCGTCACTGTTTAAAATTTTAGAATATATATGCAGAGACTGCAAAAATACACAAAAATTATTGCTAAAATTTGCAAGTGGCTCTAGACTGAACAGTTGAGGCACAGAGAATTATAAGTCCTATACATAGAAGGTTTCATGGGGCAAATTATAAGATACAAAACCACTTCTTTGATTGAGGGCTGACGAAAACCTTATAAACCTTCGTAGATCGGATGGAAGAATTCTTATTAGAAGGTGAAAAAGGGAAAGATTTCAAGAAAAATATTACCATCATCCTGTGGGTTTTTGGTGATATTTGAGCTAACTACAGATGCCTTTTACTTAAAATACAATGCTTTAAAAATATTATAATATTGACTTTTGTAGTCCAAAATATGATCAAGTACCTAATTCAATTTGAAATTTGTTAACTAACATTTTGAATTTTAAAAATCCAAGTTCGCCAAAAATGAGTGTTTCATTATCTTTCTCTCTCCCTCTATCCTCTATTTCCCTTGCCTCTCCCCTCTCCCGATCTGTAGCCCTTTTTTCTCCCTTCTCCTTTCTCTTCCAAGCACAAAGTTACAGATACTTAAAATATAGGCCAATCAATATAGACAAGTGAGATCTTATGATTATTGTATCTATTTTATTGGTTTTGGAATGTTACTTCTATCATGCTGGTTAGTTATTATTGGATTATTATTAGATGTTGATTTAGTACCTATCTATTTAAGACTTTAAAAATAGAAATATACCTTAATATAACGTGACCAAAAATATATACAAAGCTCGCAACAATGTCCCACCGTCAAGTCTTGGCATATGGGAGCCACTTATAATTTTATAGAGTCAGATGTAATTAAACTATATAGAGCTGCAGTCGAATTTCGACTGGGTCTCACTTGTCTATATTGACTGGCCTATATTTTAAGTATCTGTAACTTTGTGCTTAGCCACTAAATACCTAGCTGGTATCAAAATGTTAACTATACTATAGATAATAAGAATTTTTCCGCATAACAGTATTTATTCCGTTTAATTTTATGACGCTGAAAACGAGTAATTGAATACTCCAATCGAGCGTAATGGCTTAATAAATTATAAAGTTCATCCGCGTTTAAGATTCCATTATTTACTTTCCGTTAAGCCAAATCCTTTTCCGTAAAAAGCGAAAAAATAATTGTGAAGCAATTTTTACGTTCGCCTATTTTTTATATAATTAAAGTGACTCGACTTCTAATGGTCATTGTCACATTTACATAGGTATTTTCAACAGTGATAATACAAGAATCATTTTACAACAAAAAATAAAGTTAAGGGTATGCACAAAAATAAATACCATACTATAAATCTAAATACGATTGTATAAGTCAATGTCTTTTAAAAACTTTATTACGTCTTGGAACTTGGTGTGAGAGGTTTTCTTTGATGTCTGCGCTGATGTTATGTATTTTTCGGTGTCTAGGACGGTGTAAGGTGATAAGGACAGTCTAAAAGAAAATGTTGCACAGTAAGGGATCTGTTACAATGCCCGCACAGAGGTCGATTCCCAGCGTCCAATATATATTCATGTGTAAGACTGGTATGTCCAATTCTTTAACCTGTGGATTAATGTGAAATCTGTTCTGTTCATAAGTAACGGTTCAGTTCTACTAATTGTAGGTTATATCGTCGACAGTTTATTGTTGGACTGATTCCAGATAGTTTGCCATTTGCTTTTAACTTTCTGAAGCTGTATTTCTTTAATAGGCAAGTCTGAAGATAAGACTTCTTTGGCAGCTTGATCTGCTTTTTCATTTCCAGTGATGCCGACGTGAGATGATGTCTAGAGGATGGTTATGTGGATTTCTTGATTGGCGAGTTGTTGATAGATGTCATGTATAATCTGTACAAGAGGATTTTGATTATACATGTTGTCTATGTAGTAAATAGACGCAAGTGAGCCTGTACATATGGTGATAGTTTTATTTTTTCCGGTAATTGCTTTAAGTGCGCTAAGAATTTCGTACAGTTTTCCAGTGTGAATACTGCAGATGCTTGGCAGTAAGTGTCTTGCTATGACTAAATTTGCTGCTGTAACAGAGCAACTGACTCCATTAGCATCCTTGGAGGCATCAGTGTATATGATGTCGTTCGCGTTTATTTTATAACTCTTGGGCAAAAGAAGAGTGTGGTCTTCGTAATAATTTAACTTTTTTTTTTACTTTGATAATCTTGATTTTTCCTTGGTACATTTCTTGGCATAGTTTTACAAGACGACGAAATAAAAAAATTGAATTCTTCTAATATACAATATTTTTGTTTTCCGTCATTTTCAGCAGATCGAAAACTTTTAAAATTTGCTTGACAATATAAATAGAGCCATAACAAGAAGGCAATTTTATGCAGACAACCTACCGGAAATTTTCGTGAAAAAAACTGTTACTCCCTAGGGATTTTTTTTTATAAAAATGTTAGTGGCATCACAGACGAAGACCGGAAGCCATTGTTTTAAATTTGTGAAAAAATTGTGTTTTTGAAAAAATGTTTAAAACAAAAGTATAACTGTTCTATTGGTCCCACCAAAACCAGACAAAATTATAGTAGCATTTTTACTGAAAAATACATTTTTTAACAATGAATTAAATTTTAATATATTTAAAAAAATTATATTAATTACATTTTTTTGTTTAAACGTTTAAACCCTTTCAGTATAATCGCTTTTTTCTCTAAATTTAATTATAGAAATAAGTATTTAAAACAAAAAAATATTTGTTGTGTCATTTTGAACAGAATTCACACATTTAAATAAATTCAACAATCTGTTTTGCCGGTTTCAAGTAGAATTGCACTTCCTAACAGTTCTATTAGATATTGTGACGGTTTTGAGAAAAACTATCCAAATGAGTCATTAAACATTTATGTACATAGGCTAAAAGTGAGCAAACAGGGCATCCTACACGTCATCCTATATCCAGTACAGTCAAGGGCATTCTGGAAGATTGTAGCGAATTCCTAATACATATATAAGTATAGATCGTTAACAATTTAAATTTAGTCTTATAGTCCTAAGATTTGACCTTACCATCTAGTTTTGGACCTCAAAAAGACCTTATCAGAGACATTTCAAAAAAATTCTAGAACATTCTATTTCGAAACTAAACAAGATCCGTAAGTTTTGACATGCCATAGTGTTTTGTACCACAAGAACACCTACTAGAGAAATTTTCAAACAACTTCTAGAAAATTCTAAACTCAATAACGTGTGTATGATTTGACTGTTCCAATGAGTTTTGGACCTCAGAACAGACATTTTACAAGTGTTCTAAACCAAACGAGATCTGTTAGTTTTGACATCCCTTGGTATCCTAAATCTCAAGAAGACCTTATCAGAGTTATTCGAAATACATTCTTGAACATTATATTTCGAAATTAAACAAGATCCGTAGGTTTTGACATGACATAGTGTTTTGTACCACACGGAGACCTATTAAGAGATATTTTCAAGAAATTCCTAGAAAGTTCTACTTCAAATTAACATTTGTATGATTTGACAATTCCAAAGAGTTTCGGACCTCAGAAGAGACATTTTATGAAAGTTCTAGGAAGGTCCAAATCTAAACCAAACAAGATTTATAAGTTTTGACTTTCCCTTCGTGCATTGTATCTCAAGAAGACCTTATCAGAACCATTTCAAAAAAATTCTTAAACATTTCCTATTTAGAAACTAAACTGTAAGTTTTGACATGCCGTCGTGTTTTGAACCACACGAAGGCCTACTAGAGACATTTTCAAAAAACTTCTAGAAAGTTCTATTTTTAAACTCATTGACACCTGTAGGATTTGACTATTCTAATCGTAGTTGGAGAAAGAGTTCTAGAAAGTGCCAATTCTACACCAAGTGTTGACTTTACTATCGTGTTTGTACTTCAATCATTCCTCAGAAGAGATATTTCAAGTTCTAGAAATTGATTATTCAGGACCAAGAAATATACATCCTAGTTTTCGTGGATTACTTTCGTAAGTCATGGAGTTCCACTCGAACCTTATCCAAACCTAAAATTTCGAGACAGCCATTTTTAGGAAACTTTCTGAAATAATGGGGATACGAAAAACGATAACAACACCTCTGATCTCTTGTCAAGTGGCATAGTGGGACGATTTAACAAAACTATAGAAAAACATCCCCCCAAAATTATCGCCCTCGTTTTTGTTGGCTTATGGAACAACGGTTCATGATTCCATGAGTCAGATTCCAGCCAGAATTATTTTTGGAAGAGAATTACTTAAGGAAAAAATATGGTTATCTCCAAAATTATCTCAGCATTGGGAAGGACCACACCGGATAAGAGGATTAATGACTTGGTTTATCGGATCCAGAGAAATCCGAAATGAAGGTAGTATACTTAGTTCATGTTTGTGTTTTGTGCTAATTTTCGAAATAATTAACTTAATTAACATCGATAACCGTTTGAAATTAAAAAATCATTTTGTGTTATTTCTATTTTATCACTGGTATACGGTATTTATTTATCATATTATAGCAAAAAAAAAAAGTTGCCCTACTTAAAAATACTCTGAAAGGTAAATTTCTTTCTCCTACTAGTCCCAATTTCCCTTTTTTATTTCTGGTTTTGATTTTTTGTTAACATATACCACTTTTTTTAATTTTAACTTTGGTTTAATATTTTTTTTGATTTAATATTTTACTTACGTTTTTGTTTCTGTTAATGTGTAGTACTGTTCGTTTTTTGTTTTATTTTTATAGCGTTTCTGCCTTAATATTATTGTTCATGTTGATCTGCACCTACAATGTTGGTAAAACGCAGTCAGATAATAATAAATTAATAAATATAACCTAATGTCATGTAAAACAAATTTGTCGAAGGCTAGCATGTTATTACAGTACGTACTTTAATATCATGTTTTTTATTTCATTGATTTTTTTTCTTAATAATTTATTTGTGCAAATTGAAATACATATAAATAAAAAAAATATTACAATTCAACATTATCTATATAGAAACTAACTAAAACTAGATAAAATGTAACCTAATAGATAGCACAAAAGGAAGGATTTTGATTACTGAGTAATCAGTCTTTCAATCCTACCTCACGATTCACAATTTTGATATGTTTTTTAAATGATTCATATTTGAGACTTTTGATTTCATAAGTAATAAATTATAAATTATAGAACATATATATTTAAAATATGATTTATATTTTTCTGTTTGACGAACAGGAATTTCCAAATTATTTTGATTTCTGCTATTTAAATTATGAATATTATTTCGCAATTGATTTTTTTCCTATAAATAATTAGGCAATTTGTTTAACATTATTTTATTTACAAAACAAGATAAGTGGATTTCTCGTCTAAATTCTAAGTTAGATAATTATTAAAAATTGGAGATATATGATCATATGTCAGGCCAGTTACATACCTAATACAATTATTATATAACATAAATTTGTAATTTATGTTTATCGTTAGAACTGATACTTTTGATAAATTGAATTACATTAGTCAAGGCCACTTAGAATTAAAGAATCAGCAATTTTTAGTTTAGTGTTAGTATTTAAAAAATCTTTAAAACTGTATAAAATTGTTAGTAAAGAATATGCATTTTTAACGATATTTTTATATAGTGATTGAAATTTAAATTTTGTTCAAAAATAACACCAAGCTTTCTCATTGAAGTAACTAAAGGCATAGTAAAACTCTCATCAGTTATTTTAAAATTAGAATTGCTTTTTATTTCAGTAAGTACATTTTTTGTACCAATTAATATTTAGATTTATTTATAGTAGTTTTGAATCCACCGTTTTTAATGTTTTTACATATATTAAAAAGGTCTTCATTGATAAAATTAACAAAATGTATTATATTTTCAAAATTAATTTTATGATAAACTTGAGTGTCCTCTGCAAATGTTAAAAGGTTGCCACATTTAATTGATGAATAAAAATCAAGGCCGTTGTTCCTTCCACGCTAACGTGAGCGAATCGCCGGAAAGTCGATTTTTTTGACAAACTTGTACTAATCTAACGTGGGGATTCACTTAAAAGTATAGATTTTATTAAAAAAAATCTTTGTTTTAATGTAGACTCGGAATTCGGTTGGCGCGCTACCGCGCGCTTTCTTTACAGCTAGCCTAACCAATCCTAACCCAACCTAACTTTAAGAAAATAAATAACCCAAATTTTTATTAATTATAAATTTTGTTCAAAAAAAAATTCGTCCTTGTCGGGATTCGAACCCACAAGCTATACGACGTGGGCTGAGAACCCTTCGACTGGGACATCAAAAATCAAGTACAGACTCCTTTATAGATCGATAGCATATTAGAAGTGGCAAATTTGTATTGATTGCACCTTGCTTTTATTTTTGTAGCGAATTATTCTAATATGGACGAAATTCTATACATTCCTATTTTTTTCACCTCAAATAAGCTAATAAAAATCAACACTCAGCGGTAATCAGCTGAGAGGAAGTAATGACACACGAAATAGTTTTTAGGATCCGCGAAATATCAAGAGACAAAAAACTTATTAATAATCCTTTTACAGTATTATATTAACGAACAACTGGGCAAAGGGAAATATGATAATGAAGAAAAAAAATCCTCTGGCAAAGGGGGAATATTTATCATTGCAAAGGGTAAACCCATTTATAGAACAGTTTGTTTTTTGCTCGTCTGCTGGAAGATGGAATCTAAGGAGTCTGGAAATTCTCTGATTTGTACAACGCTTAGTTAGACGCATTCAAATTCAACACACCGTAACTGGATTTAAGAAAATCGTTTCAGAAAAAATATATCGAAATAATCTGAAAACAAGGGTTGGATTCTTAAAGTGACTTGAATTCAGAATAACAAATGGGCAGGATCGTTACGAGTGTAAACTGCTGCTCAAAATAAGTGCTCGTTAGAAGTTTTAAGCTCTATTTGAATCGAAATACATATCTCAAATCTGTCAGAGTAGCTGAACCTGTCAAGTTTTGCAAAAATGTGCATTAAAACAGTAAAATTCGTTTGCATTTCATATATATATACATATAGATATATATATATATATATATATATATATATATATATATATATATATATATATATATATATGATGTATGCGACATCTTAAGTTTCGTATCATATTATGATACAACAGCCTAATAAGGAACTGTAACCGAAATTTAAGTTTGCCATTTAGAGTGTAAACGAAAAAAAACTTTTTTGTTCAGACTTGTTTGTTGCCAAATTTAGAAAGAAATAATTTTCACTATCAAAACAACACAAGATAGGTATACTATATGTTACACAAAAAACTTTTAAACTATTATGAAGAAACCAAAAATGAAATAATTTATATCTATATATATTAAATATTTCATTTAAAAAACCAAAGTTCATATTTGGTTCTAGGTAATTTGACAACCTTGTATTGTCAAAAATATTTTGAAAATAAAGATCAAAGTGTCTTATGGCCACAACACAAATTTCAAATCGCTATCGTTTCTTGATCTCGAGAAACTTCTAATAGGCCACTTTATTTGGGATACCCTGTATATATATAAATAAATTATATATATATATATATATATATATATATATATATATATATATATATAGAGAGAGAGAGTTTCCACTATAAATTTGATATGCTATAATATATCGTTTTACAATTTGGTGTATGAAGTGCTATTAGTTCTATTTACGCGAAAGAAATTTGGAACCCTGAGGTACAAACGGCCCTCGATCCGGCTTTAGGGAGATCTATTTTTCGTCAGGATATTTCAGTTACTATAAATTTTAATGAATGTTGAAAATAATAAATATCTTTATGCCTGGCACAAAACATTTCTTGTGTGTGAAGAAGAAGAAGTGGGGACTAAGGGCAAAAGGAGGATATTATAAGAATATAGTATTTCATACAGTTTTAAAAGTTTTTATTGGCACACAGTTTACCAGTCATTTTAATTTTTGACAATGATTATTTTCAAAAATTAAATATTCATTTTCTCTAAATTTTTTAAGAGGGCGCTTTCGCTTTTTGTATAGTATTAGTATCGTGACCTGGAAAAATTGATATGCGATAGACTCAGTAACTACTTGTTTATTTTATTAGAGACGTCCAAAATTTTAACCTATATTTAGGCCCCAGAAATTTTAAAGCTGACCTTTACAATAAAATCTTATATAAATAGAAGTAAAAACGATCAAATAATTTTTTTTTTATAAAAAAATAACACCGACTTCAAAAAAAAACACTAAAAAGTAAAAAATAATTTATTTTTTTAAGGGAGTTTTAATTATTAAAATGGAAGTGATATTACAGTTTTAACAAATATTTTGATCTGCCGTTTCACTGTTGTTCAAACGCAGTAAATACATACATTATTAAATATAAATTAAAATAAACTTAAAACAAAATAGTCGAAAGCCAGCATGTCATGTACGGTGTGTCCTTTAATATCCTCGTTTTAACATATTTTAAAATATCAATATGACTCTATGTTTTTCTCTTCCGGGACGGTTTGGTAAATTTGGATGAAATTTTCAGAAAATATTCAGAGTAGTACCAACGTCGCGCATGGTTCTACAAATTTGAAGCGCATTTTTGCAAAACTAAAGTTTGTTTGTTCAAAAAGAGAACTAAAAAGTAAAAAATTATATTTTTTCCATCTTGGAAATTTAAATTTAGGAATAAAATATAATAAAAAACTTATTCTTTCTATTGATTGAGTTTTATTCTTAGTTTTGTTGCTAATTATTCTAATATGGCCGAAATTTTCCATATTCGTTTTATTTAATTATTAACGGTAATCAGCTAAAAGGATGTAATGAAATACAAAAAGGTTTTTGAGATCCGCGAAATATCAATAGACAAACAACTTATGTTAATAATCCCTTCCCCGTATTATATTAACGAACAAATGGGCAAAGGGGAAACATGATAATAATGGAAAAAAAGCCGTTAAGAAAGGGGGAATATTTATAACTGTAAAGTGAAAACCCATTTATAGAACAGCTTTTTTTTGCTCGCCTGCAAGAAAACGGAATCTGAGTCTGGAGATTCCCTGATTTGTACAACGGTTAGTTAGACACATGCAAATTCGACATAATGTAATTCTATTTGAGAAAATCGGCTTAAAGGAAAATATAGAAACAAATTGAAAACGTACCTCCTTATGTAATGACGGATTAAGCGACAACTGCCAGAACTTGAGAAAAGCGTGTTTAAAGTTGCAAATGTTCAGCTTATTATCCCATTAAATACTCGCAGTTTTGATATTTTAGCATTTGTCAGAATATGTAGTAACATAAACATCCTTCTTTTTTAAAATAAAAAATCGGAAACATGTCGCTTAATTCGTTTTAAGTTTTTTTATGTTAATACTTTTTTTAGTTGCAATAAATTATGCGTCATATTGGTAATTTGGATTAAACTCTTTGGTACTGGAAAACTAAGTCTTTTTATTTAGAGAATTCCAAAGAAGTGCAAAATTTATCCAGATGCGAAAAAGGCTACAAAAATGCAATTAAAAAAAATATTAAATTAAAATTACTAAACTACGCAGGATTTACATTTTGTTTATATAATAATTTATATTCATATGTATACCAATAGAAACGAAGAGAACTTTTAATTATGTTACCCACTTCTATCATTTTCTGGTTCGAATGCAAATGAAGCGTTAAAGCCGCCGATAACATCTATGATGGGAGATAATAGAATTTAACTGTTGCCTATCGAATGCAGAATATTTAAAAAAATTCGTTTTTTTATCCAATATAGCCATTTTTTATATACATGTAAAAATATAGGTAAGTATATCCTAAACAAAAATGTGCTGACTTTTTTCCTAAATAAGACAAGTTCTGAGTGGAGATGTGGAGAAAAAATCTGTCTCGAAAATACCGGGATAAGACCGATCAATTTCGGGATTGATATCCCCCTTGCAGAAATTCTAGAAGCTTCAAATGAACTTTTAAGCCATTTCAAAAAAGTTCGGAACATACACTATATAATGGCAGACAAAACAAAACAAAGGGTGTTTGACCGACATCATTAAACAAAGAACTGATATATTCTTAAATGGGGTCATAAATGGTTGGTCTCGGGACAATTTTCAAATTTTTCTGTCGATAGATGTTCGAGGAAGAGACTACTTTCCGATCGATTTATTTTAGAAAGTATCGTATTTAAGGAAACAAATCATCGGAACTATTTTTGTATGCGATATCCTCATCTTCAATTTTGGCACATATTCGCAAAAATGTGTTCTTACTACTTATATGCAAATTTTATGCACTTGAAGAGAGCCTAGCGTAAGCTTTGGCTAGTTTAAAAGGGAAGAAAGTGGTCATATTATCTCAAAGAGACCTGGTAATGAACAAAAAATATACAAAAATTCTCATGAGGTGTCAGTCAAAAATATCTTTATAAATTAAGAGTGATATGTTTCGCCCTAACGGGCACTGTTGAATAATATATAACTTTACCATAAACAATACACTTTCACAAAGTACATAAAACAAACATAACCAAACATAGAAAAATACGAAACATTTAATTGTATTTTCCGTCGGAATGTAGGTATATTCATTTTAGGTCTGATGATGGTCGTGCCGTTAAGGCGAAACATGTCAATTTATAAACTGATTTTTAAAGACCTAGATTTTGTGTATATTTTTTCTTTTGTTAGTTTAAAAGGGCTGTTAAAAATTACAACTGAATAAAAATGACCTGCTTTCTATTTTTCCTAAAGGACTGTTAATCAGCAGTAATTGGAATTTCATTTTCGTATAATAATGTAAACTATTCTAAATTCTTTTATTCACAAAAACACCAAATAATGTCTGCAATATTATATTAAATCGAAAAAAGGCGAGTAATCGATAAATCTATTACATCACGTAACCGTAAGCATCAAAGCTAAACCTTAACTAACTCAACGTTCCCTACATCAATCTTATCATGAGTTCTTAGCCATATATCCAATAAAAAGTCTTGTCAAATAGGCATATTCCGTCAGCATTAATCATCTTTATGATGGTGGCGTAACCTCGGCCGGATAAGACGGAATATCGGGTTACAGTCGGCCTACCTGACAGCCTTTCACGACCCCGTGAAACATGCCTTAACTGAAACATATAAAAAAAAACAACTAAATTAGTAAACAGTAATGACACCATTAGAGGGCGAGAATACGTTATTATTCAACGTCCTCTTCGTCACTAGTCTCGCTAAGCGAAACCATCGTATAAACTTTCAACTTGTCTGAAGGACAGATGCCCGTATAAGCAGTCCTACATCGTTTGGACCCCGGTAGTTCGTTAACAACGTACCGGTCGTTATCCAGTACTTTGGTAACTACAAAGGGTCCCTTGTATCGCGGTTCAAGCTTTCTGCTCCTCCCGTCGTTAGAGATTTTATTTGCCTGAACCAACACGTGTTGGCCAACCGTAAATTTCGTAACAGGGGCATGCCGTTTATCGTAATACTCCTTCTGGCATTGCTGCCGATCAAGGATGTTCCGAGAGATTTCTTCTCTCAACGTTTCGAGATCTTGCCGTTGGTCACATGCGATCTCAGACGTCAGGAAGGAATCGTTAATTCCTCGTGGGCGGTATCCAAAGAATACCTCGTATGGTGTTTTACCATTGGTAGAATTTACCGTAGAGTTAATTCCCCACTGCACAGCTTTTACAGCCTCGTCCCATCTTCTCTCGTCTTCTGTGGTAGCTAACATGGCGCTTAATACTGACCTGTCCATGCGCTCAACTTGGCCGTTAGCCCTTGGTGTTGCGGTTGCACAAAGAACACGCTTAATACCCATTCCTTGGCAAAAGTCCGTAAAGCTTTTGCTGGTGAAAGCGGTGCCTCGATCACAGATGATTCTTCGTGGTACTCCAAACATCTCTATGACCCGTCGATGGCACATCTGGGCGCTTACGTGACGCGGATTGGTATCCAACAGTGCACTTATTGGCTTCGTGACCCAATAAATGACACCTGGAACACTCTATGCGTTGTTTTGGACATTTGGATTGGTAATGCCCTTTGGACTTACAGTTGTAGCACTGCACATCTCTTAATCCTTCCCGTTTCTTGTAATGAGGTGGTTGACTCTCGGAATCTAATGCTGGTTTTGATTCCGGCTTAGGATAGCGTCTTGAAACTGATGAATGTCCCATTTGAGTTTCGGAAAACTTGTCATCACGTAACGTTGACAAGTACTCTTCATAGAGGTCCTCTGACGTTTCGTAACGGCCAGCTCTGGCTCCATTTTGCAAGGTGACATTTGTAATACCATCAATTAAACAAGACACCGCGTGCCGACCAGTTATTTGACATGTCCGGAGTAGTTCCATTTTACTAAAATAATAATTAGTCATGGTTTCGCCCCTGTGTTTCGTCCTGTTTAGCATTTTTCGTAGGACCGTCGCGTAGTCCACATGGTCTGGAAAACTTTTGGCCACTAAATTCTTCCACTCGGTCCATGTACTTGGGTAACTTGACAAGCTGTGGTATCAGTTCTTCGCCATCCCGGAAAAACGACTCTGCATTTGATACACGGTGGTAATATCATCCCAGTTATTTAAAATTTTAATCTGGTCAATTTTGTCAAGCCACTTAGCAGCTGACAAGTATTCATTTTCCGGATCAAACTCTGGAATACACTCGCTTCTTAAATTTATTGGTCGGTGGTCTTGACGCGAGGACCCTTGTTTAATAAGAACTTCCAATAAGTTTTCTAAACGCTCTACCCTCGATTCCACAGACGACCCGGGCGTAGACAGTTGGGACGGACCAATATTTTTTTTCGACAGAGTGGTTATGGTTAACTACTTCTTCAGAAGCACGTATATTTATGGGGGGTGTCAAGGAGCGCCTACATTGCGTAACTGTAGTACTTTTGTGACTATTCTTTTTCTTTGACTTACCCCTGTTTGAAGATTTATTTTTGCTACTAATCGTCGATGTTCTACTCCTGTATCTACCTTCTGAAATACTTTCTTCTTCAGAACTGTCTGACGATGACTCACTTGAATAATGCTTTCGTTTGCCCATTCTACGTGACAATAAGCTTACCAATACAACAATACACTAACCGACCTTCTTTTCGTAACACACTGTACATAAAATCCTTAAATACTAATTTTGTTCACCCCACACCTGAACTGTAAACTATTCTAAATTCTTTTATTCACAAAAACACCAAATAATGTCTGCAATATTATATTAAATCGAAAAAAGGGAGTAATCGATAAATCTATTACATCACGTAACCGTAAGCATCAAAGCTAAACCAACTAACTCAACGTTCCCTACATCAATCTTATCATGAGTTCTTAGCCATATATCCAATAAAAAGTCTTGTCAAATACGCATATTCCGTCAGCATTAATCATCTTTATGATGGTGGCGTAACCTCGGCCGGATAAGACGGAATATCGGGTTACAATAAATTATGTATTTAACGAAAATATTTAGATATTTTCAAGTTATGCGCCCCTGTCGCGTAGAGATCTAATAAATAACTGACCAATCGACAGGTTCATTCAGGCCAGAAATCGCAATGTTAAAGACAAAATAAACACCCAACCACCGCTAAACAGAAAATTCATCTAAACCGAACAGTCGTAATTCAATAAATTAGTAAAACTGAAGTTTTTATCCAGAAAGGCTAGCGAATAGAAGTATGAACAGGGTCATACTCCATTTTCCCTGCTAAAAAGAAATTTTCATAACGATGGAATTTCTGGGCAAATCCAATTTATAGATTTTTTTTTACAACACAATATACAATAATAACAAATAATAAAAAATAAATATAGAATCACAGTAAAATCCAACGACATAGAAATAACATAGACCCAGGTGTTTACATTTTGGAGGAATCCAACATTAACCCTGGTTTGCCAAACCGTTACTGTGGCCAGATTATAACGGATATCATCCTTTATACTATTATCTAAATAAACAAGGAATTCCAGAAATTCCCAGTATAAATTTCCATATAGAATATTTTAAAACGGATAATTAAATAGCTTATCATAAATAACTCAAACCGAATCGGTTTTCGATGTAATTTAAATATTCTGTAATTATTATTCCTTATTTCAAGAAATAAAGTCCAGAATAATCGGCAACGTCGGAATTCTACCTTTTTCGAGTATACTACAGATTTCTTTCGGGATCATTCGGAAAACGCCGAAGACGGTCGTAGTCATTCATAATTTCGACCTATTTGATGCGCGACGTTGTAATTGTTCTAGTTGGTGAAATAAGTGTTTTTCAGAAATCCAAGGGTTTTGTGTGGCTATTTTCAAGAATCTGTTTAAAAAACTTTAAGAAAATGGTGCGAACTTGCTTTATTTGCAAAAAAAGAAACGATTTAAACCCAGAAGTTTGTTTTCGAGGGTAAGTAAGATATGTCATACCAGTGCTGTAGTTGAAGGGTCAAATCACCGTCTAATAGCGTTCTTTTATTTGCAAATGAAGTATTGTTTTTGTATTGCACATTTCCGTTGGGCTTAAATTAATTTTTTATAACTTCAACTTATCTATAAAGTCGAAGACACTGATGATAAACGGAGTACAGCGTTTTGCTAATTTATATATTTGTGAAAAGTCTCAAATATTCCTCTAAAATTTATCAAATCACCTTTTTTGAGGGGTTAATAAACAACATAAATATACTATTTGGTAAAGCATAGGTACTAAATTTTAATTGAGTAAGCTGTAAGACCCAATATTTTATGTTGTCATTAATTACTCCAGGATGGTTTACATTTTTTATGAATTTTTCAAGGAATATTTAGGGTTTTTCTCATATAGCAAGCATATACAAAAAATGAAAATAGCGCAATAGTGTTACTTTACAATTTTTCATTTACCATAGATTTTCTTTAATGAATTTGAAATGCTTTAATTTATTGCCTAAAAATATGGTTTTTAAAAATAAGTAATCAAAAAAGTAAATAAATACCATTCTGAGGTTTATCCCAACTAGGGAGAATCTGTTTTTATCAGGTGATTTCGGTAATATAAATAATAAAAAAATATAATATAGTGAATGTTAAAAAAATTAAACATATTGGCACAAAATATTTATATTGTCTATAAGTGAAATGTATAGCGAGGAAGATGGATGGTGGGGAAAAAAGGGGATAAATTGGGGGATAAGTACTGTAAAGATATTGTTTTTCATAATATTGTTTTTGTGGTTTTTAGGGACACGAAGTTCAATTTTGCATTCATATTAATATTGGGCCATGTTTATTGCTGATTTTCTGTAAATATGAATAGATCCAATACATGTAAAGGTGGTGCATTTTTATATAATATTACTTGCCGCGAGCCTGGCAAACTTTTAATAGTAGTGGACCCAAATGTTTACCTAACTTCGCGTAAATAGAACTAAAATGTGTTGGAAAAAGGGTGAAATCAAAATGTTTTGAAAAACAAACCCGATTTCAAAAAATAGGTTGCATTAAAAAGTGATAAATTATATTTTATTACATATTTCCTATGAAGTCGGTGATAAGCTGATAAAGAAAGGTATTAAATAAGCATTATACTCTTGGTATAGACATCAAAACACAAAGTGGGTCCATGTAACAAAATTTAGTTTTATCTTATTCTTTAGTAACAATAGTAATGAAAACTCACCCTTTTATTGGTTGTATTTTGTTATGGAAATGCTTGTTCTTTAATGACTAAGCTTATTGCTAATAATAAATATTGCTACATGAACCATTACATAAATATGTCTTTTGCAGGCACGTAGCCAGGATTTCAGTTCTAGGGGGATCCAACCCTGTCAAAACCACTTCAATGACGAAAAAATTATTAAGAAGAATGCTTTTTTTTCACTTGTTGCTAGTCCCCCCTGCAAGTGCAACAAAATATGAAAAAAAGTTGCAAAAAACTAGTTATTTGCCAATTTATTAAAACATTGCAGGTACAGCAATTATGAAAATGTAAAAAATTATAGGTATATCTTGAGCAAATAGGACGTTGGCAACTTTTGCTTAATATTTTTAGGTTTCATATATTTAATAGTATTTTAATAAATAAGTGCGTAGTAACTTTGTTAATATCGAGGTTAATGTGGTGCTCTTCCATAGAGGGTCTGGAACCATATTGCTACATTAAAAACCTGAATTTCTTTAATCATAAATGTATTCATCTTTCTTTTTAGTACTTTCTCGAAATTCTAAAACTACTTTTAATGAGCGTTTGCTTAAAAGTTTTTCTTTTTTTGAGAATTCTAAATATTCCTCACTGTCAAAATCGAATATTTTTGGAGGTAATTTTTTTCAATCCCCAAAGGTAAATTCAATAATTTTCTTATTCCTTAAATCCTGTTTTGTATACGTAAAGATAAGAACTTCAAAATTGTGTGAAATTGGATCACGAAGAGAAATTTTCAGCAGCTACCATATATTCTAAGTTTAATAATAATAATTTTTGTGGGAATTATCATAAATTTGGTCTCGGCACGCATTCGCAATTTTGCTTATGACAGGAGATTTTTGTGGAAGAAAAATGAAATTTATTTTTCTATCGATTTATGTTAGAAACTGTCGTACTTACGAAAAAATGATTAGGTGCGTCTTTGTTTAGTTGTTTACATACTTGGGCTTGTTAAAAAAACCCGTTAAAAAGTTAGAATTTCAAAAAATAGCCTGCTCCCTAATTTTCCTGAGGTTGGAGTTAAAAAATAGCTGTAGTAAGCAGAGCCAATACCAAACTGCTAATCAGCAGTTATTGGAATTCTCCTTTCGTATGTTAAATTATGTAAAAACTCCTAAATATTTTTAGGCTATCGCGCGGAGCGTGGGGGGGGTCCGGACCACCCCCCCTAGACTACGTGCCTGGTCTTTTGTCACAGATAATTATTGGTACAATTATATTAAATTAGCTTCTTGCTCACCTGAAGTTATATATATATATATATATATATATATATATATATATAAAGCTATATAAAATTTCCTCTAAATTTCCGATTTTGAAAATTGTCACTGAATCATTAAATATGTAATAGACGAGTTTAATTATTATATAAATAATGAAATATTAAATTAATATGCTGTTACTTTTGTTTTGTCGATAATAATAGTTGTTTGTTATTATATCAAACCGTTTATGAATAAATTATACCAAAATTTTAACTTTGTTTTATTTTTATAAACCACGTGCCCGGGTGAAAATTTATAAAGTGCACTTTCAATCTTGTTATTTAAATTTTTATAAAAAAAATTAAGTTTCAAATATAGTGTAAAATATTATACAGGGTGCTTCAGAATCACCAAAAAGTTTCGATGATTTTATTTTTAAACATCTTGCATTTTAATGCATTTATTTACTTTTTCTATTATTGATTTCTTGATAAAAGTTGGTGGTTCAAAAAAAATATTTTTGATAGTAATAAACTTTAGATCAGGATGTTCAAAAAAGTGGATTTCACTAACAATTTCAAAAAAATTAAATTTTTCTGACGATAGTTTTAAGGGCCATAAAAAATCGTAAATATAAACTGAGTAAAATTTTTTATATTGTAGTTATGGAAATATTTAAGGTCAAACAGCAAAAAAAAACATATTTCTATTTAAATCTTTCCTTAGCTATTACTAATATGACATAACTAATACTAAACCTTTATTTACGATTTTTTACGGCCGCGACAGTCACAAAAATTTTAATTTTTGAAATACACTTTTTCGTATTTTTTGAATGCCTTGTATATCTGATTTAAAGTTGAATATTGTGAAAACTATTTTTTCGACAAACACACAAGTTTTATCAAGAAGAAAGTTTTTCGAGAAATTGATAATAAAAAAGTTTCCCATTTAGTGCAGACTTTTCCACGACATAATATCTAAATTAGTTGTTTTCAAGTTGTTATTAAAACTCTCACTTTTGCAAAGTGAAGTCGTTCCTGTTCATCTTAGAACAAAAAAACTGTCGTATCCACCATCCTAATATTTGGGCTCAATACATTATCTCAAAAATAGCTACACCACTGGTAAGCCTCGCGAAGATATCTGACAGCGTTGCAATTTTCACCGCAAACTATTCTTTATGCGATCAGTCCGTCTATTTTCCACTCATACACAACAACAAATTGATGTTTGATTCAATTTATTTCATTTTTATGAATGAAATGCAGGGTCTATTTCTTTTTGACGTCATTGGTAAAATCTGCATTTGATGTGATTTTTCTTTTCAGAAACATCCGTAGAGTTGTCAAAGTCGATTTCGACAAGTGCAAGAACCGACTTACCAAATGCCTGAAAACGAAATGCCCAAACGATTTTGATCCGGTTTGTGGAACTGACGCTCGAACATACACGAACCAGTGCCAGCTTAACTTGGCAACGTGTTTTAAGGGAATCCAGTTTGCCCATCTCGGAAATTGCACTCAGTTGAAAGAGGACTACTGTCCGGAAGAATGCGACAATATCATCGACGAAGAACCAGTCTGCGGAAGTGACGGAAACGTTTACAGGTAAGATATTTTTTTATATCATCTAAAAAAGGTTTTTTTTTTAATTTGAATGTCTTCCGGACAGTCGCGGATAATTGAATGAATGAAAATGAATTTGTTTTTTGAATTTTTTTTGTCTAAATAGTTAATTATACATATAAAACAATGGGATTTAAATCAAAAACGTTTTTGTCAATGAGTTTTTTTTCATTTCACCAACCTGAGATCCGATATAATTTTTGCAAAACTTAAATTATGTATCGTTTTATTATTCATTATTATATTTAATTATCATTTCTTACCACATTAATAAAGTATTTTTTCCAGTAGATATATCAAAAGAGATAACTTAAAATTATCAGGTCAAAATTATAAACTTGAGACAAACGTAGTTGGACTTTTGTGGTACAAGAATGATTTGTCATGAATTAATTAATGCCACCACAGTCGCCAGACCTTACTTCGATTGATTATTTTCTTTAAAGAGCAAATGGTTCGTACAAGAATTATTATTTTACGTGACCCACAACTGAGAATTGCTCACTCCTGAAGTAAACGCTCCAAATCTTGAGAAGAAAATGTGAATATAGACTGTGCGGAAAACACGCTTTCCGTACAATGGTTAAATGTCTATCGTATTTAGCAGAACAATTTGTGCAACCCTGTATATAAGACATAATTGAAAACATTTTTATAGCCCCTATATATATATTTAATCACCTAATTTATAAACTTTTAATGTAACGTAGCAACTACGCTTTTCTTAGAAGTCTTTTAGATCTCGGCATGCGCCATTAAACCAGCAATTTTAGACGAATAAGGTCAATTTGTTATTATTATTGGAAGCCTAGTATTTCAACTAAAAAGGGAATATTTTTATCTTTTTATTTGAGTTTTATAAAGTAGTTCTACAAGTTTACTGCACGTAGAAATATGTTCCTTGTCCTCTCTTATCGGAGTGCGTATCCAAATCAGATATTCAAATAACTCTTTGTAACATCTAGTTTGACAAAAGTGGTCGAAGTCTATCAAATATCGTTGTTTTTGAAACTGGAAGTATATTATTTTCAGTCTGTAATAATTATATGACTATGTTATCTATGTTACCGTAAGTCAGTGGCGGCTCGTGGCCAACTTTTCAGTGGGGTCAATACATATAAACCACAAAGAATCATCTGAAAAAACCAGAGACACGAAACAATAAAATGCCTTTGTTACTTCGCAACCGCATGTCCAGGCACATAAATCGTACATATTTCTACGAAAATAACGATTTACTTCTTTGTTTTTGTCTTTACCTGTTTGCTGAAGTTTAAATTTCGGCAAAGGTCGACTACTGGTCTTAAATTCGAGTCGTTTCTCAAAGTTCAGCTCGCCAATATAATTGAAAAGGGATTATAAAATCTTAATATTCTAAAACACTGTGGCTACCTTTCTTTAAAACATTAATTTAAACCACAAAATCAACAAACAAAATGTAAAATCTTCAAAATAAGACCTATAAATATATGCAATCGTAACCACAACCTATCACACGATCCACATTAAACACATCAACTGACAAAAATATTTAAGTTTGTCCTCGGCGCGGCTGATGACCCGAACTTTGCTAACGTAAGCCGTATCTTACCTATGCGCCTCTATGCGAATTTGATCGGGAACACTCGGGAAAAACTCGCCTCCGTTTATAACCACGAGGTCAACGCGGGCCGCCAGCCGGGATCGAGTCCAAATGAAACAAAACCTCTCCGGAGATCGCGGTACGAGGCATGGATAGTGTGTCGCGGAATTAAGAGAACAGTCAACGAGTTTATACGTTTAGAATAATAGAAGGAATTTCTGAATTTAAAAAAATGAAAAAATATAAATTATGTATTATTTTATGTATTTGTTTCTGTTTGGAACTATTTATTAGGGGGTCATTGACCATTTGACCTAAAGGAGGAGCCGCCACTGCCGTAAGTGGTATTTTGATTGATGATTGACTGTAGTACATGTGCCAGACATGTTTAAATCATCGTCCTTTAAAGTAACAAAATAAGATCTTATTAAATTTTTGAACATTTAAAGAATCCAAAACCTGCTATAACATCATAGACAATTAGATAGTGGCAAATTTAGGAGCATTTTTGCAACAAGCCTCGAAGAGGGTTGAAAAATACATCGATGTACATTTACGAGAGGCTCCTGGGGATAGCATGGAAAATTCGATTTTCCTTAACATAAATAAAATGATTAATTAATAGAATCTGGCTTTGGAAAACCAAAGCCTATGTAGAAAAATCGGTCAATATCTCAATTTTTCCTAAAAGGATTGTGCTCTTATTTCAACCCTTTAGCCACCTGCAACACTCAAGCCTTCGGTTTTCCAAAGTCAGGGTCTATTAGTTAATCATTTAGCGCGTGAAAATATAGGCAACAAAGTCCATTGGCGGCTCGTGGGTAAAAAATAGGGGAAGTGTTAGTTAGAGGAAAGTAGGACAGACAAGGTCAGAAATTGGCACCGCATGCAAAACATTTTTTGCAAATATCCACTGCTATACAGACACCTAAATTCAGAAAATCAAGAATTTTTGAAATGAATATTGTAGGATTTACCAGAATATTAAATGTCTTTTTTAGCACTAATTGTCAGCACACTTGTTTGCCGACCCGTAAATATAAGGTCCTTTTTGTCATCTTCTTTTCAACGGGAAAATGGAGTTTTTTTTCGCACCACTCCGCCAAACAATAAAATAAAGGACCGTCGATAAAATACTGAATAAAGCGCGATCGCCGCGATCTACTTTACGTACAAAACGAACGGAAGCGTTAAGCTGCGGCTCTTCCCTAGAGGCGCGGTCTTCATACATGCGTTACTGTCGTTGCCATAGCAACGCATTATTTTCAGGCATTGTTTTCGTTTCTCGCTGGAAGATTTTTACGGAGCTCGCAGTGGCTCTTCCGTTGGTGGATCGACACAAACGAGTTTGCTGCCGGTGCGATGGGCGCACATACGGGTTTGCTTAATATGCGCAAGTATATCATTTCGTTTTGTGTTTGCCTCTTGGTTTCTGACCAGCGGCGAGCGGCAATACTACAAATACACTAAATTTAACATTGCAATTATTGATAATTTTTAATGAAATGTATTAGATTTAATATTGAAAAGATTTAATATTGAAAATTAGTATATTGTATTGTTTTATAAAATATGTTAAAAAATAATTTGTCAGGTTTTTTTTTTTGGGGAAGAGGGACTTCCTCCGAATAACCGCCACTGCAACAGACACGTTTTATTTCTGTTAAGGAAAATCAAATTTTCCGTATGTTATACCCAGGGGCAATTCGTAGGTTTGCTTTCGTTCTACTCAACATCGATGTATTCTTCGAGGCTTGTGTGCGAAAATGGGGCCACTAAATCTGTACTGTACATCTATATATCAAAAATTTGTTTAAAACAATTATTTTATAGTGACTGTATTTTTTGTATAAAGCATATAAATGTTGAATTTTCAAAAAAAATGGCTTGTGGTATATCGGTGAAAAATCAATTTTAGGCTGAATACCATAGTTTATAAAAATATTTCAAATAAAAAAGTAGGAATGACTTCCGGTGAAACCGAAAGTAACTTTTTTGTTTTTTTGTTTTTTCATAGAAAATTTGCCTGTTACGGCGTTATAGAAATGCCTCAAGTTTCAGATTAATATTTTTAAAACAAAAAAATGGCAGCCTGTTTCATGTCTCCTGTGTCAGCCGGTATTGGCAAATTTGGCTTTAAAAGCAACACCTGTATTTTTAAAAATAAAAAATAAAAACCCGTTTGGAGAAAATGTCTTGGGGTTAAAATATAGTATATGATCTTTAGGATCTCTAGGTTTTTAACTATTTTTAACATATTTTTTGCACACCCTGCATATTATTTGCGTAGTACAGACCCTACAGATTATAAAAAATTAACACCTAAGGGTTTTCTAAGAAAACTTTACATCAAATGGCCAATAAAATTTACATTCTAGTTTTTTCAAAAAAAATCACTTCTCGAAAAATACTTACAATTTCAAAAAACTATTCAAATTGTTTTTTAAAATCCCATCAATTATTAAGCGAATCTCACAATTACAACTCAAAAATCATTTTTGTAAATTTTCGGGACAAATAAATTATTGAAAATGTGTTTTTGAGCTTTGTTTAACACCCTGTTTAAATAACTTTTTAGCTTAAAATCGGTAATTCGCAATAAAATTTGCAAGACATAGCGGAAAACCACATCTGAATATCTCTTCTTTTAAAACTAACCTGCTGGAACTTCGAAGTACAGCAAGAAAAATTTTACTGTAAATTCAAAATGAAATATTTTCAAGACGAATGAAGATTTTGATTTGCGGTTTTCGGCTTTTGTTTGACCAATATCCATAGTATACAACCCGATAAATTCAGCCTCAGGAAACCATCGCAACCGTCTTATACAGAGGGTTATATAAGACCCTGTTATTTTTTTATAAGTTTGTTCGACCAGAATTCTTACTATGGAAGATTCTTTCCTCTTTGTACAACCAAAATAATCTAAGCTGGGTACGAAAAAACAATTTTTAGCAATTTTGAAATTTTTTTCTTCGTTTCCGAAATACGGATTTTTTTTCGAAAAATTGATTTTTTAAAATAATCGGCTGAACAAAGCCCACTTGTGGTAATAAAAGACCTATCTATTAGATTATGAACAAGATTGGCACCCTTACTTTTTTCAACATGAATATTGTATACAGAGTTCAACAAAAACTAAGAGATAGACGTTAATTAGTGATTTGTTGGATTTGTTTTTTTTTTATCAATGTTGAATCCGATGTTGCTTCTAATGCCAGTTTTAGTAACAAAGGACATTTTTACCGAAACAGTTTTTTTACATTTGAAGTTTGCTCTAGTTTTTTCTCAGATACTGCCTTTAATTTAAAACAGATTTTTTAATAAAAAATGAAAAATCGCCTTTTATCATTGATATAATTCTCTTTTTTCCAATAAAATACAATTTCACATGTTATTTTTGTTTAGACAGACTTTTTGAACATTTAAAGCATCCAAAACCTGTTATAACATCATAGACCTTATATGTCCCAATAATTCAGTGGGTAAACAAAGATCTGAAATATACCTAGCTTGTGGAGCTTAAATTCGTTAGAGTTTTTGGTGCTCCTTGTATACAATATTTATGGTTGAATACTTAAGGGTGCCAACCCTGTTTATAATCTGAGAGACCATACTGAATCTGATTGCCTTAAGTGCCTTTGTTCGTCAGACCATTTAAAAAAAAAATCAATTTTTCTAAAAAATCCTGTATGTCGGAAATGAAGAAAAAAATTTCAAAATCGCTGTTTGTACCTAGCTGTAAATTATTTTGGTTACACAAAGATAAAAATAAATCTTCCATAGTAAGAGTTCTGGTTGAACAAACTTTTCAAAAAAATTACAGGGTCTTATATAACACCCTGTATAAGACGATTGCGATGTCCAGCAGTGTAGTAGAAATGCCATTTTTTTCAGTGGTTTACCCTTAATGAGTGAAATAGTCTCTGTTTTACATCTGCTTTTAATAAAAAATTTCCGGTCAATAGGATTTTTGAACAATTCAATAGGTGGCCATTATATTCAGCCATAATGGCTTCACACCCGAATTTTACAGTGGAGTTTTCGTAAAATTTGAGGTCACTTTATTATTTGGTTTCTTAATAATGATTTTTAAAACATTTTGTGAAGCCGCCATTTTATTCCATCCAATTGAATTTTTACTAAAATATTGCCATTCCATCGCCAGACGATCCTTGATTTTTTAACCACAACTTGAAGTAAATCGAATACGCAGTTTTTGAACTGCATGTGCGCAAACACAACTACAGACCTACAGAAATGGGAGAACATATTTTTCAGGATCCGAGAACCCTTTCCCCTTTCTCTCCAAGGGAAGTAAAAATGTGAAACTAAAAGTCGAAAATAGTTTACAAAGAATAAAGATAAAAACCGGCAGGCTATAGTCAAGGACAAGGGCAATAGAATAGTTTGACCCAGTTTATGGAAGTTACTAAAATAAAAATTTGAGTTTACCGTTGAATAGACTTTGGTAATTTTCAATATATTATAAAATAAACTGCTCGTCATAAAAAACGTAACACCTAGTTTTTTGGGCAATATTTGAAAGGCCATATTTCGAAAAGTACTTAATTGATTTTGAAAAACTTTGCAAAATCTGAAAAGTTGATTCGAGGGCTCACATGACTAATTTTGGGAATACGCTATTTGTGATATAGCATATAATACAGGGTGTTAAATAAAGAGATGTTTTTTTTCCTAAATTTCATGTCATCCCCATTTATAGGAGAGTTGAGTTAGAGAGTCGCAATCATTTTTCATATTAACAGTAGGTCAATACCTCGGGCCGTTTTCGAGATTTTGTGGATATCTTAGCCTACTACGATTATATGGCAATTTTTATAAAATTGTTGTTATTCTACAGTTTATTCTTAAAAATTTACAAAAATCTTTTGTAACTTAATTTAATTTCAATGATAATTTAATAAATGATTTAAACAAAATAACGAAACCATATTGTCACGTTAAAGCAACAAAGAGAATTAATATTTTGTTGGCCCACCGCCTACACGTAGAACGTCTGCTACCCTATTTGGCATGCTGTTTACCAAGTCTGCAATAAAATCTTGAGGAATAACCTCCCATTCTAACCGCACTGCATTTGCCAAATCATTCAAATTGTTTATTACATACTCACCTGCATTTGTCTTCAGTTTCATCCTACTCCATATATGCTCTATAATATTCATATCAGGAGATCTAGCAGGCCATTCCATTCGTTCAATGTTGTTCTCCCTCAAAAATTCTTGAACGACTCTTGCTCTGTGCGGACGAGCATTCTCGTCTATCAGTATAAAGTCATTCCCGAAATTTTGAGCGAAAGGAACAACAATCTCATTTAAGCACCTTTCTCTATATCTCTCAGCATTCATACTTTCTCCTATCAACACTACTAAATCAGTCTTACCATTCTGCATCACACCGCCCCATACAGTAATCCCACCACCTCCAAATGCTACTCTAGCTTCCATATTTTCTTCTACATACCGACTATTCCTTTCTCTCCATACCAAAATGCGTCCATCACTTTCATGCATATTAAACCTACATTCATCAGTAAACATATACCTATTCCATTCGGCTATTCCCCAATTCGCATGTTCACGTGCCCATCTCCTTCTGGCAGCCCGGAGAACAGCAAGCAAAAGAGGGCAGGCAGCCCTTCGTCTAGCATGTAGGCCATATTCGTGCAATCTTCTACGAACTGTTGCTGATAAAACTTCCACGCCGGTGGCTTCTCGAAGTCCCCTGTTGATCTTGGTTGCATTGAGGGTAGGACAACGGCGCACAGACATCCTTATAAGGCGGTTCTGACGTAGGTTCGTTACCCTGCCGCGACCACTGCGTCCAATGTTGCAGTAAGCAGAGGTCCCCTGTATTGTGTGACGTTCAATTGCCCTGTATATGGATGTTGGTGTTGAACCCATGATGCCAGCAATGCCCCGAAAAGACATCCCACGCTGATGCAGTCTAAAACATACAATAAATATGAATGTTTTAGGAATTTTTACATTTTTTTGAAAAAAAGTGAATAAAATACACTTACCTTATAATGTTTGTCAATTCACGATCCCCAAAACGAACCATTGTTGGATAAATTTTGTTATAAAGATTTGAATAACTTTTTATGTTTGGTGAACGTGTAGAGTTTATTTGACAGTACAAAACAAACCAAAAATGCGTATCCATAGCCTACTACGATTATATGGCAATTTCTATGAAATTATCGTTACTCTGCAGTTTAGTGTTAAAAATTTACAAACTACAAAATCTATTGATACGTTGACTTTACAGAGTTTTAAGACAGATCATGTGCTATAAGTTTACGTACACAAGGTGATTCGTTAAAGTAGAGAACTTGAATTACAGCATGCGCAAAAGATTTTTTGTAAATTTTTAAGAATAAACTGTAGAATAACAACAATTTTATAAAAATTGCCATATAATCATAGTAGGCTAAGATATCCACAAAATCTCGAAAACGTCCCGAGGTATTGACCTACTGTTAATATGAAAAATGATTGCGACTCTCTAACTCAACTCTCCTATAAATGGGGATGACATGAAATTTAGGAAAAAAAACATCTCTTTATTTAACACCCTGTATTATATGCTATATCACAAATAGCGTATTCCCAAAATTAGTCATGTGAGCCAACGAATCAACTTTTCAGATTTTGCAAAGTTTTTTAAAATCAATTAAGTACTTTTCGAAATATGGCCTTTCAAATATTGCCCAAAAAACTAGGTGTTACGTTTTTTATGACGAGCAGTTTATATAAAATTAGGCGGATGAACGCCCACACGTTCCGATTAAGTTACTTAACTCAATCCCACTACTTGTAATGATTCGAGACACATTTTTGTAATATATTTACGATAAGACATGCTTCCGCATGTAACTGTACATCAAGATGGTCTACAATTAGCACAGGTGGATTGCTTTATCAAAACTCGATGTCCGGCGCCTTAAACGCTATATTTCTTCTTTATGCAAATCAGAAAATATTACAAGCACCTGCTGTTAAATTAGCCTAACGAAGTTAATTACATATTCCAACTGTCCATTATAACATGCATAGTCATTGTCACGCATGATCTGAATAATATCCCCCTTTTTTCCTGGTAAACTGCTTATAATGCGCATAGCTGATGAAATATTTCCCATTTCGGTTATTAGCGGCCAACAATAATCTGCATATTATAGTGTGACGTTGGCTTAATGCCACAACTACAATTATATTTCTGTGGTCACGAACTTCACAAAAGGATTCCTTTCATTTTTCTAAAAGTGCCTTTTGATCTCCGATAACAAGGCACGATAATGATTCGCGTCTACTTCCTGATACATAAAAAGTAAATTGGCGTTCTACTTACAGGGTGTCCAAAACGTCTTGTACGAGCCAATATATCCAGTGCCATAAAGCTAAAAATTATAAATTTGCAGTGGCATTCCCAATCAATACAGACAAAATAGGCCAGTGATTTGACTTTTCAACCTTGAGCCGTCACCACCCGGGGCGTGCAGTCAATGGAAGCAAGGGAAAGCACTGCTTCCCCAAAAAAAATTACAAAAGATCTTCTAAAATGTAATTTTTGAAATAGGAAACCATTAATTTAGTTTATATTAAAAATGCTAAAATATTATCTTAATTATCAAGCCCATAATAAATGCGGCCTTGACTCCGACCCAGCCACAAAAGAATATCGAATAGAACCCATGCGGGCCGCTAGCTTCTCTGCAGCTAAGTCCTGTATGCTTGATTTCCTGTGAATCGAGCCAGAGGTTATTGAACTTTCCACCGGTTGTTTGCAATTTTTGCATTTCAGTCGCGTGCTTTAAGTGGTGGCGGAAGCTATCTTTGGAGTAGGTTTTTTGTTTGAACTCGTGCACGGTGCGATAGACAATAATACGGACGTGGATATGCAAATACCGTCAACTTCGGCTGTCGGTAATAACATTGAAAATGTTGGAGAATTTAGTAAGAAGAGAGTGTGAATGTGTGGTGTTTGTCTTAATAAAACAGGGATTTTCAACATTAAACTTCGCTGATAAGCTTCAAACGATTTCCAAAGGAAGGGCATAACCGACTATAAAAAATTTAACCAGAAAAATAAAAAACTGTATTAGACATTTTTATTCAGAAAAACAATACGAACAATTTAAATGGCTAACAGGGTGTGAAAATATAAGTAAATTATTTTGTTGGCCATGTTTATTTTTTGAAAATGAAAAAGGTCTCTGGAATAAAACTGGTTTTTCCGATTTAAACAATTTCCATAAAGCTGTAAAAAGACACATTATGTCCAAAGCGCATTTACAGGCCGTCATAAAAGAAAAAGTCTTCGGCAAAACCAGAATTGAACACGCCCTTAATAAACAGTTGGAAATTAGTCACCGCCAACACAATGAACTAGTCGATAAAAATAGGCAAATATTAAGAACACTTATCGATGTTGTTTGTTTTCTCGGACAGCACGAATTGGGATTTAGAGGTCATGACGAAACAAGGGTTTCTTCAAATAGAGGAAATTTTCAAGATTTACTTAGTTTAATGGCTAAATATGAAGATTGCTTAAAATCATCGAATCGAATCCAGAATAATTTAATTTCCGCTATTGCAACCATTATTCTAAAAAGAATTAAACAGGAAATTGGCGAGGCGCGGTTCATTGCTATTGTTCTGGACGAAACAACTGATATCATTAATTTTAGCCAATTATCTATAGTAATACGCTACGTTCAAACAGACGGAAGTATTCAAGAGCGATTTTTACCGACGATATGTACCCTAGTTTATAACGTTACTAAAGAAATTAATGTAGAGAAAAAATTAGTTGCTCAAAGCTAGGATGGAGCTGCAGTGATGGCAGGACAATTAGGGGGTCTGCAAGCTAAAGTTCGAGAAACTTTCCCAAGTGCTGTGTTTGTCCATTGTTTTGCTCATAAGTTATATTTAGTTTTATCCCAGTCCATCAATCACATTAAAGAGTGTAAAGTAATTTTTGTTACTTTATGTGGCAAGGCTGTTTTTTTTTTCCAAGTCAACAAAACGTACACAAGCTTTGGACTCTATTGTCCACAAACGATTGCCCAAAGTAGCTCCTACTAGGTGGAACTATAATGGAAGACTTGTGTCAACAGTATCTGAAAATCGTGAATCACTGATTGAACTATTTGAGAATATAATAGAAAATAATGAAACGTGGGACTCAGAAGCAATAAATAGTTCGAGGGGGTTTTTAGACTGTTTGAAAGGAGATTTTAATTTTAATTATTTTTTGAACATATTTTCAGAAATATTTCCATTCTCGGACAATGTTACTAAAAAAAAAAAATAAAACAAATGATATTGCTTTTTGTCTAAAAAAAGTGGATGATTTTAAGTCCATGTTAAGCCAAGAAAGAGATGACTTTGACCTATTTTAGGAGGAAACGATGACGTTAAATGTAGAGCCACAAGCCGAGCGTCTTCGAACAGACAAGGTGGGAGATGTTCAAACATCATACAGAGGCCTCTTTTATGAAATAGTCGATCAAATTCAGCAACAAATAAACTATAGATTTAACGGTTTAAATGATTTTAAATTCCTCGAGCTCTGCAATTTTGATGCATTTAAAGGAAGAACTTTTCCAAAAGATGCGTTTAAATCTCTTCTTCATTATGGCCAGTTCTTCGACCGAGTGTTACTGCGATCTGAACTAAAAGTGGAAACTGATGACATTAGCGCAAAAATAACGCTAAGGAATTAATGCAATTTTTAAAAGACAAGGAGCTGGAAGATGCCTACACCGAAGTGTCGAAATTGTGTGAATTAGTATTGACAATACCTGCCACAAGTTCATCAGTAGAACGCAATTTTTCAACACTTAAACGTATAAAAAATTTCGTGAGAAATTCAACGGGGCAGGAGAGACTTTCGCATACATCGCTGTTGTCCATTGAAAATAAACTTCTCCAAAATATGTCAGAGCATCGACGTTTTTATGATGACGTCATTGACGAATTTGCAAAAAATGATCGAAGAATCGAATTACATTACAAATAGGTAAGTTTATAAAAATTGCTTCCCTTTCTTCAAATTTCACCGCACGCCCCTGGTCACCACTCCTGACGCCAGCTTAGATTAAAGCTACATTTACATTCAATTTGAACTCGAATTTGTGATGAAATGGGCTTGCTTGGCAAATGACAACAGAGCTCTGTCATTTACATTAGACAAAATTCAAAGTGCACTTCAGATTGAAGCAAGGAGCTTTCCGATGCCAAGCAGAAATTCAATAAATGTCAAATTTTTAGGTTATAGTTTTTATTTTAGTTAATAAAATTCTTAATACTTGTTTTGTAATGTAATATAAATGCACTTTTACGAAATGTCAATTTCAACTTGGACTTTGCAGTTAATGTAAATGTAGCCTAAAGCAGCTGAAAATCACTTGTCAATTCTGATGCGAGGAAGTAGTAAATTCCCTATAATTTTTAGTATTATTTTTATGAGAGGAATTTTCTCCAGCAGTCTGCGATATAACTTGATTAAATTACAGTATTAAATTCTGTTCTTGTTTTGGCTAATTAACTACAAATATTTTAGACTAATTCTCGTGACTATTATTCAGGGTATTTCTTAATTGAATGCCGATATTTCAGGATGTGATGATTCTTTGGCCAATTTTAAGTACGAAAGTTCGTATAAATATATATCCAAAAATGCCTATTTTTTCAAGATACAGGGAGGCAAAAACTTACTTTTTTTTAGTTTTTTCAATTGATCATTGGCATTAGGAACAATCTACAGGGTGATATTTGTTTTAGGGGTCACGACACTGACTATTTTTATATTAAAATCCAATGCTCCAGACAATTCTAAAACTTTTTTGAATCTTGCATTTTGTTGATACCTTGTACGGTTTAGTAGTTATTAAGCGAAGTATTCATGTCGTTTTTCAGTTCCCTCACAATTTAGTTTACCCTGTTTTTTTAAATGTTTTCTGCTTATTTTGTTAAAAGGCGAATCAATGGAAATTCTAACCAATTAGTATTTTTTTTCAAACTTTCATCTTTAACTTTTTTTTTGTGTATTCGGATAATAAAATCATTTCATCAATAAAACGTTATTATTCAAGTTTATAAAAAATTAAATACATAGAAAAAAACAAAGAAAAATATGTTTAAAAAATTCTTTACACTAAATCCTCTACATAGTTAACGTAATAATTTACAAGAACTTCTGGAAATGTACTCCTCTTGCCACATTGTATGTGCATTAGCCCTTTTCCTCACGTACCTATGAAATATTCCAGGGGTTTTCCCTATTGTTTCGCATGCTGCTACTATACAATTTCTCAAATCCTCTTAATTTTGAACTGATGAGGTGTAATGTAAACCAAGGATTTTAAATACCCCCATATACGAAAAAATCTAGTAGCTCTCTAGGGCGACCTAGAGAGCTACTATTGCGGTCCTTCTCAGCCTATGAACTGATTACGATAGGTCTGATTTAAATATTCACGAGCCAAGACACTGAAATCAGCAGAAGCCCAATCATGCATAAACCACATCTGGTTTCTTACCATGATAGGTAAATCTTCCAGCCAACTGAGCAACTCTTCTTCCGGAAATGACGGTATAATTCATTAAGTCTTCTTAGAAGAGAGAAACATCCTATCTAATATGAAACAATTCCGGTCCACACATTACATGAAAACTGTTCTTGCAAATTAGATTCGGTTATGGTATGAGGATTCTCTTCTGCCCACGAATGATTATTGTGAAAATTTATAATCGCATTTCTTGAAAAATGGGCTTTATCAGTAAATAAAATGTTACTATCAAAATAAAGAGTTTCTCCTACTCACAAAAGTTGGTACGGAATAGAAAATCACGGGGTAATAGAGCTTGTACCCTTTGGCTGCGATAATTCATTAAATTATCAATTAAATTTTTCCAGGCGAGCAATGTTTAATATTTAGAGTTATGGCAATTTTTCTTTTGCTTATTTCTGGATGTTCACCCACTTCATTAAATACGGCTTCTTCAGTCTCCGGTGTTCTTTTAAAGTCCCGGTTTCACGCAGTCATCTATAAATATAGGAAAACATTCATGGATCAGGTATAGCACGACCTGGAGACCTTTCTTCGTAAATTCGTCTAGCTTCATAGGCGTTGCCTTCAGCAAACGCGCAAATAAAATGCATGTCGGCTAACTATTTCTACAAACTAACGTTTGTAACACTGTTTTTGCTACACGACTTGCAGACAACTAAGTACTCAGTATTTTTCACTTGTATCTTGACAATACTGTCAACATCATTTAATACAATATCAATGACATTAGCCTACTTGACTTATTTAATCAATTTCCATTGATTCGTTTTTTAACAAAATGAATAGAATACATTTAAAAAAACAGGATAAATTGTGTGCAAACTGAAAAAACGACATGCATAATTTAATACTTCGCTAAATAACTTCTAAGCATATGAGGTATCTAAAATATGCAACATGCAAAGAAGATTTGGAACTATCTGGAGCATGGGATTTTATTATAAAAAAAAGTCTGTGTCACGGAAGTTGCAAAAACAAATTTGGGAGGAGTAAAAGAGGTCGTGACCACCGATAAAAAATCACCCTGTAGATTGTTTTAAATGTCATTAATATTGTCTATAGGTATTACAAAAAGTAATACGTGTTCCAATTTCCGTTCAATTATCTTTAAAAATGTAGAAAATAAATTGGAAAAACTAAAAAAAATAAAACTTTGCCAGCCTGTATTTTGAAAAATAGGTATTTTTGGATATATATTTATATAAACTTTTATGCTTAAAATTGCTTAAAGAATAACATCCTGAATTGTCGACATTCAATTAAGAAACACTTTGTATAGCAGTCTTTAAAAATGACTATTAATTAATTAGTAATTATTAAATTACAGTGTACTTAACGTATAACACATTGTGGAGGATAACGATCATTATGTTTTTTCGATTATCAAATTAATGAAAATCAAATCAGTAAGTCTAAAATAATTTGTCACAGTATGCCAAAAATAAGCCCGCAAAAAATCAATAATCCGTATATGAACTTGAAATATGCACAATAATTTTTCTAGTAAAGAAACCCATTTATATTTCTAATATTTTTCGGTTCGGTACCCCAAAACCGCCCTTTTTTTTGGAAAAATAAGTCGACCATAATAATCCGTCATATAATAAAAAGATTGACTGAAACAGGTTTTAGAAGTAGTGCCCGGTAGTTTTCTTAAAATACATATTTTACCCTTAAGCACCCAAACCTAATACGTTTTAAAAATCGCTCCTCGCTAGTCTGGAGAATGTTTAACAGATTTATTATTGAAACTTTGTAAGTAAAATCGCCCTGATTTATACAGGTAATTTGGTTGCAACTACGCCGTTCTCTTAAACTTTCCCTACACCGACATTGTTAATTAAGCAAGTGTTTTATTTAAGACGCAATTAACTTTGAATTCAACCTTAATTTAACATCCGACTGCACTAGCGGAAAATATTAAAGAAGAAAACCCGTTAAAATCTACAGCACGCGACAACGATCCTTTCAGAGTAAAGAAAGCGTAGGCTTTGTACGGTCCGTATTTTCATTAGTTGCAACGTAATTATATATACAACAAAGAAAAATCCTCTCCTTAAATGTTGATTATATTACGAAAATGTTCCACAAATAGTATTTCTTTTCTTTCATTTTTGTTGTTTTCAGTAACGCAATTAGAAAAAAATAACAAGTATAGCAGTAATTCAGTAGCAAGTTCTAACAAAATTAATTTTTACAAGATAAAGTGAATTACTTTGATCATCACTTTGTTAATATTCTTAAGAAGATTAGATTTGTTATTTGTTGATGCTAAAAGATCTCATATAAATGTTCTAATTAACAGAATTAGGAAAAAGTTGAGGGAAAACGAAACACCCTTTGAACGAACAACGTTGTTATTGGATAGATTGATAAAATCATTAGGGTGCTGTCTTCGTAACTCCTGCTTTCAAGTACAAGATAGGTTTTACTCACAAGATAATGAGATCATGCCTCTCCCCGATGGTAGCCAATATTTATGTGAAGTGGTTCGAAAAACATCAACACGTTTTTTTCCTTTGGAGGTGGAAAATCCTTTTACGTGCTAGTGGCCTGGCTCCAGCTGGTAATGTCGGCCTCCCACAGTTTACTGACGAATATCAACCCCCTGACACTGAAGCTTTGCAGCTTATTCTGCCAGTGCACAAACTTAAGTTAATCTTTACATCTTAAAACTCAGAGCAAATTTGCTCAGATCCAGAATAGGAAAGTTCACCCCTAACTTACTCAGGTGAATCTTGGCAGCCATGTGTTCTGTCAGGATGCCTGTAATTGTTTTGCTCAAAAGGCACAGATTTTTAGCAAGTATATATGGTGGTTGCCAAAAACTTAGAAAATCTAAAATCACCTGAAGAGAAAACTACCCATAAGTTTAGTTTTAGAGCAAAATGCCATAAGCGAATTATTCCCAGGTGTGATAAAATACCAAATTACATAAAGAAATTCGGAACTACCTAGTAACGGAAAATGTAATGTTTTGCCCTTACGCTAATTACTAAAAAAACCTGAGTAGGCTGAAAAATTTTTGAACATGCTGTTATTACGAAAACATAATCTTGCATTGTACTGACAGTAGATAATTAAAGTGTTGACATCTAGATAAACAAATAAGCTATGTTACTGTTGAAAATATCATGACCGAGTTTAAATCCACTGTCCGTTGATAATACGTTTAAAAGAAAACACTAAGCCTGGTCTACTACCAAAGAAAATCTAATGCAAGTTTTGCCAACGGTAGTTGAAAATTCTAGTCTCGGTAAGGAAAATATAAAAATCACTTCCGGGTAACGTAACAAAGTCAAGTACGATTTTACGAGCAAGTTCGTTTTCGGTTCAGTGCATAGTTCCAATGAAAAAATCATCTACAGCTTAGATGATTTTTTTCATCGGCAGAAAAATATTATTTATCGATGAGGCATTTGATGATGACATTTACGTCAAACGGAGTCGTATTTATTTAATTTTTTCATAAAGTGTCGCAATCAATACTCATTTAAAACAAATGTTTGGTGCGGTATTTCTTTCGTGAAAATTTGACAAGCCAAAACTTACTTGATTTTTTTTTAAATACTCAATTGTTTGAATTTGTTGAAGAATTGCCATTAAATATCAGGCGTTCACTTTGGTACCAACACGACGGAGCACAATCTTATAGTACACAGATGGTTTCCAATTTTTTACTAAGGACTTTTTCAAATCGCTGGATAGTTAGGTATTCTGCAATCTCGTGGCCAGCCAGGTCTCCTAACCTAACTCCGTTGGACTTTTTTCTTTGGGGACTGTGTCATTAGGCGGTGTGTATAAGAAATTACGCCAGCTATGGTAAGAGCGGCAATAGCAGAGTTCAGTAGAAGAACCATAATTTGTGTGGAACGGGATGGCGCTCACACAGAAGCCTAATTTGTTCATTGTTTATTCTTAGTTGATATTGTTAGATCAAACTTTTTGTATACCCCGTATATTGCATTCAGATTTGAATTTCTTTATGAAATTTAGTATTTTATCACACCTCGGAATACTCGAAATAATTCTCTTAAGGCATTTTGCTCTAAAACGAAACTTATGGGTAGTTTTTGACAACCCTGTACTTATGGGTAGTTTTCTCTTCAGGCAAGTTTAGATTTTTTGGTTTTTGGAAACCCTGTACAATATTTTTAAGTTTTATAATTCCAAAAATATTTTCGGAGGAAGCAGAACTTTTTATGAAGAGTAACATTTTTCATAAATAAAAAAAAAAAGTTTTGTATTTGTTAAGAACTTTTCAGGACACGATGTGTATATATATATATATATATATATATATATATATATATATATATATATATATATATATATATATATATATATATCGGTAACTATCAAGTTATCTATAACTATCGATAATTACCGATATATCAATATCTGTCTATATGTCAATAACTATCGCCAACTATAGATATATCGAAAACTATCGATAACTAAAATGGATCGATAGGTGAGTTGCTATCGCTTATCGATAAGTAGAATCTAATATCGCCAATTCTTACTAATGACTTCACCTAGTTATCACGTATCGTTTTATTATTTCAATATTTTATGAATTTAAAAAATGAAAAACATCCCTGGTAACTATAATTTTGGAACTTTCAGAATGTTTCTGATAAAATATAGAAGAATGGGCCGTTATTATGGAAGCGTGCGGCAGTTTAGCTAATCTTGACAAATTTTGCTACAGCACAAGGTAATTAGGGTAATTGCTGTTCTAGATTATGACGATCATTCATGAACGCTCCAGCTAATTCATCAACATCAAAATATCAAGATCTTAATTACTCGTCTAACGCGTGCTTATTAACGTTGTAATGGTAAAAGTAAATTGGATGTTTTTCAGATAGTTAGGAAAGATTATCGCTAATTAAGAAATTTATTGGCGTAACGCAGCCAAATGCATAGAAAGGTCAGTTCACCTGGATTGTGATGTGTATTTTTAGGTAGAGCTTACGCCTGCTCTCTCTTTAGAATAAAAAAAGGTACCTATTAAATGATGAGATAATGAATCTATCATTACTAGTATAATAAATAAACAAACTATTTTTGTTTAGTAATTTCCACTAATTTATTTCAGTTTGACAGCTGTTTCGACACCGGGTGTCTTTTTCAAAAACCAACTCAAGACTGCTACTAAAACTGGAATTTTTAACAATAATAAGATAGAAGTGTCTACCTACTTAACCCACGCAGACATTAGGTATAAAGGTTCAACAATGGGGAGCCGTTTAAGTCCGTTTGATGGTTGAATAAAATATTACCATTTTTCCTCTTGTTAATTCCTAGACTTTCCAAGTAATTTAACTTGTAACTTTTATTGGCTGAATGCAACATTTTAAATTCATTGCTAAAATTGTGATTTGTCGATAGTAAGTGTTTTGCATAATTAAAGTCTGTGTTTTGTTTAATATGTGAGGTTTTGTGTTCTTTTATATGTTTATAAAAAGATCTACCCGTTAGACCAATATATACGTTTTCACAAGAACCACATTTTAATTCATATACCCCAGATTTTTGGTCCTTATTTGTATTAGACTTGTTATTCTTAATATATCTACCTAAAGTATTATTTGTACTAAAAGCTACTTTAAGATTTGTTTTTTTATTATATTTTCTTATTTTAATGCTAATTTTTTTCCGTATAGGTTAACGTGCTAAACTTAATATTGTCTTTTGTAATAAAATTAGGATAAACCAAAATTGATTACTTTTTATATTGTTTTTTATTTACAATTTTGTCTAGTATAGTTACGTCATAATGATTATTAACAGCAATCTGTTTAATAATATTAACTTCTTTGTTATAATTTTCTGTTGAAAGAGATAAATTAATTAAACGATGTACAAAATTATGAAAAGCTGCAATCTTCTGTGTGAATGGGTGGTTTGATGTATTATGTATTGTTATATCTGTACACGATAGAACTTAATATTAAAAAACAGATTCCTGTTAATAATCATTATGACGTAACTATAATAGCCAAAATTATAAATAAAAAACAATATAAAAAGCAATCAATTTGGTTTATCCTAATTTTATTACAAAAGACAATATTAAGTTTAGCACGTTAAGATATACGGGAAAAATTACCATCAAAATAGGGAAATATCTTAAAAAATCAAATCATAAAGTAGCTTTTTGTACAAACAATGCTTATTAAATTGTTATACAAAAAACAAATTCTAATTATGCGAAAAATGTACTAGAAACAAATCGTAATTTTAGTACTGAACTTAAAATGTTGCATTCAGTAGAGGCGTGCAGTCCATGGAAGCAAGGAAAGCAGTGCTTCCCCAAAAAAAATTACAAAATATCTTCTAAAATGTAATTTTTGTAATAGGAAACCATTAATTTAGTTTATATTAAAAATGCTAAAATATTATTTTAATTATCAAGCCCCTAATAACTGCAGCCTTGACTCCGACCCAGCCACAATAGAATATCGAATAGAACTTAAGCGAGCCCCTAGCTTTTCTGCAGCCGAGTCCTGTATGCTTGATTTCCTGTGAATCGAGCCAGAGGTTATTGAACTTTCCACCGGCTGTTTGCAATTTTTGCATTTCAGTTGGGTGCTTTAAGTGGTGGCGAAAGCTATCGTTGGAGTAGGTTCTTTGTTTGAACGGCTATCCGTGTGTTACGTACATAGCGTCGTGCATGGTGGGATATGGAAGACAATAATACGGACGTGGATATGCAAATACTGTCAACTTCGGCTGTCGGTAATAACGTTGAAAATGTTGGAGAATTTAGTAAGAGTGTGTGTGAATGTGTGGTGTGCGTCTTAATAATAAAGGGATTTTCAACATTAAACTTCGCTGATAAGCTTCAAATAATTTCCAAAGGAAGGGCAAAACCGCCTATGAAAAATTCAACCACAAAAATGAAAAACTGTATTAGACATTTTTATCCGAAAAAACAATACGAACAATTTAAATGGCTAATAGGGTGTGAAAATATATGTAAATTATTTTGTTGGCCATGTTTACTTTTTGAAAATGAAAAAGGTCTCTGGAATAAAACTGGTTTTTCCGATTTAAACAATTTCCATAAAGCTGTAAAAAGACACATTATGTCCAAATTGCATTTACAGGCCGTCATAAAAGAAAAAGTCTTCGGTAAAACCAGAATTGAACACGCCCTTAATAAACGGTTGGAAATTAGTCACCGCCAACACAGTGGACTAGTCGATAAAAATAGGCAAATATAAGGAAGACTTATCGATGTTGTTTGTTTTCTCGGACAGCACGAATTGGGATTTAGAGGTCATGACGAAACAAGGGTTTCTTCAAATAGAGGAAATTTTCAAGATTTACTTAGTTTAATGGCCAAATATAATGATTGCTTAAAAAATCATTTAGAGCAGTCTAGCGTTTTTCGCTGAACGTCGAATCGAATCCAGTATGATTTAATTTCCACTGTTGCAACCATTATTCTAAAAAGAATTAAGCAGGAGTTTGGCGAGGCGCGGTTCATTGCTATTGTTCTGGATGAAACAACTGATATCACTAATTTTAGCCAATTATCTATGGTAATACGCTACGTTAAAACAGACGGAAGTATTCAAGAGCTATTTTTAGATTTTAAGAATGTGTTCGAAAATCATACAGCAGATGCATTATATACCGTAGTTTATAACGTTACTAAAGAAACTGGAGAGAAAAAATTAGTTGCTCAAAGCTATGATGGAGCTGCAGTGATGGCAGGACAATTAGGGGGTCTGCAAGCTAAAGTTCGAGAAACTTTCCCAAGTGCTGTGTTTGTCCATTGTTTTGCTCATAAATTAAATTTAGTTTTATCCCAGTCCATCAATCACATTAAAGAGTGTAAAGTATTTTTCGTTACTTTAAGTGGCATGGCTGCTTTTTTTTCCGAGTCAGCAAAACGTACACAAGCTTTGGACTCCATTGTCCACAAACGATTGCCCAAAGTAGCTCCTACTAGATGAAACTATAATGAAGGACTTGTGTTAACAGTATCTGAGAATCGTGAACCACTGATTGAACTATTTGAGAATATAATAGAAAATAATGAAACGTGGGACTCAGAAGCAATAAATAGTTCGAGGGGGTTTTTGGACTGTTTGAAACGAGATTTTAATTTTAATTATTTGTTGAACATATTTTCAGAAATATTTCCATTCTCGGACAATGTTTTTAATATATTACAAACTAAAACAAATGATATTGCTTTTTGCATTTTAAGTCCATGTTAAGCCAAAAAAGAAATGACTGACCTATTTTGGGAGAAAACGATGACATTAAATGTAGAGCCACAAGCCAAGCGTCTTCGAACAGACAAGGTGGGAGATGTTCAAACATCATACAGACGCCTCTTTTATGAAATAATCGATCAAATTCAGCAACAAATAAACTATAGATTTAACGGTTTAAATGATTTTAAATTCCTCGAGCTCTGCAATTTTGATGCATTTAAAGAAAAAACTTTTCCAGAAGATGCGTTTAAATCTCTTCTTCTTCATTATGGCCAGTTCTTCGACCGAATGTTACTGCGATCTGAACTAAAAGTGATTTTCGAAACTGATGACATTAGCCCACAAAATAACGCTAACGAACTAATGCAATTTTTAAAAGACAAGGAGCTGGAAGATGCCTACACCGGGGTGTCGAAATTGTGTGAATTAGTATTAACAATACCTGCCACAAGTTCATCAGTAGAACGCAATTTTTCAACACTTAAACGTATAAAAAATTTCGTGAGAAATTCAACGGGGCAGGAGAGACTTTCACATACATCGCCGTTGTCCATTGAAAATAAACTTCTCCAAAATATGTCAGAGCATCGACGTCATTGACGAATTTGCAAAAAATGATCGAGGAATCGAATTACATTACAAATAGGTAAGTTTCTAAAAATTACTTCCCTTTCTTAAAATTTCACCGCACGCCCCTGCAGTGTACACGATAGAACTAATATTAAAAAACAGATTGCTGTTAATAATGATTATGACGTAATTACAATAGACAAAATTGTAAATAAAAAACAATATAAAAAGCAATCAATTTGGTTTATCCTAATTTTATTACAAAAGACAATATTAAGTTTAGCACGTTAACATATACGGGAAAAATTACCATTAAAATAGGGAAATATCTAAAAAAATCAAATCATAAAGTAGCTTTTTTCTACAAACAATACTTATTAAATTATTATACAAAAAAAAATCTATCTATGCGAAAAATTTACTAGAAACAAACGGAAATTCCAGAAATGAATAAGAGGAAAAACCGTAATATTTTATTGAACGATCAAACCGACTCAAAGGCTGAACCTTTATGCCTAATGTCTGCATGGGTTAAATAGGCAGACAACTTCACTATTTTCCCATTAAGTTATTTTTAAAACTATGTGTGAGTGACTAATTTTCCAAGTTTTCTAATATTTTAATAAACGCTGAAGTTACTGCCGAAACGTTAATAAAAAAGGGATATTATTGCGTGAATTTAGTTGTTTAATTTTTGAACTGGGGGACTATCTCTCAAGAAATATAGTTATTTATTATACACCGGAAAAAAGTATTAGATATTAGTTCGAGGTTGTGCTAGCGAGAGCAAACAACCAAAAAATGTGTACGGTGTCTAATACACTATTTTTTTTGTGTGACGGGAAAAACGACGATTTAATTTTAGTGAAAATCATTGATTGAAGTCAGAAAATTATCGATGTAAAATTTTAGGTTTAAATTGGTAGGATGTTGTACGACAATTAGACCTGCGTTGTAGTTATTGTGAATAACATAACGTTAAAAAATATCTGATTCCAAATTTTCTCTGACTCCACTTGAGTTAGTGGAAACAGCGAAAGTAGCGCCACAAAAATTATTATCAGCTAAATCGCGGAAAATTTACCAAACCGCGTGTTCAAGATTTATGGAATGTAAGATGAAAAAGACATGCAGTTATTCTCGGAGTCGGTGTTATTGGCTTATTTTTCGAAACTGGAACAACAATAAAAGCCATCAACACTGTTGTGGTCAAATTATTCAATGATTAAAATTATGTTACTATCCAATAGTAATGTAGACATTTCAAAATATTTCCAACTAATTACCTTTCTGAAATAAAATGGGAAAGGTTACACACCCAAGAAAGCTGCGATTTTTACGATTACACAAATTAGTGTTGTTGTATTTGGGATTGCAAGAGCTTGTCGAATTTGTGAAATCAGCCAGGTAACATTAGATGATATTGAAGATTCGGGAGCGTTATTAATTGTGAAACTTAAGGAAATAAAGAATCATGTAAACAGGAGATTTGTAGTTACTGAAGAATATATTAAATTTTACCGAATGTACATAGTCCTTCGTCCAGCAGCAGCCAAGTATCGCCGCCTGTTTTATGCATATCGCATTGGAAATTGTATGAACCAGGTTGTGGGTAAAAATCAGTTTTATAAGGTACCTAAGACAGTGGTAATTTCCTTCAACTTGAAATTGCTAAAACATACAGGTCATTCATTTCGAAGATCGTCTCCTATGCTTTTAGTTGAATCTGGGGGAGACTTGATGACACCAAAGAAATAAAGAAATGGCGGTTGGAAGTCATCAATGGTCGCTGAAGGGTATGTTGATGAATCGGTAGCACACAGGACAGAAATAGCTAATAAAGTGTTTAGAACGTGTGGCAGTGCTGAAATAACACCCAATTTGCGACCATGTACATCAACGACAGTTCTGTCCATAGTAGGAAAAAATATAATTTCAACACAAGAAAATTCGACTGTTGTACCCAATAGTTAAACGAACATTTCATTTATGAAGTGCGCATTTTATAATTGTACTTTTGATATAAAACAAATATAACTTTTGTATAATAAAATATTCTAAAATTAAATATCTACCTAAAAGTTATGTTTATATATATCACAGAAAAATATATATATATATATATATATAATATATATATATATATATATATATATGTATATTTGATTTGATTTATCTCTAAACAAACTGTTGACCTTAATAATTTTACTATGAATTACGAATATAAATTTGTATTACCTATACACCCCAAATCATAAATAAAAATGTCAATTCAAACAAGAGTAATACAAAGGCTAGAATAAAAAAATTACAAGAATATAATACTTTTTTTAACATAACGTTCTCTTGCTAACAGTGTTTGTTTGGATCGGCAATTAATCGATAACTTTTATTTCAGATCAATGTGCCACTTGAAAAAAGAAACGTGTGGTCAGCTAGTCATCGAAGTTCCCCTTCAGCATTGTCGAACAACGGCGTCCTGCAAGGAACAATGTTCAGATGAAAGAAATTTCGTGTGTGGATCGGATAACAAAATTTACCGGAGCGAGTGCGAAATGAAAAGAGATAATTGCGGGTAAGCGCCAGTTTGTATTTGTTTATTATACTTCTTTCAAAACAACTTATTTTCATCTACATATATTTGGAATAATGTAAGATGGGATTTTTAGGGCCAGCGCACAGAAACAACTCACGGAAAAGTTTTCCCAATCTCCGATTTTTTCTGTGCACTGAATAAAAATACCGACTATATATAGCTTTAAAGCAAAGTAAATTACTCTTATTATACCTACAGCAAAGGTCAAATGGGGAAAGTTTTAGAGGAAACTTATTGCATTCGCTATCTGGCTTCAGATTTACGATCGATCAATAAGTTTTAGAAATATCGGCGAAAAACCAAAAATGGCGGATTTCGTTTTTCGCCAGTATATCCAGAACGGTAAATTTGACAACTGTCAAAATGTGACATTATTCGGACACATTTTTAATACAAATAAGATAGCGTATACGACACGTCTTCATTGTTTTTTGTTAACCCGCAACCCGCCTCAACTTTCATTTTTCTTATGACTGCTATATTGGATTTTTCGATTTTTGGAAAGAGCCTAAAATTATATCTTACAAGTGCATTAAAGATTTTAGCGTCATCAAAATATCACACTTCGTAAATTAGGTTTCAATGCTTTTAAAGGAGGCCATGATTTATTTGTCACAAGATTACATTAATAAGTAAGTAATGTATTGAACGCATTGAATTTTCAATACAACATAAACGTAAATAACGACTTAAAAAATCTAAATGAGCTTTAATACTTTGTAAGTAACATTAATTTACAAATCTGCAAAATAACGTCCATTTGCATCGAGACATTTTTGACAATTGGTGACTGTTTTTCGTACAACCCTGGTAAGTGTATTTCGGTTAATATTTCTAATTGTGTCCAGAACTCTTTGTCTCAGGATTTCTATGGTCACGGGGAGGGGTCAAATTCATAGATTTCATTCTTCGTGTGATCCCAGAGGTAGAAATCCAAGGGCGACAGGTCAGGGGATCTAGGAGGCCAAGATATTGGACCATTTAAAGAAATTATTCTTTCATCAAACTGCTCTCTTAAGAAGTTCCTGACTTGAATATTATTGTGAGCCGGACATCCGTCTTGTTGAAACCAAGTTCTTCTTAATTCATCTTTCGTCAGAATAGCTCGTAAGGCTGGTACAACCTGGTTTCGCAAAAGCTCTAGGTACCTCTGCCCGCTTAGGTTGTAGTCAAACAAAAATGGTCCAATAAGTCGATTTCCTGAAATGATTAATAATTTATAAATAGGTGCTCAACAGTCAAGGGCGGCAGGGTCGGCCGGGTGGTACTAGAAACTATAAATCATAAAGGGAAAATTATCTTTATTAAAAAGTAGATATTTTCTTTCCAAAAATAATTATCGAAACATCCCGTAATGAATGAGCTTCTATACAGTTGAAATCTATTCAGCTTTATTATGAAAAAAAAAACATATTTGGTTAGCGGGAAGTAATAGCCGTAATAAATTATTTTGTTGGTATTGCATATTAATTTCGGAAATACTAAATCAATTTATTTCAGGGATATGATAATCTTAAAGAAGTACACCGTGCCTTAATAAAACATAAAATATCAAAAGAACAAACCCCTTGCGCTTTAAAATTTAAATTATTCGGAAATACAGCTGAACGCCTTTCTATAAATCATAATGAAAATCGAAAAATAATTCGACATTTGATTAATATGGTATTTATTTCATAATGCAAGAACTAGACTTCCCGGGTAATAATAAATCATTACATTCAGACAATCAAAATAATTTTAGAGAATTAGCTAAATCTGCAGAAAATTTAGATAAAGTGTTAATAAATGTATAGAACCGAATTCTATTTTTATAGGTTCTTCGAAACTACAATAAAAATGTAATACAATATCAAAAAATAAAGATTGGTTAGATTAACTTACCAATGATTCCACACCAAACGCTACTTCCAAATCTGATCTGTAGACGTCTCTCTGCCACTTTGTGAGGATTTTGCACAGAGCAATGATGACGGTTGTGCCTATTAAAGACTCCACAATTCGTGAACCTGCTCTCATCGGACCACAAGACATGATTTACAAAACCAGGATTTTCATTACATCTCCTAATATACCACTCACAGAACTGTAGTCGTCTTAGAAAATCAGTTTCCTTAAGTCCTTGTACTATTATGGGTTTGAGTGGATGGTACTTATTCTTTTTTAAAACTCTCTGTACTGTTGATTTTGGCACATTAGTTTCCTGTTCTACAGTTCTTACCGATGCACTAGGGTTTTCGTTGATAGCTTGTAAAATGTTTCTGTCTCGATTTTCATTGTTATTAATGTATCCGCTTCTAGATTGTTCGAAGGCACCATGGTTAATTAAATTAACTACGATTTTCCTGAATTGGGTTTTATGAGGCTGCCGTCGTTCGGGGTACATCTCCAAATACCTTGCTGAGGTAACGTCGGCGTTATATTTCGATGATAATAAAATCTTTAATGCACTTGTGAGATATCACTAGACTGGAAATTTTAGGCTCTTTCCAAAAATCGAAAAATCCAATATGGCTGCCATAAGAAAAATGAAAGTTGAGGCGGGTTGCGGGTTAACAAAAAACAATGAAGACGTGTCGTATAAGCCATCTTATTTGTCTTTAAAATGTGTCCGAATAATGTCACATTTTGGCAGCTGTCAAATTTACCGGTCTGGATATACTGGCCAAAGACGGTATCCGCCATTTTCGGTTTTCCCCCGATATTGCCAAAAACAATTGATCGATCGTAAATCTGATGCCGGATATCGAATGCAATAAGTTTCTTCTAAAACTTTTCCCATTTAACCTTTGCTGTAGGTATAATAGGAGCCGAGATCCCTGTATAGAGAAGCGAATCTGGGACACACTGTATATATATATATATATATATATATATATATATATATATACATATATATATATACCCTCAGATATTTAACATGTCGCTATTTTGTATTTTAATGTGTAGATTTTTGAATATTTAGATAAATCTCTGTAATATTTCTTGACATTTGGACTTTACCTGCCATACACTAATTTAAAATACATCACCCTTAAAATAATTTGAAAATCACCATGAAAACGCATCATACGTACCAAACAGTAATAATATTTCAATATCATCTATCAATTCCAGAAATTTATGCCGGTTTGTCAAAAATGTATCCGAAATTGCCGATAAGGAGGTATCGATACCTCCGAATAAAAACAATGTAACTTACAATTTTGTAATTTTAAATTTTTTTTATTTTTCAGACCTAGCAAAGCAATATTTTTTACATTAAAATCTAAATTGGCAATATTTTCTTAAAATATGAAAAAAATTATTCTGCCTTCAGTTGTATCTACAAAAAATATACATATCAATAGTAAGAATATTGTAAATGACTATACAATTTCCGATTTTATAAATAAACATACAATAAACATTGTAAAATATGATATCATGATATTCGACCAGTGGCGTAGCTACACCCCCGCCAGCCCCCGCTGTGCGAGGTCAGAGGGCCCGACGATAATTGCAAATGAGCTTAAAGGGATTATGAGAGTATGGATGTCCTTTTTTTTAGTCATCATATATTTCCCGGCTATGCTTTATTGACAAGTAAAGAACTTTTTTTTTGCCATAAGTTATTTTTCTGTTTTGAGATGGGGCCCTTTACCGAAAACCGCGGGGTGCCCAAAATTTGTAGCTATGCCACTGTATTCGACCGAACTTGAACGTCCTCAATATCCATTGAATCAATTGTATCATCACGTACTGTCTTTTCTTGGAATAAATAATTATTTTTGTCAGATACAAATGATACAATTCTTTCACTCGGAAAATCTTGTAATCCGAAAATATAGAATTATTATTGATTTAGTCAGTTTAGTAGCACAACTTAAAAAGTGTACCGTGAATTACACGTTTGTGTCTTGGCTTTTAAATCGTTATAGTTATAATATAAAATATAAGTGAAAACAATGATATCAAGAAGTATGAGAATATTATAAATGCTAAGTGAAAATCGTAAGTTCAATAATGAGTAACATTTTATATTAAGAAATCATGGTTCTTGGGAGTAGACCGTGTCAAAATGAAATCGCTCTCCGACGTTTCGCCTTCGATTGCACGAGGCACCTTCAGGGATCTTCACTTCACGAGATCGTAATACGGAATAAGTCAGTATTCCGATTTCGTGAAGCGAAAATCCCTGAAGATGTCTCGTGCAATCGAAGGCGAAACGTCGGAAAGTGATTCCATTTTGACACGGTCTAATCTCAAGAACCATGATTTTTTTAATTGACCACACCCGTGAAAGCTTTCGTTCTATGTTAGTATTTTATATTGTCTTCTGTGTAATTTGGTTGTATTATCAACACTTTCGTTTTATAATGAAGCAGTTTCCTGTAATAATTTTAAATCTATTTTTAATCAAGTTGGCTAAGCAACGAGAAAAAACGTTACATTTATGCTTAATTAAGAATTTAGAATAACAATATTTATAAAGTCTAGTTCTGGTAAATGCATATTTCAGTCTATTTTAATCCATAGATCGTGCTGGTCAAAATATCTGCAACATAATATTAGTATCTTTTTTAGTATTGATTTCTCATGTCCTTTATTTTGAAAAAAAAGGCACAATATAAATATCTCAGAATTAGAACACAAAACACCAGAAAATTCAGATATGTTACAGGAAATAACAACTTACTGTTCAAATGAAACCGAAATTGAAACAGAGGAGCAAGTAAGAATAGAAAAAAAAATGTCTCAAAATAGTACATGTTGGAGAGCAAATTTATAAAAGAAAAATCAGGCAGGAGAAAATATCTAAGCAAGACTACTAAATCTAAAAAAAAAGAAATAAATGAAGGTGGGCTGTATACAAACTTGTAAAAAGGGATGTGGAAGTTGTGTTAAAAAGGATTGAAAAAAACGCATAACTAAAGGAAAAAAAGAATCATTCATACACTGGCACAGTAACTCCAGAAAAAAAATAGGAACCCATAAGAATCGACATATAAATTTATTGTCTTCCATTACTGTAGTCGAAAAAATTATCAAAATGTATGTTGAAAACGGTTTAACAATTACAAAAATGCATCGCCTTTATAGCACATGGGCCACCGAAAAACTATTATTTATAGCAACCGAAAGACAGTACTGAAATGCTTTTAATAATCAATTCAATATAGGCTTCTTCAAGCATAAAAATGATGTTTGTGTTGGTTTTGACCATAAATCTGAAAAAAATGCCAGGAACTGTTGAATTGTACAACAAGCCTTTATTAAGAAACCAACAAGTTACCCAAAACTGATAAAAAATTATCATTGTCCTTTTTTGACATACAGAAAGTCATACAAATTCCGCAGACGAAAACATCAACATTTAACTTTACTGTTTTCGACTTAGGCAATAATGAATGATTCTGTTATATTTGCGACAAGCAGACCGTTAAATGTGGTTCTAATGAAATATCTAGTTTTTTGTACGACTTTCTTCTCGTCCAATTCCTCAGAGAGACAACTGCGTAGGACAAAATAAGAATAAAATTGTTATTTTTATGTTTGTCCATATTCTCAATATTTTCACTTGTCACCGTTCCTTGGAACCTCGACACACTCAAAATGAAAATGACAATATTCATTCCCTTATTGAGAAAAATATAAAGCATACCGATCCTTTTACACCAGATCGATTCATCATGTCGATTAAGATAAAACGGAAACATTTAACTTCAAAAAGTTATCTGAAGTTTTTTAAAACTTTTTCAAAGGTAACAATAGCAAAAAATATTTGGAATGAAATAGGAGAAATTAGGATTGAGAAACCAAACTCAAAACTTGTGTCACTAAGATAAGTTTTGACGACGAACCGTTTTACTTAGACTTGAAGCCAAAAAGCACTAAATAGGAAAACTTTTACGATTGTTCAACTTTTGATAAAAGTACAGTAAGTAATAACGATTTTTCTTAAACAAACCTTAAAGTTATTTTTTGTAAGTAATTGATTATAATTTCCGTTTGTTAACATAGTATGTCAATGGTTACCATCATATTTTAAAAAGCCGAGTAAAATTATTTGTTAAGAAAAATGATTGGTTTCTTCCACGAATTTATGACTCTTGTAAGGTATCATACTTTTTTTTAATTAGAAAATATCACTACCTAACTAATCAACTAAACAGTAGATGCCTTTAAGCAATACTATTTAATACAGTTTTCCAATAACATTCTATGTGCCAATACAATTTTCTTCTCGTTAAACTAATTATTTTACAACACTGTAACTAAACCAAAAAATATAAAATTTCCTTTAGTGCTTTAACCACTGTTAAATCCAATGAAACTATTGTACTTACTTACAAAGCAAAAACTTATTCGACTTTAAATGACTGGCTATATTCTAATTGCTGTGGTGTAAAATTGTGATTTGTCACTTTTTGTTTTTTTGTTTTCATTTAAAGGAATCGTTATTGGAGCAAGCGGCACAGTCGAGCGCGGATTTAGTACCAGTAAAATCCAGGTCAAGATTTTAACAGGAATATCATCTTTTTACTGAATGATGAGAATTGAACAAATTCGACACCGTAAGTGATGATGACTATGAAGTCTGTGAAATCTTCCACGTTATGGAGTCGATTATAGATACTAAAAAGTTATTTGTCTATAAAAGAAAATATTAACATCAACAAATATCGAAAGCTATATATTTCAAAAAGTACAGGGTTTTAACAGTCAACAACAAGTCACCAAATTTTTATGTGAAGCTTCAGGTGAACAATATCTACTAACAAAGGCAATTTTAGTGTTCGGAATCTTCGTGCATGTCAAAGAGATGACTTGATACGTTTGAATTTAGACGATGTGGAAGATTTTTGTTGTGTTCGAGCCTTGGGTGTTCCAGCGAGGACTGAACAGGGACCTATTTTCGACCTTCCTTGTATTTTGGAAAAATTCAAAATAGCGAATCGATGTATTTTTTCTTGTAGACTCCAAAAATGTCATCGAAAAAATATTTGAACCAGAAACAAAAGAGTTAAATGCATCAGGTGTTTTTTAAATGGAATGTATCGTTTTTTATACGATTTTTGGAAAGAGTGATTTTTTTTATGTCCGTTCTGATTAAAAGATTTGATTTTGCGATAGCTGTTTATATTACATTTTAATGTTTTACAAACTAAAATTTTAGCTTCACCTGTTTAAAATATACGATAGGTTGGTATAGGTGATCAAGGTAAAATGACGTTTGAATGCTTTGTCAATAAAAATTGACATTATTTTAATTATTGTCGAAGTCTTCACCTAAAAAATATATATTTGACTCTGATCGAAATGAAATACTCTTTGGACGAGACTACAGATATGCTATTTTACAAGTGCCAAGAAAATGCAAGAAGAAGATTTATTGCATATATATATCCATCAATACAATTCTAAGGATAAAAAACCTATTTGAGGAAAATAAAACTTTACATGATATATAAAAAATAATTATTAAATAATAAAATAAAACTACTAATAACATAAGTTTTCATGTGATTTTTCTCGATCGATAACCCCTTTGTAGCCTTTCTATTGCTGTTACAATATGATTTTCCTGGTTAAGGCGGTATTTCATCGACAATTTTTCCCATGATCTCTTGAATATTTTCGTTTCGTTGTCTGTATACGACGTTCTTCAAATGGCCCCAAAGAAATGTATCCAAAACTGAGAGGTCGGGGCTATTGGGCGGCCAAGCATATGTTCCATTTCGCCCTATCCATTCGTTATGGCGCCGATTTAAAAATTGAACCACATCATGCACGGCATGAGGAGGCACCCCATCATGTTGCCAAATTAAATTCTGATATTCTGCCAATGGTAAGTCTTCCAAAAAATTTTCAATTTCGTTTTCTAAAAACTCATAATATCTGTGCCCATTTAAAGTCCCGTTAAAAAATATTGGTCCCAAAATTTTATTGTTTTTTATCCCACACAAAACATGAATAGAATTCCTCCCTTGAAATTTAATAGTCTGGAACTTTTTTGGATTTTCAACGGCCCAGTGGTGACTATTATGTCTGTTGAATACTCCCGATGTTGTGAAAGTAGCTTCGTCGGTCCACACAATATTTTTGAATAAATCAGGGTCTTCGTTTTCTTGCCGAATTACCATTTGAGAAACAAATTGGAAGCGAAGTTCTTTTTGTGCCGGTGTTAGGTGCTGAAGTGGAAGGATACGAAAAGGCCTAAATTTATGAATTTTCATCCTGTGAACAGTCCCTCGGGTAACTCTTCTGCGCCTTACACCGCCACCGTACTGAACTTCCCGAACTGCATCCGAAATAGATGGTTGGATTAACTTGAAAATAATTTATAATGGCCTGGTCTCGATTTCTTCTTCTTTGTATATTTCTTTTTCTATCATGTAAAGTTTTATTTTCCTCAAATAGGTTTTTTATCCTTAGAATATATTTCATTTCGATCAGAGTCAAATATATATTTTTTAGGTGAAGACTTCGACAATAATTAAAATAATGTCAATTTTTATTGACAAACGTAATTTTACCTTGATCACCTATACCAACCTATCGTATATTTTAAACAGGTGAAGCTAAAATTTTAGTTTGTAAAACATTAAAATGTAATATAAACAGCTATCGCAAAATCAAATCTTTTAATCAGAACGGACATAAAAAAAATCACTCTTTCCAAAAATCGTATAAAAAACGATACATTCCATTTAAAAAACACCTGATTCATAGCGTAACTCTTTTGTTTCTGGTTCAAATATTTTTTCGATGATATTTTTGGATTCTACAAGAAAAAATACATCGATTGGCTATTTTGAATTTTTCCAAAATACAAGGAAGGTCGAAAATAGGTCCCTGTTCAGTCCTCGCTGGAACACCCTGTACATAATATGTCGATGTTAGGCATAAAAATATCAGCTACGCCCAACATGTTGGATGCCGTATCATCCAGGGCGTGAGGATATATATCCACTGATATATATATATCACGATATATATCTTGATATATATCACGATATTTATTTTATAAATATCAAGATATATATCAGTTTTTTTTTAATTGAGAATATTACACGATTTCTTAGCTATTTTTTTAAAGAAACGGCAACTGCGCTACTTATAAGTTCTGAATTATTTACCCGCCTACCCCCGCTACTTTGGCTCGGCAAAGAACGGGAAATCCCAGAGAAATGTTGATTGAGGAGCAGTTGACAATAATATCCTGGCGTTTGGGTTTGGTCTATGTTTGTAACTTTTATTTTAATCGATTAATATAGTTTACAAAATGCCAAAACCAAAGGATTTAGTTTGGCCAAGTTTTGATTGTATAAAGAAAGATAATAACACGGGTAAATGGGCAAAATTTAAAAAATGTCTTCTGGAAATGCAGGGAAATCCTACAAGAATGAAAAAGCATTTAGAAATATGTAATGTAGGCCTAGAAGGCTCCGAAGCTTCTGAAATCAATATTAATCAGAAAAGTATTCAATCCCAAAATCAAGACCAATATAATATTCAGGCATCCACTAGTACTCAAGGTAAGTGAAATATTAATAGAAAATCCGTGTCGTGAGCATTTTAAAAAATGTATTCATTCAAACCAAAAAAGTAATGTTTAAATATCAAGATTTTGTCGCGATTTATATTTTTAAAAGCTTCTATTTAATTTCACTTGTATGTTAGTTAGTTAGTATGTATGTGTGGGTCAAATCTTGCAAGTAGGTTTTGAAGCAATTCCCGTTATCAGAATTTAATGAAATTTGAAATAGACATATAAACCCGTTGACAATACAATATAATGGTTTCAAATTTTAAATATATTATACAGGGTGCGCAAAAAAATGCTAAAAAGTACAAATCAGTTTTAGTTATTGGAAGTGACTAAAATTTGGTATATTATATAAACCCGGTGACAATACAATATTATGGTGTCAAATGGTGAATATTTTATACAGGGTCCGTAAAAAAATGCTAATTAGTAAAAAACAGTTCAGGTTATTGGAGCTGACTGAAATTGAGTACCCATATTATATAAACCCGGTAACAATGAAATATTGTAATATATGAAATATATCATATCGTAAATGTCTTATACAGGGTGCGTAAAAAATAAAAAAGGTTTTGTTTTCTACCGTCATTCATCATCAAAATCTGGCAGCACTGTTCTTAGCTCATTTTGTTCAAAGAGATGATCACTAGCTATATCATTTAGTGTTGGTTGTAGTTTAATGTAATTACCATTCTCAAGAGTATTTTGAAGGGTACCAATAACAAAATAAATGATTTTAATAAATCATTAGTGTTCTCCAATATTAATAAATGCTGTGATCAAATACGCAATATTCCCTTTCTGACAATTCGTTGGCGGTAAACCCTTTGATGTTTTTGTCAGCACTTCTACCCAGAGACCTAAAAATTGTCCGAAGGCAGGCTGTTTCTCGATGTTCTTCACATTGAAAGCCCTAGTCAAAAGATTAACGTAAAGAAAATGTGAAAAATTCAATTTTTCTAATGTGCATTTAGTATTTTAGTATAGTAAAAACGAATTTAAACGAAATGGGGGTTCATAATATTTTGTATAACAGAAGAAACCAGATAATTTATATGCTCCAACAAATACGTCGAATTTCGGCAGCCAATGTGTCAGCCGCTATCACCTTGATATCAACGAGATCTAAGGTGGGCCTTAGATCTCGTTTTAGGTTTTAGAAACCGAGAAGTTTAATTAATAAATTTGTGTTGTATTAGTGTTATTACGGCTGAAATTTCAGGTGTTGTTATCTTATATATTTAATATAAGCTACTAGTGCAAAAGTTTCTTAACACTAAACGATTAAGAATTTTATGTTTTTAATAGAAATTAAAATCCTATTAATAAATTTAATAGAAATTAAAATTCTATTAATAAATTCTAGAATAAATATGCTTGCCTCTCCGCCTTTTTGCTTCCCTTGTAAAAGGGAAGAATTGTAATCTTGAAAAAATCACCCTCCGAGATTTTTTCAGATCTTTACGTTTCAAGGTCTCTAGATCCCAAAAACATGTTTTCTCAATTCCGTCGTGTGACTGTTCGTGGTATAGCTAAAAAACCACAAGCCCGATTGTCTTTAAATTTTTGTCAAAAATTAAGGACCATAGGATTACCTGGTAACATTTTGGTAAAAATACAATATGGCAAAACAAAATGGCAGCTTAGTGAAATGTTGAAAATTATTATTAAAAAACTAAGTATGCAATTTATCTTAAATTTTGCACCAAAATCAAGTATTATATAGAAATCAACTGGTAAAATTTTGGTACGAATCCAAGTTGACTGAGCAAAAATAATTGTGGTATACAAATGAAATAGTAAAACTGTGGTAGTAATGCAAGATGGCGGCTGAACAAAATATTTGTAATCGTGAAAAAATCGCCCTTTCAAGTTTTACATATCTTCACGTTTTAGCGTCCCTAGATGCCAAAAAATATGTTTTATCAATTCCGTCTGTCTGTCTGTCACTTCACGGCATAGCTTAAAAACTACTTTCCCGATTGACTTCGATTGATTGATATTCGTCAAAAATTAAGGGTCATATGGAGATGAACTGGTAATATTTTGGCAGAAATCCAATGAGTCAAAACGTATTTTCGTAAAATTTGAAAACCCTTATGCCGGAATATGTTGAATGCCGTAAATAATTTTTTTTAAAAATCAAGGTAAAATAAATCGTATTGATTTTAAATTTAACAGAAAAATTAAATGTAATAGTGAGATAAACTGATGCGAATTCAACATTACGTAACAAAATGGTGGTGTGTGTTAATATAAAAACCTATACTGAATTTAATTTAAATTATGCTCAAAAATCAATAGTGGCATAGGTAGAAACTGGTAAAATATTGGTAGGAATCCAATATGATGGAACAAAATGGCGCCGAATAAAAATGTTTGAAAAGACAGTATATATTATGTTACAAAATAACTATGTATTGAACTAAATTAGGTCACACTTCACTTTTTTTAATAAAACGAAAGATTCATAACGAGGCAAGTGCTTTCTCGTATCACTAAATTATGCAGTTGTATCTATTTTTACCTCAGAATTTAATGAATATATTTATACGCCAAAGCTATTAATAAGCAGATTTATTTACCTCTTCGTTCACAACCACTTTCTTTTCAATCGTCCTACGCAAAAATATGAACTAATCTTTAAATAATCGGTTACGTTTATTTTTAGTTTAAAGTGCCTCGAGTATAACTTATAATAACTTCATACCGAGTCATTAACGAGATGAATAATGCGGGGCTGGCCTACACGAATAATTTAAAAGATCTAGGAGAGAAACATCCATTTTAGAAAACACGTTCAAATCCTTAGTGAAACGGCGTTTTTACGACTGTTTACTGAACAAATTGCTTTCAAAGATATTAAACAAAATTACAGTTAATTACGCTGGCTGTCCAAGAAATGTTTCCAAAATTGCTCCATTATTTTTTGTTTTAATACACTTTTGTTAAGCATTCTATGACATCAAAAAGGATACCAGATAATTAAGTAAAATTATCATTTGGATTGGTAGCATACAGTTATAAAGAGGAAAGTCAGCAAGAGAGACAGAGACAAATCCAGCCAAAACTCTCTCTAACGCCTGGAACACAATGCAAATTCCGTAAACGTTTAACGTAAAAACCAACCAACAAAAACGAAATTTAAAAAGGAAGTACACATTGCAGTACAAACATGGTTGATAATGTTTGACTTTGGTACCAAAAATAGCCGGTTTTAAGCTATATTTCGGATTTAAGTCAGGCTCACTGAAGGCGGGAGGGTAGTAAGTAGTGTGGTTTTTCATGGTGTCCAAAAGTCGTGCGGTGACCAGACAAATCCTCGGAAGTGCGCAAGCCTGGCGTCGCTTTCAAAAAAAGGGTTATAAGACGATAACAGTAGAAGTCCTAGGAGTTAACCCTTTGCTAGTGTAAATTAGGTGCCTTTACTAGAAACATAAATTATTAGAGTATTTGGGGTGACCGGGAGCTACGAGCTCGCCAACCGGACATCCCACAACTGACGTACCCAAACTGAATTAAGGTGTAAATCATCTGGTAGAGTCGTCCCAGCTCTGATTAAGCCCTAGACGGAGAGCTTTATGGGTTAATGCACAAGTTTGTGAGCCTACAATCATAAAAACGAACGAAATAAATCATTTGTATTTCAAAAAAATATCTAACAAAAGATCGAGACTGCGCCACTTCTTTGCAATATTAATTTCGAAATAATCGAAACAAAAGACATTTTTATTTAATCCTGCCATTAGTAGTATCTTGAGTTTATTAAAGCCTATATTTCAGAGGTTTACTTCTACTACACGTTTTTTGCTAAATACGATGATCCAAAAGAAAAAAAATCTATCTTAACATAATATCTAAATGCAATCAAAAATGCAGGTATAGTGCTGAAATATATTGTTAAGCATTATTGTTTCAGCGTCTAAATATCTGGCAAAAACATTTTTTTGATCGGGCCTAGCTTCTCAATAGATCAGAGGGACGTTACCACCTTGAAGCATTTAAGAACTCGGACGCCACGCCCCGAAGCGCTGGCAAAATTAATTATGAAGTTCTTGTGTATATAAATTTTCAAGATTTATTGAAACAAAACCTCCTTCTTTAAATATTCAGGAGGTACCAAACTCGTTAACAAAACTGCCAGTAATTAATAATTTAACCAAAATAACTTCTCCAGTTTATGCTGCCTACACGCAGATTTAAATAAAGAAATTAAGCTTTTCTTAAGGTTTAGGGTAGCGTGGAAGGTTAATTTCTCGGAAAATGGAAACATAAATTGTTTTTCATTGTCTTTTTTTTAAGTCATCGTATTGAGAAGGTTTTGTATTTTAAAATAGAATATTCTGAATAAGAACGTAATATGGTGGGAATATTTTTGATTTAGTGCTAAAGTTTTAAGTAGTAAAGTAAAGACACGTCAGTTAACGTAACAAAACCTTCGACTAAATCACCATGAAGTTATTCAAAATGGTAGTTTCCTTTTCTGATTAATGACAAATGTATTCTGTCACTAGTAGTGCAACTAGAAATTTGGATGACTAAAAACAAAGGTCATTCATAGTTTACATAGTTCTTTTATAAATAAATGCAAGCGCAAAAACAGGGCCGGAAAATAACTAATGAGCCTGCCATCACTGGGTCCCCTCTCCTGCGCTACTCCTGTCAGTGCCCTAGCAGGAGGGCCCGGAAACTTTGCGCTCTCCCTCTCATCGATAGTTTTGCCACTGTCTGTTACTGATTCTGTTTGGTTCAATAATTAAAAAATCAGGACTAATTACATCAAAATATGGTTTTGACCAAATGTCCTATTTTTCTTTGTATATGAAGGGCGATGGTAAACTTAACTCATTTTTGCAAAAAAAATTATAGATCGAGTGAAAATCACCCTCCGAGATTTTTTAGTACTTTACTTTTCAGGATCCCTAGATGCCAAAAAAAAAACATGTTTCCTCATTTCACCCGGTCTGTATGACCAACAAACATAAACAATAGCAATTAATATACTCTGTGGGTCTGTTAGCGGCATAACTAAAAAAAACAATTTACCGATGATCTTCAAATTTTGGTCTAGAACTAAGGGTGATATAGGGATGGGATGGCATGGTAACATTTTGGTAAAAATCCAACACGGCGGAACAAAATAACAGTGTAGTAAAATGTAATAAAAAAAACTAAAATAAGCAGGTTTAGTATTTTTTTAATCCATTTTAACTCAAGAAGGCAAACCAAAATGGCGATCTAATAAATTGTTTAAAAAATCATTCTGAAAAGCTACTTATTCGATTGAAGAATTCAGGTTGGTGGAGCAAAATGGCGATCAAATAAACTGTTTAAAAAATCAACGTAAAAAACTTTTTTATTTAATTGACTTCAAATTTTGCACAAAAATCAGATGATATGTAGGGGTAAACTGGTAAAATTGTACACATTCAACATGGCGCAGCAAAACAGCGGCCTTACAGAATATTGAAAAAAAAACAGTGTAAAAAAACTACTTCAATTGTCTAAAAATGAAATGTCACATAACATTTTTTAGTGCTTTTTGGAGAAGATGAATAGCCCTCAAGATGTAAATAACATCGGCCTCTTCAACTTAGTTTACAAGAATTATTGCTCTTAATATGGCATTTTAAAAGACAAAAACCTAAATCGTGGAAAATCAAAAAGAAACAATATTCACAGTAAATAAAATAAGTAGAAACTATTTTATTCGAAATTTTGTTCGCTTTAATTTTTTAGCTGGAACCAACCAAATACGGGAGATATAAGCAAAAAATCTATAACATGAATGTATTTTGGAATCCCCTGGAACTCGTTTCTCTCATACACCAAAGGACTTGTTTATTTCTATAAACAAGGCTCTGGGTCTTTTGGAGGATTAATTTGCAAACATCTCAGATTACACGCAGGGGTGTCCCTAGACCCCTGTTATTGGGAGGCTTGGGGAAAAAAACCAACTGATGTAGTTTCTCGTTTTTGTATTGAGAACAACAATCAGATACTTTAAAAAAGAAAAAAGCCATGTCTTTGTATATCAGTAATTTCGGTATAGATAGCAGGTTGAAACACGGATCCGCATGTTTATAAATGTGTTTCGTATTTTGCCAACTAATAACCAACTCGACCACAACTTAGCCAACTGCTCAAGATATTGAGGGAAGGCCGGACGCCTTAGTGACGCCCCTGCGAATACAGTTCAAAAATAAGAAAAAGTATATAAAAAATACAGCAAAAAAGTTTTGCGACTAATATATATGATTATATAATTTATACTAATTAGTGTAAATCTTAATCCACACTAATAAATTACTAAAACAAGTTAATGTTCAATTCCCAGTCGAAAAACTCGTCTCAAGCAATAAAAATGAAACCCAATTACATTTAATTCCAAATCTAGATCGGTTCGTGGGAAAAATCTACATTTAATTAAGAATCGATCGACAATACCTACCGCGCGCGCACTACTTTCTTCGACAGTGGCGATGCGTGTTCGAAGGGTACGGGTTGCAGCATTGGCATTGGCGGCTTTATCCTTAGGAAAGGTTCGCGTAATAAACTACGAAAACAAGAAAAGTTTGGCCTTTTACTTTAATTTTTGTAATAGTTTATTATGATTACATTTACTATTAAATATCATTGTTTGAAAAATGTATTTTTTTATAGGAATACTCTCAAAAATGTCTATTTTAAGAACATTTTACTTCTAGTACTTAATACAAAATCAACTCGAAATATTCAAATTTGAAATATATTGCTTCGCTTTCTGTTGGGTTTCTCGGCATTTTTTTTTAACTTGGATAATGTATTTTGAACATTATTCAATATCTGCTTATCCAATTTATAGTCAAAAGCAGTGTTATCGTGCGGGTCATAAGATTTATCAACGACAAACCTTTTAAGTTTGTTTTTCTTTTATTACGTGTAATCATATCCTCCGCATAAAATCCGGAAAGACCTATGATATTTTCATGTGAAAAAAGAGGATAAACCTATAAATACCAGCAGTTGCAAAAATCTTTGAGCGATGTCACTTCAAAGTCAGATTGACAAGTCAGTGACAAAATGAGTAATAGAAAACAATTTTCGGGTTTTTGCATCCAAAAGCGAAAATAATGGTATTAAATCTAATAAAATATTACGAAAATGAAAATTTACCGGCCAAAATCCAGGAGACAGCAGCAAAAGCTCTGGGAATCGGTATAAGGACTGTGCAGAAAATTGTGCATGAAAAAAACCGTAATTTACTACCGAAGAAGATTAAGAAATGTACACGAAAAAAGCCAAAGACAGATGACTTAAGTGACAATGTAAAAATGGATGTTCGTAATACAATTTACAATTTATATACATCAAAAACTAATATGACCTTTCAAGTTTTAAAACAAGCTTTAAAAAATCGAGGCATATTGGAAATTGGACTAAAATCGTTGAAAATTAATAAAAATGTTGGGTTTTCGATATAAAAAGGACTGTAATCGAAGATTTTTATGCGAGTTGCCACATATAGCAAGTCAGCGTATCCAGTTTTTAAAGAAATACACGGAAAATGTTAATTTAAAATTAAGAAAAGTGATATTTTCTAATGGAAGTGGTTGAAAATCTTGGCAGGAAGAGTCTGTAAAAAGTGTCAAGAGAAAAAAGGGATGTGGGACGGGAAAACGGTTCATCATTTTGCGTGCAGGTTCTTCAACAGATTTTCTCATAGGTGCAAGTTTGCTGTTTTCTTCAACATCCAAAAGTATGGACTACCATGATAATATAAACTGTGAACTGTTTGAAAAGTGGTTAAAAGAACAACTGATTCCAAATTTAGATGCTCCATCTTTAATCATTCTGGACAATGCATCTTATCATTTAAGAATCTTAAATAAATGACCTACTTCATCCTGAAAGAAAAGTGATATTTACTACCAGCTAATAAAACAAAATCTTTTACCCAATATGCTGAAACTAGAATTTCTTTTAATGGCAAAATCTATTAAAAAACCAACAACATATGCCGTAGATGAAATATTACAGGAAAATGGACATGAGGTTTTGCGACTGCCGCCATACCATTGCCAGTTTAACGCAATAGAATTAATATGGGCTGGGGCAAAATGATATTACGAAAAACACGTGAACGGTGGTCTTACATCAAATGAAGTGCAAATTCTTTGGCAAGATTTATTAAATTATATTACGCCGGAATACTGAAATACCAATGATCATTGCGCCATTTGAGGACGACTCAGAAGATGAGGACTTTTTAAGTTAAAAAGTTTCTGAAGGATTATATTAGTCTTTGACGTGTATAAATCATAAATTGCATTATGAATATTCATTTTTGCATTGTAACTTAAGTCTTTTGCCTTTGGTTTTTTTCGTGTACGTACATTTCTTAATCTTCTTCTTAAATAAATTATGTTTTTTTTTTCATGCACAAGTTTCTGTACATTCCTTATACCGATTCTCAGAGCTTTTGCCACTGGCTCCTGGATATTAGCCAGTGAATTTTAATTTAAAAATTTTTTTATTATATTTGACACCATTTTTTTGCTTACTTTTTTAGTACAATTGTAATTTTGTGGGCAATAAATAAATAATTACAGATTACTTGTTCTAATTTTAAAGCGCGTTGTATATATATTTATATACATGTATATATATATATATATATATATATATATATATATATATATATATATATATATATATATATATATATATATATATATATATATATATATATATATATATATATATATATATATATATATATATATATATATATATATATATATATATATATATATATATATATATATATATATATATATATATATATATATATATATATATATATATATATATATATATATATATATATATATATATATATATATATATATATATATATATATATATATATATATATATATATATATATATATATATATATATATATATATGTATATATATATATATATATATATATATATATATATATATATATATATATATATATATATATATATATATATATATATATATATATATATATATATATATATATATATATATATATATATATATATATATATATATATATATATATATATATATATATATATATATATATATATATATATATATATATATATATATATATATATATATATATATATATATATATATATATATATATATATATATATATATATATATATATATATATATATATATATATATATATATATATATATATATATATATATATATATATATATATATATATATATATATATATATATATATATATATATATATATATATATATATATATATATATATATATATATATATATATATATATATATATATATATATATATATATATATATATATATATATATATATATATATATATATATACTACTCACTTTCATTAAGTGGCTGCTGTATAAACAGAACCTATCCTGATTGTTCCACTGATTCGAACCGCCATCCGACTTTATTAAGGCGCTTGCTATTTTGGGTATTTTTGTTTTTGCCAACCAAAAAATTTTAACCAAATACATATTTAGCGAATTTTCTTATTTAGTCCCTCGGCATTTAATACATAAAATAATATTAAGTGGTATTCACAGTGTTTTCTGATTTGATTCATAATGTTGGTGACCTTTGGAGCCGCACGATAAGACCGCATTCGACTATACCTCAGATTTTACACAGAAAACAGGTGTGACATGGGAATCATCTGGTGGTACGAATCTGTTATGGCAAAATAAAACGGCGGTCAAATAAAATGTTTAAAAAATTAGCGTAAACAAACTTCCTTATTCAATAGAATTAAAATTTTGAGGAAAAATTGGTGCATGGGGATAAACTGTTAAATTTTTTGTACAAATACCGCATGGCGGAAAAAAATGGCGGCCTAATAAAATTTTGAAAGAATCAGTGGAAAAAACTACTTATTCAAATGATTTTAAATTTTACCTATAAATCAAGTGTGACATTGGTAGAAACTGGCAAAATAATGATACGAATCCAATATGTTGGAACAAAATAACGGCTTATTAAAAAATGTTTGGAAAACAATATTAAGGAATTGTTTTCCCCGAACTAGCGTTGCTATTAATCTTATCTTTTATTAGGAATAATAAGTGCTTACAGATATAAATTTTGCTATCTTTCATTTTTCTGGCCAAAGATGAGAGATTCCTCATCATGAGGGAACTTCAAGGTAAATGGATAAAATCAATCTGTAAAATAATTTAACCGGAAATTTCCTTTTTTTGTCAACAAAAGTAAATATGGTCACTATTACTAATAAAAGAAGATTTTCATAACAAGGAAGTTCTGGGTAAAGGAAATGCACCGAATTTTTTCTCAAATATGTGGCACTGCTACTGTCAGGTCGATTCGTGTAGTTTCTAGAAAGGCGAGTAGCGTAGTATTGGACACTCTTATGTTGCTAAAATGTATTTATTCTTTTAAAGAACATCAGGTTCCGGCTTCTCCCTAGGGACTACTTTCCGGTATTACGCGCATAACCTTTTGTGTTAAAAAAAGGACCCCCTAACCTCCTCTCACTTCGGTAAACAAGCTACCGTTACGCTTGCTATTCTATTGTAGAATCGTGCAGACAAGCATAACAAAAATCCGAAGACTACAGGAATCTGTACGTTGACGGCATCTGAGTCCGTTATACCAGGATAACTTCTACTCAGAGTGATTGAATTTCTCCAAGTCCCCAGCATCAATATAGAAATTCTGCCATACGTGTTTTTTCAGCAAAGTATCGAAAACCAGGGAAAAGGATTGAGTTGATTTTTATAGTACGGGACACGAAAAAAAACCGGGCGGAGTCAATCGGTTTAGGAAGGTCGGCCAAGAAATCTCTTTAAACCAATGGTGTCTCGTCGTTCTTTAAATAATATGGCACTCCTTTTTGACTATACGCACTTCCGATAATTAAAAAATGAAACTATGCTTAATGAACCTTTAACTATATTTGTCTGTTTTCTTTCGTGTACCGCACTTCTATATCTCTTTTGTGTTGCAAAAACGGCGAACTTTCGAATTTTTGAAATGATTTAATTTTGATTTTTCTTGATCGATTTAGCTATAAATATATTTTTTCTTGAGTTCTGTCATTAACGGTTCCCGGGCTACTGCCTACGTCCACTATTATTGAACCACCGAGTATAGTGATACACGATTTACAAGTCCAGATTTTACAAGGGCAGCCAGTATCAGATCCAGTGAACGAGATTTATCAAAATTTTAATTTATGCAGTTCGACTTTGGGCTACTCGGGTATGCCAAAAGTGGCCGTCTGCCTCCGTTTGTCATATTACTTTATACAGGGGCCGTCATTGTGAAGTACTATACAGGGCGTTTCCTTATTGCGTGCTGATGTTAAAGGGGGTGTTTTTATGTCCTAAAAGTCTTAACTTTTGAGATACAGGATGGTAAAGTTTAAAAAGAAAACAGTTTTTTTTTCATCCCAATTTTGATGCTATTGTAGATAACTGCATGAAATTTAATACACGTCTTCTATGCATTAAGGAGCACACGGATTTACCCAGGTTAATTGCATATACACGCCACTGGTAGAAATTTCAAAAATTGATTGCTAATAAAAAATGCCCTTTTATGCATAAAAGACGTGTATCAAATTTCACACGGTTATTTATCTATAAGAGCATCAGAATTAAGATTTAAAAAAAAATGTTTTTTTAAAACCCTGTATCTCCAAAGTTAAGACTTTTAGGTTCATATTAAACTTTTTTCTTAAAAAGGTCCAAGAATCACCCCTCTTTAACGTTAGCACGCAATTAGGAAACGCCCTGTATAGTACTTCACAATGACGCCCCCTGTACAAAGTAATATGACAGACGGCGACAAACGGTCACTTTTGGCATACCCGAATAGCCCAAAGTCGAACTGCATAAGTTAAAATTTTGATAAATCTCCCCTACTATAACTACATTGATGTGTTAATTTTGAAAAAATATCAGTTCTGTAGTTTTTCAAATATTAATTGCAATATTAGATATTTTTTGACACCCGGTATTGAACAGAAAATTAATTATTTTGAAGCAGTTTATTGACAGCCACTTTATGAACAATTTTACAAAATATATGAAAAAAAAAACTAAGCCATTTTTGAGGTTGACGTCTGTGATTCTAATGGTTCGATTCCTTCTAAATCGTTGTCTTCCTCTAAAAATGATGAGGTTTCGTCGTCACTACTTGAAGATCCCGGTGTAATAACTAAATTATCAATAACCGTTTCAATTTTGCCATCTACTTCCCAGTATTTATCTTCAATAGAACGAACATGTTTAACATACGATTTCCAATTTTCAGCCGATATTGAGTCAATCGCTTCTAATGTTATTTTATTTAAATCTTTAATTGAAAGTTCACCGATGTTGCGCTCTCGAATATATTTTTTTACTCCTGCCCATGCAAGTTCAATAGGGTTGAGGTCGCACATGTATCGAGGCAGCCTTAAAGGTATGACCGAGGTTACGTAAAAGACCGTCAATTTTATACTTTTTTTCTCTAGGCTTTTGGCTGATATTACTTCATATAATTGATATTTTCTCCATTTTGGATCACATACAAGATTTTTCGATTTAAGCCACTATATCATATGATCTTTGTAGAGTATTTAGTTGGCACTTTATCTTCTATGTGAGAATGATAAGACGCATTATCCATTACCACGACTGATTTGAGAGGAATGTTAGGTAGAAGCTTCTGGAGCAACCACTTTTCAAAATTATCTCTATTCATCTGTCCATGATAGTCTCCAGTTGTTAGTTCCGAGCGAAGGGGTTTGCAGGTCGGAACCTTCTTCAAGTTTATATAAAAATCCTCTATTGTTCGTCGAATTACTTGAAAATCACCATCGTCAATTTTATCTTTGTATGATAATCGGGGTCTTTTTTAACCAGGAGATTTTAGAGGTGAAGTAGAACATGAGCGATCATTATGTTTTGTTTGAATTTTTCTTACACTACTTTCCGAAACACCAGTGTAAAATGCAGCGCGTTCTGTTAGATTTTGAATTGGAATAGTCAAACTATTATATTCAGCTTCTCTAGTACAGGCCTCTATAATGCTTGCAATAACTTCACGTGCACCGCTTCGAATTGTTTTTCCTCTTTTGCTCGCCATCGTTACTTCGAAATAATAATTCAAATTCAACGCAACGCATTTATATAGAAATGAAAACAAATGCTCGAAATATATAGGCGCCACTGGAAATAGCTAGAACCTTCTAGAGGCAAGTGCATGGAGACTCTAGGCACATCCCAATTACAAGTGGACCAGCGCGAAATTTACTAAATCTTCGATTAATTTTCCGTACCGCTTAGCTGACTCACTTGATAGGTGAAGCGGCAAACTATTACAACAAATAAAATAACATAAAATTTATTTGCGTACACAAATTTTACTTTTCCGCTTGCTTAAGACTAGACGGGTTTCTTTCGTGTCCCGCACTTTACTTCCCTCGTAAAAGGGAAGTGATAACATCGCCCAATTTATCTTAAATTGACTGATTTCAAATTGTGTGCGGACTGTGGTATAGAGATGAACTATTAAAACCGTGGTACTAATTCAAGATGGTGAAACAAAATGGCGACCAAATAAAATGTTTACAATCGTGAGAAAAATCACCCTTTATTTTAAAATATGTTTTATCAAAACCGTCGGTCCGGCTGTCGGTTTGTCTCTCTACCTGTCAATTCGCGCCAGAGCGTAAAAAAAATTTTGTCAAAAATTAAGGGTCCTATGTGGATGATATGCCGGAACAAGATTGAACAATTGACTTTAAATTTTGCAGAAAAATTAAATGTCATCTGTGGATAAACTGGTACAAATTCAACATAACAAAATCAAGTGTGGCATAGTTAAAAACTGGTAAAATATTGGCAGAAATCCATATGATGGATCAAAATGGCGCTCAATAGAAATGTTTGAAAAAACAGTATATAATGTGTTTCTAAACGACTATGTACTGAACTTGAAACTGAACTGAAAGTTGGGTCACACTTTACTATTCCTAATAAAAAAAGATCCATAGCGAGGGAAGTTTCGGGGAAGAAGAGAGAATTATAAAATAAAATAATAATACGGTTTTTAGAAAATAATTTTGAGTTTGCACTGAAATTACATATTTTGTGACAATAAACATACAATCTATGATTAATAAAAAAGTGCTGTTGTTTTGCATTGCATTGCAACCCCGATAGTTACGCCACTGTTCTTTGTACGTAAACCGTGACAAACGACCGTCCACGCATCGATTAAAATTTTAATTTTGATTTCAGGAAACACGTTTTCGTCGTGCCCATGAAACGATGCATCGCGGGCTTTCTCTTCCGAGGCTGCCAAAAGATATGCCCGACCTACTACGACCCAGTTTGTGGGACCGACAACATGACCTACAGTAACACCTGCTTCTTGGAAATCGAAAATTGTAGGTCGAGGTCGCTCGTCACCATGAAGAATATGGGCACATGCTCCGAACCCATCAACGAGATACCGAAGAATTACTTGTATTGACGATAGACAGTGGCCGTTTCCTTTCTTGGGTCTTTCATTTTATTTTTCAACCAGTGTGGTAATAGTCCAATAAGCAGACGTTTTTGATTCGAGAAAATATATTTTTTTAAGATCAGCGGTCTCAATGAATTGTTCCCTTGAAATTCAATATTTTTTTAATAGTCCGTCGGGTTTAAGACTCCGAAACTGAAAAGGGATAATTTACAGGGACGCTGGAGGGCGAAAATGTAATATTTTAAACGTTTGGTTTTATCGAATTTATAGAGTTGCTTTTTGACAGTCACGTTCACAAACGTAAAAAATACGAGAATTTTTCTTTGTTAACGGCCACATTTATTTTTGCACTTAACCGTGACTGCAGTTTCGTCGTACAACCACAGAGCAGAATACCGATAAGAGGGGTCGCCTTTGTTTGTCGGCTTCTTTGACGTCACGACGATAAATTTTTTCTTAGCTTATACACTGAGAAAACAGCGTTCTTATCGACAACAAATTAATTTTTATTTTACAGACGTTGTAAAAACTGTGAAGCAAAAACTGCAGTTCAAAAAGTTTATTGTTCCACCACTTTTGCTGTGTAGCTAACTATATTTTCTAAATCTTAACATATTTTCACAGATGCGATGTTGCCAATTCCGCTCAAAACTAATGGTTTTATTGTTATTTTAAATAGAACACCCGTGTTTTATTGCATTTTTGGATTCTCCTTAATATTTCCATATTTTTTGTATTCACCATAATTCTTGCCGCCAAAATTAAGTTCTATAGAATATGGCATCTGAAAAGTGATAATTTTGACAATTAAAAGTACCCTTAATTTGGGAATATTTAACTGAAACCAAATTAAATTATTCTTTCATATTTTAGTTTTCCTCAAAACCTATCACGTATATAACTCCAACTCGGGCGATAGATTTATAAAACTGTAAAACAATAAAATGCATTTGGTTTTGCTCCAAGTTTTGATTAGTGTAAGTGACACAAAAAACATCTAGGATGTCATATTCACATATTTTGCATACATTAAATTAATAATAAATATGTTTAACATATTTAATTTTTTTTTTATATTCATTTTTGATAGAAATATATAATATTATAGATTGATTCAAATATACAGGGTGTTTCAAAATGCATGGACCATCTCTTAACAGGAGATTCCTTGTCATAAAATTTTCAAGATAAAGGCTGTTAAAAATCTTGTTTTTGATTGTTTTTTTTTCAGTATTTGTCAAACCAGATAGATTAGATTAGAATAAGACTCGGTGTAGTTAGAAAACGCACAGAAATAAAAAAAAATTATAACACATTCTTGTCAGTGTTACAGACCAGTGGCGTACAAACGAATCGATATTTTTCTTAGTATTGGCATTTTTGACAGTTCTATGTATGGCACTTACTTAATTTTACATAAAAAAAGTAACTCTCGTTTAAGTCAATAAATCCAGCCGAGTCCAATATATTTTAATTTTAAATAATTCCAAATCCTATTAAAGTAAACTTAAAATTCAAGTTTTAGGAGTATTAAAGAGTTCATGAAGCAAGTACTGAAACGTAATATTCGTGATTACTCATGTAAAATAATTACTATTTTTGATATTTGCATTAATTACGGTTGCCTTTGCCTTTAATGTTCTTTTTTTAGAACAAATTAAATTAAAATTAAAATATCTCTGACATAAATTCAGAGGGTTGGATTTATCGACATGAATTAAGATAACCTTTATTATGCAAAATTAAACAGACAATAAGTGCCATTGTCAAAAACGAAAATACAAAAAAAATCTGCCCAATAGTTGCGAAAAATGCATAAATTTACTCGTTTGTTCGCCACTGGCCAGTAACAATAACAAGAATGTATCATAAAAAAAATAATTTTTGTAGGTGTTCTTACTATATCGAGTTTCATTTCAATTAAATAATCCAGTCTGAATATACAGAGTCAAAAAAAAATCAAAAATTTTTTCTTTAACACCCTGTAAGTTTTGGACCTATGTTTATATAACATTTATGCCTTATTTTATGCAAAGGAAACACCTTGTATATCTAATTTAAATAAGATATGTAAATATTGTATGAAACTATCAAAATATATGAACAATATGTGCAAATATATATTATATACCTCAATGGAAATTTGACAAATCAAATTAAGTATATACTGCATGTAGCAGTTATATTTATTATTACTTACTCTGTATTAAATTGTTGGTGATAAAGTTTCTCCACATGCCAATTTCGAAATAAAAATTATTCTGTTAAAATATTTATTTCCTGGAAAATAATCTTATCATATACTACTCATGCGCATTTAATTTTAAAAATAACCCTTCAGCTTAGCTGTGGGGAAAGAAAACATTGAAACGCCCTCCCCTAAGAGCATGCAGGAAAAGCACAACAAATATATCCTTATGCTTTGGAGTTGTTTGAAATTGAAATAAACAAAACGCACTAATTTTTTATCGCAAAACACAACACAAAATTCGCTCAGACAGAATTTGCCCAGTTGTCCCCACTTATAGGTATCTGTTCTGTGGAACAACTACATTATCACACGCAATGTTATTCATATTTTTATTAAATACATTTAAGTAGGTATATACACCATTTTAGTTAACAATTAGAATTTTTTCATCATGTTTTTTTTATCGAAAAAGGCTCAAATGGGTGGAGTACTTGAAATCTCTTTGTAAGTGAAAAAATTTATTTTGAGTTAGGAGCCTTACTATGTTTGTAAATATCAACAATTTTTAAAACGTATAATTTCCCACCCTTTTGTTCACGATGTAAAACATCTAAACTATTTATCTCGAGGAAATTATGTGACATTTCTAAAAAGGATTTGCCTTACTTGCCTTGAATAGGGAATTCGATGCAATATTACAATGTACTGAACTTTACGTAAACTTTTTATAGATTTTTTGTGTCCAGCCATTACAACAAATATCCATAAAACGTATTTTTCTAGTTTTGCAATATTTGCAAGACCAGGCACCGATGATTGAAAAATATATCTCTTTCATACAAAAATGCCATTACTTTTTTGTAAAAACTGCATAACGGGTATCTAACCTTTGTGAAATGAAAAAAAATATATTACATAAAATGTGCGTTCATTCATGTTTTTTAAACCTTATTAGAATGTGTCCGTTTATCTGTTTAAATATGTCATCATCACGTGTAGTCGGCCAATATTGTAGAGGTTTGAAAAATAAAATAGAAAAAAGGGGCACCGGTTAAAGTGATCAATATTAAAATAAAAAACGGTGAATCAACTATTGTATAAACTTAATAACAAAAAAATTTTTGTCTTTTTCATTATCGAAATCCTACACTTGAAAAAAATTGTGTACATTGGATTGTTTTGAACTTTTGTTAATTAACAAATTTCTGCTTACTGGACTCAATACAAATTTCTGCTTACTGGACTCAATAAAAATAATCATTCACTGGTTACTAAGAGATTTCAATATATTAAAAAAAAATAGGAATTTATGTATAAACTAAATCACAAGATATTGACATTGAGTGTCTAGCTTTATACCAGAATAAAATTCCTATTCCGTCTGATATATTAACTGTATTAATTATTGACCATTATATAACTATGTTTTCCAGTACCTAGGTCTTTTTCTATCTATATGCATATGCTTTTAGATAGACATCGCATTTTCCTACTGCTAAGCAGCCAAACCAAAACAAAAATTTCTAAATTTAGCGCCTTAATAAATTTTCTGTTTCCAATTATTATTCTGTATATTTTCTTGCAACTTGGAGAGATATTTTTAACTCACTTTAATATCTTTTTGATATTGCACTAACATTTTTTTATCATTTCATTTCCATTTTTTCTTAATTCTACATAACTAATTTTAATATTCGTGATAGAATGTGCCTGTAAAGCCCTATTTAACTTCACTTGATTTTTTTTTTGACAAAACAACCGAGGCCATTTAAAATAATGATTTATTTTGTGTACAGTGTATTTGTTTATAAAAGTCTTGACTATTATTACTATTTTGTTTAAAATTATATTTACACGTGGAAAGACGAAAAGAAGGTTCTGAATATGCCTATTTCAGTTTGTTGGGACCTTTTGGTCAATTTTCAGAGGATATTGCTGTTAACTGATATCTATATTAATATACATTTTGATGGTTTGTTTTCGTAACTTTCTAAAAACACGTTTAAACAGCTCAAAAGTGGTGTTAGTGGTGTGGTAGACAATATATGATACGATAAAGGACTTACTTGTCCCTATTGCGTTGTCTTTATTGTTAATTTCTTTACAACGTTAATATCTCTAGCCGAAACGTTGCCAAGAAATCAGCAATAAAAACATTGCAAATCCGACAAGTGATTTATTTTCATAGTTCAAAAGTGCTTTTAACAATACATTTCTAAAAATAATGGAAAACGTCTGGACGCCTTTCTGAATATAAAGTTTAGTGAATTTAAGTAGGAATTTACATGTGCACTATACAGGGAGGTTCAAGTTTAAACGTAGACTTTTTACGATGTCATTCCTGATATAAAAAATAAAAACAACTGGCTCTAATAATAATGTGTCCGAAAGTGAGTTTTAATGAACTTAAAGCCCTTTACATTTACATGAGACTTTGCCCAAATACGCTAAGTTTTAGGTACAATTTGATGCTATTGAAAAAAAATTAGATGTAACGCTCATCGTGCTTGAAAGTTTATTTCATATTTCAGCGAATGTAAATTTTCCTTAGTAAATAATTCTGATAGAGACTTCGAAAACTGATTTTTTTGTATATTTGATATATAAATCAGGTGTTTACATTTATTTATTCATTACATTTTTTTTTCTAAATTAAATGTATATTTTTCTAAATAATTAAAATGAGAGAATTGTGGGTGCTTTTTCAGTTGGTTACGTTTCCTTTATTAGTTTTGTTTTAACATAGTCATTTTGTGAAGTTTTTTTAAAAATCACTACTATATACTCTTACAGAATACTCTACAAACGTATTTACAATGTAACAATTAGTGATGGGCGCGGGGTAAATATCCCAACGAGTAGGTAAATAAAATTTGGGGATATACCTGGTATATACCTACAAGATGTGGGGTATATACCTGGGAAATATTGTACATATATACCTGGTATATTCTTAGTATATACCGGGTATTTACTATGCGGTTCCTAAGCAACTTGCTTCCACGAAACCTAGCAGTTAAGTACAAATCAAAAGAAACCGCCTTTCATAAAAACCTATGAATTTTAAAAATGCATTTCTATTTGGTTTCGCAGACACTCATCTCAAAACATCTCGTTGTTCAGAGTATCTCAGGGAGGCAAAACAGCGTTGGAAAAGATCCATTCTCTCCAAAATAAAACCAAAAATTATTCACGTATAAAAAAACGATTATTCTCACTTTTATTACTCTTTTTTATTCATAAATTATTTAATCTAGTTCATACTAGATGGATCTTTTAATCTATATAATTTAATGTATTTTCAATAATATACTTTTTATTCACATTTTTGTCTTTTTGCTTATAATCGCCTAGAATAAGCATAGCCGCATTGTTCGACAAAAATCAAATTCACGCTAAAAGATAAAAGTATTAAGTAACAAGACCCTTTCGCGTTTTAACATGTTAGTAATTTTTAATACAGTTGCGTCGATGTACTTGAGTATATACCGGGTATATGGTATTTACCCAAAATGCAATTTCACCCAAATTTCAATATACCGGATATTTGCCTATCACTGGTGACAATACTTATTTACTAAGTCTAGACAACGGTAGACGAGTGACATTATAAATACTAGAAATTAAAATTAAAAACGAACTTACATATCAGTTACAGATTACCTATTCTACTACACGCTTAAACTTAGCAAAAACTACATTAAACAAAACATTTACTCCTTCTAAAGTTTCGAAATGTAATTTTTTTCTTAACAAATAATCATGTTTTATTAGAGACTTCAAATTTTCATTTTCTCTTTTCTGTATTGACTATATAAATCAAATGTTTACGTTTATTTTATTTTTATTAGCTTAATAAATTTGTTTTTAAAACAATATTTTTTTTCTAGATAATTATTTTGAACGAATTTTTCAATTCGTTACTATTCGTTTATCAGTTTAATTTTGGCAATATTTTGGTATAAAGTGTAAAGAATTTCTTTTAAGTTATTTTATTAGGTTAAAGTATTACTTTAGAACACTATACAACGGGAATTACAACGGGAGTTATTTATTAAATCTAGGACAATGGTGTGACTTTTTAATTCGTTATACCAAGAACAGTACAAAACGAACTTACATAACAGAAGTTACAGACGAGCTCTTTTACCAGGTACCTACTAACGCCAAAACTATTAAATATACCAGCAAAAACTAGTATAAGATGTAACATTTACTTGCTTTACATGCTTTTACACAGTTTACATTTGTATTTAAAAAATCATTATCAACATTTTGTACCACAATATTAGATTCCCAAAGTCGATTATTTCTATATTAATATTTCTATTTTAAATGTATTGATTATAGTGCTTGCTGCATGATATCCCAAAAATGAATGTATTAGATTACTTTAAATACAGATATCTGGAACTTTTTTCCTGGACCTCAACTATCATAATGAATCGCAATAACGTAGTCCAAATGCATTGTACAATTTACCAGAATATAGATCCCAAAAAAGCTTTGCATATTGAATTACAAAATCAAAAGCCTAATTATATATTTACCGTCACGAGCCCCATGCCATAGATAACAACCAGACAGACAGACTACAGCGAGGATACAAAACATAGAGGGTAAATCCTTATTATAAAAACATCACAATACGTTACAAATGTAAACATACATAGAGACTTACAGACAGAAAGAATGAGTGAAGTGAGAGCAAACTAAATTATAATAAAATAGACTTACTTAACAATCAGCTGTTGAATAACTCTCACACGCAGGAGCTAGCGTATTAAAAGGGGTGATAATAGTTTAGGCTGACCCAAAAAAAGATCCGAAAAGATGATATTGACAAGAAATTTTTTCCTACATTTACCCACCGTTGAACGACGGGATTTTATAAACATACATCTACCATCAAAAAAATTTTATTGTTTACAAGAATTGAGCAACAATGTTAAATGCCTTTACGAAGTCTGTAAAGATAACATCCAACTGGAATTTGCTACATGTTGCCTTTATTTAAAGCATTTGTGTTCTTACCTTGGTCATTATTAACTAAAAACTGTTGTTATTTACGCCTTAAAGTGCTTTGGTTTCATTAACCCAAATTTTCGGATGCATGAATTTAATAATGTTTTCTTATTCTCCTGAAAAAAAGAGTCTGAACCGGAGAGGTTTACATTAAATTCTGAACCACTGTATATTAGTACATAAACTTTGTGAGTAGATTAATAACCATTGGTGTTTAGTAGACATATAGTTTATTGAATATTCTAAATTCTAGTTAATGTCAATTTGCTGTGTTACATATTTCATAGTGAATACCGCTTTAAAATGTAGTTGTTAGACTTTAATTTTTTTGTGTGTAAAATTCGCGTAATACCAGATTATTAATATATTTAAATTGTGCCAATAATTAGCAATAGTAAGTAAATTATTTTTTATATTTAAATATTGTTTATTTATTTTTAGGATTTAGGCCGGTTATAAGCGAAATGTATTTGAAATAATAAAGTTTTATTTAAACTTACTTCACCTGGTTTATTTTTCAATATATTGATATAAGTTCATAGACATAATAACGGGGAGTTTTGATGCAATGATTAAAGTAAATAAACGTGTGCTACAAGTAAGCGTGACCAAAAATAAAAGATGTCTCCTCCTTGTCGGGCACCACAAAAGGGAGGAATGTAAAGTCATAACGACAGGCTTGTTTTCTTCTTGCTGTTGACATACCTATAATATGTCTATTTCAATGTTTTCAAATATTTATTTGTATAACAATCGTTCAACTACCAGTCAAAATTAAAATCTATTATAATAGCGGGCATATTTAATAACGTACCTAATCTATTTTTTAAACACTTTACAGAAAAACGTATAATTATGCTTGTTTGTCTTGTTTACTTTGTTGTAACCGCCAAAAACGCAAATCTCTCAGAAGGTATTTTAAGATAATTTATTGTAAGAAATCTTTTATGTCAAATATGTTTAGAGACATAGATACATATACAATATACCTGCATTCTTTGAATCTAGGTATATTGGTTTTACTTCGACACTTGTGAATACTCGTAGGTTAGGGAGGTAGTTAATTTTGCTGCCCAATCATAATATAGCAATCACAGGTCCTATTAACCTTTAAAATAATTAACTGTACTTATAAACGAATAAATATTAAAAAGAACCTTGTACTGTATATAGGGCAATTATTATAGAAAAACAATAACATTTTGACTTACCCGAGAAAAGAGACGTTGAGCGTTAAATAGTCCAAATTTTTGCACACTTTGTACTTACGCACCATAATACAAAAGAATTCGCACAAAAATTATCAACAATCATCCAAAACCTCACAATCGCCCAAAAACAATGATTTAGTAACACCGCTTTGTTTGGCTTATACTATTTTACTAGTTTTGTAAATACGTACATACTGCGATTCAAAAGTATGCGAAGGTGTTGTCGGTTTTTAAGCAATGGCTTTATATGGAAATAAAAAAACAGGTTATTTGAATTTGTTAATAATATGATGTACAGCTAATGAAATATTATTACAGTGTTAGAACCACCTTAGAATTAATTTTAATTTTATCAGCAAATATAAATGGTATTCTATACATACTAAGTAGATAGTTGACAACACCCATTCAGATCAACCAAATCGACCACACAATAGACCAAACAAGAAATAATTTTGACAATGTATGGTTGCGTTTAAACCAAAACCATTCTCTGTTATTATGTTAATATAAGTTACTCCTGCTGTTAAAACTGAATGTCACTTTCAGGTCGTCGTTGGACGAAATCGTTAGCATCCGCTCTCGACTACCTTTAAATTAACGAACTAGGGCTAGTTGACCAATTAAATGAGAAACACTTTTTGCGCGTATTAGATACATTTTCTTTTAAACAGTTTGTCAATCTTATCAAGTTTATATTAGTATTTTAATAACTAATATATGCAGTCAAATTATAAATAAATAATTCAAAAAAGAACCCCAAAATAAGTATTGGTTGTTCCCAAAACACCGAATGTGTTGACAGTGGCGTATATAGATTTGCTCCTGGAGGGGGTTTTCAGACGATGGAATTTCAACAACCAAAAAAAAGTCTTTACTTTATTTTTTATTTTATTACACACACTAAAACTGGTTCTGAGAAGGGGGTTTGCCCGTGAATCTCGAAAAAAGGTCCCTATTTTATACTTGTACCATTTAAGCTTAAATAATAGAGCCCCCTCCCCTTAAATACGCCAATGCGTGTTGAGCATGAAATGAAAAAATGTTAATGCTAGTCAATTTATTAATTTTTTGAGATGCAATTCTATCTCGATTTTGTTCTTCAATTTTTAAACAAAAATATCATTTAAAATGTATTTTTGAGGATATCTAGAAAATTGGCCAATCTTGCCAAATCTAATCAATATAATTTAATTTAAAGCATTTAAATATGCGAGTCCTAAATTGTTAGTAATTAAATCAATTTTCACGTTTTATTTTAATAGATAACCGGAAAGAAGGCAGCCTTTCCCAGATATTTTTTTAAAATTCAGAACAAAATTACGGAGATTATTATGGAGCTTTAAGAATCGGGTACCAATATTATATAACAAAGAAAATCAAGAAATCAATAATGTTAACGTTTTGGCTTCTGTAGAAGCAAAACCTTCAAATTCATGTCGCGTGGTAGAAAAACAAGTTGGTGCTGCAGAACTCGGATACAGATTAAATTTTTGCAATCCGTACATTGAACAAATTCCAAATAAGATTAGCTTTGCAAGATCAAAAATATCTCCACCATAACACTCGGCATTGGTCCCAAGAAACCCATCGTGTTATTTTTGAACGGAAACAATGACGTTTTGTTTTTAGCGTGTCATTTTAGGAAGAATAATATTATATATATCATCTATGAAGGAGATATAACAGCGAATCGCAGCGAAAATCAATTAAACATTTACTTTCAACAAGATGGATCACCTAGTCACAACTCCCATATTATTTGCCCTTTTTGGATAATTTTCACAAAAGACGTATTGGCAGTCATGGAACCATAAGATGGCCAGCACGATCGCCAGATCTTTCTGTCCCAGATTTTTTTTATGCCATTTTTTGGCAAAACAAGACTCATCGCTCTATAAAACTTCGTGAAGCAGCACATTGGCCTTTTAGTTTTTGCAACGTCGTTCAATATTTACTGTGCATGCATTAAAAAGAATTACAAAATTGTGTAAACATGTCACTCGAGAAAACGGCAACCATTTTTAACATTCTAATGTAAATAAGTTGATTTTTTTTAATATTCAGTATTATAAGTACAGCTAAACTTGCAAATTGTTATTATTTTGTTAATAATTCCAAATTGCCGGCTGATTATATAAAATAAATAATAATTTTAAAAACTCAAATAAATTTAATGGGAAAATTTTAAATTTGTTTGATGTTTGCTCTCGTGAGTCTACTATAAAAATAACTCAAGACTCTAAATCAGGGTGTTTACGACAGAAATAACAAACATAATTAAAATAAGAGACAAATATTTTTTAAAGAAAAAGAAATACCCAAATGTATGAGGATTTATTTCAGCATTTCAAAAAATTAACAAAAAACAAAATTAGGTTAGCCAAATAAACATTTTATTTCGATAAATTTACTACATGTTATCAGAAATGAATATGGAAGAACATACATTTAATTTTAACAAATAATGATAGGATAGAAATAACAAAATCAAATAATATTTTATTAGATGGAGAAGGAATCAAGAAAGAAACAGAAGTCTGTAAAATAATGAATGATTATTTTGTAAATGTTGGAGAGATATTAGTAACTAAAATACCGTTTATCCCTCTAAACGACCTCGCAAAATCCAGAATCATTATTTTTTGATTTTGAAGAACTGAAATGCAAGAATATTAGAGATATTATCGATGAAATTAATCCAAAAGAATCCAAAGGTTTTGATAAAATAACAATAAAAATTGTAAAAATTGTCAAAAAGGAACTAGCTCAATTTATTTATTTTTAACTAAATTATCATTTAAATATAATATTGTTATAAGAGTTCAAGTTCATTCTTTGTTTGAAAGTTATTTAAGTAATCGATAACAATATGTTCAAATTGGGAACACAAACAGTTCTTTAAAAAAATTAAAAGTGGTGTACCTCAGGGGTCAAGTAGTATCATGTCAGTATTGACTGGGACCAATTTTGTTTCTTATATTTATAAATACTATATCAAATTAAATTTAAAAGCAACCTTAAGTTATTTGTTGATGATACAATTATTTATTTTGCTGAAAATCCTGCCCACTGGCAATAATCCTTACTTGGCTAAATTCTTATAAATGATCACTCTCTTTTAACAAGTCCTCGTTTATGTTTACAGATAAAGTTAAAATCAAATACATTAAACCAATCTATGTTTTAATGGAAATATTAAATATTCAGAATGCACTAAATTTTTAGGATTATATATAAATGAAAATCTTAATTGGAATAAACACATTTAAAGTTTAAGATGAAATATACTACCGATAATAGGAATAATGTATAAAGTTAGAGACCATATTCAACTAAAATACCTAAAAAATACATATTTTGCACTAGTAGAATCAAAATTACGATATTTAACTTCAATCTGGGGAAGTGCCAACCTGACAACATTAAAGTCTCTTAAGAGATTACAAAATAAATTATTCATAAACTACAATTTTTGAAACCCACTACTAATTTATATAAACCTAGATATAAAAAATATAAATAAATTAAAAATGTGCGTGTTTCTAACTATCTCTAAATTCTAGAATTCAAGTTTATAATGAACTACCTCAATCTCTAAAAAAATTTTTATTATTTTTATTATATTTTTATAGTTCATTGTAATCAACTTATCGTAAGTTAGTTGGGAATAAAGTTATTATATATTTTTGGAAATCGTGAAAGGATGTGCTTTTAACTACTTTAAAATATTCATGTTCTATTAGAAAAATATAGGTTTGTAACTCAATATTTGAGGTCCCTAAAAAAAACTATACCGTTATATTCTACGTAAAAAACTAGCCGTGTACAGCGAAAACACCACCCCTCTGTCTTCGATAATAACTGAGATGCCCTGCAAATACATCGAAAATAGGGACTCCAGTACATACATAAATAAAAATACATAGGGTCGAATTGACCTCCTCCTTCTTTTTGAAGTCGGCGAAAAATAAACAAAATATAGTCATTTTACTTTCAGTACTTTATTTTCATCAATAAGTAAAATTTGAAAACATTAAGAACAACAGTTAGTTTATAATTATTAATAATGTACCAAGTAGACAGGCAAAATATTAGTTATATTCAAACTAAATAACAAAAGGAAAAAGCGAATATAAAAATAATTAAATAACTCTTAATAAATTGCTTATATATTATACATTCTGCAATGCAAATCACAAACACATATTAAGAAACAACTACTGTATTAATTGACATTAACCTACATTAACTGCTCTAATAGGTAAAAATGAAATTAATACGCTAATATATAGTTTATAATAACTTTTTGAGTACAGATAAATTCCTAATGAAAAATTAGAAATAAACTGAAATACAATAGTCACAAATATATAAAAACAGATACCTTATTTCTACAAAAGGTATGTTAATTAACTCGACCAAAGAACTATAATATTAATATGTCAATACTGATTATGAATCGCCTTGTACTATTATAGAAATAATGACCAAAGTCCAGGGGAAAACATCACACTCAAGAACGCCCTATCTAATTACAAATTTTGTACAAACATAAAACTTTAGAAAGAACTAACTCTCTCCTGGGAGTGCAGGCAATTCCAGGATATCAATGTGCCGATGGCAAAGTTAATTTCTTCTTGCCAACATTCTTTTTCCTCCACGCTGTCGACGGACAGAAAGTATTTCAAGACCAAACCCTCCTTATTACTGATCAGTAAACAAAGTGTCTTTGGTCTTGGGCATATACTCCTATCTGCCGGTGACGACTTTTCGGTGGCACGCGATAAATCTATGATACCAATGGGGTGGCACGTGATCTCTTCCGAAGGATAGTTCCAATACTGCAAAAGAGGACCCTCTAGTACGCACCATCTTCTGTTCCATACCAAGTGACCTTTATCTTCTAAAAAAGGAAATTTTTTCATTAAGTCTAAAATGGATCTAGCTATACTAACGTACCAAATAAATAGTACAAAAATTAAACGGACTGACGCATCACACCAGAGAACCTGGTTCTCAGTATAGTTTTTTTTATTTAGAAATATCAAATTTTATTATTGAACCTGAATTGGCTGGACAAGTTATATTAAAAATAAGATGGACTAACTAAATTAAGATATCAAATAAAATTTATAAAAATTAAAGAACTGGACACATTATACAAGATATCCTGGCTATCGGTAGTTTAGTTTAAAAAAAATAATTCATAAATCTAGACCCCAATACAATCATCTCTTAAATGAGTCACTTTCATATATCCACACACAATTATTCAAAAACGTATTTGCTTTTATCGGCTCATCAATTTGTTCCTACAAAATTTTGTTAAGTAATTATTTTTTAAGAATTCCCAATTCGTAATCATGAACATATCAGAGCACTTTGGAGTATCCAGCATTCTCGAAAAAATTTGAAATCCATTCTACCAAGTCTCGAATCAATCATGTTAGCCAAGGTTTGTGAAAATAAACGAAAAACTCGAACAGGACATCTGCAACGGTTTAATAAGACCATACCATAGAGGAATAACTCTTGAAAACTGTTGCCAAAAAACCACAACTGGAACCACCAGGTGCTCTTGTTTGCCTTGGTTTAAAGAAGCACTGTCCGACCAGAATTGCTTAGGAAGAGAATTATTGTTACCCCTTGATTTAATCTTTGATTTGCCATATATAAAAATGGAAAAAATACCAAATTATGCCGATAAAATCCGAGAACTTTTTAAAATATAATCAAAGTTCAGCCAACAGCCAAGTCCCTGTTTGAACACAAACATATATTGGAGATCTTCTTTACGAAATGTATTAATGCCTATCTACAAATCCTCTAGTATTCACTGAAAGGGTTACAAAATTAGTATTTCTACAGTGTCAAAGGACTTAGAGAAATCCAAGGACATTACAAAAGATTAAAAATTTGTTACATTAGGGCTATTTTAACTCGTTTTTATGAAAATAATCTAAAATTATTTTAACATTTAAACAAACACTTCATTAATTTTATGGTCCTGCCAAGAATAATTAGAAAGATTATCCTGAATTCTTACCGATATTTAAAGCTAGAAGCTGGAACAACGTCTATTTAATATAACTCTTATCATCTTATGATAGAATATAAAATAATAGAGTTTTATTGTATAATTAATAAAATTAAGGTAGTCAAAAATTATTATTATTTATATATATATATATATATATATATATATATATATATATATATATGAACCGGTAATTATAGGGACATATTTAAAAAAAAAACTATTTTACATCTATTTGCATGAAGAAATCATTTTGGAAGATGGTTCGAAAACTACCTCAAAACCCAAATTAGGATTAGTTTATTAAATCCTATAACTTTTCAATATTTCTGCGTCGACTTATTTACAAAAAATTGAGAAGCATTACACTACTGAGAAAAAAGAAAGAATTGGTTAAATGTTTGTGACGATCATCACGTGCTCTTGTTTGGGTGAATTATTGTTTTCGCTTGATTTAATATTTGGATTGCCAAAGAAAAAAATACAAAATTATATTGATAAATTCCGAGAACTTTTTAAAATATTATCAAAGTACAGCCAACAGTCCAGTCCTTATCTGAAAAGAAAAATATTTTGGAGATTCTCTTTATGAAATGCAATATAGTGCATATCCGAAAATTTTCTGTTATTCAGTGAATAGGCCATAAAATCAGTATTTTCACAGTGTCAAACGCTTTAGAGAAATCCAAGGAAATTACAAGAGGTTTAACTTTATTACACTAAGCCCTAGTCAGCTGATTTTTACGAAAATGATTTGTACAATCCCACACAAAAAGATAAAAAATCATTTTAACATTTGGGAGCACCACACAGAATAATCTAGTGGTTTATCGGATTCAGAGAGCAGGATGAAATTATCACATTTGAACAGATTGATCATGGCTAGGAATCTGATCAGAATTAAGAGTCGGTTCAGTGAAAGTAGTGGTGTAAAGAAGAGCACGCAAAAACTGCCCATTGAGTCATGTAACATTTGTACTGCCTTGGTTGATGTTTTATTGTGTAATAAATTTATGGTCTTCAAAAATTATTTATTATATATATATATATATATATATATATATATATATATATATATTTTTATATATATATTTTCATATATATATATTGTGTTTTCATTCCGGGTGTACATCCGTTCACTACTGTCGTTTTGAAAAGAACAGTTTTGCTGACGTTTCGCCAAAATCACATTTGGCATTTTCAAAGCTATCTTTCTCGCGTCCGAATAGAGACTGGTCTGTGGTCTGGTGGCAAATCTGGAAGACGAAGAATGGTGGAAGACCATTATTACTGCGGATGAAACTGGGGTGTATTGTTATGATGCGGAGATGAAGCAACAGAGTATGTAGTGGTTAGAAAAAGGAGGACTACCTGCAAAAAAAGCACGTGCGCAAAAAGCTGCCGCTAAAGCTATGGTCATAACATTTTTTGATCACAAGGGCATGGTGTATACCCACATGGTCCCACATGGTCGTACAGTAACTGACAGTTATTATAAACAAATTTTGTTCCAGTTGATGAAGAGTCACGTCCCCAAAAAACGACCTGAGCTGAGTGGAAAGTGGAAACTTCATCAAGAAACCTCTCGCCCTCACGTAGCGAATATAGTGACAGAGTTTTTAAACACTAAAAATATTAGGACTGTACCGCATCCTCCATATAATCCTGATATAGCCCCATGTGACTTCTATATGTTTCCTCAAGCAAAAAAAGACCTCAAAGGACGACGATTTCAAAAAGAATTGGTTGCTGTTAAGGCTTTAAAGGCGGTTTTGAAGAAACTCTCTTTGAACAATGACAGCACCGTTGGGATAAGGTTATTGTTATACAAGGGGACTATATAGAGCGTGATAAAAGTATTGTTGTTTAAGATTAATAAATAAAGTTTTGGTAGTACTAATCCTAGTCTTTGTTGAATGGCCCTATATATATATATATATATATATATATATATATATATATATATATATATATATATATATATATATATATATATATATATATATATATATATATATATATATATATATATATATATATATATATATATATATATATATATATATATATATATATATATATATATATATATATATACATATATTTTGCCCAAGCATCCCTTTAAAATACATTACAAGGCGTTAAGAAACACTATTTTGATAACTATAAAATAAAATTGTGTATTAACAGTAAACTGGTAGTTAAAAAAAATGAACCAAATGTTTAATCTATCGTATTGTTTGTCACAATTATAGACCTAACGTTTTTTGTTAAATACAAAATAATTTTCTTTTTGCTCGAATTTATTTTTAATTATATTCCAAAATTTAAATCATGTATCTTATTAGCTACTCACCGAAGCCAACTGTCAAAAATCCGCTGGTCCTATTGGTCAGTTTAACGTTACTGGTTAAAATGGCAGTGAAATATCCTTCCAATGAGGAGGAAAGCGGCACGTGATGCATTATAAAATGGGTCTTTTCTAAATCAGAACAACAAATCGAACACGCTCCACATAATGAAAACGAGGAAGGTTTTATGCTCAACACATTGTCCACTAACAGGTTTCTACGTGACGATTTGTGGTGGTTCTTGTAGAAAAAGCTTTTGGTAGATGGACATGGCACTCTACGATCCTAAAAAAATATTTTAATATATCGTAGAGATAATAAACAGTACATTTTCCGACATATTTTGTGTTTAAAATTATTTTGAAAAAGTAGTCAACAATTATCTCATAACATCTCATATCTATTCTAAACCAAATTACAAAAGTTTAAATTTTTTTTTCGTTTTTTTTTCTTTAACCATATATAAATATTTTGTTAATTATTTTCTTGGGCATAGGTTAACTCATTGAGAAGTATAACCCTAATTCAATCAACGTTTCGCTCATTATATTGAGCTTTCTCAAGATATTTATTTTCTACAATAAAAACATGTATAGTTAGTATTTAAATTGGTTAAAACATTATTGAAAAAACATCACTCAAAAAACATTACATTAAAAACAAACTATGATCATGAAAACAAAAATATATTTAAAACAACATTAATATTATACAGAGTACGTACCTTGGACTGAGTGACATGTTTCCAAGGTATGTACTCTGTATAATATTAATGTTGTTTTAAATGTATTTTTGTTTTCATGATCATAGTTTGTTATAATGTAATAATGTTTTAACCAATTTAAATACTAACTATAGATGTTTTTATTGTAGAAAATAAATATCTTGAGAAAGCTCAATGAGCGAAACGTCGATATATATATATATATATATATATATATATATATATATATATATATATATATATATATATATATATATATATATATATATATATATATATATATATATATATATATATATATATATATCACAATGGAACAACACAACAATCGTAATAATACATAAAAAAGGAGACGCTACAGAAACAAATTATACAAATCAGTCTCCTCAGCCACGTAAAAATATTATTTAGCAAAATTATTGCAAAACGTATGACGAATAGACTAGACTTTTTCTCCCCAACGAACAGGCAGGATTTCGCTCAGGATAAGGAACAAATGATAAACTTCTAAGGATAAGGGTACTAAATGAGAAATGCATAGAATCCAATAAGCCTCTTATATTCGATTTTTTTTTCGATTCAGTAGACCAACAAAAACTTCTGGAAGCTCTCGTCGAATGCCGAATCGACCAACGAAACTCCGAAAACATCAAACATTTATACGAAAATGGCACATGCAATATTAGGACACCGATCAACCATATACTAACAAATTTAAAATCGAGAGAGAAGAAAGACAAGGAGATACACTCTCTCCTAAACTATTCATAACCCTCCTAGATAGCATCTTAAAAAAGATAAACTGGGAATCTATATGAATAAACATCAAAGGCGAAGACATCTCTGTTTGACAGAAGATATTGTCCTAATAACAGACAACATACAAGAAGCACAGAACATGCTACAAATGCTCCATAAAACAAAAACCCAGTTCATAACAAATCTGTTAATAAGTTAATCCTTAAAAATCAATAACAAAAATATCGAACAATTTTACATGAATAAAAATCTGGGCCACGAAATTCCGGACCATAAGCAGCGTAGAATAAGTCTATTTTGGGCGGTATTTGAGAAGCTCAGAGACGTTTTGAGATAAGATATTCCAATTTGCTTGAAACGAAGAGTCTTTGACTAATGTGTATTACCCGTGCTCATATACGGAGCCGAGACCCTTACAATGACCAAGAAAAGATCCAGATTATGCAGTGGAAAATGGAAAGATCGATGTAGAGACAAAATCCCCAATGTAACCATAAGAAATAGAACGACGCTAACGGACACGCCAAAGTCATGTTACACCTCAACTGGAACTGGGTGAGACATGTCCCCGGAATAGCAGATGGACGATGGCTAGAAAACTTTTTCGTCCAGCGGTGGACAGTATAAACTCATGATATAATGATGGTGATGATGATGACTATATATTTTGCTTCTAGTGTTTTTATTTCGAGTAAAAAAACGTCGTTTATGCACATTTTAATATCTTATTTATTGTGCGAAAGCCAAATGAAGATTAAGACTTCTTCCAGCAGGGTCACTACAATGAAGAAGAGCTCTAGGCTCAATAGGGTTAGCCTGGCCTAGGTGTCTGGCTATCAGGGCACTTTTTTTGGCCGAAACCTGTCTTGAATTGCACTCTCGAACAGTTCAGTGTAGTAACCAAATCAGGTTAAATTTTAACTTAAGGTATCTAGTTTAGCCTCCGTCTTTTTTTCTTCTGGTGGAGGCCTAACCGTCCAGCCACGAAATCTTTCTGCGAGGTGTTGAAAGTGAGAATGTTCCTACTTGCTAAGGACTTGTTCTGAATCGACACTCCTTCTAGACGTTCTCCAGCAGGAAACCCGCGATACCCTTACTTTATTCGAATAGCGCATGCATTCAACGGAATAAAATAAACAATTTAATTAATAACTTTAATCAATTCGGGTATTAACTATATACAGAGTGTTACAAGTGGATTGGATAGCATTGTCATATCAAAAATCATAAGAGATACGAGATATCTAAGTTTTACATCAGAATATTGGAAAATCTACAAACATGAAACTTTTACTCCTTACTTACTACTGTGATATCCTGTTAAATACGTATAGGACAATATTTTACCTTTTTGTGGTGTTTAATTTCATTTCCATTTTTTTCCACACTCCTCACCTTCATGGAATAAATTGCAACAGACACTACAAAATCAGTGTTCAAACCTGTCAATTGAAACTTCTTGTCTGTTTTTAATTCACCATTTTTGTCTGGCACTAACACTTTGCTAGCTAAAACTGTCTTTCCATTAGTGACCACAATGACAAAATATTCGTTGATAGTTTTGGGAGTCTCTAGTTCTGTGGAGAAGTCTCCTTTCAGATAATAAACCACCTCGGATATTTCTAAGGTACCTGAGCAAGTCTGATGACTCTTGACTTTTTCACTAAATTCTTTAGTGTCGAGTGCATTCTGGATGGCTTCCTTATGACATGCTGGAAACGAAGTGTAAATTAACTCTTTAAAAAAGATTATATGGAAACTTTAAAACATGTGTATATTTTTAATTTATGTCGAATGACAAGCTAATGCAAGTTAATGATTTTTAGATTTTAAAATATAAAACCCACCTAAAAAATGTATGGGATATTTGATATTTTGTTCATTAGTTGTTAAACCGCAATCTGTTATCTTTTCACTTTTAAATAAGAACTTCCAGATCTACTGTTACATACGAATACAAGTTTAAAATGCTGTTAATATTTTCATTTGATGTTTGAAATAGTTATAAAAATCTTTATTCAAAAACAGACAATTTAGACCTTTTGCTGTTTTGACCAAGTGAAATGCATCCCTTACTATAAAATATTTCCTTTAACCTTCATCAGACAGAATATGGCGATGTTATAGGCATTTGTTTTATTTTACGCATTTGACCATGACACAAATATTTACAAAAATTTAAATTTTCTAATTTTTTTACTGTTGAATAAGTTTATTTCCAACTCAGTACAAAAATTCAATAACATAAAATATAACGAAAAATATCAATAAATAAAATTACAATTTTGTACTCAACCTAAGAAAAAGTTTAAAGATTGATAGCAACTGTAACAATAAAAAATATAAAAAGTTAAATTAACATATACAGCGTGAAATATTTAGGGTATAGGTATGAAATTATGCCTGATCCGCCATATTCCGCATTGCTGCCAAGTTTACCGTCTTTCTGTTATAAAAAAAAATCTTATATTATATTACTTTTTTAAAATCTGCCTAAAATTCTCAATACTCTTTATTAAGAGCACTTTTTATGAAAGTCTACAGTTTTTCCGGAAATATCCATAATTTAATGTATTACCTTTTATTAAAATACCTGCACACAAAAGGTTACCTGATATGTTTGACAATGTCAGTTTTGTTGATTTATAAAAATGGGTCGTTTACTGAAACCTAACTATACTGGGTTATGGAGATAGAATGCGAAACCTGCAAGATGTTAATAATTACGAAATTATTTGTAAGATTTTTAATGACAAATAACCTAACAGAAATCCAATAACTTAATCTACCATAAATGAAATTAACAAACAATTTCGTGAAACTAGAAAGTTAAAGAATCTGTACGTTCTGGCAGACCTAAAAGCGCAACAGATGGTAATAATGTTTTAATCAGTTTAGAAGAAAATCCGCACCTTTCCACCAAAACATTACGGAGAAAAAATGACGTCTCACACATGTCCGTAGACCGACTTCTAAGACCCAAAAAGTTTCATCCACACAACATAATTTTGGTGCAAGAACTTTCTGAGGATGGTCATAGACGCCTAGAATTTTGTGAAATCAAAATGGAACGGTTTAACACCAATCTAAATTTTGTCAATCAAATTACTTTTTCTAACGAAAGATCTTTTTTTTTTAATAGAAAAGTTAACAGAGGTTCTGGTACGATTTAATACATCTCGATTTTTGACCGTTTTTGAGTTTTATTAGGAAACTTACCTCAAATTTACTACATTTAAGTAAAAAAAAAAGATTACAAAATAATACAAAATAAAATTGATTTATTAAGTCGCGCTACGGCACTTTTAACACATTTTATTTGAAATTCCGTTACATTTTCTGCATGTGACTGTTGTTGTAAATTAATATATGTGTATTTTGAAAGATTTGAAAGACTTGATAGTTCTAGTAAATATTTATTAAATTAGAAATATTTTTTTTTTTAATTACGAATATGAATAATTCTTTAACAGAATATCTAATAAATGAAGTTTGTTTTGTATCTAAACGCTGCTAACTTAACTGCATGTCATTTGACATTTAGTCAGACGGTAAGCGCTGTTGCCAAAGTAAATTTTGTTATATTCTTTGATCTGCCAGTAATTTTTTTTTATATGGATGGGTTGGTGCAAGTCAGAGTGGAAAGGAATTAGGTACCGGGTTAGCACCAGGTTACGCGCTGGAGCGCGATAGCGCGGAGGCACCATCATTAAAGCAAAAATATTTATGGTCAGTTTCCCCTTAAGTAGGCGACCAGTTCTACTTATTACTACTTATATTGTGTCGGAAGGGAAATTGGGCATTTATTTGGATTAGTTAGTAATTTTAGTCTTTTTTGACTTATAATGTAGGATTTGTTAAGGTCGCTGTAAAGAAAGCGCGCAATAGCGCACCAACAAAATTCGGGGTCCGCATTAAAACACTGTTTTTTTTTACCAAAACTGTAAGGTGGATGTGTTCCGTTAGCGTTAGGTTAGCCCAGGTTCGTCGATAAACTCATCATTAAAGCCATAAAATCATATGGTAAAATTATATCTGAAATATGCGCGCACTCTAAAGTAGCGTGATTGACGATGACGATTTAGAGTCCTGTGATTCACACTGGGTTAGGTTAGCACCAGGTTTGTTAATCAAACTATCGTTAAACCGATTTGTTTATATTTAGGAATACTATTTGTTGTATATTTGAAAAAAAAACAAGTAAGTTTGGCATCAGTGCATATAATTTAGAATCTATATTTTGTCAAAAACTTTATAATTGACAGTTTAGCATTGGAAAAGTAGTGAAAATTGTTGAAGTTTTTTGATTATTTTTAAAAAGTTTTGTGATTTTTTTTTATAAAAAAAACGCTTCATCCACGCCTTTTTTTTTGCTTAAATGTAGTAAATTTAAGGTAAGCTTTCTAACAAAACCAAAAAAAGGTAAAAAAGATGTATTAAATCGTACCAGTTAACAAGCCTAATTGTCGATATCGGGCCGGGCAAATTCCACTTTGGATACCTGGAAATTATACTCAATTCCCCCAAAAGATAAATGTTTGGTGTGGCTTAAAGGGTGCAAAAATAGTCGGCCCCTTCTTCATGGAAGACACACTAACTGGAGAAAAATATTTGAATCTTTTAAGGACCGAAATTTTCAGCTATTGCAGAACGATATCCGAATAACCATAAGTTTCTTACTTTACCTGCTTATGTTTTATTTATTATGTTTTAATTATGTTCTTTTTTTGAAAGATGGATTGGACGTAGGAGTACAATAGAGTGGCCACCTCGGTCTCCGGACTTGATACACCCCGACTACTTTTTGTGGGGACACGTTAAAAATGTGGTCTATAAAACTAAGCCCAATGTAGACGAATGGAGAAGGCTGGCATTTTTGTTAATGTATTAAATGTTTTCACAGAGTATTTGGCCTACTATCAGGAAGTAAATGGACAACATTTTAAAATCCTTAGTTTAATTAATTTATTGTTTGTTGTATTAGGTATTTCTTTTTTGTATTGTATTGTTTCCATTGTTTTTTACAACCTACTTTTAAAGTTGAGACGCTGTTTTCTCTTGCTAGTGTTTTAGTAGCAATATGAGGAATTATTGTGCTTTCCGGTCTTCCAGAACGTACAGCATCTTTTACCTTTCCAGTTTCACGCAATTTGTTGTTAATTTTACTTACGGTAGATTTAGCTATCGGATTTCTGTTAAGATATATTTGTCATTAAAAATATTACAAACATCTTGCAGGTTTCGCTTTGTATCCCCATATAACCCAGTTTAATTAAAATGTCAATTCTTTAGGTTTCAGTTAAACGATCCATTTATGTAAAACAAAACAACAAAATTGATATTGTCAAACATATCAGGTAACGTGTTGTGTGCAGGTATTTTAATAAAAAGGTAATGTATGCTGTAATTTATAAATATTGGACCCTTATTTTCGCATAAACCATTTGACTACCGTAAAAAGTGCTCTTAACAGAAAGTAATAAGAATTTTACGCAGATTTTAAGAAATTAATATAATATAGGGTATTCCATTAAAAAAAATTATTTTCCTTTTATTACAGAAAAACGGCAAACTTAGCAGCAATGCGGAACCCGCCATTGGAATCGGCATAATTTCATACCTAAGTGTATATATTTTCATTAAATTCAGGTAACCGGTAACTGAGATATTTCGCAATTTCCTTACTTTCGTTACACCCTGTATACAATTATTTTACCAGGAATTGATCTTCTAATGTAGATAGGTAATATGTTTTATTATGCATAATAAAATGCCATCATATAGAATTAATCTTCTTCCAAAATTATATCGTATTTCTGTTATTTGCAAATGGTTACATTGCATGTATTCCTAGTTCGTGTAAACCATTCTTTAAAAAAATAAGACTGGAAAATATATTTTCTAAATTTATTAAGTGTATTAAAACATTTATTTTAAAAGTGTATAATTTTTTATATTTAAATACTCTTTGGATTTTTACAAAATTATTTTTGATACAAGCAATGGTAATTTATAAATACATTGTTTTATTGGTTTATTTTGTAATTTTGTAATTTAATTAATTAAAGAAACTTATTTTTTCAGATGTTTTAGATTAATATAATTTCTCAATAAAGAAATAATATTCCTAAGATTTTCCACGTAAAGTTTCCAACTAAGATGTTTATCTAAAAATATAATAACTTTTGTCAGTATTTGCAAAAATTAACTTTTTACTTATATACATGGGCAAGATCATCAAATCATAAAGTTAACAACCCCATTTTCAAGCTTAAACAACCATTTTAAAAATATTCAAGATAGCATTCTGTTGTATTTTTTTTAGAAAATTTCACTTTTAGTAAGTGTATGTACTACGATAGATAATGTGATTTTTTAATGGAATAACCTATGTTTAAATATATTTTTAACAAAAACTAAATTTTTCCCATTCCAGATATACAGGGTGTCCCGGTTTCGTTGTTTTTATGGGGTATCTCTCTTATTAGTGAAGATAGAGGGTTCCGGTTCTCGCCACAGGGTGCTACTTTTTTGTGAAACAAAAGATGACCCAAACAAAATTTTCATAGCCCCCTTCGTTTTTAAGATACAGTGTGAAATTGAAAATATTGCATTTTTGGGTCCCTTTCGTATTTCGGTTGTTGTTTAACTTATCGAACACGTAAAAACTGGCTCCGATACAGTTATTCACGTAGAATTCAGTAGCGTAGTCAGATTTTTTATGTGAGCTGTCGTTTTTGAGATATAATAAAAACTTATATTTTTTTAAATGGGACACCCCGTATATTTTTATTTTATATTATTCAGATCACAATGAGCTTCTCGAAAATATATAATAGTATATACTTTTCTATTTGAATCTCCCAGTAATTGGTATTTTTTTAGAGACTCAGTTTTTGGTAGTAGGCTGGGATTGCCTAAACAAAACAAAAGAAAATTGTTGTCACGTTAGATAACCGCAACAATTATTTTAAATTTTATAATAAAAAATGGTTTCCTAATGAAGAAAAATACGACATGTTGTTCTAAGGAAGATATTAACGAGGCTTCGGAACCATATTTATTAAGGTATGCTTAGCATTCGTTGTATTTTATAATAAATACATTTTTATGAAGCTCTTGGCGTGTTAAACATAAGTATCCAGAACGAAGACATCCCTGTAATATTACATTTCTTAGAATGAAAAGAATTCTAGTTGATTTCGGATCTTTCAATAAACCGCGAAGCAAAACCCATAATAAGGAAAACGAAGAAGACGTAGTTAATGTTCTGACATCCATTGATGTAGATCCTCCAAGTTCTTGCAGAAAAATCCATCAGAATGTTGGGGTTCCAAAAAGCAGGGTACAAAAAATGTTTAGAAAACAAGGTTATAAACCATTTAAATTCGGATTGGTGCAACACTTACACCCTGGCCGTATGATTTTCTGTAACTGGTATCTAGAAATATGCGATAATGACCCTGACTTTTATAGAAATGTAATATGGTCCGATGAGGCATATTAAGTAGCGCCGGATTATTAAATAGACATAATTCTAGATACTGGTCGCAAAAAAACCAGCATCGAATATTTCCTCGCGAACGACAGGGTAAGTTTGGGTTTAATATTTCTTGTTTCATATTGGGTTTAAAAATAATGTATCGTATATACCAGGGGAGCTCAGATACATATCGGTATTTCCAAATACTGGAACTTATTCTACCGGAATTACTCGATGATCTGCCTTTGGCCTATTTACGCGACATATATTTTCAGCAGGAGAGCCTTAAGAAGAATATGGAAATTATGTAAGCTTTGTGTAAGGCAAAATAAACATCATTTCGAGTAGGGATGGAGCTTGGACCCGGCTTGGACCCGGTACCCGGCGGACCCGGCTTAAAAATAGAGTACCCGGCTTTGGCCGGGTATCGCAATACCCGGTCGCCGGGTCCAAAATAAATATAAATGAAAATTATCTGAAAAATTATAATACGAATAATATTTATTTATATCTAACATAATATAATACACATATTTTAATAAAACATTAAAACAAAACTTACAATATTCAAAATAAACTTAACATTCTATCAAAAGTAAAAAACTTAACACGATTATTAACAGTCTTAGTTAAGAAGCGGAATATTATGGTGTAAATAAATGAGTATTTCCCCATTTTCGGATCCTAATCTGTTCCGCTTGGATTCAAAAACATTTCCTGCTTCGGAAAAGAGCCGTTCGCTAAATATTGTATATGCGGGAGCACATAGAAATTTTTTTACAGTTTCTGACAAGATAGGTGCGCTCTGTGTTCTTTTAGCCCACCAAACAAACGGTGATTCATTTCTATCCAGTAATGGTAACTTCAAGTAGTCCTCAATTTCAATTTTGAAATTTGCCTTGACAGAGCTAGATTCGTTTTCTAATTTTTTAGATGAAGAAGCGATTTGAGAAAATACATCCCAGACAGATAATTTAATCTTTTTTGTGGATCTCGACTGAAGTTCATTCAAGGGAACATCATCTTCTGCTTCTGAGTCTTCTGAGTCAGCATCTAAGCTTTCATTAATATTTTGAATTTCAGGCGACCTTTGATTGCCTTCAAGAGTATTCATGTACTTTACGAATTCTTTTTTTACTTTATCGCTATCAGTTTCTGTAAAGAAATTAGTTTTGAACCTGGGATCCAATAGCGTTGCAAACGAGTAATTTTGGTTATTTTCAATTCCTTGAAATCTGATATTTAAATTTTTAATGAGAATTTCTTTCAGCGCGTTAATTTCCTTTACTTCTATTTGCGAAAAGTAATGGTTGAGTACTCGAACTGCTGGAATAACTTTTGAAATAATTGTCATTGTGGAACTAAAGTGACGTGTTGTTTCTTCAAATGGCTTCAGAAGCAGTAAAAGATTTTCTATTATTTCCCATTCGGTCTGGGTAAGAGCACTAAGAGCAGAAACAGAGTTTGGATACTCAGTAAAAAAAATATTTAGTGCACGCTTTTCTTCATATAATCTTTCCAATAAGTAGTAGGTGGAGTTCCACCTAGTTGGAACGTCTTGTATTAATTTTTTTAAAGGCATATTTAAGTCTTTTTGAATTGATGTTAATTTTTCTCTCGACGGCGACGAGTGATTAAAATGAGTAACAATGTTTCTGCAATGCGCAACAGTATCTGTCACACTCTTTAGACATTTAAGTGAATCAAGAACAACCAATTGTAATGTGTGTATGAAGCATGATTCATTATTTAACTTCATATCTTTTGCAGCTTTCTTTATATTAGCTCCACTGTCTCGCAAAAACAAATGAATGTTTTCAAAAGAAATATTATTTTCCAATAATAATTCTTTCAGCAAGTTAGAAATATTTTCAGCTGTGTGGCTTCCATCAAAGCTTTTTACATTTAAAACGACATGTTTATTTTCAAATGTACTGGTAATCCAGTGAACAGTTAAACTGAAAAAACTCTTATTATTAACATTTGAGGTCCACATATCTGAAGTGAAGGAAACTGACTTTACTCCAGAAAGCATTTTACATATTTTCACTTTGTACGTTTGATACAAGTTTGGTATTACAGTCTTAGTAATGTAAAATCTACTTGGAATCTCATATCGTGGTTGTAAAGTTTCTACGAGTTTGCGGAATCCTGAAAGAAATGGAAGAGAAATAAAATATAATAATAACAACAACTAACAACACTTTTTTAGTTAAAATTGTAATAAATTAAAATTTTGATTATTATTTTATTATTTTCTTCCCTTTATAATACAAATAATTTAAATACAAATCACTAAAATTAGAAGAGCCCAACTTACAAGTAGGTAGTAAATAATTAAAATAATTAATTATCACAAAAAATATTCACTAACCTGTATCTTGTACAATAGTAAATGGTTGATTATCCAAAGCAATCATTTCGCCAATTGCGTTGTGAACTTCCATCGATCTTTTGTCATTGATATCCCATTTTTTTAACATAAAATCAGAAATAGAAGATTGCTTAGTTATTGGTTTTGTAGTTATAATGCTTGGTAAATCAGGACCGCTTGAAGTACATTCCTTAATTCCATTGTAGGCTTCTTTATGCGAACTTTTAAGATGTTTCCATAACGAAGATGTATATGATTTTTTTCCTAGTCCTCGTTGAATTTTAGCTTTACAAAGAGTACATATTGCTTTCGATTCATCGTTATCATCAAGGCCAAAATATTCCCACACTTTACTTGAAGACATAATCAATTTTTTGAAAGTAAATCATATATTCTTAACTTCCTAACACTTTCACTAAAAATTACTTTTCTCACTAGTCACTCAAATATGCTCGAATATAAACAAACAGGCGGCCTAAAAATGAAATCAATAAAGAAAATGGGAGATTTTCAGCATGCATGGGGATTCCCCGAAGTAGTGTCGTCGCGTCGTCCGCCGAACAGAATCGGCCACGCACGTTGAACTACTAGTAATGTGTGGCGAGATATCCAATTATGCAATATGTTTGAATAGGCTACTAGACCCGGCCGTTGGACCCGGCGGCGGGGTACCCGGTACCTGGTCCTTTTGTTTTACCGGGTACCCGGTACCCGGCATTTAGAAAAAAGGAGGCTTGCTGCATCCCTAATTTCGAGCAATATCTTTAGGGTATAAATTTAGTTTTCTGTTTATTTTAATGATCTTCAGTGGTAGGGTTAGTTTTTGTTAGTTGCTGTTTAGAGGTATTAGAGGTATGTATGTTCATTTTATTCAATTAATAATACTTTTCAAGATTGATGGATTCACGGGTTTAGCAGCGAAAAACAGGTTAATAATAAGTCTTTTTATTATAAGACCGAGTTTTCGGTCCGATTTTGAACCTTCTACAAGGCACCAGGCTAAAATCATAACAATGTAAGATAAATAATGCTATGATAGTTATTAGAAATCTGTTTACATTTTACATTATAATTATTGAATTATTAAATTGCTTAAATTTGAACATTTCTTGTAAAATAATAATAAACAAGGTACAAATTTACTGTAGAATTTTAAAAAAAAATCTTGTTACTATAAATAAAATATACCTGAAAAATTCATTTGTTTTGCAAGCAATCCCAGCCTACTACCAAAAACTGAGTCTATCTCAAAAAAAAAATGCAAATTACTGGGCGATTCGAATAGAATAGTGTATACTATTATATATTTTTGAGAAGCTTATTGTGGACTGAATAATATAAAATAAAAATATGCGGGGTGTCCCATTTAAAAAATTATAAGTTTGTGTTATATCACGAAATCTGACTACGCCACTGGATGCGACGTGAAAAACTATATCAGAGCCAGTTTTTACTTTTTCGGTAAGTTAAACAACAACCGAAATACGAGGGGGCCCAAAAATGCAATATTTTCAATTTCACACTGTATCTTAAAAACGAAGAGGGCTATGAAAATTTTGTTTTGGTCATCTTTCGTTTCCCAAAAAAGTAGCAACATGTCGCTAAAACTGCAACCCTCTATCTTCACTAATAAGAGAGATACCCCATAAAAACAACGAAAACGGGACACCCTGTACATCGTGTGTACCGGGTGTCCAATTAAGAATTATCTCCGGCCATAACTCGGTAACCGTTGATCACACAATTATGGGGAAAACATATTTATGGGTAAATCGGCCAAGAAAAATCGCTGGAAATTATTTTTTAAAAATGGCCGCTAGGGGGCGTAACATCAACTCAAAAATGGAAATACTGACTTTCTCTTGATTTTCCTAGTTAAGGTTCACCGAAAATATAAGCATTGTGTTTATTATGCAATTATGCAAACTTTTTGCTATTTATGATTTTTTTTTATTTTCAATAATAAATTAGTATGGGAAGATGAAACTTTTTTTCTTTCAAACGTTTATATCTCAGTTTTGGATGAACCGATTACATTGAACTTGGTGTCAGAAAAAGATTTTTTTTGCTCTTCACGTAGAGCTATCAACTGTACTGTAATGATTCTATTTCACCAGATGGCATTTTTTCGAATTTAAATTAAAAAAGTTGATGATGGTCGCCCGAATCTGAAACGTCGGATTGAAAAACTAACTTCACCAATTTATAGAGGAGAAAAAGTGACAAGTGTTGTTGGCTATTATCGGCTATTTGGAATTTTTGGTTGTTTAAGCTGTAAGGGGGTTGTTCGCCTTATGTTGGTTGGCGCTACGCGCTGTACAAAGATATTTTACAATTTTAAGTTAATTTATATGACCGAAGCGAAATTAAAATTATAAGTCGTGTCTAATGAAATTATTAATTTGTTCAGAACTGTTAGCAAAATATATTAAAGAAATATCGTCTACAAATAATTTCAAAAAATCCATAAGAAGTATGTATGCGAATAAATGAAAATAAATATTAACTTTTTTTTAATGATACAGACTTCTTTCGACCTTGTTGAAGACCACAAAGAATATACGATTTTTGGATATACTCACACGCAACTAACAGAATCTTTTCAGCTTCGATATATTCAGGACTCGCTATGTCCTTTGAGTTCCTGCAATAGGTTAGTGCTTTTGACACCTGAAAGATTATTCCATTCTGAACATATAATTCCCGCATCAAGTCTTCTGCGGAACCAAAGCAGTCGGGCGAAAATGATTGGCATCTGTCCCTATTCCTATTCCTGAAAAAAACGAAAACCAATCAATTGTTATGCTCAAAAAAAAATATCCGCTTTATCAAAAACACGTTTCTGTACGTAACTTTTCATTTTTAAGTGCCTTCTTGATCCTCTTACAGGCCTGAGATTTTAAATGCCATATTTTAGTAGTGAGTCAAACGTACAGAGTTTTTCCTTATAATTTGCCACCCCTTTAAATCTTTTGTTTCAAAAGATACAAAAAAGTGGTTAATACGAAAGTTGTAGGATATAGCGCTAAAATCAAAAACAAATGACTATCGGGAAATATAGAAATCACCATGAACTTTGCTATTTTAACAGGAACACCCTGTATATTTTTAGAGTGATTCATATAATTGCTGAATTGCACCCACGGCCACTCACGGCTATCTAGGCTATGCAATAAAATAAGTTAAGCACCTCATAAGAGGTTATATTGAAGTCAAATAGGTCAAAAACTACTGTTCTAAATATAGACATGTTATATATTTTTGAAAAGAGGACAATGAGGCGCATCTAAAAATTTAAAAATATACAGGGTGTTCCATTTAAAATAACAAAGTTCATGGTGATTTCTATATTTTCCGATAGTCATTTGCGTTTGATTTTAGCGTGGCGTAAATCTTTCAATGAACTCCTACAATTTTCGTATAAACCACTTTTATCTTTTGAAATAAAAAATTTAAGGAGGTGGCAAATTATAAGGAAAAACTCTGTACCTATCTATAGCAGTTTGAACGTTTTTAATGCCTACAATTATTATTAATCCTTAGAAAACGAAACCAGGTTTATTGGTAAAAACCAAAGTCTACTGAATAAATATTTCAGTAAACTTTGGTAAAACAGAGTAAAAATAACATTGCAAACCGTTAAAATGTCAAAATCCCAATGAAAAATTCATTATATGGAATTTGTTGCTAAAGTCCACTGAGTAGAAGTTCCACGGTACTATGTTACTTACTTGTTTCGTGATGATATGTCATCAGCATTCTTCTCCCTAAACGAGCAAGCTCTCCTTAGGCTTTTCCTTACGGAACTGCATAGATTACCAGCTCGAGAGAATAAGGAGGAACTATTTATCGGATCTACACTTCGGGAGTATCTGAGATCTGAATCATACGATATATTCTGCAATACGAATTATAGCATGAGAGAGGCATATAAATGAACAATACTCTATTTAAAAAATATATTTACTGAAACAATGTAAGGATTAAAAGAAAACTAATATTTTCAGGGTACAAAGCACCACCCCTTGATAAATGACAACTGGGACCCCCACATTTAACCAAAATTTGATATTTTAATATTTGTTGTTCTCTTGGGAATCACACAATGAAATGGTTTGTCCTATTAGTGACAAAGCTTTGTTGTTACATAATCAAACTTAAAAATACAAGTACCCGAAAAAAAGTAATGGTAATGGTGCGAAAAAACATGATTGTCAAAAAAGCTCTTAAAGATAATAAAAAAAATAATTGTTGACCAAATTTACTTGAAGAGAGTTTTCGCACTGTCCCCTTCAAAGTTCAAATTAAAAATTAATCAAGTTGAATAACCGTAAAATTTGTATTACCTATTTGTTTGAAAAAAAATTAAAAACTAAATAAAAATAAGCCTACAATAAAAAAATGAAAATAAAAAATGTAATACTAAAAATCTAAAAATAATAACTATACAAAATGTTTGAACAAATTAAACCGACTTCAAAATAAAAAAAAAACATTTTAGAGGACAATAAAAAATTGACTTTTAAAGTCGGCGTCAAACTAATAACCAGCAATAAACAGATATTTCTTGAGGCATCAAATCATGGCTTTAAAAAGAATGAAGTCTAGAGAGAGCAATAATGAAACAAAAAGGTATGTCGTGTATCAAAATATATATATATATATATATATATATATATATATATATATATATATATATATATATATATATATATATATATATATATATGTGTGTACATGGTTCTCAAAATCACAGTACTTCAAACTTTTTACATGTAACAAAGACAAAACAAAAGTTGACGAACACCAAATTACTTTTCTAAAAAGGGGTCAACTGTCAACTTCCTCATTTTAAATAAGACATCCTGTATATTATCGTATTTGTAAATTCCCCGAAAAATTTTAGATATATTTTATGTATAAAATCCTATGCCTTAGTTTAATCGTTTTTGACATATTTTCAATTTTATGTCAAAAATTACATTTGCAGGTGCATACAACTATCAATTTAATTGGGGTTGGTTTCCTTGTGGAAGAGGACCTACTTTAGTGGACCGTGTTAAGATTTTTGTAATAAATAAATACATGGTGACTAAAAAGTGACATTAAAAATGTAAATGAAATAATCGTTAAAATTCATTTTTATCAAATTTATAATTTACACCTACTCTAATAAAATTATCTTATTTAGCATTAAAAATAAGCGTAACTTTGTATAAGAGTGAATATTCAAAAAATTGGAGTTTTCGAAATATTGGCAATTAAACATTTTTCTATTGTAAAAAAGCCATACTTACGGCTCTTAAATTTTGTTATTAGTTGACAATGAAGCTCGCCTTTCGCGCGTCAAAAAAACAGTTGAACTCTACAGAATTGTCACAATTTGGCACTCTTTATTACTATTGTTATTTTGCGTTATTTTTATTAATATGCTAATGTTATACAATCTATACCCCAGAAGAAAGAGCCGATATGCTGGAATGTTATTTATCAAGCAATAAAAGCCCAATGTTGGCGCTAAGAAGTTCAAATTCCCTCTAACACGAAAAAAAGATTTTTGATAGAGTTTACCAGTGTTTTTGAAGAAATCAAAGTTTGTTGCAAAAAACTAAGGAGTTGTCATGTTTTGAACAATGAAAATCAACTTGACATCTTACTGCATTTTGAGAAATCTCCTGAAACTTTAATCGGACAGGCAGCTCTGGACTTGGATTTTAAAAGAACTACTATCCAAACGTGTTTAGAATTGAATGGATGGAAGCCTTATGAGTATTTACCAGTTCAAAGTTTAAAAGAAGGAGATTATAACAGAAGTTTAGAGTTTTGTAATATTTTAATGGATAGACATTTTTCAGCAAATATTTTTCGTAATATTGTTTGGACCGATGGATCTATATTTTCCACTTCAACTAATGTGTATAATAGAAAAAAATTGCATTACTGTAGCAATAAAAATGAAAAGAAAATAATAAAGGTGAAAACACAAGGAAGAAAATCGGTAAAGGTTTGGTATTCAACTTGGCATTCAAGAATTCTAGGGCCACTATTTTACGACGAAAATTTGAATTCTGTAAGATAATTACAACTACTAAGCAACGATATTCAGCAGCTTATTGAAAACCAAGTGCTACAACTAGAATTGCGACATTTAATATAGTAACAGGATGGTGCTCCTAGTCAAGAAATAACCAACTACTTCTCCAATCGTTACCAATATTGGATTGGGAAAAACGGCAATCTTGCGTGGCCACCCAGGAATCCAGACTTGACTTCTATGGACTACCTTATCGGGTACCCTAAAAGAAATTGTATATAAGCAAAAGCCAACAACGGTGAATGAATTTCGTCATAGAGTCCAAGTAGGTGTTAATTTCCTTAATGAAGGACAATTTGTGCAGAATGCAATTTCATAATTAAGAACAGTTAACACAACGTGTGTTGCCCAAAATGGTGGACATATACAAAACTAAAATTGAAAATATGTCAAAAACGATTAGACTTAGGTATAGAATATTATATATAAAATGTATCTAGGATTTTTCAAGGAATTCAAAAATGCTATAATATACAGGGTGATTCATTTAAAATAAGAAAGTTGATACTTGATCACAAAAAACCAAACACCCATATGTATAAAAATATAATATTTTATTTAAATTAATCCAAAAAACTTCTGTATTTAACATTTTTTGTTATCACTTATAAGATCTGAGATAAAGTATCGTCCCATAATAAACGGGCCACCCTGTATATAGCCCTTTAAGTTTTCAATAAGACACCAATATCAAATGCATGACTTTTCTAAAGGCCGTTTTACATGCTGCAATTCTTTTGTCAAACTGCGCATGCCTTTGTTCAAGACTATTGCATATTGCAAAGAAGAATTGCAGCATGTAAAACGGCCTTTAGTAGTTTTACTATTCAGTGCTTTTTTGAAGTCGGTTTCATTTTTTGCAGTTTGTCTATTTTATTATTCTTTGTTCTATATTTACTTGAAGAAGAACGCATATAGTCCCCTACGTCCCTCTGGCCACGTCACTGACTTTTCTGGGCGGATTAACTTACCGTAGAGTGTGATTCGAATGACATATCACCTATAGCATTCCTCAGGAACGCTTTAGGATCGTATTCTAAGTCCGTTGACACGTCATTTCCATCTGCAGCGTTTCCAGTCGAATTGAATAAGTCATCAGAGGAGTTCAAGAAATCATAATCGCCTGTCCCGCCAGGCGGGAAAAATAACGAAAAATAGCTCTTTCCATCGTACAGACTATCTGAGGTCCTTAAACTACCTGCCGAATAATTTGAGCTAGTGCCGTCGTCGTCAGTACTTCTCGATTCTCTCGAAAGTTTCCTGTGATACATTCGGCCGATATAATGTGAAATTTTGTCCTCATATTTTTCATGAACCTAAAATTTTGAAAAGCATAATGGATTTGCTTAATCAAGCGAAATGTTAGGATTAATTCTTTCGAATTTATTGACAATTTAGATACAGGATTGAATGTAAACGGAAAATTTAGATTATTATAATGATAGTAAAATAAGATAATATTAAAAACCATTTTTAATGACAAACTTTGATTAAAATGCACGAAAGAAAAATAATCTTGCTTCTACGTCTCATTTGGTAGGATACAGGATTAAATAATCGACAAAAATTAAGAGCGTAGGGCATACTGAATACAAGTTTTTATAAAAAAATAGAACCGACCTCAAAAAAGGCACCAAAAAATAAAAGATATTATATTATTCTTGAAAATTTGATTTTATGAAGTCGGAGTAAATTCTCAATTATTTAAACACAAAAAGAGGTTTATGTATCGACTGTCTACATATATACCACATTAAATAGACGTTATCTTTATTACTTTTGACACCGCTTTCATAAAGTAAAATTTTCAACATGGAATAAATTATTATTTTTACTATTTAGTGTTTTTTTTACTTCCCCCGTAAAAGAGAAGTACTGTAATCATGAAAAATCACCCTCCCAGGTTTTTATAGATCTTCACGTTTTAGGGTCCCAAAGAAATTATGTTTTCTCAATTCCGTCTGTCTGTTTTTAGGCGGCATAGCTTAAAAATTACTAAGTATTTTTTAAGTTTTATTCGACTGACTTCAAATTATGGTGAAAAATTAAGAGTCATATGGCAATGAAACACTAACATTTTGATACAATCAATCGAATTTGCGGTTGGTTCCTTGTGAAACATTTTTAAATAGCGGTTTATTTAAAAAAAACTTTGGCTTTTTATTGTTTCATTCATTTTCACAGTTTCGCACATAGGCTATTAACCTTTCCCTTAAGTAAAGAAGACTATAATAACGAGCTAAATGTACTAAAACAAATTGCAAGAAATAACTGTTATAATGAATCGCTAATAGATAACATGATAAAGAATAAAAAACGCAAAATTCTTAGAAGACAGTTTTATAGTGTCACGCCTCAATTAACCAAAAATTTTAGGTTCTTAAATTATATTCCCAATTATAGTGACAAAATATCAAATAAGCTTAATAGATTAGGTTGCAACACAATTTCTGTAAATAAACTAAATTTAGGTAGTGTTTTAATAAATAATTAGGAAAAAATTTGTCAGTCTAATAAATCAGGTGTGTACAAAGTTAAATGTAAGGACTGTGAAGCTGTCTATATTGGGCAAACGGATAGAAATATCCAAACAAGAATAAAAGAACACCGTAACTCTATTTTATATAATGTTAAAAATTCAGGATTATCTGCTCATTGCATAGAAAACAACCATTTTATTGAAACCGATAATGTAATGTTATTACATCAAGAAAATAAAGGTAAACGTTTGGATCTTTTAGAACAACTTGAAATTAAAAAATCTTTATCAAGGAATTCACTCACAACGAATGACCAACAAAATTTCCAAATTACCCCAATAATAGACAGCCTTCTAAGTATCTATAATATAAATGTAAAAAATCCCATTTTAAATAGATAGGCAATATAACTAAATTGCATTATGCACACCATTAGATATAGCTCATTTTTAGTTTAGTATGCACTGAAGCATCTCTTGAGAAAGGCCTAAAAAGCCGAAACATATGTAGAGTAACTCTCTAATGAATGAAATATTAAAAGCCAAAGGTTTTTTTAAATAAACCACTATTTAAAAATGTTTCACAAGGGACCAACCGCAAATTCGATCGATTGTATTAAAAGTGCTAGCAAGGCAAAATTAGCGGTTATGTATCAACGGTGTATACTAAAGTTGAAAAAGTGTTGGTTTCATATATGGTTTGCCAAGCAGTGTTTAGTGAACAGTGTTGTACCAAAACATATGAACTTACGTACCAATCACAAGTCATCACAGGCACGAGAAGCAATAAAGAACGGGTACAAAACATGGCTTCAAAAAGAACAACAGTACTGGTACTCTCAGAGGGACAATACAGGTTTACATTTAAAATTAATACACACAGAACTACTAGCTAAAGAAAATTATTTTCTATTTCAACATTTAGATAGACAAATTAGGGAATCAGTAAAAGAAAAAATCGATTTAATGCGCACAAACCAAACCAAAAAATTAGAAAATTTAGTAGCTTCCAAAAATAATAATCTTACTAAAAATACTAATAAATGTAATAATATAAATAATGTCCAATTTTATCCTAGAGTAAAAAATCTCTCGAATATTGTATTTTCTTTGTCTGAGTTAAATATTCTAGAAAAAGGATTAAAATATGCTCCCAATATCTGTAATAAGAAAGAATTCGATATCCTAGCAGTTAACTCAGAACTAGCAGTTAGTTCGCTAGAAAATTTATCACAACTCCAGAAATATAGTATAGCTAATATTTTTACTAACATACAATATAACGCTAATAAAGGAGAAACTAATATTATAAAAAAATTATAAAACAAGCTAGAAAAGAATGAGCTAGTACTTTGCAAAGCAGATAAAGGCAATACTGTCACCATACTAACTAGAGCTGGATACGATTCAAAAATTCAAGAACTCCTTAACTGTAATGAATTCGTGAAAACTAATCATAACCCAACCACTAAATATCAGAATAAAGTTACAAGGGCTATTAAAGACAATAATACAGTTCTTTCTGGTATTAATTACTACAAACTAAAATCAATGAACCCTTTGCCACCAATATTATACGGCCTTCCGAAAATTCATAAAGAAAATAATCCAATTAGACCTATTGTATCATACATTAATGCTCCATCCTATAAGCTATGCAAAGAACTAAGTAACATTCTTCCAAAACTAACCAATTTTCATTCAAAATATTCGGTAAAAAATTCTTTTGAGTTTATAAAAAATACAGAATATCTACAGTTACCTAATAACGCTAAACTTGTCTCTTTTGATGTAAAAAGTCTGTTTACATCAAAACCCACAAAAGAACTGCTAGATATACTAGAAAAACTTATACAAAAATCGGAAATATCTGTAAAAAAAAACAGAATTAATAAACCTTTCCCGAATCTGTGTAAATCAAAGTTATTTCCAATTTAAAAATGAAATTTACTTACAAAAAGAAGGACTGGCAATGGGATCCCCCATTTCTCCTTTATTAGCGGAAATATTTGTCACATTTTGAGGAATTAATATTTAACAGCAATAACAATTTAAAATCACATGTTATCTATTGGACTCGTTATGTCGATGATGTTTTCTGTATATGGGATAGTACAGAAAGGAGACTATCCCAATTTTTAGATTTTCTAAATACAATTAATTCAAAAATTCAGTTTACAATGGAATTAGAAAATAACAACGAAATTAACTTTTTAGATATAACTATAAAAAGAATCAATAAACAACTTAAATTTAACATATACAGAAAACCAACAACAACAGACACAGTTATTCATAACCATTCTAAACAGTCTTGGAGAATAAAAATGTCACCTATTCATAGTTTCGTACATAGGCTATTAACCTTTCCCTTAAGTAAAGAAGACTATAATAACGAGCTAAATGTACTAAAACAAATTGCAAGAAATAACGGTTATAATGAATCTCTAAGAGATAACATGATAAAGAATAAAAAACGCAAAATTCTTAGAAGACAGTTTTATAGTGTCACGCCTCAATTAACCAAAACTTTTAGGTTTTTGAATTATATTCCCAATTATAGTGACAAAATATCAAATAAGCTTAATAGATTAGGTTGCAACACAATTTCTGTAAATAAACTAAATTTAGGTAGTGTTTTAATAAATAATAAGGAAAAAATTTGTCAGTCTAATAAATCAGGTGTGTACAAAGTTAAATGTAAGGACTGTGAAGCTGTCTATATTGGGCAAACGGGTAGAAATATCCAAACAAGAGTAAAAGAACACTGTAACTCTATTTTATATAATGTTAAAAATTCAGGATTATCTGCTCATTGCATAGAAAACAACCATTTTATTGACACCGATAATGTAATGTTATTACATCAAGAAAATAAAGGTAAACGTATGGATCTTTTAGAACAACTTGAAATTAAAAAATCTTTATCAAAGAATTCACTCACAACGAATGACCAACAAAATTTCCAAATTACCCCAATAATAGACAGCCTTCTAAGTACCTATAATATAAATGTAAAAAATCCCATTTGAAATAGATAGGCAATAAAACAAAATTGCATTATGCACACCATTAGATATAGCTCATTTTTAGTTTAGTATGCACTGAAGCATCTCTTGAGAAAGGCCTAAAAAGCCGAAACATATGTAGAGTAACTCTCTAATAAATGAAACATTAAAAAGCCAAAGTTTTTTTAAATAAACCACTAACATTTTGGTAGAAATCCGATATTGCGGAACGGTGAAATGTTCAAGAAATTATTACAAAAAAACTACTTATCCATTTTACCTGCACAAAATTCAACTATTACGTAGAAATCAACTGGTAAAATTTTGGTGCGAACCCAAGATGGCGGCTTAATAAAATATTTAAAAAATCAGCATGAAATGACTACTTATTAGACTGATTTATAATTTTGTGCAAGAATTAAGCGTGAAGAGATGAACTGGTAAAATTGTGGTACGAATTCAAGATGGCGAAACACAATGGCGGCCAAATAATAGCTTAAGTTTTAGCGTTTTTAGATGCTATTTTTATATCTAAACCAAGTCAGTCGAATTTTAACTTTTGAATGTTTTAATGTATGTGATGTTTCAAAACAAAATATCGTATACTGTGCCAGAAAGTTTGTTTATGAGTGTTTTGTTTGTTGATATTTTATTACGATACCAGAGATTACCTTCTTAGGTGAGAAAAACTAAATTAAATTTGTAATTTTCTTTGGATCATATTATTATATATATTTTTTAAATGTACGTCCTTTATAAAATAAAAATGATTGTTTTAAAAGCACTGATGAAGGTAAAATCTTCGTTTTATATATAAAAAATGAGGACAAAATACCCAAGAAAAACTGTTTCACTGTATATATATATATATATATATATATATATATATATATATATATATATATATATATATATATATATATATATATATATATATATATATATATATATATATATATATATATATATATATATATATATATATATATATATATATATATATATATATATATATATATTTATATGGAGTTTCTGGACCAATTGATTTATATTCTTAGGAGATTTTCTTGGGTTTTTGGTCTGAATTATCTTTTTGAAAAATAAAACTTGTTTATTCTTCAGAAATCATTTTAATTTGTTTTTTTTTCCCAAACGTTTCGGCAACATGCCTTCATCAGTGGATTCTAATACAGGTCACTAAAACTAACATAATGCTGTTTTGGATTCTTACTTATAAACATGTCTACTTTTTTCTTTTTTTTTGTTTTGTGTAAGAGGATAAAAATGTTCTTTTATATACATATACATTCATACATAAGTACTCCCCTGACAGATATATACATATATACAGAAATTTAATAAACACGTATAACCTAATTAATATTACTTTTTTTTATTGTCCCATTTGTGAATGGATTAAAAAAATTTACCTTCTTAGGTGAGTTATAGTATAATTATACATCCAATTTGAACGTTTTGTTTTAAAAAAAGAAAAAAGTAATATTAATTAGGTTATATGTTTATTAAATTTCTGTATATATATATATATCTGTGCAGGGGAGTACTTATGTATGAATGTATATGTATATAAAAGAACATTTTTATCCTCTTACACAAAACAAAAAAAAAGAAAAAAGTAGACATGTTTATAAGTAAGAATCCAAAACAGCATTGTTTGTTAGTTTTAGTGACCTGTATTAGAATCCACTGATGAAGGCATGTTGCCGAAACGTTTGGGAAAAAAAACAAATTAAAATGATTTCCGAAGAATAAACAAGTTTTATTTTTCAAAAAGATAATTCAGACCAAAAACCCAAGAAAATCTCCTAAGTATATATATATATATATATATATATATATATATATATATATATATATATATATATATATGTATATATATATATATACAGGGTGTCCCGGATAAGAATGAACTCTACAGGAATCTCGTAAACGAGCAGAGATGTTTAACTGATGAACTCTGCAAGATGACGGTTTCAGATTTGGAACATTCCGAGTACTTCCGAAGAAATTAAGAAAAACCGAAAACTCGCGATTTCGTTTTTATTTTTTTCTGGTTCTATTTTCAAAAATATTGGAAAACAAATTTTACATTTTCGATGTCACTTTTTCTCCTCTACAAGATGGCATCATTGGATTTCGAATCCGACGTTTCGTTTTTTCACAACCACCATCAACTTTGTTTTTTTAAATAGTCGAAAAAAATTGTTGTGTGCTTCTAAGTTCAATGACATATCGCACTTTGCATTTATTCGATGTTTCGGACTCAAAAAACTCAAATGATTCCGCAAAAACGAAACGCCGCGCCGGAACAAAAATGTGATTAGTTTATCTTATCGAGAAGAAAAAGTTGCTATGGTAACGTAAAATTTATTTTGATCTAGCTCTTACCGTAGACTTTAAAAAAATTAATAATTATTTTATTTGTGTTGGTATGAGGTGTGATAATAGTATTTAAAGCGGTAATACGAATAAAATTGTCGAGAAGAAAAAGTTGCTATGGAAACAAGAAATTTATTTTTATCTATCTGTTTGGGTTCAATTAATAACAATAAATATTTGGTTTGCTCCAGTATGTACAAAATAATTTCTAATTATTCATAGGCGGCTTTGAAATTCAACAATATTTGCAATTGTTTGGCTTGGTTACTTTGAATACCTTGGATATCTGTCACTTTTGCATTCTTGTTAGTATTTGAGTACTTATTTTTTTAAAATATTGTATTGTGAAAATGGCACATTATTCCAATAAAGTTAAATTTGATACGATTACATGTTACATTGAAAGTCATCAAAATTGCGCGCAAGCAGAAATGCGTTATCTTCAAAAATACCCCGAACGGCGTCAACCAGGCCGATCCATTTTCAAAAGGTTGGTGACAAACTTAAAAGAACATGGCGCTTTTGAAAAGCCAGTGCGTCATCGTAAAAAACCGCAAAACCCTGAACAAGTAAGGCGAGTTTTGCTTGTTGTAAAGGAGATGACAATATAGGACTCCGTATTATCGAGAAAGAGCAAGAAGTGCCAAAAACCATTGCACATAGAATCCTGCGTAAAGAAAAATACCATCCTTATAAATACCGATGATGAAGAACGTAGAACTACTTTCTGTGAGTGGTTCACGAATATGCGATGTAAATCCCAAATTTCCCCACCAGATTCTTTGGACCGATGAAACTTATTTATCTAACAATGGTTTATTTAATAGAAAAAATGGACATTATCGGTCCAGAAAAAATGAAAATCGATTCCGCAAATCCAAACACCAGAATCGGTTTGGAATAAATATTTGGTGTGGTATTTTGGGAAACCGCATCATTGGACCATTATTTTTTGAAGGAACCCTCAATTCCAAAAGGTATGGTCAGTTCCTAAGAAACGAAATTGAAGAGGCACTGGATGACTTGCCTTTAAACCTAACCAATAACATGTGGTTCCAACAAGATGGGGCTCCCCCTCACAATTCAAGATCCAACATGGATTATTTAAGAAATCGATTCGGAAATAATTTAATTGCTACTCGTGGTCCAATTACCAGACCTTACACTCCTGGACTTTTTCCTTTGGGGGTATCTGGAAAATGACGTTATTGGCAAAAATTTCAAGATATTGAAGAATTAAAAGCCGCAATACGAGAATCCATCCGAAAAATAACACCGGAAATGCTAGAAAATGTAGTGAACGAAATTGTTTATCGTTCCCATTTATGTTTAGAAAATGAGGGTGGCATTTTTGAAAATAAGAAAAATGGTTAATTGTATTTAGTTAATAATAAGTTTTTATGTAAGTTAATACTAATACAATGCTTTACATCTAAATTAGATAAGTTCATAAATTTGTTATTATTTTGTGGGTTAAGGGTTTAGAACTTTCTTATTGTATTAACATTATTAATAATAATTGTTGTTGATGTAAATTGCTTCAATAAAAAAAACAACTTTATGCATATTATCGCTTTAAATACTATTATCACACCTGATACCCAACACAAATAAAATAATTATTCATTTTTTTAAAGTCTACGGTAAGAGCTAGATCAAAATAAATTTTGCGTTACCATAGCAACTTTTTCTTCTCGACAAGATAAACTAATCAGATTTTTGTTCCGGCGTTTCGTTTTTGCGGAATCATCATCGAATATCACTGATGATGGTTTTTTGAGTCCGAAACGTCGAATAAATGCAAAGTGTGATATGTCATTGAATTTAGAATTAAAAATAGAGCATATTAAGCACACAACAATTTTGTTCGACTATTTAAAAAAATAAAGTTGATGGTGGATGATGCCATCTTGTAGAGGAGAAAAAGTGACAATGAAAATGTAAAATTTGTTTTCCAATGTTTTTGATAATAGAACCAGAAAAAAATAAAAACGAAATCGCGAGTTTTCGGTTTTTTCTTAATTTCTTCAGAAGTACTCGGAATGTTCCAAATCAAAAACGTCATCTTGCAGAGTTCAGTGGAGCGCAACTTTTTTCTAATTTAAACATCTCTGCATCTCTGCTAGTTTACGAGATTCCTGTAGAGTTCATTCTTATCTGGGACACCCTGTATATATATATATATATATATATATATATATATATATATATATATATATATGTATAATATTTACAGTATAATACATATATTTATGTAATACAAAGAGTTATAATATCCATGAATGGCAAATGCATACAAACACATATATTTGAATGTACGTTTAATCTATATTACAGGACAATTTGGGTTAGTTTTTGGAACACCTCGTAATGCATGCATTTTAGACATACTTGAGTGGATAAACCCCAAATACTATAATACATTAAATATCCTCTAATAAGTACTTTGAAACAATAGTGCCGCTAAATAAAACATGCATAGAACCATAACCACGTATTAGTGGGTTAAATTACTGTGAGCCCATTTTTATATCAGGCTATTTAGAACAATAACAATATTTAATAAAACTTCGAAAAGCATGCATTACATTTACCAGCTGATGCACAACCGCAGCCGACTTATTGTCCAATTCTCCGCTTCTGCTCCTGAGCAACGCCCTCTTCCCCATTATAATCTTCTTCTGCTGTTTTGCCCCTTGTGGCAGTACCGGTGACTGGTAAGGGCCACTGAGCCCTGAATCGTTTGATCCTTTATCGTCTATGTACAAAGATTCCAGGTTGCTTGAAATCGAATATCTTTTCATAGTTTGGACAACTTCCGGAAATATATCAGGTTTTTCGATACTTTCCGCAGATTGGATTGGAGCCCCAAATCCTGAATCGTGTGATCCCTTTTCATTGACGTCTACAGTTTCCGACGTAATTGCAATCGAAGGAACCTGCATAACTTCCATATGTTCCGGAATTATGTGTGATGGTTTTTCGATATTGAGCTTCTCATCTGCTGGTGTCAGTTCTGTAAAAATGTGATATTACAATACAGTATGTCCACGGATTGAGCTACAGTTTTATTTTATTTTTCTATTTAAATATGATGACATTGAAAAATTGGACCTTATGTAACAACCCTGTAAGCTGATTATAAAGAAATAAAACAAATCATAAAATTTTCTTCCAGTCCCTGTATCTTAAACGACACTATTTTGAACTTATATACATAAGAATGTTTGTCTCATACCAAGGAATCTAAAATTAAACGTTGATCCATGATTTTTGAAACACCCTGTATACGTTACAATTATTTGACTTTCGTATTTTTTAATTTTAAAAGAAAATATTTCTTTAATAAATGATATTAAAACAGTCAGTCGAAAAATTGGAAACCACTAATTTTAATATAAACTAGCTTAAGGACAAACATTTGAGATTGTTTTAAGTATTAATTAAAATTAAGAAAAAAAATCTTCTAAATGCAACTAGTGGAAAAAACTTACCATTATTATTATTATTGTGGATGTCTTTGTCAGTTAATTCGTCTGTATTTGACATTGTTTCTTCTGAAGTCGATACAGAACTCTGTACTGATAGTGAAGATTCAGACGCTATTTCAGACATTCTTACTTGGGTAACTAAAAATAATAATAATTTATAAGCTGTCTGCAGGGTGCTACAAATTTTCGGGGGGCGAGCTTGGGATGTGGGAAACGGTAACAAATACAAAGTCAGTTAAATTGGGGACAAAGTTACACCAGCTACACACATAGTTTGCTAAAAAAAAAATTATTGAGGGGGGGGGGGAAATTTTATTGAGCCATCCTCTTGAAACCTGGTAAAAAACACAGAAAATCTTGTTAGCAAATTAAAGACTTGATAAAGATAACTCCGAAAATTTTACAAATTAAGGAATATTAGCAGAAAATTGGTTTTACTTGGAATTTCCCTTATAAGAAATCCTTCCTTTTACCCAGGGAAGTGCATGGGTGCCACAATTTTTAAATTTGGGGAGGGAGGGCAAAATAAAATATTACAATGGTTGCACAAACATAGCACATTCATGAAAATCAGCAACAAAAAAATAATCATTTAAACAGGATAAAGTTCACTATACCCTATAAGAGGAACGATTCATAACGGGGGGATTTCATAGTAAAGCCAATTTACCGATGTTCTTTTATTTATGCCTTGCATTAACTTTTCAGTTGGAAATAAAATAAACCCCCTTTCAATACCAATAAAGACTAATACTGATTTTGTTGAACAATTTGTTAAACTGTCTTTTTGTTTATCCATATTGCACCTTATTTTTACCAGTTTATCTTTATATCACATTTACCTTTTGTATATCTAAGTTAATTAAGTATTTTTTGATACTTTTTAAAATTTTATTGGGAGCTATTTTGCTTTGCCATATTGAATTCGCGCTAAAACTTTACCACTTTATACCTATTTCACATTTTTTTTTGCAAAATCTGAAGGTAACTCGATTAATAGTTTTACCAGCAGCTACCATTGTAGGTTTTCCTTAACTTAATAAACCTATATGAAAATAAATACTACTTGGCAATATGTGTTATACCTGGCGAGAAACCAACAATATTCTAAAACGTATTTTTAAATTCAATTCAACTTTTTACCGCAAAATACAGAATACTTACAGAATATGTAGATTTAGTACTTTGATGCAATGTTTCACACCACTAACCTATTTGTTATTTTTGTTATATTACGCTGACTTATAAAAATAATATAAATAAATAATAAACAAAATTCGTGTACTTTACTTTAACTTTGCCATCTATAACCATTTTTACCATCTCTAAAAGCATTTGAGGAGATATATATATATATATATATATATATATATATATATATATATATATATATATATATATATATATATATATATATATATATATATATATATATATATATATATATATATATATATATATATATATATATATATATATATATATATATAAGACCAAAAACTATATATATATATATATATATATATATATATATATATATATATATATATATATATATATATATATATATAAATATATATATATATATATATATATATATATATATATATATATATATATATATATATATATATATATATATATATATATATATATATATATATATATATATATATATATATATATATATATATATATATATATATATATAGATATATATATATATATATATATATATATATATATATATATATATATATATATATATATATAAACCATATTCGTTTTTTTCTAAAAAATTCCAACCTTATCCGAAATATTTTTGTCGGTATTTTTAAAGTTGGGTACAGGTTAATATAAAACCAGTTCTAAAATAATCAACTTTAACATTGATTTTTTTAATTTTTCAAATGCTCCTTATTTACGAACTTTGTTTTTTCTTATGGGCGCCATATTGGATTTTTGCAATTTCAAATTTCTCGAGCTTTGTTAGGCATTTAATACATTTTGCAGGACATCTGGTGTTATGGTTTGAAATGCCTCCATCACAGTGAAAATTTATTTCAAACTTACATTTTGCAGGACATCTGGTGTTATGGTTTGAAATGCCTCCATTGACGTTTATTTTAAAAAAAATCTCAAGCCTTTTAAAAACAAATTAATGACATGTCAAAATCAACAATGTAAAAATTTGTTGATTCTTGAAACAGAATACAGATTTTGTTTATCGAGTTTTTTAAATTATTGCATTTTTTATTGTTATTTATTAGTTTTTGTTTGCTTTAAAAAATGTTTACAAAGTTTTCTTTTGAAGAGAAGTACGACATGACATGTTAATCCTGATTAACATGTTTAAGCAGTAAAAAACAGCATTGTTTTCTTATCGGACCCTTCATTTACAATGGAACCCTAACTTCCCAGCGCTATCGCGCTACAGAACGATAGTTGGTTTGCAAAATCTTCATAATTTTTGGTTCCAGGATATATATATATATACGTCAACTGGTTTTGGAGGCATTTCAAACCATAACACCTGATGTCCTGCATATATATATATATATATATATCTATATATATATATATATATATATATATATATATGTATATATATATTATATATATATATATATATATATATATTATAAATATATATATATATATATATATATATATATATATATATATACAGGGTGTTTCCTAAACATTGGTAAAAAATTCGTAGGGTGATTCCTGAGGTATTTTTATGAAAAAAAGTTATTATAAACATTTGTCAAAAATGCTTCCTAAGGGAGCTACGCCCCTTCAAATGGGGCACCCTGAAGACGGTTTTTCCTCCATATTTCCGAAACCGTTCATACAAAAATCATGAAAGTTGGTAGATCGTACAAACTTTGAATGCTGAATCAGAATTTGAGCTCAGAGTATTAAAATTTTAATCAGGGGTGTACCATACCGGGGGGGTTGGGGGTAAAAACAACCTCATTTTTTATGACATGCTTACTTTACATTCTGATATCATGATATGATACCTGGAGGTTTTTTACGTAAAAAAGGTACTCTTAGTTCATATCAATAGGGATAGTAGTTTTCGAGAAAATCGCAATTTTCTACAGTGATGCATCGGCATCCTAAAGACGGGTTTTCCTCAAAATTATTGAAACCGCTCACCGTGATATATTGAAATTTGGGATACTGCATAAACTTTTGACGCCAAATTAGATTCTGAGCTCTAAAACTTTGATAATTTTATCAGAGGCTTATCAAATTGAATTGGTTAGGGTTAAAAACAACCCAGTTTTTTGATAGTAATTTATTTTTGACATTTTGATTTTAGAATTAGATCTTTGAATATTTTTTACGTAATAAAAAAACTTAATAAACCTATATGAAAATAAATACTACTTGGCAATATGTGTTATACCTGGCGAGAAACCAACAATATTCTAAAACGTATTTTTAAATTCAATTATATGTATAATGTGTTTTCATTCCGGGTGTACATCCGTTCACTACTGTCGTTCTGAAAAGAACAGTTTTGCTGACGTTTCGCCAAAACCACATTTGGCATTTTCGAAGCTTTCTTTCTCGCGTCCGAATAGAGACTGAAGTGTTGGTGACTGCGACGCTTCCTTTTATACCTCCACTCGGGGCCGAAGGTTATATCTGCGCAGGTGTTGGTCGTTATTTATGTTTTCCGGATGGTGCTGTTGTTGTTGCGCTAATTGCGCTTGAGTTTTTGGGATTTTAGATTTGTCGATTATTGTCTTCCATACTGTTGGTAGTTTTAATGATTCGTCCCTTTTATTTAAATCACCTTGCTTTTCATTTTCTATGCCTTCTCGGATTATTCTGGTCTTATAATGTTCTATATTGACAATCTCCCTACACCCATCGAAATTTATTTTATGGCCGGTTTCCTGATGATGTATTTTTATCATTTATCATTTTTCTTTAAAGCACTAGATATTACCTTAACTTCGTTTTGTCTCGTCTGTGTTTCAGTTAGTCGCACGGATCTAGATATTAGAGTATTTGCCACAGCTTGAATTTGTGCTGGGTGATGATGTGATTTTGCATTTAAATATCATTGGTTTTCTATACACGGTGTATTCGAAATGTCTGTTATGTAGTTTTGTTACCAAATATATATATATATATATATATATATATATATATATATATATATATATATATATATATATATATATATATATATATATATATATATATATATATATATATATATATATATATATATATATATATATATATATATATATACGATATATATATATATATATATATATATATATATATATATATATATATATATATATATATATATATATATATATATATATATATATATATATATATATATATATATATATATATATATATATATATATATATATATATATATATATATATATATATATATATATATATATATATATATATATATATATATATATATATATATATATATATATATATATATATATATATATATATATATATATATATATATATATATATATATATATATATATATATATATATATATATATATATATATATATATATATATATATATATATATATATATATATATTATAATTATTTAATAAAGTTTTTAAAATATATTCACAGATATATAGATTATAAAACGACGAATTCAAAATTAATGAGATTCAATTTTGTACAGGGTGATGTCAAAGATGAGTTTTTTCAAAACGCTGGAAGATATATTTTTCATTTTTTTTTGAATGAATAAAAGCCTTATATCTTAGCAACAAAACTACTATTTTACTTTTTTTAAATATTTCAATTAATATTTATTTTATTATACATTTATTGACATCGTACGTGTATCTTACATGTCACAAACTTGCGGCATTAATAAGCTGGCCTTGGAAACAATTATAACTTATTAGCATTTTCAAGATATGTAAAGTTTAAGTCACCCTGTAAAAAAAGACAGTTGAACCTAATTAATTTGCTGTATATGTTTCTATAACCTATATATCTAAGAATATGTGCCCCAAATTTTATTACAAATTTTTAACAAATAAAAAAGTTATTAGAACATTAAAAATATGAGAATTTTCCTACAACCACTTACGAAACCTACAAAAACCCAATATTAAGAGATTTATGACACAGCTAACGTGTTTTTTCAACACTAGGGTTGTAATATGTAAAATATGACAATTCTACTGAAAATTTTGGGTGCGGTCGTAGGCAAAATATTTACATTACTCGTGCCAAGTTACCGTACCACTTTTAATACTTGTTTTGTAATATACTATTTTTTTATTTTAACATTTTGGTGTGTGTGTTTTTACTTTGCATGGTTATTAGTTGAGAATTCATGTCAAAAAATAAAATCAGTACTTATTACTTACAAGGTATATCTGGAATATCTTGAATTTTGTGTAACACATCTTTCACCAACAATTTAATCTGATCCATTTAAGAAATAGGAAAATAACTTTTTAAGAATAAAAAGCATACACAACTTTTCAACAAAGCATATAGAGGCCGGATTTTTACGTTCAATAATAAAATTATAAGCCGTCACTAAACCTAGTGCTCGATGGTCAACTGAACGAGAAACAGAAACGCAGTTGATGACAAAAAAATTATTTCTTGCTCAAAAGTCAGTAAAAAAAGTGTAAACACCCGAACACGTATTTCTCGAATAAATTTGTAATTATAAATAGTGTGCCGATAGTAGGATTTTTTACTGAAAAGATCGAGTTCCTAAAAAATAATTAGAACGTAACAAATGCGTTAATATTTTGTTGATTTAAAGGCGCAAGTTGTACATTTTATTCCAAAAATGCAGTAATTAATGCATAAAAATCAAGTATTACGTAGAAATAAACTGGTAAAATTTTGGTACGAATCTAAGATCGGAAAACAAAATGGTGGCTGAATAAAATATTTAAAAATCAGCCTGATCAGATAGATTTCAAATTTTGTGCAAGTATTAGGTATGATATAATAATAATAATACTAAACACGTTTTTTATTCCAAACCATAGGCATTACAAATATTAATACAAAATTTCATAGAGGAATAATGGGTCACTTGCAGCCTCCTGTACAATGAAAGGTGCTGTTGAAGCCCACAACTTAACATAATAATTTTATCTAATGATAAAGAAAAATTCAAGTTTTAATCTTACAACTAAAGGGTACAAATCATATAATTATATAATTTCTTTATAATTTGTAAAAACAATAATCGTAATCTTGCCTAATCTGAGATGTCAGAGACAAGAAGACACAAAAAGTAGAAAGAAAGAAAAGAAAAAGAGAAAAGGGAAGAGAGAGATAGAAAGAGGGAGAGAGAGAGAAACAAAAAACATAGAAACAAGGTTTACAATAGAGTTTTGGCATAAAAAGAAAACGAATGTCAGTAATAATGTATGCTATCCACAACAAAACTGTTTATTTTTAGTTTATTGATTAAGGAGACCATATGATATGAAAAACATTTCTTAAATAATTCCTTATTACGAAAAGGTATAGTTAATAGATATTGTCTACGGATATTTATATTATGGACGTCTGAGCGATATTTAAGTATAGTGTGGAAGTAAGGGGGGGCATTAACAATTTTATAAAATAAACATACAGTTCATCGGCGGAGCACGTCAAGCCAACCCAATTCACGCAATTTATGTGAGACTACTAGATGAGGCTACGCCTTATTCCGCATATTAATCTCATACAACAATTTTGTATTTTTTAAATTCTTCTTGTTTCTACTGTATCTAAAAATGGGCCATAGACACTATCTGCATAGTTTAAGTGGGACAAAATGAGCGTTTCAGATAACATGGTCTGAGTTTTTTGAAAAAGAGAGTGCCTTTGAGAATAAATTAACTTCAACATTAAACATGCCCTCTTTAAGCATAAAGTTACATGCTTAAAGAGGGCAAGAGGTTAGATGCATATACTTGAGTGTCGTCGGCATATAGATGATACTGGCAGTATTGCAGAGCATTAAGAAAATTGAAAGTAAACATGCTATAGAGAAGAGGGCCCAAAACACTTCCCTATATATAGAAAACATATAGAGATGAATTGATAAAATTGTGGTGCGAATTCAAGATGGCGGAACAAAATGATGGCCAAATAATATGCTGGTAATCGTAAAAAATCACCCTTCCAGGTTTTTACAGAATTTCACATTTTAGTGTCCCTAGATGCCAAAAAGCATGTTTTCTCAATTCCGTCGGTCTGTATGTCTCTTAGTTTGCGACATAGCTAAAAAAATACTTTCCTGATCGACTTCAAATTTTGGTCAAAAATTAAGGGATGACCTAGTAATATTTTGGTAAAAATCCAATATGGCGGAATAAAATGGCAACCTCGTGAAATGTTAAAAAAAAATATTACTAAAATATCAAAAATTAATTATCAAATTTACCTCAAATTTTGCATAAAAATCAAGTGTTGCATAGCAATAAACTGTAATATTTTGAAACAAATCGAAGATAGCAAAACAAAATAGCGGTTTAGTAAAATCAGTATGAAAAACTACTGAGGTTAATTTCAAATTTTGTGTAAAAATTAATTGTGATTTAGAGATAAACTGGTAATATTGTTTATACAAATATACGACTGTACAAAATGTCGGTCTAATGAAATTTTTAAAAACCCAGTACAAAAATCTTTACATTATTCCCAGTCAAGTGCGCCACATAAGCAGAAACTAGTAATATGTTAATATGATTCCAATATGGTGGAACAAAATGGCGACCAATAAAAATCTCTGAAATGTTACTAAATGATTATGTGCGGGACTATTGGAAATTGGATCACATTTCACTATTCCTAATAAAAGGAGATTCATAAGGAGGGAAGCCCGGGGTAAAGAAAATTTACAGATTTTGTTCAAAACGCAAACACGTATGGCATTATTATAGTATAGCCGCCTTTTTTTAGAGCTGTTCATCTTAATATTAAATCGAAGACAGGTTCAAGTTGAATAAAAAGTAATATGGCAGAAAACTCAATTTTTGTAAATGTATCTTTTAGCAAAAATGCATTTTGAGAAAAAGAAATTAGTATGAACTCTATATTTTATTAAGTAAACCTTCCACTTTTATTCGCATAAATGATAAAAATGCATTTTATAGTATATATTTAAAAATCCAGTATTGCCTGCTGAGTCTTGTAATCTTGCTAAAAATGTATCAATATATAATTAAATGCGAATATCTCAAGAACTATTAATTTACTGGCCGACAAGATTTTTCTAACACAGGCCAGCTCATTATTTTCACAATGGAAATACCCTCTCAATAATAAAAAAAATATTCGGAAAGCCCTAATACGTACCATTTTTTTAAGCCTAATTAGAACCTTTTATATTGGCAGGTAAACAATTTTATTGTGGGGCGGCTAAAATGGGTCCATTTTACAACGAAAAAATTACCTAGACTGGCTTGTTTACAACATTAGATATAAAATAAACGTTAGACATCACTCTTCTGTTGAGTTTCGAATTGAGTGGTTCTCTGTGTATCGATAAGCAGCTGTATGTGAAGACCAGAATGTCGAGTCAAACGCGCCGAAGTAGCAAAATTTCTCCTGACAAATTTTGTTATATTTGTGGAGAATTTCTGGTGATTCAGTGCCGATTGCGCCTTTAAATTGGCAAGCTATTGATTTGGGAGATAATAGAGATAACGCATCATCAGGCAGCTCAGAAGAACAGTGCACCGATCTCACTTTTACCACAGGTCCTAGTTCCGGCGAGCCACATTTGTTTGTTCAAAGTGAATTAAATGATTTAGTTCGTGATTTGGGGCTATCTAAACCACAGTCAGAACTTCTGGGTTCCCGTCTTAAGGAACGGAACCTATTGGCCAAAGAAACAAAAATTACGAATTTCAGAAAAAGAAATGCTGTTTTCTGAATTCTACAGTATGGAAAATTCGTTGTGCGCGTGTACTGATATAGACAGTTTAATGCAGGAACTTGATATTAAACATTCTCTCCGTGAGTGGCGCATATTCATAGACTCATCTAAATACAGCTTAAAAGCTGTGTTATTGCATAAGGGAAATTTAAAACCCTATATACCAGTTGCCCATTCAGTTGCAATGAAAGAAAATTATGAAAATATGCGCACGATTTTGGATAAAATAAACTACAATAGGTATAAATGGCAGATATGTGAGGAGTTATAGCGATTTTAGTGTGACTTCAGGGCGGATTTAAAAAATATTCCTGTTTTTTTTGTTTATGGGACAGTCGTGTAACAAAAAGTTGGCCAGAAAGAAGCGAATTTCAACCGGGATCTCAAAATGTTAAATTTATACCTCTTGTTGATCCCAAAAATGTCCTTTTGCCTCCTCATTACATTAAACTTGGGCTGATGAAAAACTTTGTGAAGGCTTTGAATAAAGATGGTGATGGATTTAAATACCTAAGACAAGACTTTCTCCATTTAAGTGATGCCAAATTAAAGTCTGTCTATCTATCTGTAGGTCTGTCTGTCTGTTCGCAGCATTGCTAAAAACTACTTACCCAATTGCATTTTTATTGGGCCACAAATCAGAAAATTGCTTGACGATGTCAATTTTACGGAAAAGTTTACCAGGCAGGAACTCAGAGCATGGAATTCATTTGTTAATGTAGTGAGGATTTTTAGGCAACAATATGGATGAAAATTATGAACAATTAGTTAATGAACTCTCAGATGCCTATAAAGCGCTTGGTGCCAGAATGTCATTAAAAATTCACTTCCTCCGTTCCCATTTGTCATTTTTTCCTAAAAATTTGGAGCTGTTAAACGGAAAAAATAAAGTTTAATTAGCGTTTTAAGTTAATATTTTTCTCGTTTGCTTTTCTCTTAAATGTATGGTATGTTCAGTAGGCGAAAACTGCCAACATAATCAATAAACAGGGTTAAGAATTTTCTGAAATCATTTTTTCTATAGATGTTAAGTATCGTAACGTCCGATATGGTTCTATAACTCTAACAAGAAAACCTTACGTGCTACAACTTTCTATTTGTCATTTTCGTATTAGGATAGGTCCATTCAGTTAGATTATGCTATTCTGATTTGTGTTACAACAAAAAATTTTTTTTTTGTCGGCCAGTGTATAGAATAATTTTTACTTCCCTCGTAAAAGTATTGTAATATTGTAATAGGTTCTGTCTATATAGCTCCGATCGACGTTTAAGAGTTATCCGCCGGCCAGGTGAGCGTTATACCCAGTGTAACGTACGTGAAACAACTTTATTTAATGGAGGCTCTGTGATGGTTTGGGGAGGAATTTCCTTAACCGCACGGACGGATATCGTACCTTTACGTGGGGGCTCTTTAAATAGTGAAAGGTATATTAATGACATTTTGTCTGAGCACGTTGTCCCTTTCGCACCGTACATTGGTAATAATTTTTTACTAATGCACGACAACGCAAGGCCTCATGTAGCGCGCATCGTCAATGAATATTTACATGAAGTAAATATTCGAACTCTAAATTGGCCACCGCACAATCCCGACCTGAATCCTATCGAGCATTTATGGGATATTATTGGTAGGGCACTAAGACAGCGTCAGCCCCCTCCTGCCACCCTGCAAGATGTCGAAAGGATGGTTACCGATATTTGGAATGGACTTGACCAAAATCAAATATCCAATTTAATATCGAGTATGCCGAGGCGATGTGAAGCTGTCATTAGAAAAAGAGGTGGAAACACGCGCTACTAGTGCACGTTTTTTTTTGCTTTTTATTGTTAATTATTTTAAATTTTATTGTTAGTTTAATGTTGTTAAATTGTTATCTTGATAAAAAAACATGTTCTGGAATAAAACTCTGTATTTTCTTTGATATTACAGATATCAGAGTCAGCAAAAAAAAAAAATATTCAGAAAACATGAGGCTACATTATGGTTTTAATACGCAACCGTTGTTTTTGCTAACGCTCCCTACAGGGTGTTTCAAATTTGACCTAAAAAAACTATTCTCGTTTTTCACCCTGTATAAGCCAAAAACTGAAATCTGAATAAATTTTTTTTATCATAGTGCAATTACTAAAGAAAAAAGCTACAGTTCAAAAAAAAATTATCGAAATCGGTTTACTGGTTCACGAGAAAATCAACTTTGAAATTGAGTATAATTTTTGGTTGTGCGTTATTTTTGCGGCTAAGTGTATATTGTGTCTATGTATACTGAACTAAATTGGATTACACTTCACTATTCTTAACAAATGGAAAGAAATTCATAACGAGGGATATTCCGGATAAAGGAAATTTACCGATTTACATCCTAGAAAGATTGAATTATTTGTGTTAAAAAAATCTTGTTTCTAGAATGTTGTGCCATTTCCAGTTGAACTATAAATGAAATTAGAATAGAACAAATATATAAAAATTTTTGCTTTTACATGACTTCATATTTTTTTTATTTGACTTTCACAGATGTAGTTTATTGAGTTTTGGTTGTAACATATTACAGGAATAAAATCGAGTTAAGTTAAACAAAGCACCTTTTATGTACATAAACAATTTGGATACTCTAAAAACTAAGCGAGGGATAATTTTCGATTACAAATTTGAAGCTGTATGTAATAATATTATCATTGCCTGTTATTTATACAAAACTTAATTGAAATTTCCACGTACCTGCAATGTTTTATTATCCTAACAATAATTAAGAGCACTTTAACATAAATCACAATAATTCTTTCATAGTTATCGAGAGTAGATCTACGAACACAATCGGGTTGTTTTTAAATGATTAGTAATAATTTAGAATGGTCATTAAGGGCCGAGATAAGAACCTTATCTCGGAAACTTTTCTTCAACAGTTAAAACTTTAAACAAACTCATTTTTGTCGAGACACAAACAAGGTTGTCTAGTTCCTCGTGAGAATAAAAACTTTTGCTACGAATAAATTCGTAAATATAAATATCGGGTGTCCTAAAACCTTTTAATTTAGTAAATATAAAACTGCTGATCAAATACCAGGAAAAATAATCTGTCTCTAAAACCAGATATCTCTGTTTTACGTAAAGCAAATCGAATGCTTTAGGTTAAACAGATTATTGTTTTGCCTAAGCCCTTAAGTCACAACATAAAAGGCTTTGTATAAAAATTATCATTGCCTGTTATACAGGGTGTTATATAATATAGTGCAACATTTAAAAATATTCAACAGGACCTCAATTTTGCATCAAAGAATATGTTTTCCTTATTTAGTCATATTTTGTCATTTCTTTAGTACTGTCGTTAGGACATCTATTTTGTAAGTTATAATACAGGAATTAATAATTTCTAAACGGTTATAATTAGAGCAGCCGGTTTGTTTTGATCGAATTCTGTAACCCGAAAGTTTTTTATAGGAAATAATGAGTTTGTATCACATCTACTAAGTGGCCGAAAAAAACCCATTTTATGATTTGAGAAATCTCACTTATTTTTAATGGAACACCCTGTCAATCTTAACATCAAGGAAATGGTTCATGCTTTGCTTAAGGTCTTCAAAAATCACTAAGAATTATACCGGGTGCTCAATCAACGTTTTACAAATAAAAAATTAATAATTCGACCAATGATATTCCAACAAATAAAACAAAGTAGAAAATTGTCATGTTCTTATTAATCGACTTAATTATGAGAGTAAATTTTGAATAAATGTGTTGTTCAGCACATTTATGAATCCGTACCAATAGATGGTTGAAGGAACCCTGTAGCATCTCCTGGGGAATCCCTTCAGTGACATTTCGGACATTTCTTTTAAGATCCGGGATATTTTTTGGAACGGAACCTATCCTTGACGAATCTCCACAGGAGAAAATCGGGAACTGTCAAATCTAGAGAATAAAGCGCCCACTCAATGGTACCAGTTCTTCTTCATATGATGTGATGGGGCACCATCCTGTTGGAAATATGTTTCATTTAAATGTCCATCTTGACGGAGTTGTGGTAAAAAAAAGAATCTCCACCATATCCGTGTAATTTGACGCCGATGTTTTCATTAAAAAACGTACAAAATATGTTTTTATTCTAAAATTGCCCATTAAGCTATTTTAAAACGCAAAAAGCCTATTATTCTAGCTAGCAAAACAACCAAAACTGCATGCATTTCTTGGACATTGAATATGCGTTCGAACAAAGAGCTTTCGCAACGAAAGTAAGTTCAATATGGATATTTAATTTAAGTAAAAATTGACTAAAACCGGACAAAAGATTCAAAGAGGTATTAACAAGGGCAAAAGGACATTCCAAACTATTTTAAATGCAATATAAACTAATATTAGAAATTAGTAGTGTTATAATAGAAAAGTTAATGTGAAGCAAAATTATTAAAACTAATAACTGAAAACTATAAAAATATTTCTAAATGAAATATATAAATCAAAGATCGTCGGAGGATATTCCTTTTAAATCAAAAATATTCTCTTTCTTTTGCATTCTGACCAAACCATTTCGATGGAGTTATATTGACAATGGTATGGTGGTAGGCGGTGAACCATATGACCAAAAGGTTTTACATATTCGTTAAGAACATATCTTTTTTCTGTACTTTGATTTCTTTCTACCAAATCCCAGATTTGATCCTTCATTGCTGCCTTTGGAAAGGAAATATTTTTTTCGGTAAGCCATAAAATTAATCTTTATTTGGATTTTCGGAGTACGTCTTCTACTTGCCCAGAGTGGTAGCTTGCATTGTCCATGATAATTAAGGATTTGGGCGCCAAATTAGGAACGAGTTGATATTTAAACCATTTTACGAAATTTTGACGGTTCATACTAGCGTGGTAGTCCTCACTTTTTGTCCCGCTTCTAAAAACTTTAAAAACTAAACTATCTGATTATTGTGGAGATGTGAAAAAGTTATTTTAATCCCAAAATAATAAATATAAATATTTTTTATAGTGCAATGATATTGTCGTTTTTTTGTCGCCATTTTCGACAGCTTGTAACATTTCTTTTTTTTATATTTAAACGCTCTCATGTTATTTATCTTTGAAATACCGTTAAAAAGTTGTCTATAACAAACTTAGTTTTTTATGATTTGGGTTAAAAGAACACCTTAAATTAGCAATAATTTTAAGCCGACAGATGCTCTTAATGTAAATGCACAAGAAAACTAAATCAAACATAATCAAAATGTTCCATACCATAAACTTACCCGCAGAAAACTAATAGAATAGTTGAAATGATTGGACATATAATTTAGATTCTGATGGAGAGACTTTATGGTAATATGTTATGGCATGCATGCGATAAATGGTATCCCGGATCTTAGTTTTCAAGTAATTGGTTATCTTGATAGGTTCTTTATTTCTGGTTGATGATAATTCTTTGAATCTTTTGTCCAACTTTAGTCATTTTTTTCTTAAATTAAATATCGATCTTGAACTTACTTTCGCTGCGGAAGCTGTTCTTTCCACCACATTCTGAAGGTTCAAGACAATTCCTGCAGTTGCTTGTTTTTCTAGCTCAAAAAAAGCTTATATATTAAGAATAATAAGCTGGCTTTGCTCACTTAGTCGTCTATTTCCAATTTTTTTCGGTATTTTCAATATTGACTTTGTTTTGACGCACAGATAAACTATTTTAATATTTTGAAATGTCACAGTTAAGGATTTGTCGACGTGACAAGTTGGAGTTGAAATAACAAAAGTGACTTTTTTTAGTAAATTCACTGTTACAAAGATGCAAAAAATGACGTCACTGCATATCCGAAAAATTTCTACTATAACACCCGTTTCGTCAATAAAGCCATAACAGAAATATGCCTGTGGCTGATACTATGCAGGTGCATTTAGAGTAAAAGGTAACGTTTCAATATTCAACTATATAATACAGAACGAGTAATTAATGTAAAAGGCTTAATGAAATATTACAGACTCATATTATGAAGGCGCAACAATTTGTTTGTCGGCCAATTGTCTTTTGTCCAATGGACTATTAGCCAATACGTAAATCCATTTATTTGCAGATGCAGCAACTATACAAGTCATTGTATAGTTGTAAATATGTTTTAAATGTATTTTTTGGAAGAATTAATTTCAGATACATTGTGGGAATAGAAAACCGAGCAGTGTCTAAAAATAAACAAATAGGTAGTTACTTTCAGCTAGATTGTTATTTCCTTTCTGACATTAAAAAACGTAATAGACCTTTAGGACTATAGACTAACATACCTACTTACCTAAAAAAAGGTATACTAAAACCTCCTCAGTTAAAATTAGGTGTTAAGTTAAATGTTCAATGCAATAATAGATTTGTATATTTATTTATCTAATAAATATAAGTTTTTTGAGACACTTGTGTTATTTAATACGTTTGCAAACTGTACATATCTACTAAGCCTAAGCAATGTTTAAATAAAGTCACACCTACTTAAAACGGCCCATAATCCTTTTTTTATCATTCTGCCGCAATAATCTTTTCGGATTTGTGACTGATGTTCAATAAATTGATGTTCGCCGAATAGGTCGGGAAAATACAATCAGTAAGGTCGCTACAAAAATATCCTGGGGAGGGGGTATTTTTTTTTATTAAAGTTTGTGTAATTACTATTACCCGGGAATTTCCTCGATATGAATCTTTGCTTTTATTAAAAATAGTGAAGTGTGACCCAATTTAGTTCCAGACTTAGTACATAGTCATTTAGTAACACATATACATATACTGTCTTTCAGTGGGGTATATAAAGGTTCGAGAGGTTAAACCCCCCCCCCCCAAGAGCCACTTTTACTTAAGCTAAAATCATAGAAATTGTATAAGAGACATTTTTTCCGGATTGGCGGGTAACCCCCCCCCCCAGACCCAAAGTAAAGACCTTTTTTTATGGTTGTTCATATTAGTGAAAACCTTTTTGTTTGGTTGTTGAAAATTTTCATCGCTAAAACGTGATGATATATAAAACCTAAAAGGGAGATTTTTTCACAAATACCAACATTTTATTTGCCCGTCATCTTGATTTCGTACCACATTTACCAGTGTTCATCTCTATATCACAACTAATTCTTGCACAACATTTGAAATTAATCTATCTAGTTCTTTCAGGCTTATTTTTTAAATATTTTATCTAATCTTGGATTAGTACCAAAATTTTAACAGTTGAGGGAATCGAAAAGTAGCTGATGACTAAATAAAAAAGTCATTCACAGTCCATTTGTAAATAATTGTACCCCAAACGTAGGGTCGGAAAATATCTGAATGATCTGACTAAGAAAAAGTCATTCGTTCTCCTGACATATGACGGCGCCTCTACATAGTTGAGTGTCACGTTGACGAATCCTTAACTGTGACATTTCAAAATATTAAAATAGTTTATCTGTGCGTCAAAACAAAGTCAATATTGAAAATAACGAAAAAAATTGGAAATAGACGACTAAGTGAGCAAAGCCAGCTTATTTATTCGTAATATATAAGCTTTTTTTGAGCTAGAAAAACAAGTAACTGCAGGAATTGCCTTGGACCTTCAGAATGTGGTGGAAAGAACAGCTTCCGCAGCGAAAGTAAGTTCAAGATCGATATTTAATTTAAGAAAAAAATGACTAAAATACTTAGCCTTATGGGGAATACGCGCCTGGCTATGCCGCGAACAGACAGACCGACAGAATAGAGAAAACAAGTTTTTTTTAGGCAAAATCATATGTTATATTATTCCAGAACATAGACAATAATTCAAGGAATAGAGTATGGAGAAAGAGAAACAAACTTTGCCACTCTATAAAATTACTCTCCGAGGGAGCCTAAAGGTCGTTTACAAATAGCCCATAATGAGCTAAGAAAAATTAGAGGTTTTTAAGGATTTTTTTGTTACTGCATCAGTGGCGTATTTAAGGGGAGTGGGTTAAAACACCACTCAAATCCAATTTCATTTTAACAAAAATTATAGAAATAGTATAAAATAAGGACCTTCTTTAGAGATTGGTGGTTAAAACCTCTTATTTGTATCGATTATCCACGTTATTTTCGCTCAAAAGATCAAAAGGTCTACTAACGTACAAAATAGAAACTTTTTTAGGGTCTATCGGACTATCCGGAAATGAGAATTTGCAATTTTTGTTCAAACAGCATAAAAGTAGGCACCTTGAATAGTATTTTACCAAAAAAATTGGATTGAAGTTGATAAAATGAACTACTTTTCACTCAAAAATTGACGTAAATGTGCGGCGTTGCCAAATTGTAGAGCACTTCATGAACACAAAGAAAACTAAAAAAAAAGTCGCGCGCTTGCTTTACTGGAAACATAAGCAATCCTTACCAGGCTAACCTAACGGGAAATAAAGAAAAAATAAACGATTAAAAATGTGAATAAACTTTAATGACAAAAAACAACAATATAGAATTTTACAACAAATCAAACGTAACCTAAACTAAACTCTCCAAAATAACTTATTTTAACACAAAACAACAAAATATAATTACATAAAAAAACAAACAAGTTATAACAAACTAATTAATAAAATTAATATTTTTCAGCTATCTGTAAAGTTAAATTATGCATTCTTTGAAATGCATTTGATCCAAATGCTTGCCTCTACATAAATTGATCAATATATTCAGGCAAAAATTTGGAATGCATTATCCCCAGTACTCTTAGATACCTTTTTAAGGTAGACCAATAGCCTTCTACCTGATTTGTGCAAACACCACTTTCTGGGTCTTTAAAATATTTACTATGGTTCACAGTTTTATGTCTATATCCCAAATCTCCAAGTGTTGAATAGCCTGGCCATTTGGCCTAATAAAGTTGCAGCAGTTCGGTTTTATACATATCGTATGTACCCCTTTTTTTCAGTTGTATCATAGAGACCAATAACCCATGACTCTTTTACTAATCTCCCTCGGTTATATTTTCTTTTTGCCACAACCGACTCATCTATTTGAACAAGGTGATTTTCTCCACCTAGAAATAATTAAAATATCTTCTTTGGCATTTCAAAAAAATATAAAAGTCTCCAACATTATATGACAATGTAAAAATAATAGTTTGTTAGCTTTTCCTTACCTAGCAAAAACAAATCGTCTTCTTGAATTAATTTCCAAGATATTACATCTCTTATATATCTATATTGTTGTACAATACAATCTTTAGACTTTCCCAATAGTGCAGATGAAGTTATAACTCTGCATTCACATGCCCAGTGCCACATTATTAATAAAACATCAAGCACTGGAATATTTACATTTTCAAAATAGCTTCCTGTTAATATGGAATAAGCCTTTTTGCAATTTTTGCATAAAAATACAAAGTTAAGAGACGACGCGCCATTTTTATGCATCAAGTTACACTTTTTTCTGCAGTTGCGAACTTTACATCTAAGAGTATCTTTTATTAAATGCACCTGTTGCAAATACCTTATTAAGTTCTCATCACTTTTTTGAATAATATTAAATAATTGACATGTATTTTCATTTTCCATCACAAAAAAGGTCAAAACACAGATATAAGACAAAAAAACAAAAGAAATCGAATAAAAAGCCACAAAGTTGGCAAGAATAAACAAGTTGACTCAAATATGAAAAAAACACAGGTAATAAACTTGGCAACGTCGAAGATAAAATCGCGCCTAGCCGCCGACTGACATCGCCACTTGTATACTTAATAACTTTTGAAACAGCTGTCATAAATAATAAAAACAATTATTACTATAAAACTACTTTACCAGAAACTTTGCAAAAAAAATCAAGTCTTACGTATAAATCAACTGAAAAAATTTCGGTCCGAATCCAAGATGGCGAAACAAAATAGTGGCCTAATAATATATTTAAAAAATCAGCCTGAAAAACTACTTATTAGATTGATATCAAATTTTGTGCAAGAATTAAGTGCGATATGCAATCACGGTTCTTGGAATTAGACCGTGTCAGATTGGAAATACTATCCAACGTTTCGCCTTCGATTGCACGAATCATCTTCAAGGATCTCTACTTCACGAGATCTGAACACTGAATGAAACATTCAGTGTTCGATTAACGCCCCTAGTGGCCTTTCGCCAAAACACGGATTTATTTCCACGGAGTATAAGCAAGTTTTGTTGAATGTTCAACATGAGCTTCCTAGCTCGGTAGTACAACACTCGGCTTTGGATGCGGAGCATATGAGTTCAAATACCCGTTCGGGCTGAAGACTTTTTATTTTTTTTAAACCTGTAATTAACAAAATGAGAGGAATTTGAGGTACCGTGAAAATATGTGTATCATTTCTTTAGTAATGGCTAAATACGTAATGAATGAAAAACCTGGTTTTAAGGGTTGTGGGGCATAGCCAACTCCTGAATTTTTAACTTGGCAAAAAAAATCCTTGAAGCATTTTGAAAATGTATTATTTCCAAATTTAAGATTTAACCCCCAAGCCCCCACTTATATACGCCACCGATTCTGCTATACCAAATTTGAATTTTCAAATTGTTAAAATAAATAAATAAATCACTGAAAATCCATCTAATTAAATGTCTTTTACGCTACGCAAATTATCCCCCATTGTTCTCTTTCACAGTTATATTGCAGCCTCCATATTCCAGAACACAATATTTCATGTACATTTTTTCAACAAAAGGTTAGAAATCCCCCTCTATATATGCCACTGGGTTGGCTATGCCCCACAACACTTTAGATAGGTCTTCGATTTTGTGTTCTGGCATTACGGAGGACATTAGTAAAGAAATAATACAAACATTTTCAGGGCGTCCCAATTCCTACCCCAAAATGTTTAACAGCTCTTTGGCTATATCAAAACATGCAGAAATACAATTATCTTTTTTAACCTTATTATTTTTTCTACCTCATTCCGCTATACCAAATTTGACTTAACTAAACTTTTCAATTAAAATAAATAAATCATTGACAATCCATGTAAGGTCTTTTAAGCTACACAAATTATCCCACGTTGTTCTCTTTCATGGTATTGCAGCCTCCATAACCCATAACAGGAATGCATATTTAATAAACTGTAAAAATCTTTTTGGAAACTGTTCTAGTTCTCACGCGTCAAAAAGACAATAAGGTATGATGTCCCATTCAGTCTATGTAAATGCTAGGTGGACAAACAAAAATCGCCTTTAGAACATAAGGCACGATGCCGCTAAAGAACCCTTTATAATCCTATAAAAATAAACTAAAATTGACCTTATTAATATAGGTGCCATATTCTTGGCTTTCACTTGGTAGATACCGTGCTGTGACAGTGATCACATCATGTTTAGATTATCGAATAGGAATTGTGACTGAATGTGAGTTTTTTCGTATCAGTGAAAAAACGACGATTCATGAAATATCGCTCATCACTAATTTAAGCAAATCGCCGCAGGTGGCACCACAGTCACAAAACATTTGGCTTAGGCTGTATGTGCTTTTCCTATTATATGGCAATTAAAGTATAAAACGTAGATTTCCAATTAAACTTGGGACTAAAAATATATCAAATGAACTTTACAAATTACTTATTTTATTGTTTAAACTAATATTACAATCACAACGTCGCTCTATGTACTATATTATAAAAAAAACTTAAAAACTTTTGTTAATTTATAAGAGTAGTTATTTATTTTATCTATACAATACCTTGTAAAATAATATTTTATCTTTTTATTTTAGATTTAACTTTTTAATTATAAGTGCCTTCGTCATACTGAGGACCAATGTTACTTAAGCATTCTTACATTTTCACGTCAGTATCCCACTTATTTATAATTACTGAAGAAAATAAGATATACCCTATTATTTTCAGTGAATTTTAACATGGTCTATCAGATCACTTTTTGTTTTTGTGGTGTATTTACAATGGTTGCACAGAAATGTTTCCGACTCTTTAGGATTTTTGTGGACTCGCATGTGCTTTGTGAAACATCCTTTTTTAACAGTTTCATATGAACAAAATTCACATCTATATGAATTTATTCCTGAAACCAAAAGAAATATTAAATGGCATCTGCAACCAGCCCTAACATCAATATAAAAGCTAATATATACAGTGAGGACATAAAGTCCATGCCTCCCACCTCCCCGTTGAACATCTCGGTGTATTGCAATGAAACTGCAATAATAATATAAGTGCAAATTCCCCATTTTTTGGAAAAAAAAATAACAGCTCGCCAAAGATTATAAGGGCTTCAATTTTATCTTCTAACGAACAAGCCATTTCAATTAAATGATATTTTCGAAAAATTTCTGAAAACTTGAAAAGCACATTTCAAAATATTAAATATTAGAATTAATTGTTGCATACAGTACAAAAAAAATGCAGCATGAAACCACACATCAGAAAATCAAATTTAAAATTATTATTGGTTATCATTTGAGATCTCCTGAATCAAATGTTTTCAAAATCGAGGGTTAAATTAAGAATAAAAAAACCTTTAAAAAAAGCACCCAGCTGTCTTCTTGATAATTAAAGTTGTCATTTTTTTTTAATGAAGAACTTGCTCATATATTATCTTTCCAAATTTCGTTGCAATATACTGAGAAGTTCAAAAGTTAGATATGGGGGTGATGGACTTCATGTCCTCACTGTATTTGATTACTAATATTTCTAACCAAAATAGGCACAATGCTTATCATTTTGATAACACTATACCTACCATTCCAGCATTCATTAATGTGTCTAAACATGTGTCTATTAATATCAGATTTGCGAAATGTTTCATAAGAACATTCAGAGCAAAGGTAAGTCAATGACCCTATGGAACCTAAATGTTCATCAAGATGTTTTCTTAACATCCTTCTACCATCCACCAAATATTCACAAAAGGGGCAAGCAAACATTACTCGGCTGTTAATTTCTTCAGAAGAGTCCAGTTGATCTGAATTATTCTGAAAATATGTACATTTAGTTACAATTATTACCAAAATTTTTTATAATAAAACCTGATTTAGATCAATTCAACATAACAAATGGCTGACCAAAATGATCTGATTCTATTCAGACTTTCTCGTTGCTACACTTTGACGCATATAAGAATCAAATTTTGTTAAGAGTTGAAATGAAATATGAAAATGATTTTAGACAAAAAAGCACTTGGTAACTGTTATTAAATAAAAAATTGAAATAATAAGTAGTATAAGTAAACCTCTGTAATTAAAACCCAAGAATTTACCTAGTTTTAGTTTGAATAAGGGGGGTAAGATGGTACAGTCCAGAGTTAGGTGAAATGAGAGAGCGTCTTGCTTTATTGAATGATCTCTATAACACTTATAATATACCACAATTTGCAGATTTAAGAAACCAGAATCGATCATTGTACAAAAATGCAATAAATAATGCAAAAAAGCGGGCAAATTCTAAATTTATTCAGAGAGCAGGAAATAAGGTTAGGTTAGGTTACAAAAGATTGTTTATTTCAAAATATTCAAACCCAAATGATATTGATGTAAATACTTTTAATTTATTTTTTTCAAACATTGCAGAAGCTGTGCTGGTGGCTTATCAAAGGTCTTTTATCTTTCAGAGAAGTTATATTAAATAATGTTTGAGATGCTATAAACCTATTAAAACCTAAAACTAGCAGAGACATCTATGGTTTTAATACCATTCTGTTAAAGAAATTAAAGGATTCTTTGATTGTACCACTTACATATTTAATAAATTCTTGTATTTGTGGGGGTGTCTATCTGGATGTATTAAGAATATCAAAAGTTATTCCAGTGTTTAAAAAGGGTGATCACAGAGATGTGAATAACTATAGGCCTATCAGTCTGATCCCCGTGATATCTAAAGTCTTTTGAGTATTTGTTAAAAGTTCAAATATATAACTATTTTGAAGTTAACGACTTGTTTGTAAAGAGTCAGTTTGGGTTCATGAGGTCCAAGTCAACAACGGCTGCTATTTTATCCTTGATGGAATACATAGTGGGGGGCTTTGAGGCGGGTCAATATATTGGAGCAGTTCTGTGTGATCTCTCCAAAGCCTTCGACTGTGTGTGTCACAAGGTTCTTCTTGATAAACTGAGACATTACGGATTTTGTGAGCTTAGTGTTGATTTGATGAAGGGGTATCTGACAGGTGGGTCTCAGCAGAGTTTCTCTGGAGGAAGATTGTCCGATTCATTGAAGTTGAAACACGGAGTTCCGCAGGGATCCATTCTTGGTCCCCTGCTTTTTTTAATATATGTCAATGATATACAAACATCAACTGATAATAAATTTGCCGATGATACTACGGCGGTAGCAGGGAGTGAAAGCCTGGAACTTCTTTTAATGCAAATGCAGCAGTCAGTAGAGAATTTAGAGGATTGGTTTAATGCCAATAAGCTTTCCCTAAATATGTCAAAGACAGAACAAATAATATTCAGTCTTCGAGAGATACATAGAGAGGTTGTCATGGATAGGTCCATAAATGATTCTGTGAAGCTTCTTGGTGTATACCTCGATAGTACTTTTGTCTTTGATGTACATACTGAACAACTGGCAAAAAAAATATCTAGAGCAATTTTCCTATTAAAAAACCTAAAAAAGACTGTTGAGAAGAAGATTTTAATTATGGCTTATCATGCGTTGTTCCAGTCGCACTGCAACTATGCTATTCTTGCTTGGGGTCATAGTGCACAGGCTCAGAGGATTTTCGGACTCCAGAGAAGAGCGGTTCGAGTCATTCAGGCCTTGGGTTTCAGGGCGGATGTGAGAGAAACTTTTAAACAGTTGGGCATACTAACATTGCCATCTATGTTTATCCTGGCATGCTTAACCCATGTTAAAAGGAATATAAATAATTACATACTCTGCTCTGAGAGTCATGCTCATAATACAAGAAACAGACATAATATCAATATAGAGTTTTTAAGGTTAAAGAGATCACGTATAAGTATAAATCATTTCAGTCCAAAATTTTATAATAAGCTTCCTTTGCATACCAGGAGCCTAGATGAAAGGTCGTTTCTTGCTGCTGTGAAAAAGTATTTATTAAATCAAGCATTCTACAGTATAGACGAATTTTTAAATGTCACTGTCAATGTTTGAAGAGAACATCTCATTTCTCCAACTACCAGGGTTAGGGCTAGTATTACTTGTGTCATTGTTTTGTAGTTCTGATTTTCAGTATGTGGGTGGTATTTAAGATTTGTACTTTTGACGTATATAAAAGCATTAATAAATTCAGTGTTTCAGAATATGGTATATGTCTAAATTCAAAAATTCCTATGCAAAATTCAGTCAGTCACAAGATTCACAAGTCATTCATGTATTCATACAAAGGTTTATACTCGACAGAAGAATGGCTTGGTTCCAACTGAACAGAAAATCAGCAAAAATGGGGTACAATTTAGTTTTAGTTACAGATTAGAAAATGTTTTATTATTTGCATCGCCTGTACCCACCAGTCTGTTCTCCTGTTGTTATCAATAAACAACCATTCTGCTGTTAAGTATTTCTTTATTTATAACAAGTGTAGAAAGTGGAAGTGATATGGAAGTGAAATAACGAGGAGGTATTTAGCATGGGACATTAGCCGAGTGCAGAAATCCTTCAAGTTTAAATAACTTTTATATGTGTAATGTACTGTCCACTCAAAATTTTGAGTAAAATTACTATATTTTATTTTTGTACATTTTAACACTAGTGTTAAAAAAACTGTCATCTGTTACATTAGCTCTGAAGTTGATTGATTGGTTGTCATGTTGAAAAGCATTTTTCAACATACATATTAAAAAAGTTTTTTCAATAAGCCCGTAATATATGGCACTTTCTAGCCCAGTTAACTGTGTAGATTTTATCAGTTTTGTAAGAGGTTATACAAAAAATCAATTACTGTTCATGCCACTATATAATGGGAGAATTCACAATACTAATTTTTCGAAAATATATAAGCTAGACCTCTTTTAAAGATATAGTTACATAAAAGTATTGACATGGGTAAAAATGCACCATATATTCCTAATTAAGCCGGCCTTTAAGCAAACAATATACCAGAAAATTTCATATCTAAATGTAATTTAGCTTTTTAACTTACTTCAGATAAAATTGAAGAAGCTTTATATAAATGTTTTTTATTTACATCATGAGTGTCTTCCATTAAAGCTTCGTCATGTTGAACAATATGTTCATCAAGATTATCGATGTCTGGAGTCTCATAGCTACAATACTTGCAAGAATAGACTTCATCCACATTATCAGTATCTTCTGTAAATAAATTATCGTTTTTGAGGGTTAGTAGTACAATACGAACTACACATGTAAAAATCAATGAAATAATATAGATATATAGGTATCTGCAAATTAAATATAAAATCAGGAAGTTTTTTGTCAATACATAAAAGCAGCTGTTTCCAGCATTATTTCAAAAGTTTTTTGTAAATTTAGCTTGGTTCATGTAGCCAAATTTAATAGACAAGTTAAAAAAAATAAAAATATTTGTGTTGAAACTGTACTTTTAAAAAAAATATTGGTTTTTATTTTTATACATACCTTCCCACATATTTTAAAACAAAGATTATAACGTAAAAACTATGAATTAGGTGAAGTTAGTTTAAACTGGTTAGGAACATATACCCCAGCTGTACAAAATAGTACACAGAAAACAAAAATAAAATAATTATCAAAATTTTATATGTGCAACTAAAAGCGGTTGTGTTAAAATCTACTTCGTCTTTTTTCTTTCCTTTCCAATATATGTTTTTGGCACTGCACTTCGCAACTTGCCAGATCTTTTTATTCCGGTTTGGGGACGTTATCCGGATGGCGAGCTCTGGGCTCCCGATCACCCCGTGTATTTCAAATCTTTAAATTTGACTTTCAAAAACTTTTCTAATGCATCTTGGCTTCCACTGTTTACCTCAGAGATTTTTCTTTCAACCCCCACCATTACGCTATGTAGAACTTTAGACGGTAGGGAACAACTGTCACACGTTCACAGCGTCTGCTCCCTTTCTAGCGGGGTCGTTAGTTTCCACTCTGAGCGGTTGAGTCTCCCGTTTCCCCCCGAAATAAAGCAGCAAAACCGAACACGTGGCACCACTTATGTTATCAACACAGAGGTCTGCATTCGACGAGACAAACCGGAAGACTCGTCTTTTTTCTTTTCTTTTCTGCTAATTGTTTACCAGTTTAACCCCCACCAGCGATTTAGAGGTGGGATGTCCGGATGGCGACTTCTAAACTCCCTGTACACCCTGATTTTTTCAAGTTTTTCAATCTATCAAATTGAGTTTTTCAACTGCATCTTTACTTTAAAAGGTGCCCCTTAAGAGTACTACTACTGGTATCATGAGATGACCTTTTCTTTCAAGCTATCCCATAATCCCTCCCACACCCGCCACATAACGGCCATTACGTTAGTATTCTATGTAGAACTGGACAGACGAACAGGATAGAATGCAGGAACAACGGGGCCTCACACGTTCATAGCAAATACTCCCTCTCCTACGGGTTCGTTAGTCTCCACTTAGAGGACTTGAGTCATCTTCATCCCCCCCCCTCCCGAAACAAAGCAGCAAAACCGAACACGTGGGACCACTTACGTTAAAAACACAGAGGTCTGCCATCAAGAGGCGGCTCCTGTTAAAACCCAAGGCCGGTAAACTCTAATTAGAGTTTACAGGCCTTCGTTAAAACCAACTTGTCTTTGTCTTCTTTTCTATTTACCTTTTCTCTCACACTTCTAATTTTGAGATTCCTGCTTTTCAGCGTCCAGCCAATTATGTTTCATTTTTTTATTCTATTTGAAAACTTTATCCAAATTCTAACAAGAAAGGAAGCTTACGCTTTAATCGGAACGGGATTTCAGTTTCTGGTACAGTTATTTTTATATAGATTTGGAATCATTTTGGCGCGCTACCGCAAGCTTTCTTTATAACACATCTAACATAATGCGCATTTTTATTAATTATAAGTTTTGTTTAAAAAAAACTTAAAAAAGTCGGAGAAATATTTAGTTACACCTGCCATCATCGATTGTGATAATTTTTGATGCAACGGTAGATTTTCAAAGGCTTATAACAAATCCGAAGTCAAAAATTTCTAACAACGTTCCGATATACTCTATCAAAATTCACTATTCACTCTTTTCTTCAGTAATTTTTATAAGAAACGGTTGAATTTACAATTAATATATTAAAACTATACATATTTTTCAATTTATATCTTAATATTACTCAATCACACCAATAAAAATATATATTACAACTGCTATTTTTCCTGTTTAGAAGATGGACCGGTACCGGGTTATTACAAAATTAGGTGTGGAGAGCCGCCTCGGTGATACCATCGCGCTGCGACAATCAACTTGAGGCTAATCTAGTACCAATCCACCTAATGGCTCCGTGCTGCCGCGTTTCGGCGCGTGACCTTCTGCTAACATGATACTGATCCACAGTACCAAAAACTGCTAAGTTGATAAAATTTGTCAAATTTTACTTTTGAATATTTTTCCGAATGACTATGGTTGCCAACATAAAAGACAAATTCAAGAAAAGTCCCTATTAAAAATAGAAGTAGACAGGTAGAGTTTTATTGATGTTATTTTTGAGTAATATATAGGGGCATAAATTGGAAAAAATCTGTAATTTTAATATTTTATTGTGTATCCGGCCGTTTTTTTTAAAACAATTACTGAAGGAAACAGAAAAGTAGGTGAAAAACTGTGTGTATAAGATTGTGAACTTTGATGGCGTACACCTCGGAAACGGAATTTTACCGAATAAATGTGATTTCGGATTAATTATCAGCGCCTAAAATCTACCGTTGTTCCAAAACCCGTCAAAATCGGCGATGATAAATGTAAGTAAATATTTCTAAAAATGATATGGCTGAACGGGGTTTCGAACGCATATACGCCGCATCTAAAGCGTAGTATCCCACGGACGCACTAGGAAGCACAACGTTCGTTAAAAATTGTTAATCCTCCGCCTCTCGCAAACTGCAACCAATGAAATCGTAGGATTTAACTTGCGTTTACAACTGTATCAGAAACTGAAATCGAGCAAAGTCAAAGCTTTTTGACAGTTCAGCTAAAATAAAAAATTATAGGGTAATTAAATTTTATTAAGATGCTGTATACCTTAAAGTAAGTTACCGAAGGAAGCGTTAAAAAAATTTCATCACACAGTTGGTCCATTTGAACCAGTGACGTATTTAGGGTGGGGGCAAAAGGCACAAAAGCCTCACCAAAAGCTTTTAACCCAAGCAAAATGTTTGAAAGTAAAAATTATTTTATAAGGCATTACCAAAATTATATAAGTGTGAACCTTTTTTTTTTGTCATCACAGCTAATTTTCATAAGAGTGTTAAGCCTATGTTTTGTTAACAAACAAAAATAATGACCTTCTTTTTTGTTGCCAACTGTAAATACTTACCCCCAGGAAGGTATTCTAAGTAGGCCACTGATTTCAACGGCAGAAATTTATCTTTGATCGAATAATATGAATAACACATCCAATTGTAAGTGAAATACCGACACTCTCACTTTCACTGTATAAAGAAACAGGCAGATACGAGTTTCACTCACTCCACTGCAAAAGGGTTCGTTGCATCAGATTATTTTGGGGAACGAACGCAGGGGCCCACTAACTTTTGACTACTCCTGTAGACGCTCCCTATGGTGTATTGAAGTTCCAAATACGGGTCTTCTCTTTTCATGGCCACATCGAGACTGATGACTCGTGTACACAGAAGAGTGCTAACTAAAGGCTTGTTTATTTATAATACAATTACTCAGAATCATCAGCAAAAAGTAGCATTTTGAGATAAATAACTTTTAATGCAAGACATTTTGAAGTTCGTGACAGTTCTCACCGGCAACTGCCAGATAGAACAAACTCGGCGCTAGGTCATCAATCAGACCCGGGAACCGCAACGAAGATATTCTGAATTTACCCCGTTTGATTGATTGATCATTCAACCAATCAAACAAATGCATACAACCTCTTAAAACCGTGCTGCCAAAAAATTATTCCTGGTTGCACAACACGATCACTAATTGTAAAAATTGTCCTTTTTTTATTTTTTAACATCATTTTCATTTCGACTTTCTGGAAGATAAACTGAAATAAAGAATTGGGCAGATGCCAAGAAAAAAGGGTCAATTAATATCATTTTTGTTATGATTTTTTCAAACTTTTAACAACTTTTTTATTTTTAAATGCAGGTACAACATTATTTCGAAAAGAATAGAAATAGATCTGTTCCGTGATAATAAAAGACATTTTTCACACAGTTAAATTCTTTTTTACTCAGTTATATTTGAACAATTAAAAATCGACCTGTCCAACTACAAAGTATTTTTGCTCAAATGTTAGCATTTTTTATGTTCAAATTAACCTAAACATGTGTGAAGGTGAATCATTTTATATATCTTACCCAAAACCATGAATTATCTCCGCAGTATTTCTTCAAATTTTTCAGATACTTCTTCCGTTTGGTACAGATTGCTGTAGCCACACCTTAGCAATGCTAATGGAGTAATTGCGGGTCATAAATCTAAATTCGAACTAAAAATGAGAACATTTGTATAATAATATATTCAAGAGAATTATCTATGATCCAAGAATGTAAATATTTCCTGACATTCCGGCACATGAACTTATTATCGAAATAGGGTCATAGATGAGGGGGGAAAGGTTACATACAGATGCCACATTAGGTTCTTCAGGTAATTATAGCAGGGTTCCTTAGACGGTCTGGTAATGATCGCTGTTGCACCCTTGCTCTACCGACCCGATAACTGCTGCACTATAACGAGTTCTGCTACAAATCCGACTTAGAAAAAAATATATAAAAAATATATCATAAATGATAAACTTTTTGAATTTAAGATTTTTTTTTTTGTTAAGAGGGATGGAACTGAAGCACGCTCAGGATAAGTGACCCCTTTAAACCACCTTTAGTATCACCCTGGAACAGTCTATCTTGACGTATTAGTGGAGCAGATGAGCCGACTTTTATTTTCTTTTTGTTCCTCATTTTCCATACTCTACGTATTCCTTCCCTCCTGAAAGAATTAGAACGTCGGGTTTTCTTCCTTAAAGTATTTGTTTTTAACTTCTTCCCTTTCTTCTTCTTTATTGAACATTATCGTTTTTAACATCTTTTGGACATTGTATTCTCTGGCAAGAGTATCCAAGGGGTAAATTACATTAGGTATTCTTCCAGGACAATCAAAATGTGTATGGCCTGGTGTATCTACTTTTTGAGAGAAAGTGTAAATATCGTTGGCAGTTTTTCCCACCTTCCTACAGAGCCTTTTGGTCCATTACTACATGTTTCTTGCCGTTCTTTGATCTTGTTCTTGTTCTCTCTCAAGGGCTATATTTAGCTTTTTGAAAATCTAAAAATAAACATAAAAATTTTACTTACGTTTTATTGCGGCGATGTGTGCCTTTAAGTAGAATTCTGCTAATGAAAGACCCGTAACGAAACAAATTTCATCATAATTCAAACAGCAGTTTGCCTTTTGCTAAATATAAATAACGATATCGGACACTGAGACTCCCACTTCTACTGCACTAGATACGCGTTTCACTCACTCCGCGACGAAAGAGGCTGGTTGCCTCAGATTATTTTGGGGAACGATCGCAAGGCCGCACTTACCTTTGACTACTCATGTGTATGCTCTTTCTCTCGAACTCCCGGATCTAGGTCTTCTTTTTTCATGGTCGCATCGAGATTGATGATACGTGTACTCAGAAAAGTATTGTTGAAAAAATAAAGGTTTATTTATTTCTGATATAATTTCAAGACCTATTAGGAAAAAGAACAAGTACGGTTTCAAGATAAATAACTTTTAATGTATTACTTTACGTACGTGACAATTTTAACCGACAACTGCCAGATAGAACAATCCCGGCCACGTTAGATCATCAATCAGACCCGGGAACCGCAACGAAGAAGTTCTGATTTCACCCCGTGTGACAAGGAACCTATACATATAATAATAATAAATCCAGTCTTCCGGTTCGTCTCGTCGAATGCAGACCTCTGTGTTGTTAACATAAGTGGTGCCACGTGTTCGGTTTTGCTGCTTTATTTCGGGGGGAAACGGGAGACTCAACAGCTCAGTGTGAGGCCTAGTTGTTCCTGCATTCTATCCCGTTCGTCTGCCGCAGTTCTACATAGAATATTAGCGTAACGGCCGCTACGTGGCGGGAATAGCTTGAAAGAAAGGGTCATCTCGTGATATCAGTAGTACTCTCACGGGGCATCTAGTGGAAGCCAAACTGGATTAAGGTGCAGGGTCGACTTCGAGGGTCGCCGATTTAACGACTCTGAGCCCCGGACGGAGAGCAATCTGGCAAATGGACTAGTATTCGAGCCAATAATGTAGCAATTAATTAATTAATAATAATGAATGATAAACACCATATAAAGTTGAAATATATACAATTTGCTAAATTCGCCCTGCAAAACAAAATGGTTCCTGTTAGCATGACGTGATCACTAGTGCTAGTATTCCATTCTATTAATTTACGCATAGATATATTACTCATGTGGTTTACTTTAAAATAACTAATGTCTAGCAAAAATCTAGTAGCCTAGAGCTGAAGAATTTTCCACTTTCTGAGTCAGTTTTATTTTTGACTTCCGTTCTCACCAATGCTTTTAAAATGAAAAATATGCTCTTAAGATTTAGATGTTTAATACTGGATTTTCTTTAACGTTTGCCCTGAACATGTGTGGTGCCTGCGGCTCCTTTTTTCATGCGCGGAGAATAAACTTCAAGAGAAAAACGTCTGTTATATAGTCTGATATTTGGTATATTCTTTCAGATTTACAAAAGCTACCTGTTTGCACCGATTTTCAGATTTTTTGTGTTTATTTTGTTAGTAAGAAATCAGTATAAGAACTTGCGATATCATTTGTCCCTGAATATGGTCACTCGCAAACTTTTAGGAAAAGTACACACAAAATTTATTTTAATGCCAGTTTGCTTTTAAGAGTTGTTTTAACATTTGACGATGCTTGCTATCGCAAAACTGAACTAGAATAAATTTAAACAGGATGTTGCTTGCGACAATACTTTTCGTAAGATTTTTGATCTGATAAATTAATTTGCCTAAAACACGAACCACCAAGTCTTTGTGACAAGACAACTTATATTTAAATAACATTACGTCTAAATTGCGGCTAAAAGTTGTGGATTCTGATATTTAATGTCGAATACTAAGATTTTAAACAATCTCAGCGAAATCTGCAAAAAAAATCAAGTCTACACTGTTGATTTTGAAGAATATAAAACGCAGTTTAATTTGTTTGGTTCCTTTTCAGTAAAAAATATAAACTGTAAAGAGTTAAGTTCTTACATTAAAAAAAGAACTGTCGCATTAAATGTAAACTATGACTTACCCAGAGAGAGTAGTAAACTGAATTTGTTGCGTTTTAAATTAACCCTAAATAATGTTATATGCATTTTTCCCGCCCCAGTAACTAGAAACATTTGTATGTTGCAGAAATGAATGGCGTATATAGACATTGCTTCTAGGGGGTTTTCTATTTGAAAAATGCATATGAAATTATTAGATTTGTACTAAAATTATCTTCTACTAATCTACAAGCAAAGGTACGATCAAGAATTTGAACAAGCAAAATAACTTTTCTGAATTTCTTTTATCTACGTACGAACGTACAACAACTCCAAAAAAAAGTTCCTCGCATTCTTTTGTCTACGTCTAACTTCCCTTGAAAAATGCACATGAATTTATTAAATTTGCGTTAAAATTACTTACTGCTACTAGCATTTTTTTTGTTGAATAAAAAAAATACTCCCAGAACTTTTTATATAGCTTTAAAGACATAAAGTAAACAACAAAAAACGTAATACCATCTACTGATTTTGCAGGTGGTTCTCTGTGAGACATTTTTAATAACTGTTTTTTAAAAAGAAGAAACCTTAGATTTTCATACATTTTCAGTTTAGTATTCACTGAATCGCCTTTTGAGAAAGGCCTAAAAAGCCGAAACATGTAGGATAACCCTCTAATAAAAAGTTGAAACAAAATTTTCCTTAGAATTCGTCCGAGCAATCTGAAATTTTTAATTTCATACCTTAATGAACTTGAATGAACCATTCTATTTCTAATTGTGTAATGTTTCATGATAATGTAAGAACGTAGTTGATGCAAGCATCGGACAAATGGCCCTTCTGAAACCTACACTGCATTATGTTAACCATTTCAGATAGTACGAGTTCGTAAAAGATAAAAAGTATAATGAGCAGAATAAAATAAGACTGAAAAAATTCATACAACCCAAGTAGCACAAATTAGCTGATGTGATTAAAACACCAACTTTTTTTTTTGTAATATTGGATGGCCAAAAAGTAGAAATATCTGTCAATTTTGTTGCCAGAAAATAACCAGATATATTCTAGTAAGTATTGAAGTTAAATTATAGTAAGCATAGCTGTTTAAAATGCCAGAATATGGCATTTATAATCAATAGAAATCTAGGTCAGAATATAATCATTAAGTAGGCACTTTTCCCGAATTCCAACCAAACATATTTTAGCAAGTATTTAAGTTTAATTATAGTAATAATAGCTATATAAGAACACCAGATTATGACATTTTAAGACAACAATAATTGTTTAGCAATTTTAGCTAATTAGCCAGGGATATTAACCAATATCACAGCATTTTAGCCCATATATGATTATATGTGCTACTTGGGAAACTATAAAATTATAAAGAAATAATGATGTGACAACATATTAACAACGACACAATTACATGAGTAGATATAATCACACAAACAGTCCGTTTAACTGCCTTTTTAATTGCAAAATGCTGAGTCTGAGCAAATGCATTACACCCATAATTTCTACTGTAATACATTTCAAAAAATAACGGTGGTTGTCTTGGTCTCCTATTAGGAACTAAAAACGGGACTGACTGCAGCAGTATTTCACAGTCAGACCTACCATTTATTAATTTGTGCAGGAAAACCAGAAATGCCTTTCTTCTCCGAAACTCAATGGTTTGTAGGCCGCAAAGAAGAACTCTTGTATTATAAGACAGATCTTAATATTGGAAACTAAATTTAAATAAAATATATTTTTCAAATTTATTTGATTTGCTACAACTTTGGTTGGATTTTCAGGTCCACCCTGTAGAATTTTCCCATACAGTTTAGTATTTTAACCCATATTACAAATTTCATTACCATGGTAATTCATATAGTTAACAGAATTATCAAAAAAAATATCAAACCATCTCGAAATAATAACTCAAAGTCAGCTTCTATAATTTTCTGATATTTATCTCGAAACAGATAATTTGAAGTTGAACTATTTTTCTTTAAAAAACAAATTTACAAAATTTTGAAGTTTTTAGACACCATGCTTGTATTTTGGGCAACGTATATTATAAATACATTTATTCAACATATTTGTGAGAAAAGAAACCTCAATTGTTTGTAAGTTACAGAGAAAAGTACATCGAAATGTTTAGGGGGATATCGACAAATCTTCACCAAACTGTTTTTTGTATTTAATCTCCTAAACGATCAAATTAAACGAGTTAAAAATGTATTAATTTTTTCCATGGTTACTAAGATAAAATTTTGCAAAAAAAAACATTATTTTTTATAACCAACTGGCGTTTTAAAACTGCTGAAATTACAAAAGCCGCTAGATCTTGGGTCTAATCTAGAAGGGTGCACGATAATATTCTTAAAAGAGCATTAAAATATCTTGCATCGTTTCCAAGATATATGATATAGAAAGATTTTGCCTTATGGACACGAGGTGGCTAACGGTTTCAAATACAAAAAAAGATCATGGGTTCCGTTGGTTTCTAATAGGCGTGCACTTTTCTTATAGTTTTATTATATCTCTTTAATTTAATATTTTTCCCATTACGGAAATATTTTTGAAATGCCCACTAAGTTTTCATCCATTATCTATTTCATCTGTCTCTATAGCAGATTATTTTAACATATACAGTGTGGTCCAAGAAGAGTGTTTCTCAGAAAATTTTATTTTTCTAAAGTCAAAAGGTACAGGGTAGGCAAAAAATGTAAACCTTTAATTTTAAAAATCTGGCAAAATGTTATTGAGAAAAGTTGTTTAGAGTCAAAACCTGTGTTCAGTTCTGAAATCATAGCCTTCTATTTCAGAAAAGAAAATCAAAAAATTTTGAATATTACCCGTATTATTTCACTTTTGCCCAATAAACGGAAACATGTATTAAATCTAAACAAGATCAAGTAACCTTTGCCGAAATTTTCAGAAAACATTTTGCAAGAGTATTTAATTAATCTTCAGAATTTTGAATGTAATTTTTATACAAAGTTAAATGTCTAACCAATTTAACATGCATACCAGAAAAACTTGAATCTCAATCCTAAATGTTAGTATTTTAATGTTTTTATTTCAAAATAGCTCTAATAACATAATGCATGAAGTTATTATCACGTTTTGATGGTAGTAGGTTGAGAAAAAATAGGATGCTATAATTTCATATCTGAACACAGGTTGTAACTCTATAAACAACTTTTCTCAATATAATTTTGCCATATTTTTAAAATTAAGGCTACTTTGCTCTTGATCAATTTTCACATTTTTTGCTTACCCTATATACCTGTCGGCTATTCCTGAAACTAACTACTTAATTAATGCACTAACTTTTAACAAGAATGAAATTTTGGGATAAATCAAAATTAAAAATATTTCCCATGTTGCACACTTTTTGGACCACGTATTGTATATCACCAAAACCAAATGCAAAAACTAGTATATGCATATGTCGCTATTTAATACTAACTTTTTACATACAATACAGAGTAAAAAGGAAATGACTGCTAATAGTGTCATGGGAGATAAAAGTACAAGTCATTTGAAGCAAAAAAAGTCTTATATAACAGGAAGTCAACACTCAGCCAGGCAAATAGTCATAATTTTACTAGCAGATTCGGTTATTGTATTAGATTTCAAATTTTTGTCAGCGTTTTTTTTAAATTACAACCAATGCGTTTGAATAAATAAATTACTTCTAACGAATTAATTAAAAACACTTATATTTTTTTAAATTTTGCACCTCATGCACACTAACAGAAACTACATGTACCGCAGCGATGAATCAAGTTTTTTTTACAAGTCATACGGTACATTAATGTCTTTCATAACGGCAAAAATTGAAGAAAATTAGTTCGTTGAAATTACATTTCTCGTTTCTCGTACGCATTGATAGCGATACAAATAATATTGTATCGTTCTTTTGTCTAAAAATCGTTCGTTATAAGTTGTTGCAGCTAGCTACCCAAGAATATCACTTCAGCACAAATTTTAGCAGCCGAATAAGTAGGTACAAATAAAATACGTTTTTTTTGCTTAACAACTTAATGTTTTGTACGTTTACAATAGCAAAATCAATTTGAGGGGCAACTAAGATTTATTCCATGTTTCCGGATTCTATACGTTTAGAAATAAACGACTGAATGAATGACTTAATAATGTTTATATATTGCCACTATTTTAAGCAAGAACTTTAACTATTATGAAAAAATTATTTAGTACATTTCACAGTTAAAGGTAAATTTTATGTTTATAAGATTTTTTGCCTTAAGTTATCCAAACTTTCCCGCGTTAAAATATTTGTAGCCTTTTCAAATGTAATATATTTCACTTTACTTGATACAGGGAAAGTTTAATTACGATAAAATTTTTTTTTAAAGGTTTTTACCCCTTTTCCTCAAGGATCAAGAATTTAATTATTTTTTACTTTTCATAACGTTATTAACATAGTCTTTAAAAAACACATTAGGTCGTTTATTATTTTCCTCCACAAAAAAAGTTTTATTCCAGAGGAAATGAAATTTTACCGAATTTTAAATTAATTTATTCAGCCGCAATTTTTTTTACGTAAAGAATTCGCACGAAAAAAAAGAAATAAATATGTACGAAATATTGGCAATAATATTTACTGCTGGGTAGATAAATTCGTTATCGGAGCATGGGAGATGTGGGCCCCAAGCCCCGGTATACAATACCTAGTATTTTTATCTATTCATATTTATGAAGAGAAATATTAAACCAAATTAATTATTAGTTAATAATTTAACCAAATTTTCGAATTTTCCAAACACATATATAAAAACATCCAACTTTATGAGATACCTAGGTATTCTAGGTCAGCTTTGGAAATAAAAAATTATAAAATAGGTATACCATTAATGAGCTAATGGCGTAAATATACTTTTTAATTGTTTTCCAAACTATAAGCAATGATTTTTTGTTACAGTCAATTGACCATTGGTTTTCTAATGAAACGATCATGCACCCACCAGATAAGAGGGATACAAAAAGTGAAAGGAAAAAATTACCACACATCTTGGAGTATACCATCTAATAACTACCCAAAAATCATTCTAATACGTTTTTCCATCACTCGCGGTACTTTTTAGCTCTTCAATTTACAGAAATCCGCTTAAATTTTGGAAAAAGATCAAACAAATGTCTGCTGGTGCGTGGGCGCACCGAAACCGAAAGATAAAGGGGAAGTTGGATCAGTCCGCGCAATGTTTCAATCACAGCCAACCTTACCAGAAGAAGTATTCGAAAAACACGTAATCTTATCTGAAATTTCAAAAATGTATCAAATAAAAGGTATTTTTTGACATCCTATACCTAAATATCATAAACTTGTTCATTTTTATGAAAAAAATTCACAATGTTTCTAACATCTAACATGCACTTAATCTAATAAGATACCACAGAATTCAGCAACACCAATACCAATACATTTCATAAGATATGTGGCAGAATTCTGAAGGAAATATTACATGGAAATGTTACAAAAAATCATACCCATTACGCAAAAATATTCGAAGGACATTCAAAAGTCATTATTCACTAAATCACATAGCTTTTCACACACTTTTGCACGAAAAACCCGAAAATGTTATTGGTAACCAACTAGCAGTAAACGTTCGCAACAGTTTTGACAAAGGGTTGATTTTATGAACTTGCGCAGATGAGGTACATCACATCGTAGCTTACTTGATCGATGAAAAAATCGACTTCCAAATAATATGCAACAGATGCAGGGTCGGTCGAAGATGTTTTTTGCTAAAGGGGACAGGAGAAAAAAAAATATTCTATAACATAAACTGTATGCTTATTATTTACAGAAATAGACGCAAAAACTCACAACCATGGTAATTTGACTGGTGACTGAGAATCATATCTACATTAGATACATTTTCTTTAATTTTTTTTTATACAGTGGATCAATTTATTATAGTCAATAGTCAAATAGGTTTATTAAAATTGCATTCAGTATTTGGACTATGTATTTAAAGATGTTTTTGAAAAACAAAGTCAGTGGTAGCTGTACCAGAGGGTAGGTATTATAGCTGTATTTTTAAGAGTACTTTAATTAGAGAACTTATTAACAAAATGGTAGGCAAAACAAAAAGGAACTATTTACTATTTATATTATTACAAATACTGTTCTTTAGTAAAATAAGGTGCTGCCGTGTCTGTAGAATAGTTATTTCCGATTAATTAGTGACAGTGGCAAAAAGGGATGAGTCCTTCTCTCCGAAGCATGCCTTCTTGTCTATAAGTGGGTTCATGTAATTAACTTTAATTTCATCTTTATCTTTAATAGGTAATAAAAAGTCACCTTTTTATTGGATGGTTTAGTCATTCGACTTCAATAAAACAGTCCAAATGCTTATTCTTAATGATTAAAGTCATTGCTAAAAAATCTAGTAACACCATGAAATGAGGAAATGACATGGTAATAATTGTAAATCAATATCAAAAAATTACTTATCCAATTTTCTTAGAATTTTGCTTGGTAATAGAAAGATGAAATCGTAAATATTTGATCTATTATGGCGAAACAAAATGTCGGCCTATTATTAATATATATTTTGTCAGTTTTAAAAATCAACTTAAGTTAAATTCAAAATATGTACAAAAGAAATGTGTAATACAGGGATAAAGTTTTGGTGCGAATCCTAAATGGAAAAACACAAATTTGGGGGCAAATAAAATATTTGAAGCCGAGAAACATTATTTTTTGGTCTAAAACCTTTCCAGGGGCGGATCTAGAAGGATGTCGAGAGGGGGACGATGAAAATATACTATGTACAGTGTGAAGTGGGGACCTGTTTTCATGTAGTCGAATTTTATTAGTGTTTTTTTAAAATAGATAAAGAATGGACCTACAGATCCCACAATTGATGCAGTGCTTGTGTGGAAAACTCCAAAAGGATCTCGCAAACAGATAGTTTATGAAAAAATATTTTATCTTATTAACATGTACTAAGCTTCTAAAGAGATAAAAGATAAAGCCATGAAATGCAGTTAGTTGTTTGGATTAAAAATGGCAAATAACTGGATGCAGTCAGGTCGTTCTCACAATCGACTTTTGCGTAGGGAGGTAACATGGTTGGACCAAGTGATTTTTAACAACCATACCAATCCACATGGGGATTCAACTTCGAGTAAAGACCCAGAGCCTTGTTTAAACCGCCCAGTAGGAAGACCCCCGAAATTCGGTTAATGATGTCTCCACGAAAACAAAAACAAGGCGTGTAGCCGAGTTAGCAAAATTACTTCAGATGAGTTACAGTTTGCTGCAAATGTTGTATCAGGAAACGATCAAGGTCAGGTTTCTACAAATATTTCTAGTTTTAGTGGTGTTGAAGCTTTAGCGCTTAGGTTAGATTTAGATCTATCTGTAAGGAAATACGTCGTGCTTACGTCCTTAATTAATATTTGAGCTGAGAACTTCCTCCCCAGTTATGAACCAGTAAAAAAAGCCAAAGGCGCTATCTTGCCTTCAAAATTTATTATTTCTGAGATTTCTGCAGAAGTGGATTTACAAGAACTTCTACAGAAAACAGCCGAGAGCATTATTAAATTAATAAATTTCGAAGATCGAAATCACCAGCTCAAAATTATATGCTTGTGGGGATTCAATGGCAGTTTTGGGCATAGCCAATATAAACAAAAAATTCTTATTTGCAAAAAACCGACGAATTTTAGTTTCTCACAACAATGACGACACTAAAGTTAGTTCATGAAGGAATAGGTAAGGTAATAGGGAATAGGTATGTGGTTTGGAGTTACAGAAGCGTCGCGGACTGGCAACTATGAGCGTTGTGTGCGAAGCGAACAGCGTCAACCCTGGACGTTATGTTACAGGAAAAGTTTTTTTTTTTTAACGTTAAATGGATCATCTATTATGTCTTTGGTAATAATTACAGCAGACAGCCAAATGTATGAGTGCATTAATAATAATAAAAAATAAATTTATAGTAGGGATTTTTTTTTAAATCATTCCAGCCGGCCAGTCGTGGTATTGCCAGGGGAGTTGTTGTTTTTGTAACTCTTTTTTTTACATTTGGCTTACACCAAACTCCCTAGTCTATGGCGGCCTGATCAACCTCAAAAAGAGTGAAATCGCAGTCTCTTTGACATCGCGACATATTCCAGTCAGGGATCATAGTATGCTTGTTATAACTGATTGGTGGTGCTACTTGAAATAAAAAAAATATCTACAAATTAAAATGTTTTATTAATATAAGCACAAAAGTAAATTAGAAAAAATATGTTACTAGTAACACTACTATCATGGTTGTGGCTCTTTTGGAAAATTTTAAAAGGACATTATAAATATAGCAACAAATATCAATACTACTAAAATACACAGAATTTCACAGATATCAGTTTCAAGATACATGGTGTAAATTAATTCATGTCCAACTTACTTTATAAATATAAGAAGAAAGTCATATAAACACATAGAGATATGTACTTATCTAGATAGTTTTAAAAATGTTAATCCTTTTCATTGTTTTTCTTTATGCAACTCGTACATTTCTAAAGACTTTTAAATCAAAGTTAGTACACCATTTACTATGATAAATATTAAACAAGCATCTAAATAAGTTTTAGAAAAATCTACAGGCTGATTTCATTTTTGGGATGCAACCATTTTAACCCTTCCAAACTTTATTACGACCTCAACGACCATTTTAAGTCAAATTCCTTTTTTTGTGCTTTAGCTTTTTGGTCTCTTAGATACTGAAATACTGAATTTATTCATGTTAATGAAATTACATTTCTTACACACGTCAAAATGGATAATGACAATAGGATTAAAAATAAAAATAGAAAGTCTAAAAATAAAAATAAAAATAAAATGTCTTGACAACCTTTACAACTAGCTTAAAACAATAAATTTAAAATCTTAATCTAAGGTCAGACTCACTTGTCTTACCAACAATCACAAACACTTTAAAATACCAAGCTAACAAATTAAAAGTTCAGACTCGCCACTTATCACATCGATATTGTTTTATTCATAAACTCGTCTACACTGTAGAACGACTGTGCTAATAAAAATTTTTTTATAACAGAATAATATTGTTTTTCATTCATTTCCCTAACTTGAACAGGAAGTTTATTATATAAATGTGGACCAACATACTTTGAACTAATACAAGATTTTTTTAGCCTAAGATATTCCAGGTTGATGTTATCTTTCTGTCTGGTATCATGATCGTGGTGTTCACTACAGCGGTTATAACTTTGAAGATTTTTTTTTACATAAACCAGACATCTTAGAATAAATAGTGAAGGTATAGTCAATATTTTAAGTGTAACAAACGCATTTCTAACATCGGCTCTGTAAGGCAGGCCTGCAAGAATCCGAACTGCCCTTCTCTGGAGTCCAAATATTCTCTTTGCTTGTGCACTATGGCCCCAAACAAGAATCGCATAATCACAGTGCGACTGGAATAAGGCGTGGAAAGCCGTAAGCAAGATTTTTGGTTCAACAATGTTTTTGATGTTTCTTAAAAGATAAATAGAACTCGATAATTTCTTGGCTACTTGGTCAATATGTGAACTGAGGACGAGGGCAGTATCAAGGTGTACTCCAAGTAGTCTCACTGAACCTGATGTGGGAACATCACACTCAAGGTCCCTGAGGCTAAACAAAATACGCTCAGTTTTCTGAATGTTCAAAGATAGTTTGTTACTGTTGAACCACCCCTGCAATTTTTCTAGTGATTCCTGCATTTGACTGAGAAGAGAATCTAGGGATTGAGCTGTTGAAAGTGCTGTTGTGTCATCTGCAAAAATCACTAGTTTGGTGTCTGTAGCTGCTTCAATGTCATTTATATAGATTAAGAAAATGAGCGGCCCCAAGATAGATCCTTGAGGCACCCCATGCTTGACAGGTAGTGACTGTGAAAGTTGTCCCCCAGAGAAGGTCTGCTGGGCTCTGTCCGTTAAGTAACTAGCTATTAGAGCTATGCTAAGATCATCCAATCCATATTGTTTTAATTTCAAAAAGAGAATGTTGTGGGATATGCAGTCGAAGGCCTTGGACAGGTCACAGAGAACTGCGCCAATATGTTGGCACTGTTCAAAGCCCTCGACTACATACTCCAACAATTCCAGTATTGCATCTGTTGTTGATAGTGATTTACGAAACCCGAACTGACTATTTGCAAACAAATTGTGCTTTTCAAAATACGAGTAAAGCTGAGCCTTCAAGAGGTATTCGAAAACTTTGGAGAGCGCAGGCACTAAAGCAATTGGTCTATAGTTATTCACATTATTTGCATCTCCCTTTTTATGAATTGGAATCACCTTGGACTTTTTGAAGACATCCGGATATATACCCTCACGTATACATGAATTTATCAGATATGTTAGTGGTATAATTAAGATGTTTTTCAGTTTTTTGAGGAGTACACTATTAAAACCATATATGTCTTTGCTATTTTTTGATTATCAATTGCATCCCTGACCTCTATGAAACTGACTTCTCTGAAGGAAAAGCCTTGCCCCGGAGTAACAAAATTTTGGGACTGAAAATAGTGTTTAGGTTCAAAGGGAGCTTCTGGAATATCTTGCAAGATTTCTTCTGCAATGTTTGCAAAAAAAGTATTAAAGGTATCAGCTGAGATGTTAACTGTTGATTTGGGTTTTTTAGTTATGCCTCTGGCATCGTTGGTTACCTGCCAAGCTGCCCTAGCTTTATTCTCTGAACTTTCAATAAAGTTTGAGTTTGCTGTCTTTTTTGCATTATCGATTTCCTGCCTATACTGTTTCCTATACTGATTTCTCAAAATACCAACTTCAAATGAATTTGAGTTGTTATATAGATCATTAAGAAAATTTAGACGTTCTCTCATTTCAGACAAAGCATCATTATACCACCTTACATTTCTGTCACACTTATTAATGTACCTTTTAATTGGGAAACATGAGCTGTAAGTTTCAGTGAGAATGTCCATAAACTTTTTACCCTTACCATTTGCATCTAACTCTGTCGTTACAAAGGACCAGTCGACATTGCTTAGTACCTGAAACAGACTATTTATACCAGACTTTGTTATTGGTCTGTGAAAAGTTACAATTTGCGAGCTACTTTGTTCATTGGTCATGACATTTCTTAAGGTGATTTCCACCGCCTTATGGTCTGATACTACTCCCTGAAAAACAGCAGTATTAAAATCTAAAGTGTCCTTAAAATTAACAAATATGTTGTCAAGACATGAGTTTTTTCTAGTGTTACATAAAATTTGCTCTACAAAACCATAACAGTTTAAAACATCTAAAAATTCTTTTTTCCTTATACTATCTACATTAAAATCAATATTAAAATCACCCATTATTATCACATAGTGGAAGTTATTTGCAAGGATTTCTAAAATTTGGATAGTTCTATCTAGGAACAGTTTAAAATCTCCACTTGGAGGACGGTATATATTTACAATTACAAGGTTAAATTGTTTTAGTTGAATTGCAGCTATCTCACAAGACATTTCAACTGATTTTTCCATAATGTCGGTACGTTGGATGAAAACAACATTGTCTCTAACTAAAATGGCAACTCCCCCATGCTGGAACTGTTTTCTTGCATAGTATGATGCCAGAGAATATCCATTGATCAGAAGTGATGGCATTTCTGCAGGCAATAAGAAGTGTTCCGAGATACATAGAACATCATACCGGAAATTTGTTTTGTTTAAAAATACCTCCATTTCACCTACTTTGTGCCTAATCGAGCAGACATTCTGGTGGAATACACTTAGATGTTGTTGGCGTTCTCCATTAAATTCCCCCTGAAAGTCGGGCGTCGTCGAATATGGAGAAAATGGTTTATCATTGTTCCTTTGCCCCACATATTTGGGGACATTACCTTTTCTTTGAGTTCAGCTGGTATCTCTAATTTAAATGAACTTTTGAAATTGTCCTTCCTAGTCTTCATCTTGTACACCTTACATTCACATTTTAAGCTTTCTTGGAGGTATTCTTCGATTACCTCAGGTGATACATCCTTGTCAAGTCCTGAAAGAAACAGGAATGATTTTTTCTTTGCAATCCCAATGTCGAAAGCAGTGTTTTCACCGTGTATCGGTGATGGCCTATTTTGTTTAGGGTAGTGTCTCCTATCGTTTTTTCTTTTGACTGTGGTCCACCCATTTTCTTTACCAGAGTCCCTTTGTGATTGGGGCTTAAATAGGCTTCCGCCGCTGCCGTTTTTTGTTTCGTTATAATTTTTAGGCGGATTTTCGGATGATGACAAAGGTATGTCATTTTCATTTTGTCCGTCAACGTCAACAGTGTCAAAGTCAAGTTCATCACTGTCAACGCCCTCTTTGACAGACGTCAGCTGTGTCGTCGAGTTGTTTGGATCAGCGTTCGGGAGTACTCCAGATAACACTGCACCGTTTTTTTTTGTGTTCTGTGCTGCACCGATTTGTTGTTGTTCGGATTCTTGGCCGTGATTTTTCTGGGGAATCGTACTTTGGCCGACTGGCGGACGTTTAGGTGCTGCTACTGATTTCAGATTCTTTGGTATATTTATGTTTACATTTTTTGTCTCAATGTTGACTAACCTTTCTAGGATTTTATTTTCCATGGATTCCAACCTTGTATAGATTTTTAAGTATGGTTCTTTTAGGCTTTCCTCTAGGTCCTCGATCTTTTTCCTCAGAGAAACGATTTCCTCGTTTTTCATATCCAGATCTTTATTAAGTTTGGCAAAATCTGCTTCCCGCGCACATTTTGCACATGTTTGACAATAAATTAGCCCTTTGCTTCCACTGGCGATCTGGAGCCCCGTAATTCGTAAAGCACACGAATGATGGTAACAGATCCCACACTTAAAACACTTAACTCCGGCTTTATCTACTCCGCTTTTACAATAATTACACTTTTTTACGTCACTCTCTAACAGCGCATCCTTATATTTTCGATATCTATCACGGTTTAGAAGTTATTTAGCAAAATAGCCATTAATGCATCATGACCTTAAAATTAGGAATGCAGGAATGGATAGAGATTAGGCTAACTAATTTCTAAATAATGCAAAGTATCGAAAATATCTAAGAAACCAAAAAGTAACAGAACCAAATGAGAAATTGAGTAAAAATGGCCTGTTATTCTGTAATAAAACTTCCACACACCATAGATTTTTCTGTTACTTCTTCAGCCACATTTTTGACTATTAATTAATTTACACCCTGTAATATATGCAGTGGTTAGATAAATATAAACGCACGTAAAGTCCAATACACCCAAATTCTGCTAGAAGCCCAACAATTAAATCCTGCTAAAAAGTAGAAAATACACTGAATTTTCAACAAAATGTTTTGCCTACATACATTTATTGGTTAAAGATCAGGTTAATGTTTTTCAGTTCGGGTAGTACATAAGTTAAAGATTTAAATTTTTATTTTGCTAAATCTCAAATGAATAGGGATGATCCACTCTTGTGAAACATCCTGTAAAGTGAAAAATAAACACACCATTTTTGCAAATGTTTTTCAAGCTATATTCATTTCAGAGATCTTGCTTATTTCTCTCTAAGAACTCTTATCATAGAAAATATTTTTTCTAACTCTCCTATAGAATATGTAAAAAAACAATTAAAGCTTAAAACCAGCATACATTTCACTGGCAAATATAAGCTAATTAAATTTAAGGGCTGCTTCTATATTTTTTCCTGAAATTCTAGTAATAATATCTATATAAATATTTCTATTTTTGCACACGAAGATGCAAAATCTATTCTTAATTGATTATCACATACTTATATAAAATATGTACAAATTTAGAACTAAATTATTTACAGTTAACAAATTAATATTTAGAACTCTCCTTTTTATCAGTCTCTTTTCCAGATTCCTGTCTGGCCTGCTTAGTTTCTTCTGCTTTGGCCTGGTCTATTTTCTCATGTTCTTTTTTAACTAGCTCCTTTAGTTCATCCTAAAAAGGCAAATTAAAATAAAACTATATATAAGAACATCTAAGTCCTATGATGACTAAAACCTTGGTGGTATTATAAACAAAACTTTTTTCCTATAGGTGTTTTGGAATAAATGCCAAGAAAGCAATCCATTTTTTCTCATTAAAGTTATATCTTGTACCTATAACTACTTTATATCTAGTGAGCTCAAAGGTGTGAAATATTTGTATTCAAACTAAAAACACACTAATTTTCTTTTTGTTGCCCTTTATCTAGAATATTTTACATAAAAAATACCTAGAAATAAAACGAGAGCTTAAAAACATAAAAGTATACCTTATTTTTTAATTAAAAAAAAAAAATTTGTAAAAATCTTAAAACCCTGAAAGAAAAATTTCCATAAGCATCTGCCTCTCAACCTCTGATTTATTTTAGTAATTAAGGAAAAAATTGAAATTCAATTGGGACAAATGCTAGTTACTTTTTCCAGACTGTTTAAATGAAAACCATCACCCAAATGTTTTTTTTATTTTCAATATAATTTTTATGACTTTTTTTACCAATTGATAGAATAATTCATTGAGACTGTATTGTATTTTATAAAAATCAAATATCACTTGCCTGGGTGTTTTTATACCAGGGTCAAAGAGTATCCTAAGTCTATAAGTGAAAAAAAAAAACAATTTACTTGGTTTGGTTCAAAAATATTTTAAAATGAAATCAAATACCTGACAAACATATAGTTTCTGATTCATTTCTTTATCTTGCTGAAGTAAAGGCTTGGAGTCCTCTGTCATTAGATCAATAAGGTTAGATATTTTTATATATTTTAAATATTTTTAATTGTGGTAAAGTTCTTGGCTGAACATGATGATGAGGAACTGATCTTTTTAGTTGCCACAAATGTTCGACAAGGTTTAAATCTGAACTACATGCAGGACGTTCACTCTTTCAAACCTCACCCTCATCAAGAAAATCAGTCAATATCTTGAATTTTTTCCTGTTTGAAGCAGCAAATACAATGGCAGCTGCATAAAGTATATCTTAAATTTATCTGACATTTAGTGTTAGTATGGGATTCAGGCATTTATTTTTCCCGAGTGTTACAAACTTAGAATTGAAAACCACATTTTCTATGAACCAGGTATAAAACCATACAAGTAAATGAAATTTCATTTCTATAAAATACAGTGGAATCTCAATGAGTTAGCCTAAAAGTGGAAAAAAATTAACTGAAAATAAAAAATAAGAAACATCAAACTTTTTCAAAATATTAGTTTTTTGTTGGTGAGGTTAATAGTGACTACCACATAAGAGTACAAATTTCCTAAAATTATGATGATTACTAAAAAGTTATGTTACTAAATTGTTTTTAAAAATCTCTTATACTTACACTCCATCCAAGCATATCAGCCAATAGTTGACATCCTTCGTCGCAATCACCTAACCAAGCCACATCACGTGTATTTCCTTTTCTATCATATTCTAGACCACCACTCATTCCCATCATAGCCATGATCCCTGTTCGTTGCCCAGCTTTTTCTCTATTAATAAGAAGTCTTGGTGTACGTGAAGGAGGCCTGAAATCCATTTTCCATTTCAGTAAAGTAACTAGGTATTATGTAACTCAATTTTTTCCTAAATTATTTTCAAAATTGGGCAAACACTATTTATTTTATTTAAGATAAACTTCTTAAACCAGTTTAAATATATGTTCATATGTATGTGCAATTTCTATGATTGTGACTTTCGTAAGTGACACAAGATACACTCATGTCACTAAGTCACTAAATAATTAATCTATCTGCAACTAAATGTTTTAGCATTGTAAAAACAAAACACAATAAAAAATAAAAAAATATTAATGGTTTAATTAAAAACACAAACAGCTTAGTGCCCAAATGGAAGCCTTGAGGTACCTCTAGGTTTGGGGGCCGGTCAGTTGTAACATAAGATAAGTTCAGATCACACTGTTGATAGTTTTCAGTAAAACTAGAAATTGGTAGAAGAAATGTTTCAAATAAAGACCGTAAAGTACCAAAACATTACTTTCTTGTTTCAAAATTATAACAGTTTCTCAAATTTTAATGTCATTTTGCTTTTGCAGACTGTATTGACAGAAAGAGAAAAAAAAAATATTTTCTTAACATTGAAAAAATCCATATTGAAACTTTTCTTAATTTTTTTTGTTGTCTAATATTTGGCCTGAAAGGTGGGGAATGAAGCCAGTTTAACTTTACTGGTTAAAACTCAAAGAAGTGACAGATCTAAGAAAACTTAGATAGTCCATCAAGGAATGGAGCGAGGAAAGGCTAACTCCAACAAATACTCATCCTAACTTGATAATAAGATATAATGAAATGAAATAAAGTAATCCAATATTCAGGCAAAAAAATTAGTTTTATTTTCTTTCCAGATGTAAAAAGGAATTTTTAATAAGTAAGTTTGACATCTAATCGCTATGAGTTTACTGTCAAAATTATGTTGAGAATTTCATTTTTCTGTCAAAGACATTTTAAGAATAAGATTGACCAGTTTTTGTTGTTGATTTAAACCAATTAGAGTAAGATTAAGAGATAATTGTGCACTAGCTACAATATTGTACACTTTTTTGGTAAAAAATAGGAACTAGGAACTAATTTTAAGTGGTTTCTACATTAATATATGCTTCTTTTAGTTGCAATATAAACAATGAAGGTCATGAATAACCAGCACCTAGTTTTTTTTTAGTTCTATTTGTTCTAATAAGCTTTACAAATGTACAGGTATTTATATGTAATTATTAAAATTGTTACAATTAAACACACACTTATTATAATTAATGATTGACCTGCCCAGTTTATCCAGATAGTATACTACTTTTACTGTTTTTCAACAAGAAAGTCTTAAGATTGTCTAGAAGCAAAAGTTTTAGAACTTATATAGTATTTTTGAAATAAGAGCTGCAATGATTTGATCAATTTCTTCAAGCATTACAACTTCAAATCTCTACATTGTTTAAGAAGTTTAAAAAAAAATGTGAGGATTCAACAATGTTTGCATTATTTTTTTTTATTTCTCATGGAAAGGACGTCTGAAAAGATTAAGACAACCAAGATTTATTCTATCTGAGACAAAACAAAGAAGCTGTGGCTACTGGATGATGCAATTTCTTTAACATTTTTTGAGATCCTGAAGGAAGGAACAACAATGTTAACTTTTGATTTACGAAATCATCTAATATACCACAGTTTGTTCCTATAACGAAATAATATCCATAATTGTTGATAAATTGGCAGTTATGCATTTTAAATTTAAAATTACTATTGATAAAATATTTCTTGTTTTCAAATTCAAAATATGCTTTATTTTCAAAGATTAGTGGGTATCTTGTTGACAAAGCCAATTGCAAAATAATATAGAAAAAACATAAAATATAATACATATAAAAGATTGAAAAAGTGAATTATCATAACCTCTCATGTCAATGATCTGTCACAACAATAGCATATAGCAGTTGGCTAAGTCACTTTTTAGATACCTAGTAATAAAAATACATGCTTATAATACAAAATGTGAGTGAATGAATAAGTAATAATTCTTACAAGTCAATAAGTCCAGCAAATGGATGGACAACTAATGAAGATCCTAGGATAATGAGTAAATCACATTTTCCAAAATCCCTCTCCATTAAATCATGAAATTTATCTGGTAAGTTTTCTCCAAAGAATACTATGTCTGGCTTGACAAGCCCTGGACAATGTTCACAAATAGGAATTTCATCTTTGAAAATTCTTTCTGCAATCAAAAAATATTATTATTTATTTATCTACAATTACACTTCAAACTCAGTTCATTCACTATTGATTACAACCATGATATAAGGTTCATCACAACATTAAATATTATAATTTAACTTAAGTAAATTACAATATAGGAAGTGACATATCTTTAATTATAAGTATAAAAAGAAAACACTACATACAAATTTACAAATAAAAAATAATGCTAAGAATAGACAGTAAAAAAAGACACTTATGCTCAGAAAAAAATTATAAACTATGAAAAATTCTTCAATTACTGTCCACTATGGCCTCAAGCTCAAAAAGTCTTTGAGGCAATAGAATGTCCTTTCATTCAAAATCGTTTTTAGATTCTTTACAAATAACTGGTATCATATTATAGATTCTGATATAAGCATAATATGGTGAATTGTTATACAGTGTTGTGATATGTCTAGATTAGATTAGCAGAATATTGTGTAGAGTAGTTTTGGTTATCACGGGATCTGGGAATTCCCTTATATATTTAAAAACATATGTTGCACACTTTTTATACGTCTAAAAATTTTTTTGCAGATTTCTATTGGTTTCATTTAAATATCAGCCTGGTCAATTTTTATGACCCATAAAGACCTTACTTACATTGACTGCTTGACCCCACAGGATTATATTATCATGTTATTGACCCCCAAGATTATATTATCATGTTATTAGGGTTGATTGTAGTACTGTTTGATTTAACTTGGGGTAAAGTGAAGTAAAATTGTTCCAAGACTTGCACTAACATAATCCAAGTGGGATTCCCATGATAGTTGAGAATCCAAGAATGTTTCTAGAAATGTTGTTGTTGGCTCTATGTGGATCCACCTTGGGATATTTATTATCTTATTACAAAACACCATTCATTCAGTTTTCAGCAGACATCATGTCCTCTTTTCTAGGCTTCAGCTCCACAGATATGGCAACAGTGGTACAACTGACAAACTTTATGGTCACTCCAGGGAAAGAGAGGTTGTTAACAATCAATATCAAAATGATAAGTGCAAGTAGGTACAGATATTGGAGTAGTCCAATGTCAGTGTTTTGCATTGATGTAGATAGGAAGGACATTATTAAGGACAGAGCACTGCACAAAATCATTTCAATATTATAACTAAAAATTCAAAAAATCACAAAATATAACACAATTATTACCTTTCATCCACTCCAATGTGTATTTAGCCCTACACTCCAGACAGTGGCCAGTATAAAAAGTCCCATGTGCCTCCACCAGCTTTTCTTCTGGTATTCCTGCTACTCTCTCAAGTGTGTCTATATTTTGGGTGTAATGCCTCAAAAGCATGCCTTTGTCATGCAGCATTCTGATAAAATAATGACACACAGTGGGTTTAAATGTCCCTGGATAAAGTTCCTTGGCAAGAACGAAAAAAGGTTTTGGGTTTTCTTGGAAGAAATCTAGTTCAAAAATTGCTTGTGGATGTGGTAGGTTGTATTTTTGCAGATTATGATACAGTCCAGTACCAGCTGAACGAAAATCGGGTATTCCAGCAGCTGAAAAATGGTGTAAATAGTGTTTTTAAGTCTAAAAGTTATTTCTGTTAAAATATTCTCAGACATTTTCAGTTTACTGCACAGTATTCATTTTAAAACTTACAAGTCGAGATTCCTGCTCCTGCCATGGTAATGATGTTTTTGCAACCCTTTTTATTCACATATTCGATAATTCCTTCTAAACTAACATCATCCAAGATCTGAAAAAATCGAAAACTGCATAACAATCCAGCAACGTTTTTGGGCTTAAGCTTATTTGTCAACCAACTTCTATTAAATATCGAAAACATAGTGCATATATTATTATTTTAATCTTGCAGTGTGTTTATGTGATCAAAAGTTCAGGGTCACATTGTACTTTTAAGGTTAAGTATGTTAATAAGTACCTTTATTTCACTTGATTCCGCTGCATCATCGTCTAAACCAAGAAAACCTAATTTTTCTGTTAAATACCTTTGTAATCCTGCTAAACTTAGACCAGCTGTTGAATCAATATCAGAAGAATGACTTTGCTCACTAGTTTGCTGATTAGTTTCATTTTCTTTCTTGCTACCTTTATCATTCTTGGAGTCATCTTTTCCTGCAGATAATTTACGTGATAATATCTAGATCTACCGTACGATGACATACTACCTTTATCGTTTGAAGACATATTCAATCTCTAGATTAAGGACTTCCAGAAATTCTTAGGATTTAATAATAATATTGACAAGTTTTGGATGTCATAGTAATGTAAATGTAAACAAAACCCCAAGAGTTTTGACGTTGACAGTTTTTTGACATTGAAAATATGTAAGGAGATTGTTAGTGTTTAAATGATTAGTTACTCCGTAGCCGTGACGTCACGTATTTGATACGTCTACACTAAAAACTAATATCTCGGACGACTCCCAATTATTCAGACTGCTTAATGTTATGATATTTTTGGAGTTTTAAGTACAAGAAAGATTTTTAAGGTGCTAAACGGTACCACAATGTAAAATATTTATTTAAACGCTTCAGTTTTGCAAAATAACCATTTAGATCGGCCAAAGTAGTTCCAGTAAAAAATATTTCAGAATAAAAATGAATAAGGTTCTTCCCTCTCTAAACTTAAATCACGTTTGTCGAACAATAGTTACTCTATGATGAAGTAATTTTTGTTTTGACGTTTAGGTGACAATTAAATCCAATAAAATCAAAACGCTGTCGAATAAGGAAATGTGATGAATAATGTCTAAATAGGGAGATTTATTACATACAACTAGTGACGCAGAGATATAAATTGGGACGATTGATTTTTGATTGAAAACTCAACATGGGTTTGTTCGGGAAATCGCCAGAACGAAATCCAAAGGATTTAGTGACGGAATGGAATCACAAACTTAGGAAGGAAGGGTACCAGTTAGACCGTCAAATAAATTCTATAAAAAGGGAAGAAGAAAAAGTTAAAAGGTCTTTAAAAGAGGCGGCTAAAAAAAGTGATAAGGATACGTGCACAATATTAGCAAAAGAAATACTTAGGGCGAGAAAAGCAATTAACAAAATTTATACTTCCAAGGCGCACCTTAACTCGGTTATGTTACAAATGAAAAACCAGCTGGCAACTCTTCGAATCGCAGGCTCCCTACAAAAGTCTACTGAAGTTATGCAAGCAATGCAGTCTCTTATACGAGTGCCTGAGGTGGCACATACAATGCAAGAGATGTCAAAAGAAATGATGAAAGCTGGTATTATTGAGGAAATGCTTGATGAAACCTTTGAAGATATTGAAGACACTGAGGAAATGGAGGAAGCAGCACAAACAGAAATTGACAAAGTGCTCTTTGAAATAACAGAAGGTAAAATTGGAGAAGCACCTCTTCCCCCAACTGAACCAGCTGAAAAAGTTAAAGAAACCGAGGGTCCTGGGGCTGAGGAAGAAGATGAAACTGAACTTGAAGAAATGCAGAGTAGATTAGCTGCATTGAAATCCTAAAGTAAGTTGGCACCAAACTAATTATAATAATAAAGGTTTATTGGATTTGTATAATTTTTTTGGTGATTTATTCCAATAAAATTAGTGTCAAGTTGTGATATACCTAGATAAATTGAAAGCATGTTTATGAATCATTCCTAATCTAAATTTGGTTATCAGACACATTTTCAACAAGGTTTTTTACTTCATTGCCTTGTAATCGAGTGTCTTGAGTTATTTTCACTCTTGATATTATCTTTTTGCACCTTTCTAGTGAATTAGCAACATTCCATGTAGGAAAACTGATGTTCAACCATAGAAAAGAATATACTTCCTTTATTGAAGGTGGTCCTAGTTTCACATGATTAATATTATAATTGGAAATGGGGTACTGCCAATAACATTTTTGACATCATTGGGTGCTGCAAGAGTATAATTGTGTCTCTCTTTGCTAGTTTAGCCCATAGTTAGTCTAATAGGGTGATACCATCTCCCAATGGAGCCTACTGGCTGTAATGAGCCACTCTACCCTTTACAGAATGTATACAGTGTGTTTCATAAGTGAATTCTATTAACTCAGTATGTAGTTTTTGATTTTAAATCTAAAAGTTTATATTATATACTTATCCACCAAAAAAACTCATTTGTCGAGATATTAGGTGTTGAAGTTTTTTAAATTTTCGTTCCAATGTACAAGATAATTGAATTAAAATTGGTATGTATTTACCTTTCGTAGGATCTAGAAAACAGTATCAATGGCATTCGGAATATTCAACTGGATGATATTTTTTTGGGGCATATCCTTTTTTTATGTAATGTACTAAACTTACTTGGTAGCTTCATTAAATTATACATTCTATAGGAATTTTTTTGATGTGTGGCAAAAACCTTTAAATGTTGATATATCTAAAATAAAAAGCACTTACATTTTCTGGCAACAAATTATACAGTGATCACATAAAATTAAATCACCAAAATTAGAGCTGAATGTAAAATTCTGAAAAGGCAGTGCTGTAGTGAATATGCTTATTTCACTGAATAATCACTAAGTAAAACTTTTTTTTGTTTTAATGTAAGGGCATAGCCAATGCACACATCGTACAAGTGGCCCTTCAGAAACGCTAAACATTCCAAATGGTATGAATTCGTAAATAACTTCAAATAAATAAATTTTTTTACAAGGATCTAAAGACGTTTTTGAATTGTTGATCTGTTTGCAGCATATTTTTCGAAAATGTATAACACTAGGTCATAGAACGAAAGCTTTTACGGCTTTGGTCAATTAAGAAATCATGGTTCTTGGGATTAGACCGTGTCAAATTAGAATTACTATCCGACGGTTCACCTTCGATTGCACGAGGCATCTTCAGCGATCTTTACTCCACGAGATCTGAACACTGAATTCAGAAGAACCATGATTTCTTAACACTAGGTCACTAATTCCCAATTTTTTGAAAAATTTTATTTTTATACTGGCACATTGGATCCCTTTTCTTTAACCTATATATAGTTCATATCAAAAGTTATTTTCCTCATAGTTTTTCTGACTTTATGCAGACAATTTGAAGTTTTTGAAGGGGAAGCAGCTGATGACTGGACTAAACTTCAGTATGAGTTGTGATATGGTGTGCAAATAATGGGAATGGACCTGAATGTTACCAAATTCTATTACAATCATAGCATATATCCACTTAACTTCAACTCTGTTTTGCCAACAATACTCCAATCAGGTCTACTTCTCAAATTGAAGTTCTTGGTGTAACAATTGATCCTCAACTATGTTACATTTAACACATCTCAACAATAACTTAAAAGGCTATGCAGGTGTTGGGTTCATCAAGCTCATTTGTTATTCCCTTGTAAGTACGACAATATCTGGAAAATACTTTTTTGTGTCCGATATATTTTGGTGTTAACATTCATTCGATTGAAAAGGTACAACATCCATTTCTGAGATATGTCTCATTCAAACAGAATCTTGAAGAACCAATTAACTATAGAAATATAGAAACCTCTTTAAATCTTGCAGTGTTGGAGACTCATCGTCTGCACAGAGATTTACTTTCTTCTTACTAATTAATTTTGCCCTGGATTGCTCAGCAAATTAGGACTCCATGCTCAGAACCGTCAGAGCATTTTTTGGGCCCCCCAATAGAACTAACTATGGTTTCAGTGGAGAGGTTAAATATTTTATTTAGATTTTGCTATTTATTATGGTTATTATGCTATAATATGTACCTATATTGTTCCTAACTTGTAATTTTTGAGTTTCTCAATTAGGTTCATAGTGTTTCAGTAGCCTTTTTTTTGTATTATTTTGTATTAAAATTGGACATTAGCCTATTGAAATAAATAAGTAAAATGCTTCTTATTGGGCTTTTTTGCTCTAATTTGACATAAATAAAAAAGTTGGGATGTTAAAAAGGGTTGACCATGTAAAAATTATCAGTCTATTGTTATTTTCAAAAATCAATCATACTGTTATATATTCTACAAAATTGTCTTTAAAAACGTAGAATAAAAACTGAGAAACCTATAAAATAATTTAACTTTGTTATCCTGTATCTTAAAAATGTGTGTTTTTTGGACATATATAAATTTTTATACTTAACTTAGTTAAAGTATACTTAAATTAGTTAAAGATTCACACCCTGAATTATTAGTATTTATTTATGAAATTCCAACTCTATGAATCTTTTTTGTGGGGTTATATATTGTTTTTTCTTTTCTAAAAATATTCCTAACCACTATATAATCAAATGTATCCCAAGATTAGAAGTCACATTTTTTTTATTCAGGTAGGCATATTAGGTCTAAACTCTAAACATAAAAGCCTTGATCATTTTGTTGAGACCTCTTAATGAAAGATAAACTTTTGTTCCCAAGGCATTGACATATTGAGCAAAGTAGATGAGAAACCTGGGATTTGTAAGAAGTATTCTAACTGTATATGGTCAATTCAGGAAACAAAGGATAAGTATGTATTGGAAGATGAGATGCCCCTGAATGGAGAAAGTTACCAAGCAGGATTAAAACAACGTGGTTGATGTGGCTGTAGAGAGCCCTCTTACAGTTAAAAAAAAAACAACTTTAAAATATTTATTGTTATATAGTACTTTCTAATACATTTATATCTAGGTTTAACTTCTCTTTAATCTTCTGCATTAAATAAGGTATCTTCTCAAAGTCGTTCAACTGGTCCCAGCTATCTAGGTCCACTGGAATAACACTACAGTTAAGGGTTTCTTCTAAAATACTGAGACTCTTTGAAGGCAAGCCACGCAATACCTTAGTATTTGTTGTGTATAAATAGCCACTTCCAGTCCAAATCAAGACTCTAAAAAAGATTATAATAAATAGAAAAATCTATTAGGAACATATCAAAATATTGTATCTCCTTAATTTTTTATTAATAATTATGAACGTGCTGTTATTAATATGAATTTATTTTAATATCTTAAATTTAATTCTGAGGGTCTTCGTAGTCAATCTCAATCAAGTTAATTATTATTATCTATTAATATATGTTTCAATAAATGTAAATTAAGAAAAGATATATTTACTTAGTTTAATGGATTAAAAAAACCATGTAACTAACTTTAAATCTAAAATGAAACAAGTAAGAAAAGAACATACATAGTTGTTCCATTGCATCATCATTTATATTCACACAAATCAAATCAAAATTTCGTTGATTAAATAGTCAAAAAAAAAGTCCACATTCATTATGGGCCTAGATATAAATATAAATAACAGTTTTTATTTCTACTCTATTTTGTAATGCTCACAAAATTTAGAGCATGCATGTATAGATAAATACTTAATTGCCATTATAATCTTGAAGCCCCACTTGTAAGGTTAAGTATTCATGGCTGCGTATCTGATACACTGATAGATGCTAATTACATATGATATTCTGATATTGTCCATAGATTTTTACGCTATGACTTGAGTCAGAAGTTGCAAGAAATGGTGTGTATGTAGACTCGTATTTAATTTAACTTTAAAGACTATGGGTTAATTATATTAAAAGCCACAATATCAGACGTGGAGTCAGTTGCTGTGTGAATAAATTTCTAAAATTCATACATCCAAGTCTGATATTTAAGGTGTATGTCAGACAACAGGGATCAGTTTACTACATTTCCTGCAACTTCCCCCTCAATTACTATAGCACTGACTCCACAGAGAGCACCCAGAGTATGCAAATCTAGGAGCCGTACAGGGTTAATTCAATTCACTTGACAAAAATGAGTAATAAATGGATCTACATCAATTGGCCGAAAAACAAATTTGTATAATATCTCTGAATATTGAAAAATGGAACCTTATATTTTACCTTACACGATGAATCTTTTCTATAAGTTGTTGCACCTGCACTCATCTGTATCAGCCATCATGTTTCTATTATGACTTTAATGACGAACCTGGTGTTGATCCACCTAGCGGTACCGATTATTCATTTGAGTGGCAATCTTAAATCTATCTAGCGAAACCATAAATTATATTTTTTAAATTTATTTACTAATATATTCAAATTTAAATGGTTTATTTCTATAGACATGTAGACATGTATCAGAATTGTCAAAATAGTTTCTTATATCTAAGTTGTCATAAAGAATTGTATTGAGCTTAAAACCTTAAAAAATTCTTAAAAAATATACAATTGTAATTCATATTTACTCTTAAACATCTAAACAGAATTAAAATTCAAATAAAAAAATTCAGTTATATTACAAAATGGGTGCTCAGTCAGTATGAACTTGAGTTTTTGTTTGAATGAACAATAACTGCGGGTTCCTGTCAGTTAGGGGGGTAGATGGTTGAATATCTTAATATAATGTATTTCAGGTCCCTCCTACACCTGACTCAAGCGACCACTGAGTAGATAAAGCGTCTCAGAGCCTCTCGTCACCTAAAACGTCAGGCCACTCCATCGTAAAAATATTCATTTCATTGTATTGCAGCATGTTAGAAAATCCTGATAGTTCCCGCATCCACAAAATCTCTCAACTGTAAGACGGCAAAGTTTTTCAATGACAGTTTGCTGCAGACACTCTCAATTTGGCATTCCATCAAAGGTGCTGGTCAATGGCAATGCTCAAAAAGTTAACAGACCCATGTTGCATTATAGAAGCGGTTTTATGTCTTATAAGTAGGGATCTGTTTTGGATGACCCTAATGGGAGTGAAAATCATAGATTTTGTCTTTGTACTATTGAGACACAGCCAAATGCTTTAGCTAAATCATATCTTTGCTACACAGAACTGTTTCTGCTCAAATTATTTTACAATTGTTGTTGTTAAACTATTAATGTCAAGAGAGGTACACTTTTCCTTTTTGGAATTGGCATTTGTTAAAAAGGTTATGACTATCAAAATAATCATTTATTTGATTCTTTAATATGGCATATCACTTTTTCAGAATTGTACCCATGAATATCTGCAGGTTATCTGATCCCATAATGTGACTTTTTACTACAATATCAAATTCTTTAATTAGGGTTTTGCTTCCCTCACAATTTAAGTGCAGCTTACCTTGAACAACATGTCTTTTATTCTCGAGATGAAATATATACAAGCAATTTTGGACACATTTAAATCAATTTGAAGAGATCTCTGTGGAGTACAGATTCATAACTAAATAAATAAACTAAAGATTTGATTATTGTGATATTTTTATATTTGTATATATATATTTGGTGTTATTTTTAATATCTTATTATTGGTTTACTGATGGTTTAATTTTATTCATTGTATCATTTTATTGTATTTAAATTACTTGTTCTTGATAATTACTTTTGTCAGATTTATTATGTTTATTATTGTTGGATCTTTTATGTTATGTTAAGCTTTGTGTTTAGATGTGTACAGATTTTTTCTCATATAATATGATTAATGATTAATGTTTGGATGGAGATTATTATAATAATTCATGTAAGTGCATAATAATTGTACAATGACACTAATAAATATTTCATTGATTTATTAATCAGGAATCAGTTTTATCAGATGCACAGCCACAAATACACATTTTGCTTGTGAGCTCCAGGATTATTATCCTAAGTAAAATGTTGCTGTTATATTTCCAGTTTAAAAAAGAAAATTACTCTTTCTGAACTTTTAATTCACTAGTTTAACTATATTTAAAAAGTTTTTTTTTCTAAGAAGATATGTTAGTTTTATATTTTGACTTATCTAAAATAATTCTTTTTTTTTACTAGTTCCAAATTTTTTTCTAGAAAGTGCCTTTTTAGTATTACCTGCAGTTCTAATAATCCATGTCAGCTTTGTTAATTAATAATTAATAAACAGTAATTTTTTTTTATTTGAGTTTACAATTAAACAACTAAAGGATAAAAAAGTATTATTATCAGATAATTTTTATCTTAAATTTGTTTTGTTAAGATAATTAGTAATCGGTATTCACATATACTCAACTATAGGTTCTTTGAAATTCAGCTATACATTAAATACTTACAGTTGTTGGGAATCATTTTCTAATTTTATATCTTCTACATATACCACTTTAGTTTCTAGTGGTACTGGTTTACTACCGCTGAATATTATAGCATGATCTAAAAAAAAATAATTTATTTAATCTATAAATTTAAAACACTAAGCCAGTTTTCAGCAAGTTCGTGAGGGAGTTGTACTGCACTAATTTACATGATTTTTTTTTTGAAATGATCATTTGGTTACCAAGACCTTTCAACACTATTTTTTGTATTGTTTTATTGCATATTTTTTCTATAAAGCCAATATGTTTCTCTTCAATAACATTTCTGGACTATGTGGTGAATGCGCCCCGTATTTTTGTAATTCCACTGGAAACTCATCGCTCCATCTAACAGAAAAGACAGAAGATCTGCCAGACAGCTAGTTAAATTTATGGTGCTAACATTTAAATAGACACTAGATATATTTTGTAAAACCTACACCAACTTATTAAGAATAAAACGTGTCCATTAAAACTTTGGATAAACACTATAAAATTTCCCTTAAAATTTGCAAATAAGTGTTTTGTTTGACTGCATATAGAACTAAAGTCTATTCAAATTCAAGATATAGTGCGTGTAAACAAAAGTTATTTGTGCTTCCAATATGCCATTAAATAAAGGTGGTCGATTATGATATAAGTTTTCAGCAAACTTTTGAAAGCATATTGCACTCTCAATAACTTTGGATAGGCATTTCGTGTCCCTAATGAATAAGTGTAACTTGAATTCGTGGGTTATGGGACTGCAATAAGATCTAAAGTCCCATAACCCACGAATTCAAGTTACACTCTCAATAACTTTTGTTTATACGTATGTACTCTTTCTTGAATTTGGATAGACTTTAACCCCCATATTTACTAAAAAGGTTTAAGAGTTAGACCAGGTCTAGTTGCTGTGGTACTTAAAACTCTTAGTTCACCAGTTATTTCGCTTATGTTTGTAATTGTGACATTTAGAAAAATTATTTGTTCAATTGTTAAAAATGTCATCTTAAACCTATAACTGTTAAGTTAGACCTGGTCTAAATTTAAACCTCTTTAGTGAATACAGGTGTTTGTGACAGGTAAAATTAATTTAAGAATTTTCTAGGTAATGAAAATGTGTGTTGCTTAAAACCACGGCAAAAGGACTAACCAAAGAGAAGGGCTTCTACAATTTCTTCAAGGCTTTAAAATTCTAAGCTGACCAGTGGAATTATTAAAATTAACAACCATGTGATACTCATCTATATTTTATATTTCTAATAGAAATGTACACACTTTAGTCAGTTTTTGCATTAGCTAGCTAAAACTGTTGTGGTTAATTAGGACAAACGACAAGTAAATTCTAATATATTGTGTTTGTGATAAATAAATTTATGATGCTGCTTAATTTGACAAGTTGCATAATATACAGTAGTTAATAAAAATAATGGAAATTTCTTGTAAAGGGACAAAAATAACAAAAAAATTGATCACAGAGTTATCCAGGATATAGCTTAAACAACCATTTTTTAAGAATTCAAGATGATTCGGTGTATTTTTTTCTGAAGGAGCTTTTAAAAAACTCAATTTTACTTTTAGTAAGAGTGCTGCAAGAGAAAGTTGTGCATGTCACTATTATACAAGGTTTTCAGCACACTTATGAAAGGGGGTGATAACTTCCAAAAGTTTTTCTAAAGACAGTTTGATAACACTGACCGACAAAAAAAATTTTTTGTTGTAACCGATATCAGAATAGCATAATCTAATAGAATGGACCTCTCCAAATACGAAAATGACAAATAGAAAGTTGTAGCACGTAGGGTTTTCTTGTTAGAGTTGTAGAACCATATCGAAAAATGATTTCAGAAAATTCTTAACCTTGTTTATTGACTATGTTTACAGTTTTCGCCTATTAAACATACCATAAGACAAAAGCAAATGAGAAAAATAGTAACTTAAAACACTAATTAAATAAACCTTTCACCCTGCTCGTCACTAATAGCTCCCAAATTTATAGGAAAAAATGACAGATGGGAATGGAGGAAGTGAATTTTTAATGACATTCTTGCACAAAGTGCTTTATAGGCATCTTAGAGTTCATAATTTTCATCCATATTGTTGCCTCTTACTACATTAACAAATGAATTCCATGCTCTAAGTTCCTGCCTGGTAAGCTTTTCCGTAAAATTGACTTCGTCCAGCAATTTTCTGATTTGTAACCCAATAAAAATGCCTTCTTTTAATTTGGCATCACTTAACTGGGGAAAGACTTGTCTTAGGTATTTAAATCCATTACCATCTTTATTCAAAGCCTTCACAACCTTTGTCATCAGCCCAAGTTTAATGTGAAGAGGAGGCAAAAGGACATTTTTGGGATCAACAAGAGGTATAAATTTAACATTTTGAGATCCTGGTTGAAATTCGTTTCTTTCTGGCCAAATTTCTCAAATCCCCCATGAAGTCCCACTAAAATCGTTATAACCTTTAAGTCCCCACATATCTGCCATTTATACCTATTGTAGTTTATTTAATCCAAAATCGTGCGCATATTTTCATAATTTTCTTTCATTGCAACTGAATGGGCAACTGGTATAGAGGGTTTTAAATTTCCATTATGCATTAACACAGCTTTTAAGCTATATTTAGATGAGTCTATGAATAAGCGCCACTCACGGGGGGAATGTTCAATATCAAGTTCCTGCATTAAACTGTCTATATCAGGACACGCGCACAACGAATTTTCCATACTGTAGAATTCAGAAAACATAGCATTTATTTTTCTGAAATTCGTAATTTTTGTTTCTTTGGCCAATAGGTTCCATTCCTTAAGACGGGAATCCAGAAGTTCTGACTGTTGCTTGGATAACCCCAAATCACATACTAAATTATTTAATTCACTTTGAACAATCAAATGTGGCTCGCCGGAACTGGACCTGTGTTAAAAGTGGGATCGATGCACTGTTCTTCTGAGCTGCCTGATGATGCGTTATCTCCCAAATCAATAGCTTGCCAATTTAAAGGCGCAATCGGCACTGGCAAATTTGCATTATGGGGAACAGGCCGTATGGCAGTTTGCAAATTTGGATATTCTATATTGTGCTTTCCCTTTTTGGAATAAACTTCAGTCTTTGTCAGGCAAAAATAACAAGTATACTTTTTCTCTTTCCCTTCATCCACTGCACCAATGATACACTACAACTAACACAGCACACATGGGGAGCCCACCGCTTATCTTGATCCCCAATTAACACACCAAAATATTTAAAGTAGGCTTTTCATACACTTGCTTATCGATACACAGAGAACCAATCAATTCGAAACTCAACAGAAGAGTTATGTTTAACGTTTATTTTATGTCTAATGTTGTAAACAATCCAGTCTAGGTAATTTTTCCGTTGTAAAATGGACCCATTTTAGCCGCCCCACAATAAAATTGTTTACCTGTCAATATAAAAGGTTCTAATTAGGCTATTAAAAAATGGTATCTTTTAGGGCTTTCCGAATATTTTTTTATTATTGGGAGGGTATTTCCATTGTGGAAATAATAATGATCTGGCCTGTGTTAGAAAAATCTTGTCGTCCATGTAATTAAAAGACACAGGACAATTTTAAAAGTAAATTCTTATTTCATCAGGTATATTTTTTAACATACTTTTTTACCTAAACTTATATCATAAAATTAGCATTCATCTCTCAGAAAGTACTGAAATAAAGATAAAATTATATTTAATTGGAACGTTATTCCATTAATACAAAATCACTTGTGTGTGTTGGTGCCTTTTTACTAAAAGTCGAGTTGATGTTTCAAAGCATTTTCAAATTCTTCAAAAAAAATGCACGTGAGTTGATGTTTAAAAGAATTTTCAAATTCTTCAGAAAAAATGCATGTGATGGCTACGTTGCATGTTTTAAAAAAATGCTAAAAAAGGCGCAGTGTTCACTACACTGAATGACTCTGTACACTCTATGAAATTGTTAGAAATTAATTTTATTGATAATTGTAAGAGTCTAATGAATTTTTCTAGGTTAGATTCTTGCTTCTAGTACCTAATTTTAGGTAATAAATAATAACACTAAATACACCTACCTATTTGAACGCCTAATTTAGAAACCATATTTGTTAGGACGAACTCTTCCCCACCCAGGCCTTTTTGCAGAGCGCCCTCTAAAGCAAAACTACTTGGCTGAAAGCCTTGATGTATTAAATCTTTTGGATCCAGATCCGATGGCAGAAGTTCAATTAAATCCGGTTTATAAGTCATTATACACTGCCAAATGACAAAATAGTTGTCATAATTTGATCGGAAACCTGTAAATAATATATTACATTTATGATATAAATTCAATTTTTAAAGAGGTTATAAATTGTATAACATAAAATTATTGTTACAGAAATTAGGTTGTTCTACTTAATGAGAAGTATTGATAAAGCACTATGTTTGTATTTTTAACTTACAGTGGCCACCAGAACTTGTGTGGTTTTATTTATTTATTTATTTTTTTGTAGATATACATTTAAAAAAAAAATCCATAACAGGCAGCCAGAGAATTAACAACCTGGTTCTTCTTAGTATTCTGATTGGATTTCTATAAATTCCTCAAAAATATGTTCTGCTTGAGACACTATTTCGGTTTTGGTCAAATATAAATATACTGAAAACCATTTGAAGTATTCAACGCAAAATTTGATATAATCTCTGTTAGATGTTTTTATTTGGACGTTGCACATTCATTTTTGGACTAAGAAATTTACCATACGTTTTAGGTTCGTCGGTGTCCTGTTAATATACAGGATGTTTTAAAAAAACATGCGCCAATGTTTGAGTTATGATATATCTTAAAAATAGGGCCAAAAGTTCATATAAACATTGATACAGGGTGTTAAAATTTTAAATATCTTTTATTTTTCAGAGGATAAATCGTAATTGATGTCTATAAAGTGACTATTATACATTTTAGAAAATTATACAGGGTGTTACTTTGTTCGTGTCACGACCCCTTTGACCGCCCCTAAAAAATGTTTGTAAAGACACTGACCTAGTTTGATACTCTGTATCTTAAAAACGAAACGTTTTCGGACCAGTCTTTATATGAACTTTTCGCCTTAATTTTAGGAGATATAGCATACCCTGAACTTTGGCGCATGTTTTTTGAAACATCCTGTGTACAGGGTAAAACAAAAAGTTTTGACAAGTTACATGGGACTTCCTTGAAAGTAAGTGAAAATTAAATATATCTGCTATTGTAGGTTGTCCTACCTAGTTTCTGGGAAACCCCTTTTACCTCGTCAAATTTTGAACAAAAAAGTTAACTTTATGTTTTACCCTATATATATATATATTTACATGATAACGACGAATAATAAACATATATTAGTCCAAGAATTGAAGTGCAACGTAAAAACGTCTCAGGAATTCAGCATAGTAAGAAATGTCATTTGCGACGATTAATTGATGGTGTCAACAATTTTGGTAAAACTTGTAGGAGATGAGTAGCCTATTCCCTTTCAGAAAAAAGGGTCTAAATTAATACTTTTTAAAGAACTCAATGTAAATTCTGTCAGAACACTAGTAAATACATGTTTACAGATTCCCTTGCTTGTATACAGTTAGTTAGCAGAAAATTTAATTCTTTAAAAAAGCCTTCGGGTCATTTTTTAAAATTTTTTTTGTATATGCTGTTATTTTTGATGTTCAAAGTAAACCAAGTAATATTAAAATTATACAAAGGCTCAAAAAAAGTAATAACAATTTTTTTAAATTCGATATACAATGTTTCTAGTTCTGCTTTTATTATTATTTTAATAAATTGATCATTTTGACATATATACAGGGGTATTTAAGAAACATTTGTTACATTAAGTGCAGAAATGTACAAATTCCTTGAGGGAGATATTTTAAAAAATAATCCCTTATATTTAGAACACCCTGTATATTACAAATTGCATATGTGAATCTTTAAAATCGCCTTAAAGAGCTCTTTTATTTCATAACCCTCAAGTCCGGTTTTTTGGCAAAGTAATTTGTAAATTTGGGCATTTTTCGGCATTTTTTTGCAATAAATATTTCTTGAATGCGGATATACTTAATTTGTTAAAATAATAATAAAAACTAGAAACTGCAAAGATTTGCAAAATTTCGTATACCGAATTTAAAAAATTGTGATCACATTTTTTTTAATATTATTTTGTTTATTTGCTAAAAAATAAGTATTTTTTTTAGTAGGTACAGTTAAAATTTTTTCGTGAATATATGCTCTATGTATTAGTAATAACCGCCATAACTTTAACATCCTGTATCTTAAAAACTATTATAGGACTGTGCCAATGAGAACTTTTGATCAGAACATCGAAAATAACAACATGTAAAAAATCATAAAAATTAACTGAAGGTAATTTCCATAAGAAAAGTGCGAGGTCCTTTATGTAAGATGTAGGGGATGCGCTAAAAATAAGAAAAAATGAATTGAAAAAGTTTAAGTTGAATGAATTTTTTTGTATTTGAGAGACATTTGTTCAGAAAATTAGCACTGATAATGGAAAAAACTGATTTTTATTATAATTTTGGTTTTTATTATTAATTTCCATAATAGTACAAATAAAACTAATCAGAGCATTTTTTGTTTCTATTTTTGAATTCTTGAATTTAGCTGTTTCAAAAAATGTTCAGTTTTCAACATACCCTGTACATCCTATCTAAAATTTGAAAATGCCAAAAGACATTTATGGCCAAAAAATTTTATCAAAAATTTTATTTTGTGAAAATTTTTCTGCCTGTCACTGTATTCTATTTCTAAACATCTTAATTTTAAGTATTATAATTGCATTGTTACAATGAACTATTGTTGCTTTTTATATACAGGGTGACCTCAGATGGCGTTACCTATACCACAAATAGATCTAATTTTGTTGCTTGTGTAAAAAATACAAATTGTTTAAGAAAAAAATTATTTAGTTATACGAGGAGCTCAGAAACTTACAAAACATGTGTTTTATAATGAATTTTATCTCTGGAACAGCAAACATTTTTATGGAAAATTAGTTCCATTTGTGCCAAAGGTAACTTCACCTGATGAACCCTGTATATTTTGTTATTTGTTGCAGAATTGTTAATTTTATCTTATTAAAAATCCTATATTTTGCCGCAATTGGTTCTGATGGCAACGCTATATGTAGAAAAATAATATTTGATGTATGTATATTTATGGAATTTATGTACACTATTGCTTCTTGTTTATATTTTTACGCTTTTGTATATACAATTGTTTTGCTGTAATTTAATAAAGTTTATTTATTTAATAATCTTTCATTTGCTGCAGGTAGCCATACTGCATCAATTCAGCCAGAAAAAAAATAGATGCATTTTCCAAATCCATTTTTACAAAAACGTAAATACAAAACTTCTATATTTTGACGTGGTATCTTTAGTAATAACAAAAACCAAAAGGCCAACAAACAGCAAATTAGACAAGTCGTGTTTTTTTTTAAACACTCCTATTTTTATCTTTCAACACTTTCTGTCTTCAAAAATAACAATTGTTATCTGCTTCATATACTTTTGATTTTAATATGCATGCATGTCTGTTTTTATTTCAATGATAATAAAATAAACAATACACCGGGTGACACAGAACATAGGGTACAGGCTCTAATTTTTTGACCTTTTCAGATAACGCTTTGAAACTTAGGTACGTTTAGTCAGTGGCGGGTCGTGGTGAATTATATTGGGAGGTATATAACAAATTTAAAAATAGACATACTTAAAATAAAAATAAATATCTAATCTTTAAATTGAGCTTTAAATTCTCTTGAAGTTCAGGTCTACTCTTCGTTCTTTAGAATCGGAAAAATGCAAAATGACACGCACATTCCTTTTATAAAGGGTTTCTCGATACTTAACATTGCTAAAGAGGATAGTCTGTTTTGGCCCAACTCCTCAACAAAATTTATAAGCCTTCAAAAAGCCCCTGGATTTTCAAATCCGTTTCATCAGGGCCACGTAGTGCCAGCTCGAATGCCCTACAAAGTTTTACACAATCTGTAATTTTGTTTAAAATATAACGATTTTTGGAAACATTTTCATTAAAAGGGATTTTCTGTAAGCTGTGTCTAGCTGAGTGCGAATGTCAACAGTTCCGACCGAAGCTAGTTCACCGAACATTTCATGTGATCTGCAGAAAACGCATGTTTTTTTATATTTTCTTTTAAGTGTTTTAATTCTTTAACACCGGTTTTGCACCATAATGAGTCCGACGAGTCCTTAGAAAACAACAAACAAACAACAGTAGAGACTTCACAACCACATATCCAGTTAGTTAAATCGTACATACTTTTGCGAAAGTTTCGAAGAACCTCTTTATTTTTGTCTTTACTAGTTTGTCGTATACTAAGTTCTGGCAAATTGCGACCACTTACCTTGAATTCGGTTATTTTTTCAAAATTAAGTTCGTTAGCACTCTTTAGTTGTTTAATTTTTTGCACTACCGACATTTTATTTCATTTACATTCACAACTCAAACATAGACCACCTTGAAATTGGTTATTTTTGCAAAATTAAGTTCTTAAGCACTTTTTAGTTCTTTATTTTTTTGCATTAGTCACTACTAACATTTTATTTTCTGTATATTTCAAACTTACTCATGGATCATAAAAATAAAAAAATATATATTACAAAAAACAGTATATAAATCAATTTTCATCGATTAAAAACCTCCGAAACAATATCGAGTTAGAATACCGACCGCGCGACCTCTGAACAATTGAACTTCCGCATGCCGACGTGATCGCGGCGACCGATCGATCGAATTATGTGAAGATACCGGCTGATGACCCAAATCGCGATTTCATATTCCATTTCAACTTCGGCTGCCGCTCGGTAGCTGTGAAATCTTCGGGTACTTTCGTTAAGCTTTAAGGTAATCAGGGCAATTCGGACTGCCCAGCCTAGCTTAGTATAGCGTATTTAATTTTTCCCAAGATTCGCGTTTTATTACAACTATTAGGAGGGACGGTCAAACGAATAATTTATTTTCTGAAATATTTTTGGGGGTCATTGACCAAATGACCCTACGGAAGAGCCACCACTTAACTTATTAAGATGCATATTTTGACAGAGAATTGCAATATACATCACTTCCGGTTTAACCGGAAGTGATCTAAACCTTATTATATTAAATGGATCCCTGTATATTTTTTTCTTAGTCGTATTTTGTGTAAAATTCAATTTCCAGTGATGTATAACAAGTTGTATTTTTCTTCCAAAATGGCGGCACTAAAACGGTTTTCTGAAAAACGTTATATTCACCATATAACACATAAAACAAAAGACAATGTCAAATTTATGAGTGACCTGATTAAAATGAAACTTTTTAGGTTAGAAAAAGCATTATAGCATATTATTATTGTGTTTTTTCAAAATATTACGCTTTTTCGAGAAAAAAAATAAAAATGTCTACTTTTAATGTAAATTTTCTGCCAAAATTTAAATTGAACCTTGTATATTTTATTTATCCGTTTAATATCACGTGAAATTAAGTTTCCAATATTGTGCCACAGGTTAATCCTTTTGTCGTTAAATTACAACAATATTTTGATTTTTCCTAGGACTGGTCATTTAAGTTTAAATGTTATAAACAAATCTGACACATGTTGAGACTAAATAGAATACTCAGTTATTGTCTACTAAAAATGATGGGTAAATAAATCTAACATAGTTTAACTAATAAAAATGGTAAATTAGTAGTTACCCCGATAAGGAAAAATGTTGGAATTTAACGTCAAAAGGATAACTTGTGGCACATTATTGAAAACGTAATTTAACGTGAAATTACACGGATAAATAAACTATACAAGGTTCAATTTAAATTTTTGCAGAAAATTTACATAAAAAGTAGTCATTTATTTTTTTTTTTCGAAAAGCGTATATAATATTTTGAAAAAACATAATAACATGCTTTCATGCTTTTTCTAACCTAAAAAGTTTCATTTTAATCAGGTCACCTCAGAAATTTGACATTGTCTTTTGTTTTATATGTTATATGGTGAATATAATGTTTTTAAGAAAACCGGTTTTATTGCGGCCATTTTGGAAGAAAAATATAACTTGTGAAACATCATTGGAAAGGAAATTTTGCACCGAATACGATCATGAAAAAATATACAGGGTTCCCTTTAATATATTGAAGTTTAGGTCACTTCCAGTTAAACCTACCTAAGTTTCAAAGCGATATCTGAAAAGGTAAAAAATTATTGCGTGTACCCTATTTTCTGTGTCACCCGGTATATTTAAGCACATATAATAAATTATTAAATTAGTGTGACTGTCTACGAAGCCTGGAACCTTAAGTACTAACCTTTCTTTAGTATATGGCTAACGAAATCTGCATTCAGAGCTCTTGTCAACACATCAATTTTGTAAATATCTAATACGCAAAGGGCGGCAGCAAACCTGATCCATATGATCTCTTTCCTATTTTCTGCGGCTAAATTTCTAGCACTCTTGATCCATAGTTGCAAGTCTTTCCAGTGTACGGGTCTGTAATCGCTCACAACCAAAGATACTGCTATGCTATACACATCACCTGGATCTTGTTTTGTTGAAGGATGCTTATGTATATACGTCGATATATAGTCTAATAACTGTTTATGGAAATGATGCTAAAATATATAGAAGGAATATCAACAGTTTTGTCTCATGAAGAACATTAAAAATAGTGGCGGCTGAGTTCGTGGGGTTTGAGTTTAGAGGGGCGCACTGGAACTAGAAGCCCAATAACAAGTACCTAAAATTGTGTGACAACATATTATTTCTTGTTGTTTCCTTGTACATGTCAAAATGAATGCTCGAAAATACATATTTTATACCCTTTAAGAAAAAAATGTGAAAACTGGCCCATTTCAATAACTAAATATTCCTTTTTCGTGCGTATTTCGTGATTGAAAATCTTAATTAATCCTTAAAATATAGAACAATAAAATTACCCCATTTTAAAATGGCGGCCATTCGTAAATTTGTCAGAACCTTTAACGCATTCTTAAAAACTTACAAAACTCAAATATTTTATACCTCACGTAATTAACTCAGCACATGGAAGAACACTGATTCATTCTTTAAATGAGGATTTCGTCTCCGTAACTAAATATGACCTTTTATTAGCGGAAAACTTTTTTGAATTTTCTATAGTATCTAATCAAAACTTTGATTTTTATCTAATCTGTATTTATAGATCAACAAATTCCGATGTACAATCTTTCTTTAATTATCTGCTAAATTTGCTAGATAGTCTACCAGTAAAAGGCAGAAAAATTCTAATGCGGGGACTTTAATAGTGACTATGCTATTGTGTGTGTCACCCATAAATAGTTAATTTCTATAGTCGACAATGCATGTATCGTCTCCAACGAGAATTTCAAAATACTCTTCTTCTATCATTGATTTCGTGGCGTCTGATTTTTCTCCATAAGATGTTCAGGTTTGTAGCTTAAGTCTTTCTGATCACGAAGCACTTTCCCAAATTTAGTATTCCTCTTAGGCCCTTACAGAGACCTCGCCATAGGGGCAGTATTTCATAATATTTGCTTAAACACCGACTAGAATTTTGAATCTGAAAATGCTAACACAAATTTTACAGCTTTCTTAAATAAAATTTTAAGTACTTTTAATAAGGCCTTCCCGCTTAAGACTCAAACCTAAGCGTCATAAACCGTGGACCACGAAAGACTACGCATTTCTGCTAAAAATATGCGCATTTATAAAAAAATTCACCGACTCCATTCTTATTCTCGACTATATCTCTAATTATAGGATATATATTGAACTAATCAAGTCAGCAAAAAAAACTATCAAAAACGTCTAACAAAGTCTAGAAACGTTTCAAAGGAAACAAATCAAACCCTGTGACGCAGATCTTGTAACAAGGCCAAATGACCTAAATGATTATTTTATTAATGTAAGCAAAAATGTAACCTCTGGTATGTGCCCAAGTTTGGACCCTCTTTTGTTTCTCCTTCCATCGAAAAATATCGCTGAGAATTATTCAAAGATATGAATAGTAGTAGTAGTAGTAGCTAGGGGGAGGTCTAGAGACCTGACTGGTAAGCCTATAAGACCCTTTCAGTCTACCCCAGCTCCTCCCTCACCCTTCACCAGGTGTACATCCTTGAATCTGTCTGTCCTTACTATGTAAGTCTGCATATCCTTCCATGCAAGATCCTTAACTTCGTCCCTATGCAAGACCGTAAAACCGAAAATATCTCGTCGCAGTCTCGCTCGCGCTTCACATCTGCACAGGAAGTGAAGCGGAGTTTCCTCCTCTTCCTGACACTCCGTGCAGATAGAATCTTCCTCAATGCCTAACATAAAGAGGTGTCTCCTCAATCGACAGTGCCCCGTTACTATTCCTACGATGGAATTTAGAGCTTTCCTGTCTCGGACTAGTAACCACTCTGTTCGGCCCTTATCGGGCTTCACAATGAAGTCTTTAGCTTGCCTCCCGACCCCGGACTGGCCCCATTCACGTTGAAGTTCATGTTGTGCCCATTCGTCGAGTGCTGTCCTTATCTGCTGCCTAGTGATGCCTAAAGCTGGTTCTGGTCCTACATACGGGCTGGTGGCGCCGAGTCTAGCAAACTAATCTGCCCTCTCGTTGCCCTCAATCCCACAGTGTCCTGGCACCCAAACCAACTTCACTCTTTTACGTCGCGCCAACTGCTCTAGCCTGTCACCGCATTCCTGAACCAAAACTGATCCCGCCATGGGTGAGTCGAGCGCCTTAAGTGCTGCTTGACTGTCTGAGCATATGACAATCTCTCCCTCTGCCCCCTCTATGACTTCCTTCATCGTTATTGCCATTAGAATGGCATATACCTCAGCCTGAAACACCGTTAAAAACTTCCCCAAAGGGAAAGCTGGACCCGGTTTGTGTAGCCTCAATATAAACTCCAGCACCAGAGGATTGCAACTGTATCATACGTGAACCATCCGTATAGCAAACAATTGCCTCTCTGGAGAACTCCAGCCTGTTTCTCTCCCAGTCCTCTCTTTCGGGGATTGAGATACTCTAACCCTTATGCCATCTTAGTCTGCCTGAGGGTCGTGCTACTCTGTAGGTAGATAAAGGAATCTCTCTTTCCACAATGTGGGAGATCCTTGCATGACCCACAACCTCACCTTTGGTATGCCAAGCTCCTGCGCCTCTCATTCAAAGATATGAATAACATCACAAGCAAATCTTCGTGTAGCACTAATGGCCTATCAATTAAAATATTCCTAAACCTGCCGCTCCTAGTCATAGAGGCCCTTACAACATTAATAAATGAATCTTTTATAAAAGGTATATTCTTTGAATGCCTTAAAACAGCTATAATTATCCCTCTTCAGAAAGGGGGCGAAAAAACTAACTCTTGCAATTATCAATCATTGAAAGGTTACTGAAGAATTAGTGATATTGGTTTAAAGCTTATCTCGGGAACAGGCAACAATTTGTAAGGGCAAATGGTTCTGATTCTGATTGTAAATTGATTACAAGTGGAGTCCCTCAAGGTTCGGTCTTGGGACCTATTATTTCTTTGTTATACATTAATGATATCATCAACCTAAAAATTAATGAAAAAATGTCACCCTTTGCTCACGTCACAAGCATAACATAGTCGGGCGAGTTTACCTGTTGCGACGTTTAGTTAAATTCATCAATTTTTATGCCACTTGGTCTTTCATCGGTTAAGGGGATTAAATAGGTAAAATTATCCAAATGAGGTATAAGAATGACAGCTTGTTAATCAAGGGGTTATTAGGTTTTAGGGTGTATACATAAGTGGCGATAATATACAACCAAGTTTTATTTAGTGTTCAGCACTCAGCAAGTAACTCTGGATATAATGGCTTCAAGTTCAAGTTTTTTCCCCAGTTCTTATTCGGACAGTTGGGAAGAATTCATATTCTCTGACAAAAATAACCTCATACTAAACGTATATAATGTTGTCGTTCATCAGCAACCAGCAAGTCCTGTCCGCAGCATAATTGTTTGGAAATAAGAACGTTATAGATGACATAACCCAGAATTTTAATATTACAATGGATAATCAACGCCTTGAAGTAACCGACAATGCAAAAAGTTTAGGACTCACTTTAGATTCACAGCTTAGTTTTAAGTCCTATGTTTCACGTATGCTCCAGAAAACATTCCAGGTCTTAAAATCATTATATCCTCTTAGACATTTCCTGGATAAAAATATAAGAAAGAACTTTGCGACTCCCTGGTTCTGTCAGATTTTACTCATTGTGACCATGTCTATAGACCATGCTTGGATAGCCAAGATTTATATTTGGACTAACAAGAAGTAAATTAAATGCCTTATGTTTCTATGAAAAAATTGTTAAATTCAAAACTCCAACGTACCTGTATAATAAAATTACTTTTCGTACAGATATCCACCACCTAAACTTACGTAGAAACACCTTGACTATCCGACGTCATAATACCGAAATGTACAAGAGTTTTTCATTTTTCAAATATCCTTAAAATTATTACATAACCCGGCAACAGCCAGTTGTTTAAGGAAAAAATCACCAGACAACTTCTTTCTTCATCTTCGTCTTTTTTTTGGTTCATTTGTTTCCTTCTTCAACCATATAATGTTTATTACTATAAGTTATATATCTAGAAAATAGTTATTCTTACATTTCTGTGTATATTGACGTCTTTATTATTATTATTATTATCATCCGACCTTGTCCCAGATCTGGGACCTTGTTGTCTCACAGTATTCCTGCGGTTTTATTTTATATTGACGGGATTATACCAGTCAGTATAAAAAAGGAAAAATGACTGATTTCTGGATGTTCCTGTGAATGTCTGTATTAAGTCCTAATTGAGCCGAATGCGGTGTAAACGTTGTTGGGGTGAGGCCTGTTACTGACATGACGAGAGGAACAATGATGACTCTTTCCTGTTTCCACAGCCTCTTTATTTCCATTGCCAAGTCTGTGTATTTGGCGATGTTCTCACTGTATTTCGCTTGGGTGTTCTCGTCGTTGGGGACATTATTATTATTATTATTATTATTAATTACGACCTGCGCTAATATAGTAGAAATTGGGGAAGCGACTATTTATAGATTTTCGCAGAAAAGAAAATGTAAAAACCTCAGCGAATCTAAGATAAACCCAGGAAAAACACATTTAATACATTTAAAAGATCACGTTTTTTGTGAGTTTATTCAAAATATATATTATTATTTATCATAAAATGAATTTCTGCTTTTGTACTATCAGAACAAGGAAATACTTTTACTTGACGACTATGATAACGAGCGAAAAGGAACAAATCGGAACAAATCCATTTTCTGAACCTAGGTGTATTTTTGTTATTCTTATGTCTTTACTTGAAGGAGCCTTGACTCAGCCTTGATTTGACATTTTTTTTTTATTATTCCATCATTTTCTTGCAGTGTCGAGCATCGAACCATGTTTCGTCAGGGTAGATAATTGCGTGATTTTCTGCTCTATATTATTTAATAGACGTTAAATATTTATGACGTCATTTTGGCTCAGCCCGAAAACGTGATACATTTGGGGCATTTTATGGGCAAATTGATAATTAGGGTTTTTGGTAGTCAAAAGATGAAGGGTATAATGTAAACCTTACTATAGTAAAGTAGACTTAACAACGCAGAAGGTAGGAGGGATGGAAAAATGATAATTATATCTAACTTACCATTCTCGCCAGGTGTCTTAAAACAACAACTGCCCTTTTAAATCCCTTCTTATGATCCACAACATAGTTCGCACACGTATCAAACAGGACCTCCTGATAATAGAATGGATGACTCAGAGCATATTTATGGGCCAGTTTGTTTAAGAGTATCTCCATTCCTAAGATAGAAACGTTATCTATGTGCACGACGAGGTCAGTGCAAGCCCTGTTAAGTAACAGCTCGTATCTGTAATCACGAGGCAAATAGGTAATAGATGTGACTATTTGTCTGGCAACTACTCCATCAAACTCACCAGGATAATCCTCTAACTTTTTCGTGATAAAATCTATCGACCCGTCAGATATGTTATTTGTAACGCCGTAATACAAACACTCGGCCATCTGCGCAGGATTAGTAACGTTCATTTTGATCTGTACGTTTATATCAAAGACTATTGGCAGTGCAATTAGAAGAGCTTCGACCAATGGCGTCGATTCCATATTCTTCAATAAACAGTCAACGAAAAGAAGCTGAGGTATATTCAGTGCATTAATATTGTGTCTTATTATTTGAAGCAGCACCTGAAGAATGGTACTCTGGCCTGAGACGCCCAAGTAACGAAGTACTTTTAGTGAATGGATGGCGTCGTTCAATTCTATTACGCCCGAGTACCTCTTAACATTGTTACATATCCTCTCGAAATCGGGATGGTTTAGAAGTGCCGCAATTGACAACTTTGACCTAAAATGATAAAATTCAAACTCAAACATATAACCCTCCGTTCTGTTATAAACTATAATAATAATAATATATAGGCTAAAATAATGAAAACGTAAACATAGAACGGAAGCTTTCACGGCTTTGGTCAATTAAGAAATCGTGGTTCTTGGGATTAGACCGCGTCAAATTGGAATTACTATCCGACGTTTTGCCTTCGATTGCACAAGGCATCTTCAGGTATCTTTACTCCACCAGATCTTAACACTGAATGAGCTCGGAGAGATTCAGGCGGGCTTTTGCTCGCCGACCGCCACCTTTTGTTAAGATCGGTTTCCACGTGTGACGTAGACCGTATCCCGTATCTCGATTGAAATTTTTTGTATGTTTAAAAATTTCAATAGATTCCCTAATTTTTCGTTTATAAAATCCTGGAATTGATGCTAGAACCTTGGTTCCCTTTACATTTATAATATGGCCAATTATATGCTGGTATTCAGCTACAGCAGATTGGACAATTTGTATCTTTTTAATACATCGTTCATGTAAGTCTAGTTGATATTGAGCGTCCTGTTTCTCCCACATACACTTCTCCACAGGAGCAAGGAATTTTATATACTCCTTCTGTTTGAAAAGGTATAATATCTTTCGGGGATCGCAAGCATTGTCCAATCTTCTTACGTGTTTTGAAAATTGTACGTATGTTGGACCGCTGAAGTAATCGTCCTATTTTGTCTGTAGTGCCATGTATGTAAGAAAGAACAACACTACCTAACGGTGGCTCCTTATCATCTTCCTTTCGCGGAGTTGGATTACTATATTTTTTAATTGAACGCGTAATATCTTCAGTGCAATAGTCATTCCCTCTTAGAGCTTCGGTCATTTTCGATGTTTCCGATGTTAGAGAATCTTGAATAGTGAGTTAATAACCGATTTCTTTTCTGTTGGATTGTGGTGAGAATTTGCATTTGAGTATCTATTTGTATGCCTCGGTTTTCTGTACACAGAATATCCTAATGTACCGTTTTCCTTCCTTTGAACATATTCATCTAGAAAGGGAATTGTCCCATTAGATTCAATTTCCATTGTGAACTTGATATTATGATATTGTTGATTGAGGCGATCCAGAAATATGAAAAGATTATCCTGTCCATGAGGCCATACTACAAGTGTATCATCTACATATCTGAACCAGTGTTTTGGTTTTAGTGGAGCGGATATTAGAGCAATATTTTCGAAGGCTTCCATAAAGACATTCGCTACCACAGGTGATAGAGGAGATTGTTTTAGCTGCCCCTGATAGACTGATATAGACTCGCCCACATACAAACTAGGTAAATATCTTTCAAACTTTCCTAATCCATTCACTCGAAAAACAGATTCTTTTATAAAAAGCTCTGCAGATTTCGTGGAAAGATTTAAGGAAATCCGGTTGGATCCCGAAAATATTTTGGTTAATTTCGATGTAGAATCACTATACACAAATGTTCCTGTCAACGACTCAATTTCCATTATATCAGACATATTGGATCATAATAATATTGATAAGAACATAATAGACCTAGCGGAAGCTTGTCTTACATCTACTTATTTCATTTTTCAAGGAACGTTTTATGACCAAACTTCAGGGGCAGCAAAATATACGGGTTACGGTCCTAAAGATGCCTCGTGCAATCCAAGTTAAAACGTCGGATAGTAATTCCAATTTGACACGGTCTAATTCCAAGAACCATAATTTCTTAAAAAAAAACGTTAACCGGAAAATTAAAATAAGAAAATATGTGAAATGGCTAAAAACAAAATCCACAGGAGTGCACGTTATATGGGCAATATACAATATTATAGTATAATTGGACATATTACAAATAACAATAATATTGTTCCGGATTGGCTGGGAACCAAACAAGCAGTTTTGAATGTACTCCTTTTATTCAGAACACAGCTCACAGGTAAAGACTCCTTATACCTAACACTCGTATCTAAGGTAACCTAAAATTTGTCACTATCTACTTGTTTACACTTTGAAATCTCAAACTAAACTGAATCAAAACTTTCTTCGGGGTCTTTTTCGGTTTTTCTGTCAGTCTATTGGCTATTACAGCTATACTCCTATTGGGGTTGAATATTGTACTCATTAGGGAGGGGGAGTTGTTGGCTTTAGCATTGACGTGCGATTTTTGGATTAATGCGTTAGTGGAAATACTTGCTTTGTTGAAAAAATTTAGGTTTAAGTTTATAAATACATTATTTTAGTGTGTACATTTCTAAATCCCTGAATTATGGAAGTTCTTACAAATCTGCCTGTGTTTAGATGTTTTGGATCACTTACAATCTTTTTGTCTGATTGGGATGATGGATACTCCATGTGGGGCAGTCGTAAGTTAGAATAGGGCGAATATAAAGCTTAAAAAGCATAGTTTTGATATCATTATTTAGTTTGCTTTTCATTCCTAGCAATGGGTATAGAAAAAAAAATTTTTTAGCTTTTCTAATAGCATAAGTGGTATTTTTTGACCAATTAAGTCTCCTATCGAATATAATACCTAGATGATACTTGGCTTCATTTGACCAATTTATGCCAATTTTAACTTTAGTTATATTTAATGGTTTAAAAGTTTCGGTGGAAAGAACAGCCCGAATTTTTATTGGGTTGATGCTAATTTTACAATCATTCGTTCATTTTTGGATGCCATTAATATGTTGTTGAAGTCTTTTTTGGAGGAGTTCCAGCCTCTTTTCCGTGGCAGTGACCGCAGCAGTTAAATACAGTTTAGTGAATGTCGTTTTTGGTATATCCGCTGTGAATAGATTGAATTAAAGGCATGAAAGGGGGATCCTTGAGGGACCCCTGCTTTTATTTTTCTGTCGGTTGAAGTGTGACCGTCGATCGACACTACAAATTCCCTGGCACAAAAGACGTGATTGTTTTTATTAGGTGACAATATATACCCTGGTTTAAAAATTAATCCATTATGCCAGGTTTTGTAAAAGGCACATTTTACGTCTAGAAAAATGGCCCCTGTGTGCTGTTTTCTGTTGAAACTTTTTAGTATGTCACTAACCAGTCTTGTAGTTTAATTAACTGTATTTGTTGAGGCTCTTAATTCGAACTGTGCGTCTGGTAACAAGTTTTTCTCCAGCACCTCGTCTTGTAGCTTCGAGAATATAGGTTTTTCGGCTATCTCGCATATTTTCGACAAAAGACTTATAGGTATTTCATCTATTTTTTTTTATTAGATATTATATTCGCCCTTTTCCACGGAATATGGAAATGGCGAATTCGCCAAATAAAAGTAATGAACACTATTTCACTTATTTATTCATTTTAAAAAGTAGAATGACGCCATCGCAGGTTAATTTCGAGTTTTAGATAGTGGGCGATTTTTACTTAGGCTACTTTTACACAGCAAAGCTAGTAAATTATTGGTGTTTGGGTAAAAAATAAATTGTATACTAGATGTCACAGTTTCCGAGATAAACCAATCGGAATTTATAGTTAATTGTTTCCCACTGACATCTCGTGTCAAGTAAAAAACTGTTAGCGCGTTCGGGGACCAAATTTGTAATAACTCCACCAAAATATATTATCTTTATATGTTTAAAAATGAAAATGAACGTAGCTACAATATTGAATTTCAATAATTTACTTATTATGATTGCCCCTTTTATTGCTAAGGGCTGGCTACGCCACTGCAACCGGGTTGACGTTTGGTTGAATGCCAAAACGACGTTTATTTAATTTCATGGTTGTATATAAATAACGGAAGAACGGCCATCACCAAGGCCCATTAACTCTATAGGTTGCCTCGAGCGATCTTGACCTATCCCAACTCGGTGTAAGCGATCTACGTCACTCGGCGACCGGATTGCTTTAGTACGGCATTGTCCATATCTCTTCTGTGTGATGAGTTTAATTACATATATTAATTTTTTTTTGTTCAAAATTGAAACTTTTTTGTTACAATAAAATGCAGCTTTCAAGATATAACTTAATATAATTTTAAACTTATGTTTAGGAATGTTTGTTCAAATTTTAACCAAGTTTTTTTGCTGAGTGCATTTCAAAAAGTTCGTATCGTATATTTGAAAAAATATGATGTATTTTTAAAGTCTCAAAAAAATATTCTAGTAAAACGTTTTAGCATGACAAATAGTTGTATAACTTTAGAAAATGTACAATTTTTATACAAGGTGTCCCAGTAGTGTGTTTTCGGTTTTGGTGATAATGATTAGAGATAGAAAAAAAGTTTAAATATAAATATTAGTATATAGAATGACTTAGGTACCTACTTAAATAGTTTTTCATATATGAAACACCCTATATTTTATTACATTTTTGAAATGTATCTAAAATTATACGTCTACTTAATATATTGTCAATAGGCCTAAGTTTAATTGTTTTCGAGATATTGACATTTAAAAACTGGGATTTTCAATTTTGAACAGATGTAGAGTCTAAACGGTTCAAATTAGAACAAAACGGTTTGCACTTTCCTGGTTTAGTTTTTAATAGTTTACCATAAATTTCTTCTCTATTTCTAATCGGTACCAAGATGTTAACCGAGAACACACTATAGGGACACCTTATTTATCTTATAAGTATTGTTTATATTTTATTAACTATAGGTATATTATTTGCAATAAACACAATTATTTAACTGTTCAAACATCTTTTTTAATAATATAAAATAAATCAGCACATAATGTATGCTTAAACGGTAACAAATTAAAAATTCAGTTAATTTTTTTTTCTACTTTTCAGAATGGCTTTTCTTTACCTTTTTTTCCTTCACCAGTTCATTTAAATATTTCATTCTTATAAATAACCTTTGTCTTAAGAACACTAAAATGTCTTAAAACTTTCACTTGAGGAAGTGAAAAACACTCTTAAAAACCCAACTGACAACTATCGCAACGAAAACGTCATTGTATTTATATATGATGCTGAATAAGCAATAAACTGGCCGCCTTGTCAGATCGGGTCGCCAGTCGACGTCACGACCACTACCTCAGTCGCGCGTCCCCCTCGCCTGATAGCTGCTTATCGAGGTAACCTTAGAGTTAATGGGCCTTGGGTCATCACGGGGAAGTCGGTATCCACAGAATTGGGAAATCTGCTATATTCCGAAAATAGCTTTTTCTGTCTTTTGCGAATTCGCACCATTTGGAATGGATAACATTCTAAAGTGTACGACTTGCCCGATTCTTGCATTATTAAAGTAAAAAAAGTCCATAAAGAAATGTATTTTTAGTTTTATCCGCAACAAATAAATCTCAACGCACATTAAAAAAAATAATTTACCTACTTTCCTTGTTTTTGCAAAGCAAATAAGGCCTTTAGAGCCTGAACAGAATGCTTGTCATTCATTGTACGATGGTTATTGTGAACAATTCGTAATACACTTGATGCTGATTTTGCTTCTTTGAGGTTAACAAGGAGACTATCTTGAGTGTCGCTCACATCCTTTTGCTTCATGAGTTCATCTGAAATTAACATACAAGTTTTCAAATAACTTTATATACAGAATGTTTCATTTAAAACTAAAATGTTGTTTTCTCGGGAATTAACGTTAAAATGGAAAAATTTGGTAAAGTATTTCTTTGTTGCAGAAAAACGTAATTATTTGCGGCTAAAATAAAATCGACCTCATCAAAACTGTAGATGTCGAGAGGTCAAGAGAAGAAACGAAACATTTTTAAACGTCTCAGACAGTTTTGTTATTTACACTAACATGCTTATTTTACTGGCAAAGATATAATACAGGATATTTGGCTTAAGCTCCAAACGCAGTTTCTTGGAAATTAAAAAGGTGTATCAAATTTAAGTTATTTAATTAAAACTATGAAAATTAAAAAAGTATATCAAAATTTAGTTTAATTGAGTAAGGTATCAGTCATCAGTTTAGGCGTCGCGGCACAAGAAAAAAATTGCGGTAACTTTAAGTTAATAATAAAAAGAATTAAAAGTTCAAATCTACGTCAGCAATTTCCAAAGCAGGCTTTACAGAAACTAAATTCTTGGACAAGAAATTGAAAAAGTCGACCTTTAATTTATTTTTATGTGTAAAGGCTCAAATTTAATCCAATTACTTGAACACAATTTCTTATTGCCAATAACTTGGTGCTAGCTCTAATTTTTTGGAGGGGAGTTTGGGGAAATTTTAGTGACATTTGGTATTCTTGTCTATTACCAACCTTGATATTGTGAAGTACTACAACAAGGGATGTTGCTCATGTAGGCTTATTAAAAATGTAATTGCTTCTTTCTGGACAGTGAATGTTAAACTCATAACTCATAAACTCATAAAAAGTGCATAGGTAATAATTTATGTAATAAAAAAAAAAAGAAAAACCAATTCTCTTTACTCTGTTGGAAACCTTACGGTACTCAAGAAATTGTGAAAATATTTGGTAGGTGCAAAATTACCCTCAATTGTCTACAATTTCTTGAATCAAGAAATTAGCCAATTTACAGCCCAAAAACTCGGCCCGTGTAAAACCAGCTTAAGACTTTCTGGTTACTTGTACCAAATTGGTTATAGTTTCTGAGATCTATCATTGAAATTTGTCGAACACATTCAAATAAATATGAAACTACTGAGTTTTTATATCAGCATACTAGAATTTTAAGGTTTAATTAATGTATAGTCACTTTTTTTGCATAGTATCATTGTTAGTCAATTGAAACCGCTAAAAACAAGTTCCTACGCTATATCGCCTTCAAACTAAGCATACCATGTGAAGAGGTTAATTATGACAATATCCACACATTACGGTACAGAACACTACAGTCAAAATAATTCAACAAATAGAATCATGCGAAATGCAAACACAGTAGGCCTTGATTTTTTTTTAAATCTCTGCTTCGTTTAATTTTAAGTTCAGTTTTTGATGATGTGCGTTGATTCACTAGGGTTTTATTTTTATACTTTGTCTCTAATTTACCGTCTTATTTTAAGTTGTAAGATTATACATATTTTACATAGTTCGTATCTGACGTTTTTCTTTTTTACCTCCGCCATACAAAGTACTGTAATCGTAAAAAAAAATCACCCTCCGCCCTCCGAGTTTTTCAAATCCTCGCGTTTCAGGGTCCCCAGATGCCGAAAAACATGTTTTTCAATTCCGTCAGTCCGTCTGTCTGTCTGTTTGCGATTGTCTTCAAATTTGGGGATGACATGGTAACATTTTGGTAAAAATCCAATATGGTGAGCAAAATGCGGCCCAGCAAAATGTAAAAAAAATATACTTAGAAAGTACTAATTCAATTTTTCTAAAAATTTGTACAAAAATCAAGTGTGACATGGGAATGAACTAGAAAAAATTCGGTACAAATCCAAGATGGCGAGCAACATGGCGACCTTATAATTTTTTTGAAAATCAGTCCGAAAAAACTACTTATTTCATTGATTTCACATTTTGGGTAAGAATTAAGTGTGGTATACAACAAACTGGTAAAATTTTGGTACGAATTTAAGATGGCGGAATAAAATAGCGGACAAATTAAAAAATAAACGTAAAAACCCGTCTTATTTAATTGACTTCAAATTTTGCTCAATAATTAGAAGTTATATAGGAATAAACTGTTAAAATTTTAGTACAAATTCTACATGGTGGAACAAAATGGCGGCCTAATAAGATTTAAAAAAAATCAGTGTAAAAAACTATTTACTCATTTGATTTTAAATATTGGTACGAATCCAATATGGTGGAACAAAATGGCGATCTCTAAAAATATTAGAGAATCATGTAGAACTAAAAAATTTTGACTGTAGCAGGTATATACACCATCGGACAAAAGTAAAGCAACTTTTATGATAAAGTCAAATATTTAAATATTTAAAATGCAATTAGCAATCGGTGAAATCAAAACTCGTGTAGATTAAGGGATCATAGTAGGCTGCTGTCATCAGTAAAATGTTATTGTCTCCAAATGTCTGATAAGTTGGTATGTGATAATTTATATCAACAATTTAACAACGTATTTTATTAACGCGACAAAACTAAAGCGACCTTTTCATTTGGTATGAACAAATAGGAGTCACGATAAAGGTGGGTTTAAATATGAAATTTTGAGGGCTAATTAAGCCTTACAGCTCTTATTTTTGCAGAAATAAATATGCCGAAAGGAAAACCAATCTCTACCAGAGTTGAAACAAATGGTCGCAAACGCCTTTTTAGAAAGAAAGTGTAAGACTGCGATTTCTAAGCAGTTTAACTTGACGAAATACAGTGTGTCGAAAATAATTTCAGGTTTTTATGAAAGAAAACATGTAAAAAAATACCAAAATCAGGGAGGCCCAGGAAAACTACATTTTGGTTTGCGGGGACTGTTGAACGACGATTAGTTGAGGCAAAACTTTAATATCAGGCGTCCAGCCTAGAAACTATTGGTTTCCGAGATAAATCGGTAAATGGACAAGGTTGTGTCTATTTATGGTTGTTTTTCTTGTAATAGAGTAGATCTATTACACTTTATAGAAGACAATGAACCGAAATATTCAACTCGCCTTGTTCAAGAGTGGTTTAAGGAGAATAACGTTAGGGTTCTTCAGTGGCCAGCACAATCATCAGACGTTAAGAACCTGTCGAAAGAGGTAGAACGTCATATTCGGGTTACTAGGTTGCCAAATAAACAGTCCCTACTTGATAAACTTAACAAAGTTTGGACGGATATGTCAATTATTTTTATCCAAAATTTAATTTCTTCAATGCCGCGTTGCTAAAAATTATAGCCAACAATGGATATCCTACTAATTATTAAGAAAATGTTGTGATAACCCTTCAACCCTATTTCTTGTTTTTTCTGTTCTTATCTTAAATGAAATAAAATATCGTTCTCTTAAAAATTGCTTTACTTTTACCAATAAAGTGTATTGAAATACATTATTACATAGTAATAAGTAATTTGTCATTTAAAAACTATCCCATTTAACATGTAACAGCTGCCTTCTATGACTTTAAACTACATGATTATTGATTTCCAAAGTTATTAATTTAATTTTAAATATTTGACTTTATTATAAAAGTTGCATTACTTTTGTCCCATAGTGTAAATTTACAAAGTTCGTTAATTGCTTTGTTTATCAACATAGATTTGTTTTTCAGGAAGTAAGGTCAGGTCACAATTATAATACCAGATTAAAAATGCTTCTATTGGCTAGGAACTGGGAACATTTTAGTACGAATCCAAGGTGGTGGAACAAAATGGCGGCTTTATAAAATATTTAAAAACTCAGCCTGAAAAAAATGCTTAGTGGATTGACTTCAAATTGTGTGCCATAACTAACTGTGGATTGTTGATAATATATGAATCAACTAGTAAAATTGTGATACTAATTCAAAATGGCCGAACAAAATGGCGGCCAAATAACATGTTTGTAATCGTGAAAAAATCACCGTCTCAAGTTTTAGATATCTTCATGATTCAACGACCCTAGATGCCAAAAAATATGTTTTATCAATTCCGTCGGTCCGTCTGTCGATCTGGCTGTCTGTCTGTCAGTTCGCGGCATAGCTTAAAGACTACTTACGCGATTAACTTCAAATTTTGTTCAAAAATTAGGGGTCATATGGGGATGACCTGGTAGTATTTTGGTAAAAATCGAATATGGCAAAAGAAAATGGCGGTCTGGTGTATTGTTAAAAAAAATGATTAAAAACCTACTTATCCAGTTTATTCTGCACAAACATCAAAGTGTTATGTTGGAATCAACTGGTAAAAACTTAGGTACAAATACAAGATGACGGAACAAAATGGCGGCTTAACAAATTATTTAAAAACATCAAAGTATTATGTTGAAATCAACTGGTAAAATGTTGGTAGGAATCCAAGACAGCGGAATAAAATGACGGCTTAGTAAAATATTTAAAAATTCATCCTGAAAAATTACTTAAGGGCCTGATTTCAAATTATGTGCTATAAATAATTGTGGTCTACAGATGAACTAGTAAAACTGTGGCACTAATTCAAGATGGCCGAACAAAATGGCGGCCAAATAAAATGTTTTTAATCGTGAAAACATCAGTCTCTCAGGGTTTACATATCTTCACGTTTTAGCGTCCCTAGATGCCAAAAAATATGTTTTATACATTTTTTTAAATTGTTTAAAAAATAATGTCCTCCGTATATATACATAATACCTTGGAGTCTTAGCCTTAGCGCTCACGTGCAATTTCGAGTCGGCCGATTATTTGGTTGCATAAATGAAAACGTTACATTCTTATGGAACTGCACACACACGCAAACAAATAATCGGCCGATTAAATAGTTTCTGACCAGACACCAACTGCGTGCAACTTTTTAGGCGTGCAACTAACTTGTGATGCATACGTTTTAACCTGTCTGCGCTCACTCGAAACAATGTTTCAGTCTTCCGGTTCGTCTCGTCGACCATAAGTGGTGCCACGTGTTCGGTTTTGCTGCTTTAGACACCAACTGCGTGCAACTTTTTAGGCGTGCAACTAACTTGTGATGCATACGTTTTAACCTGTCTGCGCTCACTCGAAACAATTTAAAGTAAATAACTGTTTATTATATCTTCTTGTGGTGTAGTAGTATAATATCAGGAAAAAGAAGCACTTTTTTGTAATTTAATATACCTACATGATATTTTAATATAAGTTTAGGGAAAATGGATAACAAGGAAGATTGGACTGAAGGCAGGGCCGGATTAGCGTTTGAAGAGGCCCTAGGCTAAAAATTACCTAGGGCCCCTAATCAGAACATTTAGAATATTTTATGGTAGAATTTTTTTTTTGATAACGTAAAATTTGTAATAAAACTAGGTAGTTTTTAAAAGTATATAATAATAACTTTATTCAAAACACATCAAAAATCAATAAATATCTAAAAACATTAGCCTAAAACATTTTCGTTAAAAAAAAATATAAATACGTGGTGATATGTACTTAAATAAATGCTCGTTTTCGTGATTTTTGGGTTGCAAAACTTTCAATAATATTTTCGTTTGGAATTTTATTGAGAAGATCGTGTTCTATCGCCAATAAAGAAAGTTGATTAGTTTTTTCATCACCTAATGAATTTCTCTTATGACTTTTTACCCTTTCTAATGTAGAGAATGATCTCTCCCCACTGCAGTTAGTTACTGCCATGGATAAAAATATCCTTAATGCAATATCTACGTTTGGAAAACTACACGTTAATTTCTCTTGTCTTATAAATTTTAACATTTCCCTTGGATTGGTAATTCCCGAATTAATTTCGGAGATAAAATATTTAAAGCGAATACATTCGGCTCCTAAACTTTGATCTAAATCGTTTGGATAGTGCTCCTGGAGTAAATTTGCCTGTATTATAATATTCTCTTCTGAATAATTTTCTAGATATAAAAACCCAAACATATTTGAAACGTTAAGATAAGCAGTTTGTCGACCCCTGAGTTCCGCAAGAATGTTATCGATTATAACATAGAAAGTATTTATGAGCATATTATCTCTACCACTGAATTCAACTTCACCCTCTTTATGTTCGTCAAATTGTAGTTTTCTGTTTTTTTTTCTTTTATTATCGTATTTGTATGTGGAACAGTTTGTAAGTTTTTTGCCACACTCTTCGTAATATGCAAAACGTTCGCGTTGTTGTAAAACATGTTTAATTAATGAATCATACAAATTGACTGCTAAGGAAACATCGAGTTCAGTAGCTTGTAATGATTTACTAACCTTATTAAACTCTGTTAAAATATCGTCCCATAATTTTAACAAAATCCCAACTTCCAATTCTTCGAACCGATTTTTAATTCCTTTTGCTTGAACTTTTGAATTATTTGGTTGTGTAATATCATTTTCGATAACTTCTAATGACTTTTTAAACCCAGAAAATCCTAAAATAATTGCCCTACTAGAATCCGCGCGAGCAGACCATCGAGTAACAGATAATTTTTTTGGAACGAGAGCATTGGGAATTTTATTGAGTTCTTCTGTCATTATTTGCCACCTATGTGTGGAAGCTGAAAAAAAATTATAAATTTCTTCTAAAAACATAAAAAATGAAGTAGCCATATTACAACACTCAGCTGCACATGTTCCTACCAAGTTAAGAGAGTGTGCCGCACAGGGGACAAATAATGCTAGAGGATTCCTTTTTTTAATGAGAGCTTGCAATCCTGAATATTGACCGGACATATTATTGGCGTTATCATAAGACTGGCCCCTACAGTCTTGAATATTTAAGTGTAGCTGGTCTAATATTTTAAGAACTGCAGTTTCCATGTCAACTGCCTTATGGCCAGTATTACTAATAAAGGTAACAAAACGTTCTATAGGAGAGCCATCACATATTACGTATCTAAGAATAAAAGTAAGCTGGTCCGAATGACTAACATCAGGCGTTGAATCCACGCAAATGGAAAAATATTTCGCCGATCTGGCTTCACTACTAATAAAATCACGAACATGCTTTGATACAACTTCAATAAACTCGTTACAAATAGAAGATGATAAATATAAAACATTACCGCGTCCTGGATTTCCATATTTTTGTAAGTGGTTATTCAAAAATGGATCAAATTGAGCTATTAACTCCAAAAGTCCCAAATAATTGCCGTTGTCATTTCTTCCAAACTTCTCTCTTGTGCCTCTGAATGCCATACCTCGACTTGCCAAGAATTTAATTGTAGACAAAACGCGATGGAGAATTTTTATCCAGTAGTTTTTTTCCTCTAAATATTGTTTTTCAATTTCTGTATCTATTTTGCCTAAAGTACTGGAACGAGTTAAAAATATTTTTGTGTTATTTAAATGTTCTTGCGAAGCTTCATGTTTTTCAATTCTAATAATATTTTTCCAATCGTTAAATCCTTTAACAAAAGATTTTTCACGATCCCTACTAAACAAAGTACACGGTAAACAGAAAACAGAATTCGTAGACACAGAATATAAGAGCCACTCCCGCCGAACTTCTTCACCATTTCGAAGTTTTGAAAAAAAAATTTTTTTAGATGCGTAACGTGATTGTAAGCCTTCATACACTCTTTGAGTTTTCAAAATCAAAGCTGTTTAAGTCCTGTACTATCGGATTTTTTATAATAAAGTTAATGGTGTCTGAGTTAACTGTGATTTTTGCAGGATCGCCAAAATTGCTTGTGTCAACTTCGTCAGTGTCATTCTCATTGTTTTCAATTTTATTAGCGGTGAGCCGGAGCGAAGAATCTAAAAAAAAATATGCGCTTGCTTTTGTTTTAAAACATAGAATAAATAAAGGATTTCAGAATTTTTTACGAAAAACAAAGAAGCCTATGGTTGGTTTAGAATAGAAAAAATCCTGTATGTTACACATAATAAATTATAAATACCTTCCAAATTTGTTCTTGAAGTTCCTGGTAAATCATCATATGGCAAATGAATAAAATTAGACTTATGTGATTGCTCACTATCAATATGTGGTTTTTTAAAAAAAGTGTTTATTTTTGGAACATTTTCTATAGCTTCCGCGTGCCTTGCAGCCTTTTCTTTAGCTATTTTACGCTTTTTGGCTCCACTTGGATAGTTACTCATTTTAGTCAATGATATACAGATATATACTGTATATAATGTATCACATCACGTATAATTTACACTATGCACTAATCAACTAACTGTGTTTTTTAATACATTTAGTAGTATGTACAAAGTATTACCTTAATATTAAATATGAAATTCGTGTGGATTTTATTAGACCGAAACCGCTAAACGTCTATCATCGTACCACACGGATTGAAATTCTGGGATTCACACGAGTTTTATTTAGTGTTGCCACCACTTCGACAGTCGAGCGGGTCATTCCAGCCAAGAAAATGCGCTAATTTGCAGCTAGAAGCGCTTTCTTTTATTGACAGCATAAAAATAATAGTCCCTATCAGTTTGGCAACGCCGTTGAAGGCTTTCAAATTCAAAGCTATTTTGTTTTTCGATATGATTTAAAAGCAAAACTCAAACTTTGTGGCATTTTTTTTTTAGACCACCCATAATAATAATAAGCACGGCAGCTTTCCGTCAGGCGAGCAGGGCAATGGGTGGATAATCCCTTTTTCTCTATTATACCTACCAATCTTCCCTTGAGCGCGACTTAATTTTAAGTTTTTTAAATTAAAAAATTAAAGGTAATTAAACGTATTAATTAGTAATTAATTAAAATTAAGACAAGTTAATTACTGAAAATAGTTGATAGTTAATCCTGAAAATAGAACAGCTTTGTCTGATGCCAACTTCAAGTAACACAACAAGATTCCCAATATAGTAATATTTATTATTGAAACAAATGGCAAAATTGACACTAATGACACATGGATGCACGGCGTGACACTGTTGTCAAGTCGAAAATAGCGATTTTGTTTGTTAAACTTCATTCCTAGTTTTGTTAGTGTGTTCTTTTATCGGATGAAAAGAAAAGAAAACACGAAAGTGAGTTTGAATATGTGAATACTCTTGCTCGTTTTATAGAAATCCGCAATCCGCTATATTATGGGCTACGCGCAATTATGAAAAAAAAGCGCGCTTCTCGGGAGAAAAATTCGCCAATTTCGCGGAAAACGCGCTCTGTTGGCCACACTGGTTTTATTTCAGAGAAGAGTACAGAAGCGTTCGTCGGCGTCGGCCGGTCTATCTTAATCGCAATAAAAACTGACATTAGCGGTTCGTGAGGGCCGCCCCGCGGCTAGATTTAGTATAAATAATGATAATTATTTTCGTTATCATTATTATTTTTATATCATGGTCAACATATATTAAATATGTATTTTTTCAGATTTTCTTTCCGCCATTAATTCAAAATTTTTCAAGGGCCCCCGCAAGTCAAGGGCCCCTAGGCTATAGCCTACTTAGCCTATTGGATAATCCGGCCCTGACTGAAGGGTTAATTGAAACAATCGAGGCAAAACCAGCCCTCTATAATAAAGCAATGAAAGAATATTCAGACAGAAATAAAGTCAAACAACTTTGGAATGAGGTCTGTGAGGTTATGGTTGAAAATTGGGATGAATTGCTTCCAGCAGAGAAGACAGCAAAAGGTAAGATAAATAATACAGTCAGTATATATCTTTTAGAAAAATAATGTAATTTAAATGTAAATATTAAGACGGCGTTATAAATTAATAAAATATGGATATTACAATACAATAAAATCACATTTTTTCAAATTGCCAGGGAACGGATCCTTGGTGGGGGGGGGAAGTAAAATAACTAGTAAAATAATCTCTTGTTGTTACTCCATCAGAAGAACCTCGTACATTAGTATGATTAAGGCTTTGCAACGGGCATTTATACAAAGTGTACTCAAAATAAACTCCATCTGTTTTGCGTACATAATTGTGGAGAATGCAACACGCTTGGATTATTTTGTCACAGAACTCTGGTTTTACATCAAGTGGCCGATGAAATATTCTCCATTTATTGGCTAAAATTCCAAAGGCACATTCTATCATTCTTCTTGCTCTGGTGAGCCTATAATTAAAAACCCTTTTCACAATGGACAAATTTCTTCTGGCATAAGGTCGTAATATATTTTTTGATAAAGCGAATGCTTCATCCCCGACCGAAATAAAGGGCATGGGTGTTCCAGTATCATTTAGTAGCTGCTGGATATGTGGTATACTTACCAGTTCATCTTTAAGTTTTCGTCCAAAGTTTGATCGTTGGAATACAATGGGAATCACTAGCACTCCCATATGAGCCTATATCTACTGAAATGAAGCAATAATCTGCATCAACCACAGCCATAAGTATTATTGAAAAATAATTTTTATAATTCCAGAAGAGAGAGCCACTCTTTTGTGGTTTTATTACTCTGATATGCTTCCCATCTATTACCCCTAAACAGTTTGGGAAATTGGCCCTTGAGGCAAAATCATGAGCTATTTTCAGCCAAGCATTTTCATCTTTATTTAGTATATACGTTTCTTTAAGACATGTCCAGATTTTTTCACATGTGTCTTCAACAATCGCACGTATAGTTGTATCGCCGATCAAGTATTCATAGTATAATGAACGAAAACTGTTGCCTGATGCTAGATATCTGCAAAAAAAAGTAAAAGAACCGTACTATCATACTAATTCAAAAGGCGTATTATTTCTAAATTTCAGGGTTATTTTTAAGTAAAAAGTAGCAATTTAAGAAAAATGTCACGCTATTATATTTCGGATGTCATAGACGTATAGTTATTTTCATAAATTTTTAGGACTTGAAATTCAGGAAAAAATCGCACATTTAAAAGGGCCTTGATAAATTTCCACCAAATTCAGATTATTATTTGTCATAAAGTATTTTAAAATAATATGTCAAGTATTTTAAAATAATATATGAAAATTATCACTTTCTAAGCATTTATACATTGTTTGTCAAAATGCATTTTTCTTGCAGGCAATGAAATCCAACAACGTTGGCGGAACCTGCGAACCTGCTTTAAGAGAGAAGTAAATAAACAGAAGAATACTCAATCTGGTCATGGAGCTACTAAACGTCGAAAATATATATTTTTTGACCAACTATTGTTTTTATTACCAACAATTGAAGACAGACCGACAGTAAGAGTCGGATAGTGAAGAAGACGTTCCCGTCCAATAACCTGGTCCTACCACTAGCACTAGGCAATCGCGACAAAAAAAAATCATATGAAGAGTCATTATTAGCCATACTGAAGGATAAAGGGACAGACGTAATTGATGAAGATAAGTCGTTCTTGCTTTCTTTAATACCAGCTTTTAAGAAATTTACGGATGATCAAAAATTAGAAGCCAAGATGGAATTTCTTAAAATAATCCGTCGTATTTCACAATCCACCTATGCATACAACAGGACTCAACCTATCCATAATCAGCACGTTCAAGTAACGCCTTTAAATAGTAATAATAATTACTATGTGGAATATCTTCAAACACAAGTAAGTATTTTAGATTACACTAATCTGAGTGATCCAACATCCCCTGTGTCACAATTCTACGATTGGGCTTAGCTTAAGTTTTGTCATTTTTTTGCGTATTTTTCTTTTGAAGCTAAATAAATATTATTGAAATGTAAAGGTTTTTTTCTTACCTCAACGTCACTGATAGCCTTTCTTCTGCAGGGATAGAATCTCTCCAGTTGGTATTCTGATGTTATTAAAGGTCCAATAAGAAATAAAAGCTCATAAAAACTATTCACGCTCATTCTGTAGTAGTTAAAGAATTTTTTTGGATACATCCTTAATTCTTCACACAATTTATAAAAATGACCTTTTAATAAACGTTGACTTGTTACGGGGTGTATCCAATATTGTTTTTTAAGTATAATTTTTTTTTCCTCATATCTCCAGAGCACATACACAAACTGACTCTTTAAAATCCATTTTTGTAATGAAAAATCGGTTTAGTCGGCCGACATGTGAGCGCAGGTTCTAGTCAGCCGATTGTTTGATTGCTTAAGTGAGCGCAGATGCCAAGCTGGCCGATAATTACTCTAAGCATAATACCATATACGTGTAAATATTGAAATTATATTTATTTAATCTAATTAACAAAACGTTTATTACCTACCTGAATTATGGATGTTAAAAAAAACAAGGTAGGTACGCATAGAATAAGCAGTACGAAACATATCAATCTAACTCAAAAATGGCAATAGAATAAACCAAAATTAACATGAAATGATCTAGCTAAAAATATCAAAAAATAATGTTTAACAAAATAAAACCAAATGTTATGAGAATTAACTTTTTGCCAATATATTTGTTATCGTTCCCCATATTGATGTATCCGCCAAAGTTACTTCCGCCAAATTGACGTATTTGCCAAAATTAGTTCCGCCAAATTGACTTCGGCTGATTGTCAGGATCCCACTCGTGAATTCTCGAGAAAACGATGTTTGGGGTTTTAGCTGAAACACCCTATATATATAAACAATATATTATTTACTACAAATTACCTGAATACAATGTTGTTCCTCTGCCACAAGAAATATGACGAAGATTGCCGTAATAATTTGAAGGTGTCCTCCATATTGCCCTTGAAAGCAAAATACCTATTTGAGAATTAGACATTATTCTGAAACAAAAAAAAAACACGTTTGTCATCAAACAGCACGAAATACTAAAGCCTGAAGTACAAAGTTATGTATATCTAGGATTCTGTTAATCTAATTATTTTTCAAAACTTTTACTTTGACACAAGAAACAAATGAGTCGCACCTACTTTACCTGATTTTCTCTAACTGTAATGAAGGGGAGAAAGGTGAGAAGGGATAGTGATTCCCTTCTTGTAAAGGGACCAGAATTTTGTGGCTGGCAATGCGGGCCAGTACTAGAGGCCTGAGATTTATTTATTTATTTAATCAGTACACTACAATTTACAAAACATCTAAATGTTACAGAGTGTTATAGAGACAAATATCTTATACAAAAGTTGTAGGGTAATATAAGTAGTTTTTAGGCAAGTAATAATAATGTATACAGGGTGGTGTGGAAAAGCGCTGCGAAGATTGTATTTTTTTCTTATGGAACACCCTGTATCTTGTAAGCCTAGTTGATACACCTCGATTTCCTGATTACGAATATATATATATAGATTGTTACATTTATTTTAAATATTAACATCAGAAAAACTATTTTTACAATAAACTCGGCTGGCGCGGCAGTAGGCCATGAATTGTCGATGCGCTTGTTTTGAATGCCACATATTATATCTGACAACACTTTTGCCAAACGTGCCTTTAGAAGTTTAAAGTGAGTTATTCGGAGCAGGAAAAATTTTTAATTATAAAGCGCAGCAGAACATGGCGCAAAGATCGTGTTTACAATCATTTGGATTAATGTAATATTTATTATACGATGAACTTAGCCATTGGCTTTTTAGCAAAACATGTTAAATAATAAGATTTATGCTCTTTCAGATTTATTATACATAAAATAAAAACTCACATTCGTTAACGAAAGGAAAGTTTTATTTAGAACAGTAATGTTTAAAAATTAGAATAATATATTATTATAGTAATATTTATAAATAAGAAGAAACGCACATTCAATTATTCAAATGCTTTGAGCTGCTGGAGATAGCCACCGTTCTTTTCTATGCAAAGACGATACGCTTTTTTCAATTTATCAGTCGCTTGTACTATCCAAAATGGATTTTGATTTATAGTTCTTATGCCATTTTGGATATTTTCCTGAAGTATATTTATGCTGTCGTGTTCTTTAAAGTAAATATTATTTTTCAAATAACCCCATAAAAAAGTATCAACGGGAGTTAAATCCGGGCTGTTTGGTGGCCATTTAATCGTTCCATGCTTACCAATCCAGGTTTCATAGTTTTCATTAAAAAAATTTGTAACCTGGAGAATATTATGAGCTGGTGCCCCATCTTGCTGTTGTCAATGTCATTATGAAGCATGTTAAGATAAGTATTACCTGTCAGACTGTGATTGTAAAAAACTGGGCCCAAAACTCTCTTGTTTTTTTTCCACACCACACATTTACCGAAGGCCTTCCAGAATGTTTGACTTCAAAAAAAGTTTCAGGATTTTCCACGAACCAGAAATGTATGTTTTTCCTGTTTGGAATACCTGCAGTGCTGAAACAGGACTCATCAATCCACAGAATTCTGCTAAAGATGTTTGGATCCGTTTCGGATTATTCCAATACATCTGTACAGAATCGCAAACGTTCTAGTTTGTTTGCTTCGGTTAAATGTTGAACTTTTCTCGGCTTGAATGGGTGAAAGTTATAGTTTTTTAATGTTCTATGTATCATGCCCATACTTTTTTGTAGATCTTTAGCACCGTCTCGAATTGAATTGGCAGGATTTTCTAGAAAAAAATAATAAAACTATGTATGTGGGGTCACTTGTTAAAAAGTTATAAATAATCATACCTTGAAAATATAATAGGATATCTAATTCTATATCCTCATTAGTAGTAATGGTTCTTGTTGGTCTCTTGAAAGATTTACTCCCACTAAATCGTTCATATATTCGCCTAAATGTGTTTAAAGCAGGTATGAGCCTATTTCGATAAATAGTTATATATTCCCGTCTAGCTGCACATTATTTTTGTTATTTTTAATGTATAAAGACAATATATTAAATTTTTCTTGCTCCGAATAACTCATTTTAAACTCCTAAGGACGCGTTTGGCAAAAGTTGTCAGATATACCTATTATGTGTCATTCAAAACAAGCGCGTCGACGATCCATGGCCTACTGCCGTGCCAGCCGAGTTTATTGAAAAAATCGTTTTTCTGAAAGTAATATTTAAAATAAATGTTACCTACAAATTACATATATTCGTAATCAGAAAGACGAGGTCTATCCATTAAGCTTATAAGATATAGGGTGTTCCGTAAGAAAAAAACACATCTTCTTCGCAGTGCTTTTCCACACCACCCTGTATACATTAATATTACGTGCTTAAAAACTACTTATAGTACCCTACAACTTTTATATAAGACATTTGTCTCTATAGTACCAGACAAAAAAGTTAAAGGGGGCTCCATATATAATGGAACACCCTGTACTACTCAGTGATATTGTTCATAAAATAATTACCGTTGTCCAGCGCGTCTTACTAGTACTAGAAATAAAACTAAGTTTAATGGACTACTACAACCGATTATACCGTTGGCAAGTTTGTAAAGAAATAACAACTAACGTTGATATTCAATGGTTTTCAATTCTATCTACATAACGATCACCATATGCAAAACAACACTCTAAAATATTACGAACTAAGGTGTTATATAGACAAGTTGTATCTTTGATGAACTTAGTATAAGTCTTTTAATCAAACCAAGCAATCTATCTTATGAGATAGGTCTGTCCAGGATTTCACAATTCCCACGATCCCTAGGAATCTCCATCTCACAGCGAATGCTCCATTATGTAAGACGTTCCCAGTGATGTTTCTGCGTTGGTCATTGGACTGCCCCCCGAAAACACCGCAAAAAACCACACTTTTGTCCCGCCACCAGGAAGTCATAAAGAAGTGGTATTTTGAAAATATAAGCATTGTATTCTTCAACGCACTACGCACTTTTTTGCTTCAAACCATTTTTGTCTGTTTTCAAAAAAAAAAAATGCTTTTAGTTATGAAGGGCATTGAATAGTGAAATTAAAAATCTACTAATCTTACAGTTTTGTAGAGGAGAATAAGTGACAATGGCAAAGTGTAAATTATTTTCATCTCTCATTTGAAATAATTCTACAATTTTAGGAAAATCAGAAAACTGAAAAAAACAGGCTCCAAAGAAACTTCAGGAATCTTGCTTCACTGTAAAGAACAAAACTTAAGAAAGGAACAAAACAAAACATACTAAAACTTAGTATTATAACCACATAAGATTCGCAATAAAATAGGTAAACTTAGGGCGAGCCAGGGCAGGACTCGGTTTGGGCAAAAAGATTAAACCAAGTTTTACCTTGCTTCAGTGAAAAAAAGAAAAACGATTAAATTTTGCAAATGCTCAAAATACAAGAAATTTCGTCATTTTTGTTTGTTGTTTCACTGAAGCAAGGTAGAACTCAGTTTAATATTTTTGCCCAAACCGAGTCCTGTCCTGCCTCGCCCAAGCTTTAGCTATTTTATTGCGAAGCTTATGTGATTATGAAACTAAGTTTTAGTAATTTCTGTTTTGTTCTTTAGAGTTATGCAAGATTACTAATGGTTTTCCTAAAATTTTAAGATTAATTAAAATAATTTCCACTTTGCCATTGTCACTTTTTCTCCTCTACTTTTTTGATTTAAATATGGACCTAAATTTTTTATTTGACTATTAAATGTCATAACTACTAATAAAAATTGTGATATAAAAGTCATTTGATTTTTTTGAGAAAATCAGCATTATTTGGAGAACTCTGAAACAGCACCATCTAGTGACCACTAACAAAGTCAGTACAATACAGTTTATGGCTCCACGAGTAGAGCAAAAAAGCACTTTTTTCTACTAATAGGTTCCAACCAAACAAATCAAAAACAGAGATATCGACATTCAGAAGTAAAAATGTTTGACCTTCCCCCACCACTTTATTTTTGAAAATAAACAAAAATGGTCTGAAGCAAAAAGTGCGTAACTGGTTGAAGAATACAATACTTATATTTTCCATATAGCTCAATTATGGAAATTTAAGAGAAAATTGGCGAGTTACAGCCGATGTCCTCTATTATTGGACCACCCTGTACACCATCATAATCGGGATTAACAACGTTATAAAATATATGTCTATGTCACTAAATTATTTAAAAAAATCATTAATTTAAAGCAACACCCTGTATTTTATTACATTCTTGAATTCTATCTAAAATTCTAGGCAAATAATGGTTGTTTTTTTTGGTTTAGATTTCTTTGGATCAAGACTGTTTTTAGAGTGTTATATTTTTATTATTTACATTTTAATTGATGTCAGTCATTCAAAAAAATCAGCCTGTCTAATTCATAAAAAGTGAATGCCTAGCAAAAATCTTTTGTTACATCCTAAACTTAATAATTTTTTCTGCTTTGTTGTAAGATTTTTTTGCGAATACATGTTTCTTTTTGCTATAGATTTAAAAACATTTTTACCTTGATTTTTACCATGGAAAGAGGCCTATCAAATTTGACCGCTTAGGGCCACCGGTTCCAGTTGTAGTGTACTTTATTATTATTTATTATATTCTCCATATTACTGATTAATTATATTACATTATATTATTACAGCGATGTCATAAAAGTATATTGTTTATACATTTTTTTAAGACAGCACACAACCAAAATAAATGTTAAACATTGGGCATTCATATTGGATTTGTTGCGAACAGAACATTTGATATAGGAAGAGATGGCAACCTTAAACTTTATAACAAACAAAATTTCTTTAAATAAACAAACTCATTTTATCATTATCATATCGGTTTATGAATGTTATTTTAATTATATATTGCCAATAAAAAAATATATTTCAAATTTCTATTTAATATTTTCGAAAGCACCGATTTTATTTTAATATAGGATAACAATTATGCAATGTGAATTGCATTTAAAATATCTGAGGAAATTACTGTGTATTAATTCATAATGTAGAATACAGATAAACCATTAAAATTTATGATGAAATGACAAGACAAAAATGTAATTGTTAGAACAAAAAAGTTTAAACATCCCGCGTAAAATAGGAATATTTTATTGGTGCAAATTTGACAAAGGAAATGGGTAGAAAAAGCACTGTCATTTTTTGACCTCTGAAAAAAGTTTGACGGGAATGTCTGTCAGACTGATGAGATAGAAAATGACTGGATGATTTTTTTTAATAAAAATAGCTTAATGTTAAATAGAACTTCAGTCAAGTTCCCAGTCGAGAGCTAAACAGTTTATTGTTATTTCGTGCTGAGTGTACATTGTGGTGTTTCGAAAGGTGACTTTTAAATTGTAACATATTTTTAGGAACAATATTATGGATGATGACTATAAAGAAAAGCGATGTGCTATACTGGGATATAGACCTCAGAAAGAAAATATTTACAACGAACTACTGCCGTACTCTAAACATTTAGACGAAGAGTCCGAAAAATTATTTGTTGATATTAAAACTAACCTTATTAAATCAGTTTTGGCACGTGAAATTAGACCAGGCTGTGCTTTATGGACATCCAGACTAAATAAGTATGAACGGCATATACTTTTTTTCTTGGTTTTGGTTACATCGACACTTATATTTTTTTTTGATTCAATAAATACTCTAAATAGACATATTTTAATCTTTAGATGAGTTTGTCATTTTTTATTTTGACAACTGACGTCGTTGAACGTCGATTCTTGATTGGCTTGCCAAAGTCACGTGACTCATGAATCTACCAAATTTTGAAATTTCCCGCATTTTTAGGTACATTAAAATTTATGGGTTGAAATTTTCAAAAGAGGATCATATTGCTCTGATTAGGTTGTTTTATGAATTAATAACAATCCCGGACTTAGAACCCACTAGAATAAATAAGTGTGCCTTCACATTGTCACAATTGTTGAAGTAAGTATATACTTTTGTTTATTTTGTGTACAAATTTCTGTAAAATTGTGTGTATGGAAATAAGTCACCGTCTATTTAAGGCTATTTTTGTTTAATTTTTAACAAATGGTTTTTTACATTAGTATTTTCTTGCCGCATTTTTTTTGCTTCGCTTAGGTGTTCCCAAATTCATCTCTCAACTTTATTATTCGATATCAAAGGTGGATTCATGGAACATAATTTTTTTCTGCAACTTTAGTAATAACTTTATCCATAGGGCTGAGTGTTTCTACGTTCAGATAATTATTAAGTTTTATAAATGACATATGACAGCAGTTGTGAATTTGCCATCTGAAAAATGTAAAATTTCAATATTCTAGAATCTAGAATCTATATGGCAGGTTGAGTGACAGGTAGAAATTCTGATATTCTTAAACTGTAGGGTTATTATTACTTTATTTAGCTTTGCTAGTTTAAAGAAAACACCCAAATTGTTTAAGAACCAACTGACATCTTTGTATTGAAGTATTATGTTATGAAATGGTTATCTCAAACCACCTAGCTTCCGTATTGAATTGGATTGTCTAATGATAATAAAAATGTATTGTAATATATCATGTTATGATGATTCAGACTTATTCAGCAATTAAGTAGTTCTGTCAAATCAAATCAAATGAAATAGTTTATTATCAGCAATTTTTAATTTACATTTAAAATTGCAACCAGCCGAACACATCATACATTCTATGAAATAAGTCTTAAAAAATAGTTCAAAAAATGCAATTAAAGACAGCACAATTTAAAATAGCTATGAATAGAATGAGAGTGTAAATAACACATGAGGAAAAAAGCGAATTGAACATTTGTAAACTATATTAAATTTAAGTAAATAAAATTTTAACCATATACTCCTCGATGCTATAATACACTCCAGTATTGACAAATTCTTTAACACTTGAATTAATTTTTTTTTTAAGTTATCTATATTAATCTCTCAGGTAGATGTCAGTCTGCTATACGGGAGTTGAAGAAGGGAACCTGTACTTACAGGATAACTATATAGATCACTTCTTTGATGAAAGCAGTTTATGTTTTTTTTTAATATACTGTATTAGTAAGTAAATGTATAAACTTGGTAATATTTATATTCAACAGCAAAAGTTATGGTATGAGCGGGGATTGAGCCCTCATCTCTGGATCACTAGCCCATCACTCTAACCAATTGTGCTATCATACCACTGATAAGCAATTCTTTAGAACTTGTACATATTTAAAAGCACCAGTATCATAATCATTGTTGATCCTGCCAAATATTTTAACCTTATTGCGTGGCGTTCCTGACTGGACGTCAAATCTGACATCGCTATTAGGTACTGTCTATGTCAAATATGATGTCCAGTCGGGAAGTCAGTTATGATACTGGTGGTTTTGAATATGTACAAGTTCTAACAAATATTTTTGAAAATATATTTCACAGTTTAAAAATAAACTGATAAAATACTTCTATTATAAACTTGGTATCGTCAGCAGGCGAAGATCTTTAAAATGTTTTCTACATAATTCCTGGTATTTTAGCTTTTTGATACATCTTATGACTTTTTTTTGTAATAAATATTTTATATGTGTCCCCTGCACCACCCCAGTGATATATTCCATAACTTACTGTTGACAAAAATAATCTATTGTACATCAAAATAAGAGTTTCTAGACTGACAGTGTCTCTCAGATGTCAGAACAAAAAACAAACAGAGCTTAACCCATTACATATAAAATTAATATTATGTTTTGTCCAAGTTACTTTATTATCATCCCCCCTAATCCCCATTCTATCTAGCTTATTGCACAGCAATTGATGATCCACTGTGTCGAGGCACAGCTCGTATCAAAAAACAGACCAATGATGTATTCCTTAGAATTTAAACAATTAGTGATGTAAGTTATTATTTTATTTAGTGCTGACACAGTAGACTTTCCCTTAACAAAACCATGCTGTGAACTTAACAATATGTGCATAGACTCTAGATACCCATATAATCTAGAGTATAAACAGCGTTTGAAAATTTTTCCTGCGCATTAGTCAGAGAAAGACACAGAGAACTACAAGATATAGATTTTGAAGGAGCTCGAAAGCATTATTAGAAAGTTGTATGAAACAATCGTTAAATATTTTACCTATCTGGGAGCCATCAGTGACACTTTCACCTGTCTTACTGTAAATATTATCTACGAAATTACTTTTACATATACATACATATATACAGATACATATATTACGGTCAGTAACTACATAATAATTTTACCATCGTCAAATAAAAATGAAATATAAGGTCAAAGTATAAATAAGTACCTAATAAAAAAGGATAGTTTTACCCAATTAAAAAAAAACACTATATGATAAGCACAATACATATTAAAACGACACTACAACATGTTAAAATTAAGTTTATCAAGGGTTGTATGCTGCCGATCAGAACAAAACAGGAAAGAATTAATTCTAATAAATAAAAAATAAACATCAAATTACAAAAAAAAATTATATCATAAAGTTGAAATCCATGAATTCCTTAATACCATAAAATACATTTTGACTCAAAAACTGTTTGACGCCTGTTCTAAATGACTTCAGGTAAACGGCACCAGTTGTCAGGAATCCCATTATGCAATTCAGGTGCAAAGTAATTTACAGATATTCTTGATCTTTCGAGTCTAGGAAAGTCTACTCTTATAAGATCCCTATTTCTAGTTGGATAGTTATGGAAATCTTGGTTGAAACTGTACTGATAAACATTCATATGACAATAGACTAGACACTCCAATATATGTATATCTGCAAGGGATGGTGAGAACCTTCAACTGTATGAATGTATCCCTGACATCTGCCCTATAGCCCAGACCAGCAATCACCTTCATAGCTCTCTTTTGCAGTTTAAAAACCTATTCACAGTGTGAAGAGCTCCCCCATGCCAAGATAGCATAACAAGACATAGACTGAAACACTCCATAAAAAGCTTGCAGAAGACACAAGACTCAGTTTCTTGATAGGCGCTCGGCCATATGGTCTACGTGTCTATCGAATTTCAATGTTGGGTCCAGATAGGCACCCAGGAATATCATCTCCTCCCCATTCTGTACTTCAATGTTCCTCAATCCAAGTACCATTATTTCAGTCTGTCATTCATTGCGAGCCTGTTTGCCTTGAACCACACACTCAGATCCTCCACACGTTCCGAGATACAATTGTTCAAAGTTTCAATTCAAACATCAGCCTCCGCAATTGATGTATCTTTTGCAAACAGGGTCACCTTTGACATTTGGGCAGATAAGTTAATGTCATTTATATATATATATATATATATATATATATATATATATATATATATATATATATATATATATATATATATATATATATATATATATATATATATATATATATATATATATATATATATATATATATATATATATATATATATATATATATATATATATATATATATATATATATATATATATATATATATATATATATATATATATATATATATATATATATATATATATATATATATATATATATATATATATATATATATATATATAAATATATATATATATATATATATATATATATATATATATAAGGAAGAGTACAGGACCCACAACTGATCCCTGTGGAACACCATATCTGAACTCGACCTCCCCGGACAATTTGTTTCTGTATTCAGTCAGCTGTTTACGTCCCCCCAAATATTGCCCAAGAAGGCACCTACCAGTATCATCAATGCCGTAGGTTCTCAACTTGTCTAAAAGAATGTCATGCGAGATACAGTCAAAAGACTTTGAGGGTCGCAGCATGTAATTTACATTCTGTCTCCCCTCAAAAAGATTCGGCTATTCAGGTGAAGTAGGTGAAGGGCTACTTCACCAGGAAAAATAAATAAGCAAACATCTAACTATATTTATTATATATCTCTTAAAATTTTAGTTTTTACATTCATTTATTCACCTAATTGGTAAAAAATAAACTGTACCGAATAAATATTTTACTTGACCATTGACGGCATGTTATTTTAAAACTTTCAATCGAATTTTATTATAACAACTATAACAGTGGCACAAACTGCTTTGACTTTGCTGGTCTATATGGTGCTATGTTTAGTTTATGATTTTCCTACTATGTTGCCTTGACAACGCGTATCCGATGACGTCGAGCCTAGCGTCATACAACGTTCTCGGTGAATTGCAAACGCAGTACACTACACCCACGTGTCGTTCAGTTTGCGGTGGTTGTTTACTTTTATTTTCGCGAATTTCGCTGCAACCGGTGAGTTACTTTGCAGTTAACTTGACTATTTTGTGTTATATTTATTTATAGTGTTGTTACAACTTCAAATTCGAAGTTAATAAACGTGATTGTTCAAGACTGGAATAAATTAAAAGACGTCTTTGAATTTATTACAAACTGTGACAAATCTGATTAAAAATCAAACCGCCTTGCGAAAGGATTTTTAGGTGAGATGAACGATTTTGAATTCACGTTTCTGGCATTAGTGTTTAATGACATTTTCTCAATTACAGACATACTATTTGACGTTCTTCAAAAAAAATCGCTTGACATTCATTTTTGCATTTCTAATATAAAACGCTTTCGTGAGGCGCTCTGTAAAAAAAGAAATGAACATTTTTTTAATACCATGTTTGATAAAGCAAATTATATTACAGAAATAAATCATTACAAACGTGAGCTTGCTAATCTTTCACCTGAAGAAATTAGGGCTAAGTATAGAACCATTTTTTATGAAATATTGCACCATATTTTAATGGAAATGACACTAAGCTTCTAAGACTCTGAAAAACTTACATTTTTATGTTTGGCAGATTCTGCTAAATTTTCCGAATATAGTTAAATTTTCCGACTGGCCCGTTAGAAAATTTGTTACGGTTATATGGGGAAATATTTTCAAAAAGTCAACGACTTAAAAATGAGCTTGGTCTTATTTTTGCCAATGAGAGTAATTGGAATATATCGCTGCAAGAGCAAGTGAAAAAAATTAATAAAAATAAATATATTTTTACCAAAGCATTTAAATTGTTTTCCCTTATTTTGATAATACCGTCGACAAGTGCTTCAGTGGAAAGAAGTTTTTCTTGCTTCAGATGTGTAAAAACTTACTTAAAAAATACAATATCTCAAGAAAGACTTACTTCTCTTGGCAATATTTCAATTCAAAAGGAATTTCTGGAGGAGATTAGGGCAACTCATCCATTTTATGAGGATGTTATAAATAAATTTGCTGCTATGAAGGATAGGAGAATTGATTTAGTATACAAAATTTAGGAAAGTCGTAAAAAAAATATTCTACCCCCTCTACATATAAAAAAATTCTGGAAAAAAAATTATTGTGATAATTTCTTGCTTCATTTGCACTTCACTTACTTTTTCACCCGCGAGCCGCCACTGCCCTCAAATGCCCAAGCTATGTACCGCAATAAGTCAAGAACAGCCAAGGTAGTCGATCTACCAACACCAAATTGACTGCTTGAGAAAAGATTGTTCATCTCAAAGCATTCATACAGTTGTTTTTTCAATACATATTCAAAAACCTTCGAGAGTATTGGTACAAGCGAGATCGGACGATAGTTACTGACGTTCTTGTCTCCCTTCTTAAATATTGGATTGACTTTAGACCTCTTTAATGTGGATGGGAAAACACCCACCCTAATACAATAATTTAAATCAAATCACATCAATATATGCTTTATTGTCAAAGATACAGAGAATTAATCTTATTGACAAAGCTAAAGTAAAACAGTTTAAACAAAAAATAAAACATCTCACAAAAGGTATGCAATTAATAGATCACAATGAAGTAAAATTACAAAGTAAAATAGATCAATAAATACACAAATACATAAGTCGGCGAAAATAAAACATAAATAACCATAAAAATATTCTAAAAATGTTCGCTGTAATAATCCCCCAGCTCGAAATAAGCTTTCACAGTCAGGAGCTTGTTAACAGCCCTTCTAAAATGCATGATACTTGAGCTCGCCCTAATGAAAGCAGGAAGATGGTTGTAAATCTTCCTGCTTTCATAGATAACCGATGCACGGGTCAGCGCCGAGGAAGGGATCGGCAGGTGAAAGTCTTGTGCCTGTCGAGTGTTGTAGCCATGGTCGGGCACCGGAATACTGTCTCTGTACTTGTAAACCAAACAGACTATCTCAAGTATATAAAGCGATGTTAATGTTAAGATTTTTTTAGCGATAAATAACGGTCTGCATGGCTCCCTACTACCAACGCGGCACACATACCTCACTGCACGCTTCTGTAAAACAAACTTAATGAGAGGTATTATTAGCAAGTTCTTGGACGACTTTAACATTGATACATTCATATTAAAAATGTCCTTACTACTTTTGTTTTTTAACGAGTCTATTGCCTCTCTAAATGTATACAACTCACTTTAGAGAAACTAAACCTCACATCAGGGCGAAGTGCAACCCCTTTCAGATAATCAGTATAAGACTTAGCAGGAGGTTGGATGATTTTTAAGCAATTGTTTGCCAGCATGGCAAAAAGTCATTAAACTCTTGGGCTGTCAGTCCATTGCTATCGTTCGATTCTATCCTAATACCCCTAAAGTAATTCACAACCCCCCCCCCCCCAAGACGCTCTGACAACATTGGAAGAAGTCAATATGCAGATTAACCGTTATGTCAACAGCCAGATGGTCCGAAAGTAGCGGGTCAAAAACATTAGAGGAAAAACTCAGTGTCCGAAAAATCCACGAAAATATTGTCAATGCAGTTAATGTAATTCGTACATTGAAAAATCTGTTGTGAAAGATTAAAATTACCCATCTAAAATCATGTTTCTTTTTTGTGTTAGAATTTATTTACATGTTTATGTTTGTTTATAATATTCCAGCTTTCTTTGCTTATATTATTTATTCATTTATTTATTTATTTATTTATCTACGGACAATTAATTGCGCAATATAGTAATACAATATCGAAGGAATAATGATTACATATACAAAACACAGAACATGTGAGAAAATAGTGCTTAATATTAATAATTTATTTAAATCAAATTGAAACAAAGTAATAAAACAAAACAATAAACAAAACAATGGCATAATCATATAATATAACAAGTTTGACTATCATGCTACCTACACATTAAGTGCAGTTATTAAATAGGAACTAGACAATAGGCAGATTCAATAATTGGCGCCAAAATTTATCTCGGTTTCCAAAAAATTCAATTTGCTCACAATACTCATTGGCCAGTCTGGATGTACGAGGAATAAAACTGTAAAAGCCATATGTCCCTCCAATGAATTGGTACATGAAATGGTTGAGCAAGTAGTGTGTTTCTAGGCTGAGTATGAAGTGATACCCTGGCCAAAAGATTCGGGCAGTTTAGGATACCGTGAAGTATGTTGTAGAAAAGTTTTAGGTCTTTCTGGATCCGACGGGTTTGAAGTGTTTTTAAACCAAGACTAGACTCAATATCATGATAGCTAAGTTGGGCAAACTGAGCTGACCTATATGAAATGTAGCGAAGAAACTTATGTTGGGCTTGCTCAACCCTGCGTTTGTAGATGTCATAGTACAGAGACCACACACTAGAAGCATATTCTGGGTGGGGTCTGATCAAAGAGCAGTATAATAGTTTTATCGAATTTATATCATAGAAATCCTTAGAAACCCTTTTAATGAAACCCAACATCTGAAGTCCCTTTGCAATCATTCTGGTAATGTGCTTGGAAAAACTGAGAGAGCCATCAAATGTGATTCCCAGATCACGCGCCTCGTATGTGTTTTTAATTGGGATATTGTTAATATGATATGTGTTTTCCATGACATTCCTACTATGGCTGAAGATCAGTATGTGAATTTTGAATTCTGAGATTGTTATAGTTTAATTTAGAATGATTTACTGCATTCTTGTAGTTCTCTTTCATTTGCAAGTATTTATTTTCATATCCTAGCAAAACTATGTAACATTTAAAAATAAATAAGTACAAAAAACCTCAAAAGTGTTTTACTGCATATAATTTTTTCGATACTTTTAAGTTTAATAAAGTTTTATGTACAATGTATTATTTTTAGCTTATTTACAGAGTTACAGAATTTGCGTAATGTAAGATATAAGTAAACTATTAATGTAAATTAGTGTTCAAGAAATAAATTTTACATATTGTGTTTTCTACATGTACTATAGTATGGCTATATAGATTCAAAACCAACTACTAACTTAAACAAAGGAAACAATGTTTGGCATATTTTTTAATATACAGTATAAACATATGTTCTATTCAAATTGAGTTCATTCATCCAGACCATAAAAGAAACCTTCTTGTCATTTGCACTTTTTCAATATTTGGGACCATATGCAAGTTATTTAGCAAAATATCCATTTGTTTATGGTAAACTATAGGGTAAAAGCGTAATATCTAGAATTTTAAATTTTATTCGTATTTGATTTTTAAATAACTCTTAAACAATGTCATATCTGAAAAAATGCAATAAGCTAAGTTTCTTCACATAAAAAATTTGAGATATTGAAACAGGCTGTGTCTCCTTATACTTACTGTTTTATAGATCTACAAAAGGTAAATGTGAACAAATTGTTTATTGATTTATCTTTAAAAACGTCGAATATGGATTAAAAGAAAAAATAAAACTTGGTGTTTTGTACCTTGGAAAATATGCTTTATACCTAAAATTATTCAGAGATTTACATCCTGTACTTATCTTTGACCCACTCTGCATACAACATGATTTGTTTAAACATAACATAATATAAATATTCCTTTACCTCCACAAAGTTGTTTCGGATATTAAATAATATACAAAAACAAACATTTAAAAAAATCGACAAAACTGGAACTTTTATTGAGGTTTAAGAAATGAATAACCTTATTGACTTGGCTATATGGATTTTTGGACCCCAAAAATGCTTATTTTTGTTTGTTCTTTTTCTTACTTCTGCTGTACCTACCTGTACTAAATATATGACTTTTTTTTGTAGGAAAAAGTATCTTTTGACCAGAGATGAATTGCAACTCGAATGGAAACCACTGTACGACCTTTGTGTCAGAACAATTGAAAAAAGCAAGAGTGACATTGGCATGTATAGATATTTTTCAACTTTTGAGTCAACACTGTTCAATGTAATTAGAGCTTGCAAAGTGTAAGTAGAATATGTGCGGTTTTTAGAATTGATAACCCAGTTCACATTAAATTAAACTGCATTAAATGTATATTATAGCATCTACTTTAAGCATCTTCTATTACCCATAGTTTTAAGTATGAAGACATATGGTATGTTTAGGTCTTAATATCTGGTGATTAAAATTTTTCTTGTTGAATATATGGTTTAAATGAGTGAAACTACATCCGTCGTTAACTAAAGTACCATTTGCTTTTCTGGTAAGAACATATTCTGCTGTACAAGCAAACCTTCATTTTACTGTAAATTGAATGCTATTTTCTTGATTCTGTTGTAAACTCATTATCTATAAGACTTCTTGGCAGTTAATATTCTGTGTTCAACTTTGTGTTCTATATAGAAATTACCTTGATACAGGAACAAGTTGCTGCTCTTTTAAATTTATTGTTGTTTAATAGTGGGTCAAAGCCAACATTTTTTGGCAGCACTCTCCTTATAGAGTTATTGAACTTAGAAATTGCAAGGTATTTTTTTGTTTTTTCTTGCTGGCGTAAAACTTATTTTAATTCAATTATTTAGTTTGCAAGGAAAGTAAATCCTAAAAGAAATGCCTATTTTTTTAAAAGAATTCGTGTTGAGAATGTTATAACAATTCGCGATCTGGGCATTATCTTTGATGAAAAATTGTCTTTTGAGTCATATTGAGTCAGCGCTGTTGAAACAAAGTACTTAAAGTGTTGGGATTTGTAAAAGTCCCTCTATGTTAGCTAGCTTAGCCTTTCAGGAAGGAGGCAGAACTTCGATAAAGTTATGGTTTCTAAAATGTTGTGAAATATGGTCACTCGGCCTGAGAGATACCTATACATTTTCTTTTGAACCACATAGAACTTTGTATGATCAGAACTCTGCTATAAACAGAATGATGACAAATGCAAATAAGATCATGGTTGACGTATCCTGCTCCTGTGTGGGGTGGTTAAAAGATCCTTACTGAATTTATGATATTTTGTACTTTTTTCTTTGTTTTTGTACATTGATATTTATTTATTTATTTTTTTTTAGTTTATAAGCAAATTGTATGTATTTTACCTGTGTGATGGATTGGGCATGGCCAGTAATAAATAAATAAACTAATTTTTTTATGCTTAATTGATGTATGGGTAAAATTATGAAGATTCTCTTTTTTCAATCAACCATGTGATCACAAAAAAATTTATTGATTCAACATTTGTTAAAATATTTTATATGTAAAAATGAAATTATAAATTAAAAATATTGCATAGTTCAAAGTTTTTTTTTTTATTTAATTATGATATAAATAAATTTTGGCAATTTTTTGAAAAATATGAAATTACTAATAATTTTTTTTTATAGAAGTTTAGTATTTATTATTTTTGTTACATTTAAATGCAATTGTTTTATTTAAATTTAATAAATAAATAAAAATAAATCTGAGAATATTTTTTGAAGTAATAAACAATATTTAAAGTATCCATCTCAACATGTAGACTAATCAGCCTATAATTAGATTTGGATACATACAATTTGAAATAACACTTTGTAAGGAGAAAAATCCGTAAATTCAACCCACAACTTCCCTCATACAAACCTTCAATTTTTTTTTAGTTTTTAATTTATATTATTTATTTTTCATATCAATATTTACATAGTGTACAAAAAATAAATTATTTCTTTTAATATTTTCCTCCATGAAAAGAAAGTTTTATTCTAGGATATGGAATTTTACCGAATATTTAAATATTTTATTAGGCCTTCATTTTATTTTGCCATACAGGATTCCAACTAAAAATTTACCAATCTATTCCCGTTTAACACTAGATTTTTGTGCAAAATTTAAAGGCAGTCCAATAAGTAGTTTTTTGGTACTGAATTTTCAAACATTTTATTAAGCCGCCATTTTGTTCCGCCATAATAGATTACAAAAAAAAATTACCAATATTGTATTTTATTTTTCAGCAAATTTCTTAATAATGAATTTTTAACATTTCTGTGACTCCGCCATATTGAATTTTTACCAAAATGTAACCATTTCATTCTTCTATGTTCTTTGATTTTTGACCACAATTTGAAGTCAATTATGCAAGTGGTTTTTAAGCTGTGACACCTACAAACAGATCGACAGACTGATGGAAGAAAGGAACTCAAAAACGCAAATATCTGCAAAAATCGAGGGGGGGGGGGTGATTTTTAGTTCTTTTAGAGCTCTGTTAGTTTACATTGTTATTGTTACATTTACATCGCAAGTTCGAAAAAAATTACAAAGATTGAAAAAATCCCTTTTTTTATCAATATCTGTCAAAATATTCGAGAAAATACAATTATGATATTGTGAAAAATTAATTTCAGGATATCTTTTGCAAAAATGGTCCTGAAGATTTTGCGCTAAATATGATAGTTTCTGAGAAGTTGATTTAAATCTGCAGTTAATTGATATCTCAAGTTAAAAATCTGAAATTTGTAAGCGTGTCCGAGGAACAAATTTGTAATTATTTCCTCAATAAATATTTTGATGATCCATTGGGAGTTGATTTCTTTTCTATATATAAGAAGATGCTCAGAGAATTTCCCATAATTTTGACCAACTTTGAACCGCCATATGATCAAAACTATTTATTATTGCATCCAGTTTTGCCCCCAGCCATTTTTTGTTATTAAATGAAAAAGGTTCTTTAGAATTTTGGGAAATGCATAATTTTGGAAATAGAGTGCAAAAAGCAAATTTTTTTAGCTATTAAATGCTTTATGTTACCCCTAGAATGTTTTGTTTTAAATAGGTCTTGATTTGTTTTTAATTTAAGATGTTCAGTAATGTTTTTAAATAATTTCAAACCACAGTGATAAAATGACTTATGTCCTATATTAAATATAATAAACAAATTTTGTTCTAATATGAAGTAAATAAACTTCATTTTTTTGTCTAGTAAAGTGATTGTTTACATCCTTAACATTTTGGAAACGACAAATTGACTGTTTAGTTTTTTTTTTACATTATAATGTACATGAAGAATAATTTTTAACTTATAAATATTTGGTATATTATGAATATTATCAATACGATATAATTGGTCAGAAGGAGATGTTAGGGGTAGTTTAAATACACTAATTTTCCTATCAGCATCATTTAAATTTAACAAAATAGCAAAACTTAATATATGCTGTAAAAATGTTCGCACCAAGTGCAGTTTTTTTTCACATTCCCCTTTCAAAAAGAAAATCCTAAATACACCACTGACTATAGCTATTCTATATAAATCTAATAAGACCGTTAAATATCCTTTGGAAATGAATGCACATGTTTAACTTTTAAATTAAGTAGTTTATATCATCATAACGTGTTAATAACTCCAACAAACCTGGAGATACAAATTTAACATACTTGGCACCAGTCTGGTAATTAGATTTCCGTAAATCAGCTGACTACGTCAAGTTAAATTACCTATGACATAACACCAGTTTCAAAATTTATTTTAAATACTCATTAATAATAGACCCATATAATAGCCAGAGAGCTTATGACAACAAATTGCTAGATTTTTGTAATGACTCATATTTCAATATGATGTAGTATTAAGGGTGTACATGAATACATATTAAGGCCCTAATGGCAAAAAACTATATCTTTGAAACAATCAGTTCCTGCCCAAAAATGACAGTTTTGGCAGATGACGGTTGATAGGTGATTTTGGACGTTGACAGGTAACATTGTCACATGACATGTGATTAGTTAGAGCTTGCACAGACCTAAGCAATGCCCACGACGAAAAATGCCTGTTGTCAGTAGATGTCGAGACAAGAACCTGCATCCATGGACGGTTGTCCCAAAAGCGCTGCTTGATATCTACATTTCGAGCGACTACGGACTGCGTTTATTCCATTAAACTGAGATCTGAATATTTTTTACTTCCCTCGTAAAAGGGAAGTATTGTATCGCAAAACATCGCCCTTCCGGGTTTTTACCGAGCTTGACGTTTTAGGGTCTCTAGATGCCAACAAAATTCTCAATTTCGTCTGTCTACCTGTACTCGACATAGTTCAACAATACTTATCCGATTGACTTCAGATTTTGGTCAAAAATCAAGGATTACAAGGGGATTAAATGATAACATTCTTTAAGGTATAGATTTTTTACACACATGTTCGAAGTATAGAAAATGTTTAAATTTTTCCTTTTTTCGAAAAGGGTTATATTTTTACATATAACATGTTATTATATAAAAATCTGTCTAGTTTTTTAATTTAGATTATAGAAATTTAGGAAAATATAGGTCAATCCACTTAAAACAAGAAAAAATGTTGATAGTTTTATTATACATATTTTTTATTTGATGTTCAATTATTTTTTCGGAGGCAATAAATCTGAATTCTTCATAAAAATACCAGTTGCTATTTAACATTTTTTTTATGAACACATACAAATATACTTATTTCGGCGGCAGCAAACTTCAAGGAAAACATGAATTTCGACTCTAGCTAGAAAAAATCCTATAGCGCAAACTTTCGTCTCTAATGACGAAAGTTACACTTTTACATCATTTTTTAGGTACTACCCACCTTTCATCATAATTTAATAATACTGAATTTTATTAACCACAACAAAATATTAGGATGATCTTTAGAACTAGAATAGATCCTTCACTTTAATTGATATTATAAAAGCAAAATATAATTACAATAAAAATATGATTAAAGCATACTGATCATGATGCCAGGTATCAGTGTTCTATTTCGTAGAAGGGTTTTATTCGTCGAAAATAATTTTCTAAACATTGATAACATTACCATTAATATTTATCCCTTGCAGAAAGTCACTTATTAGACAATATACTATTTACTCTCCTTTGGATTAATTATCCTCTACCTTCCCTTTTTTAAGTTAATGTTCACAAATACCAAATGTTTCAGGGGCGTGGCGATCATTTTTTGCAAATTCGTCAATGATGTCATCATAAAAACGTCGATGCTCCGATATATTTGCCCGTTGAATTTCTCACGAAATTTTTTATACGTTTAAGTGTTGAAAAATTGCGTTCTACTGATGAACTTGTGGCAAGTATTGTCAATACTAACTCACACAATTGCGACACTTCGGTGTAGGCATCTTACAGCTCCTTGTCTATTAAAAATTGCATTAGTTCCTTAGCGTTGTTTTTTGCCCTAGTGTCATCAGTTTCGTAAATCACTTTTAGTTCAGATCGCAGTAACACTCGGTCGAAGAACTTGCCATAATGAAGAAGAAGAGATTTAAACGCATCTTCTGGAAAAGTTTTTCCTTTAAATGTATCAAAATTGCAGAGCTCAAGGAATTTAAAATCATTTAAACCGTTAAATCTATAGTTTATTTGTTGCTGAATTTGATCGATTATTTCATAAAAGAGGCGTCTGTATGATGTTTGAACATATCCCACCTTGTCTGTTTGAAGACGCTTGGCTTGTGGCTCTACATTTAACGTCATCGTTTTCTCCCAAAATAGGTTAAAGTCATCTCTTTTTTGACTTAACGTGGACTTAAAATCATCCACTTTTTTTAGGCAAAAAGCAATATAATTTGTTTTAGTTTGTAATATATTAAAAACATTGACCGAGAATGGAAATATTTCTGAAAATATGTTCAACAAATAATTAAAATTAAAATCTCGTTTCAAACAGTCCAAAAACCCTCTCGAACTATTTATTGCTTCTGAGTCCCACGTTTCGTTATTTTCTATTATATTCTCAAATAGTTTAATCAGTGATTCACGATTTTCACATACTGTTAACAGAAGTCTTCTTTTATAGTTCCACCTAGTAGGAGCTACTTTGGGCAATCGTTTGTGGACAATAGAGTCCAAAACTTGTGTACGTTTTGTTGCCTTGGAAAAAAAAGCAGTCATGCCACTTAAAGTAACGAAAAATACTTTACACTCTTTAATGTGATTGATGGACTGGCATAAAACTAAATTTAATTTATGAGCAAAACAATGGACAAACACAGCACTTGGGAAAGTTTCTCGAACTCTAGCTTGCAGACCTCCTAATTGTCCTGCCATCACTTCAGCTCCAGCATAGCTTTGAGCAACTAATTTTTTCTCTCCATTAATTTATTTTGTAACGTTATAAACTACGGTGTATAATGCATCTGCTGTACGATTTCCGAACACATTCTTAAAACCTAAAAATCGCTCTTGAATACTTCCGTCTGTTTTAAGCGTTTAACTTTAGATAATTGGCTAAAATTAGTGATATCACTTGTTTCGTCCAGAACAATGAACCGCGCCTCGCCAATCTCATGCTTAATTCTTTTTAGAATAATGGTTGCAACAGCGGAAATTAAATCATTCTGGATTCGATTCGACTTTCCGCGAAAAACGCTAGACTGCTCTAAATGATTTATTAAGCAATCATCATATTTAGCGATTAAACTAAGTAAATCTTAAAAATTTCCTTTATTTGAAGAAACCCTTGTTTCCGAGAAAACAAACAACATCGATAAGTCTTCTTAATATTTGCCTATTTTTATCGACTAGTTCATTATGTTGGCGGTGACTAATTTCCAACTGTTTATTAAGGGCGTGTTCAATTCTGGTTTTGCCGAGGACTTAATTGTCATAATACATAATGTGTCTTTTCATCAAAATTTTTTGTTATTTTGATGTGATAAATCTACTCTACCGCCGTTTTTTTAAACAATTGTGATTGAAGATTAAACCAAAAGTACCGTTTTTTATGTAAAGTAACATATTTTTAAAATGTCGTTAAAATATATTTTTTAAGATTATCTTTTAAATAAATTATTGGCAGCCACCCTAAATTTCACCTTTTTCTTAGGCTTTGGTCAGGATTATTTTTCCCCTAGAAAACGACATCCAATCTTATGCAGATTTGGCAATGGTTCAAAGTTGATCTCTGTTTAGTTTAGGAAACCTGTTAGTGACAGTAACAGCAGCCAGCAAGGTCTTACATGAAGACCACGGACGAAAATTTTGCATCCCAAGCTTGTTGCCTTTGAGAAACTCCCCTTATTGTTCATTGTGGTTGGGCTTAAAAGGTTCGCCAAACAACAACGAGAATTATCTCATTGCGATTTCTAAGCATCAGCTTCCCATGTTAAATTTTCGACCACGTTGAATGCGCTTAAAATATTAACACAGATAATATTACAGATATTTTCCCGCTTCGGCGACACAAGAAATTTTGGACGAATTCAGGCCAAAGCTTTGCCCGTTCAATGGTGCGGAGATAAGCGGAGCCATTCAGTATCTGGAATTATTTTTGCCGAATGCAGTTAAACCAGAGGAAGCAGATGTCAGCTATAAATTATGGTTGGATGAATTCCTGAGGTTATGGGAAGTATGCCACAACGCTGGGGCATGGGAGAATGTAAGTTAGTTATAATGGCTGGCTAATTAGAAAGATAAGTCTTCTCTGTGATGGGAAATTAAATAAATTTATTTGGTCAAAGAACTATGCAATAAATGAGAAAATTTTATTATTTATTTCTTAGAAAATTTTATTCTTGATACTGAAGAAAACATAGTTTGTCAGTATTAAACTTGGGGTCAGATATGCAAGACGGTCAAAAAATTCAAAAAAGTAAATTTCAAAAACTATAAACATTTTTAAAAATAAAATTTTTGTGGCGTCAGTTTTAAAGGCCAGAAAAATCGGAAATAAAAGCTAAGTAAAGTTTGTTTATATTAGTTACAGTTAAAAAAGGATGTTGAGGCATTAACAATATTCTTATTTATGCAGTAAAGGCTATCTGGGATAGCATCAAATATCCGCCTTCATATATGTCCATTAACACTGCCATATTCCCAGATGCTTTAAAACATGGTGATACAATACTCAACATTGCTTCCATAAGAATTTTTCTACAAACACTGCTGCCTTTGATCTACTGGAATATATTTATAAGGGCTTGGACTCCAATCAGTGCACAACAGCTCTCTTTATTGACCTTAAACGAGCTTTTGACTGCGTCAATACGTCACTTCTATTTAAAAAAATCAACGTTTTTGGTAACATTAATAAGTGACTAAACTCTTTCCTTTCAGATCGCTCTATTAGAGTCAAGATAGAAAACTTTTTATCGGATAGACTCACTATTACACATGGTGTTCCCCAAGGAAGTGTATTATCTCCATTACTATTTGCTTTGTTTATAAATGACCTAGAAGTATGTCTATCTTTAGACAGTAATTCTGCAAAACTTATACTATATGCACATGATGTGACAGATTTTTTATCTGCCTGTTCCCTTGATCAACTTTCAGCATTGGTTAATCAAATTCTTTATTCATTTTCGGTATGGTGCCGAAGTAACCATCTTATAGTTAGTGTCAATAAAGCTCACTACATGTTTTTTTATAAAAAGAGGCAAGTCTCTAATTTGAATCTAAGACTAAATAACAATACCATCCAAAGAGTTGCACAATGCAGATTTCTTGGACTTTAGATTCTCAACTAAGATGAGCCGTACATATAGATCATATCCCTGGAAAATTTAATTCACCGTGCTATGCTATTGTAAATTTAAAGTATATTATGGATAGGAAACAATTATTGAATATTTTCAATTTCAATTTTCAATTTATTCAATTTGTTTAACATTCAAATACATGCATTTAAATAATACATAACGGTATAACTACTTAACTCTAGGACTAATGTTGCACCTAGGTGCAGAACACCTGTATGTGCTGTATGTGTATATCTATTATGCTTTGAAGTATTCTTGAGATTTACTGTTATATGTATTAGACTCTAACCCACAAGTGCACTAACAGGCACGCATATTCAATTGTTTCAACAATATATAATTGTCAAGTTAGCCCAAGTTTGTTATACATTATATGGCAATTAAATTCTGTACACTATGATTAACTGAATTTGAAAATATACAGTTTATATAAAATGGTTTGGCGTTTTAGAATATGATGTGGATTTTAAGTGGCCTCTGCCGATTCCAAATGGGTTATATAGATTGGAGCCCTTATGTGTCAAAAATGTTCGCCAGATTTCAGAGATCATTACAGCTACCGGTCACGTTTAAACAAAGACAACTGGGCAAACAATACAAAATTGATATTGCTGCGATGTCAATTTGGATAGTTTGCAGTTTACACGGCGATCACAACTCTACATTCTTTCATTTGGAGAAAATGATGCAAACATTGGAGTCCTATTATCATCCTGCAAACCTTGGAAGGTAAGTTGATATACTGACTTTGAATCCACCGCAAATATACAGGATTTTCAGAGATATTTAGTGTTATATCTACAGGGTTTCTCATAAGAGATACAAAAAATATTAAATATGGAAGTTGTTGTGGTATTCTACATTCGTATCCTGACTATTTTTGTACCTTTACTTAAGCAGAATACCACTTGCAACCTGTTTTTACATTTTTCTTACCATTTTGGCCTTTATTTACTTACGCTGGATACAACCTTCATATCCTCTTCAGCCTATAACAGGTGACAAGTTGTGAGTTCGAGTACCAGGGTGCACTCTATCCTATATTAACACTTCGATATTTGTTCCTTACAAACTGCACTTCTTATTTCTCACCGTATATTTCTAAACTTCTAATACATTAATTTAATGTAAAGTTCCGAGCTGTTAACGTAATTGTTTTCTTACCATTATTGTTATATCAAATTAAACAAAGGGAGCTTTGACTTTCTTTTTTTAAATTCATAATTTGTAAAATATAATTATTTATATTAAATATTTCTTTAAAACTCGTATTATCAATTAAAATACTTTAATTTAATCCAGCTTTCTACATGATACTAAAACACAATGTTTTCAAGTTTAGCAATATAACTGGTCTAACAATAATATTAAATTTTAACCTTGCTCTTATTCTTTCATAAATCTCTAAAAACTCAAACCACTCTGTATGTGTATAACTACTATGTATACACTAATTTTTCAATATAAATATATTAAGCTTAGTTAAACATTACCCACAAAATATTTTAATAAGGTCCTGATCAGAATAAATAAAAATATTTGAAGTACATCTCTGAGTTCTCCGCCCAGCTAATGGGGTTCGAGTAAACACGTTTATGAATGAAAATTCCAGGAGTGCAGTATCTGGTTGTTAATCTGTGCGTCTGCGCTGTTGCCTTCTGATATTAGTCTGGTGCTAAGTTGGTATTGATATCTCCCTATGTAACAAAACATCCTTACTAAACTGTATCAAAAACTAATTCCTACTTCGGAATAAACATTATAAGAATTAATCAGTAGTAATATAATATGGTCAATAGACTCATTGACCATGTGATTCTGATTTTATGTTAGATGGCGTATCCAGCAATTTAATATATTCATGTAGGTACCCAGAGTTACAAATGAGGCGAATATACACGGTGGAAGTTTAATAACTTGAAAATTATTCATAAACAGAGAAAATGACGTCTCAAAATTTTCATTTGGGGCTCTCTATCTGCCAGTTCTGGTTCAAACTGAGTGTTATATTTTGACATTCGGTTGATTTCATCCAATATTAATCATTTGGATGCGGATCTAAATGGCTCCAATGACAATTTTGGGACGTCATTTTCTTGAAAACCATTAATTTAGTAGCTTCAGGGCATATTTTATAAAACAAGCTTAGAATGTTCCACTGACTTAAAAAAATTAATATAAGGGGGTGTTGAATTTAGATAATAAGTGTGTGATATCTTAACTTTTAAATAGATGACATCATAAGTCTTACACGGTTGACGTCAAGGGCGCTTCCAAGGGGGAGTAGAGGGGGTAAGTATCCCTCTCCCCCAGACACCCAATACCTAATATTAAAAATTATTTTGCCTCTAAAATTTTTAACAATAAATTATGAAACGGAAATTTTGATAGATATTATTGTAAGAGAGATTGTGTCAGAGATTATTTTAATAAAAATCACGACGCGGTATGGAAGACGGGAACGATAAATGCTTTTGTTTTGTCTATTGCAGTAAAAAGACCAACATTTGTAATTGCAAGGTTTCCATTTAATTTTTACAAGGTATTTACTATTTATTAGATATATTATCGTAATTTTGAAAGTATTAATAGTTACTCTTTTATTTCCAAATATTCTATCATTACTTTAGTTTCTGAATTTTAAAATTAAGGTTAAGTACGGCTAAATAATAATTTTTTAATTTCTTAACCAGTCTTTCGGTTCGTCTCGTCGAATGCAGACCTCTATGTTGTTAACATAAGTGGTGCCACGTGTTCGGTTTTGCTGCTTTATTTCGGGGGGAAACGGGAGACTCAACCGCTCAGTGTGGAAACTAACGACCTTGCTAGAAAGGGAGCATACGCTGTAAACGTGTGAGGCCTAGTTGTTCCTGCATTCTATCCCGTTCGTCTGCTGCAGTTCTACATAGATTATTAGCGTAACGGCCGCTACGTGGCGGGAGTGGGAGGGGTACGGGGATAGCTTGAAAGAAAGGGTCATCTCGTGATATCAGTAGTACTCTTAAGGGGCACCTAGTGGAAGCCAAGATGCATTTCAGAAATTAAAAGAGGAAAAATTAAGAAGTATTGGAAAGATTCAGGAAATCCGGGAGTTTAGAGCTCGCCATCCGGAGATCCTACCGATAACGTCTCCAAACTGGGAAAAGGTGCAGGGTCGCCGATTTAACGACTCTGAGCCCCGGACGGAGAGCAATCTGGCAATTGCCTTGCAGCAAAGCCAAAGTCCTGTTATATAACAGGAAAAACTAATAACCAATAATTTCTTAACCTCTGTTTAAAGTTTGCTGAAACGGGTGTTCGCCCCCCTGCCAACCACTACCCTTCCCAGACCAGAGTTCTGAAAGCGCCATTGTATGACGTTATGATAAAATCGGTATTACCAAGTCTTTTGGTAATACCGAGTAAAGCGATTTTTCAAAATTGTGAATAGCTTTCAGTGTATTAAATTTATTCCAGTTATATTATCCACCCTGTATATTCAATGAATATGTGGATATATTGTAAATTTTCATATTTATAGATAATATCTTTTTCTTCGTATATCGATTTTATAAATAAAACTATATCTGTTTCAAATTAGTTCATACAGAAATAAACCTTAGGTACACACCCAATTTGTATCTAGGTGGACTCTAAAGTTACGAGACGTTCTCAAAAAGCTTGCCTACTTCTTTGTCCAGAGAGTACACTGGGAGCGTTATAAGAATTCTTGTTGGGACAATAATGTACCCGAACATTACAAACTTAAAGACGAAGATATTGACAGATTTGTCAACATATTGAAACCATGTGTCGAGTCAGCTCTGTTCTGCAGAATAGGCTCCCAAGATGTATCCCTGTCATTGTCCTACTTGGCGTCTCTTAGGCCTAATTTAATAATACCAGGCATTTTGGATAAACTGTATGCCTCGATGGACAGTTTAACTGAACCACATAAATTGACGTCTACAATGATGGCTGTAATTGCAGTTGGCAGGTATGTAAATAATTAAATATATTAGTTTCTAATACCTCCATACATACTTCTAGAGTATTTCTCATAAAGTATATACAGGGTGTTAGTAAATAAGTGCGACCAATTTTAGGGGGTGATTCTGCATGAAAAATAATGACAGTTTGCTATCTAAACGTGTGTCCGCAAATGATTCGTTTTCCGAGATATGGGTTTTTGTTAGAATCTGACGATTTATTTATTGCTCTAAAACCGGTCGAGATATGCTAATGAAATTTGGTGGGTTTTAAGAGGTGCGCATTTTTTGACATGTAATTACGAATTTTATGTCCTAACGTACGTTTTAGAGTAGCCTACAAAACGGAGAACAATTTGAAAAATCTCCTTGGAAACCCTAAAGATAAAGTCGACTTAAGGAGAGGAGTGGCATCTATGAAATTAGCTGTAATGACTGTGATCTAAAATATGTTGGGCAAACTAAATGCTCCATAAACATTCGTTTTAAAGACATGGCATATTTAAGATATGGAAAAACAGAAAAGTCAAGCGTTGGACAAGGAAGCAAGGAATAAATAATCTTAAGTTAATTTTAAAATGTATCTAATAATAGTTGCATTTGAGAGTAGAGAAATAGTTAAATGTGATAAGAAAGCACTAAATAAAGACAGAGGGCATATTCCCTACACTCCCCTCTATTGAGTTCTCTTGAGAACGGTGCAGTCGGGTGCAACCAAGTGTGACCATATTTATCTATAAATAGTCTCTGTTAGGATAAGTTATTTTAGTTTATATCATCTGCTGATGATAAATAATTTTATATTCATCATTGGATCGCATACGGGTAATGATCTCAATTTTTTTAAAGAAAAAAATGGTATGCTACTGAGACATTTCAAATTAAAAATAATTTTTTAATTCCTCGTTCAATTTGTGACAAACAATCTCTCTTGCCTTTTTTTCGTATGGGGCCCGGTTTTTATGCAACAAAATAAAACATCTTAACGCGTATTTTTCATTTCTTTAATACATTATCTAGATTATTGTATTAGATAGTTCTTGATAATGTATTAAAGAAATGAAAAATACACTTTAAGTTTTATTTTTTCATACGAAAAAAAAAAGGCCAGAGATTTTTTGTCACAAATTGAATGCGGAATTCAAAAATGATTTTTAATTTGAATGTCATTTTTTTCATTAAAAAAATTGAGATCATTACCTGTATGCGCGCCAATGATGAATATTAAATTCTTAATTGCATGTCAAAAAATCCGCAATAACTACCTCTTAAAACCCACCAAATTTCATTGGCATGTCTCGACCGGTTCTAGAGCAATAAATAAATAGTCAGATTTTAACAAAAATTTTAACACCTCGTATCTCGGAGAACGAATCATTTGCGAACATACGTTTATATAGCAAAATGTCATTATTTTCTCATGCAGAATCACCCCTTGAAGTTTGTCGCACTGATTTACTAACACACTGTATACAGCCGGGCCCACCATGGACGTAACTATTTGTAAAATGTAAAAATTTTACAGAAATTAATTCTTCGTAAAAAGTTTTGCTTTCAATGTCAGAAAACTAATGTTGGAACTTGACTTAGTTATACAGGTTGTTCAGAAATTATAAAAATTTAAAATGACCCCATTATATCTGTAGTTATCGAAACATTTTACAAATAAACGTTATTTGATAAGGAATAAAGGCTTTAAATAACTTCCATTTATTTCAGACCACCTGTAATAAATCTTTAATCTAAACATACACCTTCCCCAGTAACTATAATTAAAATTAATTTTCTCGCGAGGTAGTTTTTAATTTTTATAATTTTAAGACAACCTGTATAATTAATCCGCATTTCAATATTAGTTTTAGAAGTTTGAAGGTATGCGAAACTATTTATGAACATTGAATTTTTTTCTTAAAATACAGGTTTAGTTAGTTACCTGCATCCAGGGACACACTGTATATATTGCCAGTGGCCAATTTTATACGGTTAAAATTCATATACACTATTATTTATTATTATTCTATTTTGTAAAATATTTTTTTATAAGCCCTTCACAATAAAATCGTAATGTTTTGCTAGTTTTAATGTGTTGTCTTCTACATTTTCCCAAAATCTTGATTTTCATTGTTTGTTTTCAGGTATATTGTCAATGGAAACGTTGTTCTTAATTTTAGATTAAATATATACAATTTGAAATTTTCAGTTAATGGTAAAAAAGAATAAAATATAATTAATTATTAAAAAACAAAATACCTGATGGCTTAGATGCAATACTTCAAGATGATATATTAGCTAGAAAATAGCATATTTATTACTTCATGTTGAAACCTTATAAATTCTAGATAATGTTTCATGAACCTCATTTCTGTAAAGTCTCCCCCATTGTAGATTTTATGTTTATCATTTATTTAACTAAGTATCTGTCTTCATATTTCTGTGTTATTCACAAGAAGTGAGAACTGAAAATATTATATGAAAAAAGTTGCCCCTGATTAAAAGAATGCTGAATTTCATACCTTGTCCTCAAAAAAGCTTTTATTTGTTTTATTAGAGGAAAACAAAAATGGTATTCTCACTGAGCCAATTATTTTTTCAGGCATATGGTGCAAGGAACACACAATAACTATCCAGAAGGCCCGACCCATGTTATCCCGCTTCTGATGGCTTTGCTTCCTGGAATAGATCCCAACGATATTCGCAAATCCTATGTTACCTTCAATTTTATAGTGCACTTCGTCAATATGATGCCTCTAATCGATTCATCGAAAGCGCATAACTATTACGATGACTTGACAGAGGAGGAGCACATGATTTGTGAGGCGACCGCTCAGTTTGAGGATTTTGTGATTCAGTTCTTTGACAGGCTCATAATATTCGTGGAATCAAGTTCTGTGGACTTTGTACGTCTGGAACAAATGACGAGCAACAACAATTCGAAAAATAGATCGGAGTCTATTGCTGAAACTGCAGTTGGGTCTGTGGTCAGTGTGGTTTTAAATCAATGTTCACCTTCAATCTTCCATGTAAGTATTTTTCCAGGTTGTCACTGACGTCCAAAATAAGTTTCTAACAGATAATCCTAAAATTCGGTTAGACACTTCCATATTTGTTTCTGTCAAAGTAAAAAAAAAGCTTTAATGTCCAGGGATAGAAAGGTTCTATTGACAAAGCGATATTAGAACAATATACATACATAATACTCGCGTAATAAATTCTTACTAGCTGGCCCGGCAGACCTTGTTCTGGCTTTTCCGTTGGATGGCGCGATGAGTTTCCAGTGGAATTATAACAATATGGGGCACATTCGCCACATCGTTTAGAAATGATATTGAAGAAAAACATATTGGTTTTATAGAAACAAATACACAATAAAACAATAAAAAAAGAATAGTATTGAAAGGTCTCGCTAACCAGACGATCATTTCAAAAAAAAAATCATGTAAATTGGTGCAGTAAAACTTTCTTACGAATTTGCTGAAAAATCTGGCTTAGTGTTAAATATATAGATAATATATTAAAATTAAAATAAAGACAAATTATTAAAATATATTGCTATACAATACAATGTCATCAACATGTGTAATAGGTTGTTATTTTGATTATGTGTTAACAAATATATCTGCAGATTGTCGAAAATACTTACTAAAAACAGAAAGATTCTTGAATTTGAAAATGACTTATCTATATATTTTTTAAGCGCTCTCCAGTCCGATATGTGTCATATAAGTCACATATACAGTGGTATTTATATATAGCGTAAAAGTTAATATGTTAATATTATTCAAGGAAAAATTTTATATATGAAACTATTATTTGTTTGGGGTCAAATTACATCTAGAAATTGCCTACCTATTCCGAGACACCCTGTATATTTTACAACCTAATCATATTTTTGTAAAACGTCAAAAAAAAGTAGTTAGATAACATATAAATCCATTTGTGGCGATATAACCAGGATTTTTTGTAAGTTTGTAATAAAATGGTTTATGGTTTCAAAAGTTCATTTAAATTTTTCCCTTTTCAACAAGTGCATTTCTGTATCAACTATCCAGGGGCAGGTAAGAAGCAAGAATAATTTGAATTATAGTTCGAAGATTCTACAGAGTCAGAAATGATGATGGTACGGAATTCAGAAGAAAGTTTTAAGATGGTAACAATGTATTTAAGGTTTATTCAGATTTGATAATACCATATGTAAAGTAATAAAGTAAGCAAGTAAAACTACAATACTCATCACATATTCATTACCCACTCTAAGACCAGAATGTATAGAATAGATCAATACATGACAAAATCCTACCACAGTATTTTATAAAAAACTCATTACTAACGTTTACCCCTTACATAAAGACTTTATAATTTTGGGAAATTGACTATAGTACAGCTTTTTTAGATCTTCTGGTAGATTGTTAATTCTACATGGCATGAGACCACTCGGCACACAGACATACCTTTTGGTGTGCAAAAAGAGAGATCGGGGTATATGGTGTTCTCAGTTATAGGGAGGATGTCAGGAAAACTTTTAGGGAATTAAATAAACTTAGGTTGCTATGTGTATGCATTTATAAGTGTGTAATGAATGTAAAGGACAATAAAAAAGATCTCATAATAACATAGCAATAGATTATACCAGAATTTATAGGAGCAGATATTCATCTATTACTGTCGTAAATATTATAACAAATTACGTCTCGAGGTTAGATGTCGAAATGGAAACCAGTATAAAACCAAATTAAAAAAAATACTACTGGAAAATTATTTTATTCATTTGATGAATATTTAGAGCATATATTTTAACTGTTTTAACAACTGTTGTGTCTTAAGAAATGATCTAACGATGCAACATGTTTTCAAAATGACCGATTTCTGGATGTTCCTGTGAATGTCTGTATTAAGTCCTAATCGAGCCAAATGCGGTGTAGTTTTAGGCCTGTTACTGATATGACGAGAGGAACAATGATTACTCTATCCGGTTTCCACAGCCTTTTTATTTCTATTGCCAAATCGGTGTATTGGCTGATCTTCTCACTGTATTTCTCTTGGATGTTCTTGTCGTTGGGGACAGCCATGTCAATTAAATAAGTGATCTTTTCTTTTTTGGATTGAAAGGTGATATCGGGTCTGTTTGCGGAGATTGTCTTATCTGTGTGGATGTCAACGTCCCAGTAGAGCTTGTAGTCTTCGTTTTCAAGTATGGATGTTGGTGTATAATGGTAGTAAGGGTCTGAGTTCTCCGTTAGTTTGTATGTTGTGGCTAATGCTTGATGAACGACCTTCGCTGCTGTATTCAGTTCCGGCCACTATTTTACATCCACTCGTTATGTGATCGATCTGCTGGTGACATCTCCTGTACCTGTCGCCTTCAATGGTTGTGTCCTTGATGATGTGCTTTCAGTAGTTTCTGGTTGCTATGACTTTGTCCTGGATGGCAAGCTGAACGCCTTCAGTTTCGGGGGACAGCTGCCCTTCTTGTAACCCCGTATATGAAAGCATTTTATGTATGTGGTCTTGCTTTATGTGGTATCTGTGTCTTTTTTGTTGTGTGAGTGTTTTTTCAGACCAGGTGTTGATTTTTTCTAGCCGTGATTGGATATGACTGTGTGTGTCTGCTGCGTGGCTCGTTTGAGGCAGGTCGAGCTTGTCTGCCTTCACTATTGCCTTGTGGAGGTTTTTTTTGTTGTGGAAAAATTTTCTGAGTTCGTAAATTTGTTTTTTATTTAGCGATTATATATCTATAATTCGCCTCCCTCCTTTTCTCTCAATGGTGAGTCTTTCCTTACAAGCGTTGGGATGTAACTTCCTGTGTTTAGTGAATTCAGAGCGTATGAGAATGTGAATGTTTTCTATGTGTGTGTGACCAATTAATGATACCAAACGAATAAATTAATATTATTATTATTATTAGTGTTTTTTTTCATCTGTTTAGTGGGTTATTGTTTACTGTGAGCCTAACATTTGAAAGACATTATCTCATTTCGCATATAATAATTATTATGAACCTTGCCAAGGGAATCAAAGTTCTTTATAGATATTTAGTGTCATACCTACAACGTTTCTTGCAAGAAATAAATATGGTAGTGGTAAAGTTTTGGTAATTTATATTGACTTTACTGTAAATCGAAAATAGCTCATAAACGGTTTGTATAAATGTGAATTTAAGTTAAAACCTGACCAACCTAAAGGTATATTGAATTTACTGTAATTTATATTGAATTTACTGTAAATCGAAAATAGCTCATAAATGGTTTGCATAAATGTGAATTTAAGTTAAAACCTGACCAACCTAAAGGTATAGTAAATATTCATTTGTATGTTGTAAAAACTACATTATATTTCAGAGTGCCTTAAGAAAGTTCTATAATTTTGTCAACCAAAAGATTCTGGAGGTACAGGTAGCAGGAAAAATGGTTGCGGTAGTAGCTCATTGCTTCACCCTGGTAGATCCAGCTGAAACTCTCAAATTGTTCTTGCCTTATCTTTTTGATTCAATAGAGGAAGCGCTAAACGATAATCCACATATTATCGAGGAGGAACATGTAGATGCAAAGTTTTTATTTAACATGTTGGTTTTATCTGAGGTAAGCAGCATACGGTTTATAATAATTATTTTATTTCAAATTCAAAAAGTCAATATATACTTACTTATAAACAGCAAGTCTTCTTTTAAAAGTGAATATGTTATACAGAGTAATTTATACAAGAGTACCCAGAATTTGAAGGTGACTTTTTATGCAAAACACTACAACAAAGGGTTATATAAGTTCAGTTCTCCAAATGTTATAGAAAAAATATTTTTAATCTTTTGCTTTTTTAAATTGAAAATAAGTATTTTATTTTACAATTAGGTATTCAAATTTCACTTTTATATATAAAGATGATTACTTATAATGGTAATTCCCTATAACTTATTTGTTCTTATCATTACAAAAAATATGAGCTCCTAGGTTTTTTATATTATTTTTTTCCAGGAATTGGAACCCACTGCATATTAAATGTCTACTAAATGGAGTTCTCTTGCTGATTTTCAATACCCATGGCACTTAAAAGTCTCTCAGAAAGATTGTTCAAAAGTAAACTATATTGTCTGTAGTAATAATAATAACTGTTCGATATTTAGTTATGTCATTTCTTCACTGTTTCTTGTGTTGTTTATTAGTTTTGTTACATTTACCATTATGTCTACACTTCATTCAATGCAAGCTTCCCTTCGCAGCATTCAGAGTTATGTATTGATTAACATATATTGCTTTAACAGCACTCTGGATGTTTTCCTCATTCGATTAGTTGAATGTAAATCATTGAAATTTCAGTTTTTCTTTTAATAAAGGCTATTATTTATTTATTTACTTGATGGTTTATTATACTATATTTGATTAATTTATTTTCAAAGAATTCCGAGACATTTGTCATAAACCCTGCTATAAAAGACAATATGTTATAAAGTTCTAATGGCAGAGTTTTTGTCAAACTTCTCAGTTATTTTAACGTATCAAACCTAGTATATTTTTAATCAGCAAGGCAATAGTCATTTGATAGACATAACATACAGGGGTTCTAGTTAAGAATATAATAACTTATTGATCTATTCTTTAAATTATTGTTTACAAACATTTTCAATACCTACCCAGAAAGTATATAAAAAAATCTACGAGCTCATATATTTAATTTTTTTAGTGACAAAGTATGAACTAATATTTTTGTGTTCAAAAACAACACTGCAGCATTCAAATGAAAGGTTCGCATTTAGATTAGTAGGAATATTTTACAAATATTACAATGTATTCATGGATAAATTTCCTTCTACAACTATTTCGCATGATTGTATTTCCCAATTGAGGCAGTGTTTATTTACACAGAAAAATATTAGACTTTACTGAATTTAGTGTTCAGATCTGCTGGAGTAAAAATCCCTGAAGAGAAATCTTGCAATCGAAAAGCAAAACACGATCATTAATTCCAAGTTGATATGATATAGTTCAAATACGAAGGGAATTAGGTTTGCATAAACCTTTTCTATATTATTAGTTCTAGAAATTGTTACCAAATTTCTGGCAGTTTTGTATTACTCTGTATAAACACCCTATTTACATTTATGATGTGTTATGAAATAAGCAAATGAAATTTGTTTTTTTTACCTCAACTAAAAAAGAACTAACAGGTTTAAAAGGGCTAAAACTCGTTTTTTAAATGCAGATTTCTACAAAATGTTTACAGTGTAACTTTTTTCTTTAAAAATCTTCGTGCTTTAAGATCTAATAGTACTTTTCTTACTATGTGTTGTTAGCGGCATTGTATATAATACATTTGCTTATAGGTAGTAGATGGTAGAGAAGAACTTTTACCATATATGGACAAGCTAACTAATATTTTAGATAAAACTTTGCATATGGCTTGTCTGGAAGCAAACCGTTTAGCAGCTAGGGTATTGGAACTGATACTTGCCACTTTAACAAACATAAGACCCTCGGAGAACAGAAGTTCTACAGTTGACTATGGCACTCCAGTTCAGGATTTCTTGTCAGTAAGGTTAGTATAATATTTCCTGTGATGGATGAGGGCTGGATCATTAGAGCGACGCCAGTTACGCCTTGTTGGTCCTCTCCTACCTCCTCCCTGAGAGCATCTATTTATCATATATCTGTCAAATGGACCTCTCTCTGAGTATATAGTTTTTATAGTATGGGTTTCCTCAAATTACTCTGGTGGTTTTAAAGATAAGGTATCAAAGGCCACAATTGATGACAGTGAAACTCTATCCAATATTTTTAATGATTTTTTCACTGATATCAAAACTCACAAATCTCAACTTGAATAAAGGGCACCAAGTCTCTTTTTGGAATCAATAGACTCTCCTGAGGTAGAACACCTATTACTAAAAGCTACCACCAAGCCTGCGCCCAGCGTGGACGAAATATCTGAAAAGATTTTACGATATTTTTATTGGCAAATCTCAAAACCACTTAGTTATCTCAAAAAATGAGTTTTTCGCAAATGGAAAATTTCTCGAGCCTCTTAAAGTCCCATATCAAGATAGGAAAGTTGAGGCAGCATTCACCGTAAAACTAGCAAAGTTTTTGGAAAGGTATAATTTACTAAATAATTTTCAAAATTGTTTTAAGCAATAAAAATAAATAATTATTGATGACTGGTTTAATTTTATTTATGACTTGCTGAACACCAAGAATAATATATTGGGAATATTTTATGATAGAGTAGTGCATTTGACAATATTGATCATGACCTTTTGGTTCGAAAATTATATACTGTTGGTGTTCGTAGGAATGCTCATGACTGGGTGAGATCACACCTGGAAAATCTATCAGGTAATTGTGGTCAACGGTGTCAAATTAAAGAAAATAATGAATAGGGTTGGGTACTTCAACGGTCCATCCTTGGACCATTGATGTTCATAATCTTCATTAATGATATACATAAAAGTTGCCCGACAGCAGATCTTGGTACGTTCCCAATAAAGCAGTGAAGTGTCACTCATAGTATTAGCCTGTTAATCAAAATCAATGGAAAATTAATCAAAAGTTTTGATACTTTCAAGATCTTAGTATTATATATTGATCCCAAAGTAACATTTGCAGCATGCTATATAATTAGAAATATTAAAGGTACTGTTTCTAATGAAGTACTCAGAATGTTATATTTTGGTGCCATTCATTCACACTTGCAGTACGTATATCTGTTATTCTGGGGTTCCTCAACCCACGTTTGTCTGGCAGAAGAAAATACTGAAGTGCATAGTGGGTGTTGGGTGAAAGCTCTCATGCAAGCAGTTATTTTTTAAACATCAAATTTTAACTCTACCCTCTTTATATATTTTCCAATTGATAACCTATAGTAAGACTAATTACTTCTCTTTTACAAAAATTAGTGAGGTGCACTACAAAAGACGCACGTCTGGTAATCTCCGTCAGCCTTACTCTAGATTAACCGTAACTCAAAATTCTCCAACTTATATCGGAATAAAATGTTTTAATAAAATAGCACAGGTAGGTAAAGGATCAAAAAATTTTAAACAAAATATGAAACAATTTTTACTGGACAAGGTATAGACAGAGTTTCTGAAATACAATTTTTTTATTAGAACCCTGTATTGTATCAATTGATGTTCTTTTGTTTATTATGTTTACTTAAGTCCCAACACTGGAACCATCCAACCATCAGATGATATAAGCTAAATTTATCCTAACCGAGACTTTATAGGTAAATGTGGTCACACTTTGTTGCAAGTAAACAATAGAGGGGACTATAGGGAATAGGTCCTTTGTCTTTATTTAGTGCTTTCTTACCACATTTAACTATTTCTATACTCTCAAATGCATCCAATAATCTATTATTAGATACATTTTTAATCAACTTAAGATTATTTATTCCTATTCGGTGATTATTTTCCAAAGCATGTTGGGCAACGCTTGACTTTTCTGTTCTTCCGTTTCTTAAATGTGCCATGTGTTCTTTAAAACGAATGGTTATGGAGCGTTTAGTTTGCCCAACATATTTTAGATAGCAGTCATTACAGCTAATTTCATAGATGCCACTCCTCTCCTTCAAGTCGACTTTGTCTTTGGGGTTTTCAAGGAGATTTTTCAAACTGTTCCCCGTTTTGTAGGCTGCTCTAAAACCTACATTTTTAAATACTTTTTCTAGACCTCTCGTATATCTGGGATCATATGGGATTACTATGAATTTATTGGAAGCCTCAGGTGTTTGAAGAGTAGTGGCATCTTTTAACATTTTCTTATGCTTATGTGTATTTACTAATTTATGTTCAAAATTATCATTATATCCATTACTTTTAGCTATATTTTTAATCAGATTCATTTCATTGTTAAAACGTTCTTTACTTAATGGAAAATTGACTAAGCTGTGAGTTAAGAAATGGAATACTGCCATTTTGTGTTGACGGCAATGAAATGAGTCGGATGTTATTTACCTATCAGTATTAGTAAATTTCCTATAAATATCAAATTCTAATTTATCGTTATTTCTAATAACTAACGTGTCGAGAAAAGATAATTGCCCATTGTTCTCCTTTTCGTAGGTAAAATTAATGGAAGGATATTTATTGTTTAATGTTTATAAAAAAGTGTCCAAATTTTCGGTTTTAGTATCAAAAATAGCAAATATATCGTCTACGTATCTATACCACACCCTTGGGAAATACTTGAGTTCTTTTTTGAATTGGGTTTTTAATCTGCCCATAAACAAATTTGCAAGGAACGGAGATAAGCAATTGCCCATCGCAGTTCCCTCAAGTTGTTTATAATATTTATTGTTGAACTGAAAAAAATTTTGATTCATACATAATTTTGTGAGAAGTAAATATTCATCAATAATTGCTTTCTTCAAATTATTGATTTCAAGTAGTTCCTTTAGGTACTCTAAAGCTAGTGGTATGGGTACACTAGGAAACAATGAGCTTACATCAAAAGATATTAAAATTTCACCTTCTTTTAAGTGAACATTCTTAATTTTATCTAAGAATTCGAACGACCTAGTAACCTCAAAGTTATCATACGAGATATTTAATTTGCTGAATTCTTCTACTAACCATTTTGAATATTGTATGTTGGTGATCCAACAGCTGAAACAATAGGTCTCATGGACTTCCCAGGTTTATGGATTTTGGGAAGGCAATACAGTTTAGATAACTGTGGGTTACTATGTGGTAGTTTGAGTTTTAGTTTATCAGACACAAGGTTTTTACACTGTTTTAAAGTCCTTTTTACTTCTGTTATCATTTTTGATAACGGGTTTTTCTCAATTAAATCGTAAGGACCAGTTTGAATCAAATTGTCTACTCTTTCAAAATAATTTGTTTTATCTAGTATAACAACCTTATTTCCTTTGTCAGCTTTTAAATAAAAACATTCCTTTATTTTCTTCAGTCCCTGGATAACTTCAGTATTTTTAAGAGAAACATATTTTGACTTGTTGTTAACAACGTTTTTTGAGATTTGATTTCTGCACGCCTCTCTAATGAATCCCTTAGTTGACTCTGGCACGTATTGAATGAAACTTTCGATATTCCCTATAATAGTTGGTAAACTATTTTTTACTGGAGGCTCTGCAAAATTCAAACCTTTATTCAAAAGGGCGATTTCTCTATTAGCAAAAGACTGAGAAGAAAGATTTTCTACAATGTTCTCGACTTTCGAAGAAATTTGTTTTTGTGGTTTCAACTTTCTCAGTTTGTTTTTAAGTGAACACATTTTCTTCAAAAATTTGGTTTCGATAATTACGAACATTTTTCTTTGGAAATCTAACCACTGTTCAAATTCTAAATTACTAAGCTTATAAGTGTTATATAGTTAAATAAAAAAAAAATTTAAAAAAATTAAAAAATTATAGTAAATAATTAAATGTGGTAAGAAAGCACTAAATAAAGACAGAGGGCCTATTCCCCTCTATTGTTTACTTTACAACGGTGCAGTCGGGTGCAACCAAGTGTGACCACATTTACCTATAAATAGTCTAGGTTAGGATAAGTTACTTTAGTTTATATCATCTGCTGATGATGCTAACTTGGTTAGCGAAACGCGCGTCCAGAACGTAACAAGTTGTGGTGTAGTGTGGTTAGAACTCTTGTATTTTGATGTTTACTTAAAGATATTTTAAATGTTAGCAAATATTCGACTAGCCTTATGATTTGAACCTTTATAACAAATTTAATGGTGAATAAAAAGATTTTGTATTTGCATTTGTACCAGTGACTCTATATTTTATATACTTCCATTCATCTAACTTTTTATTTTTAGAATAATGATGTTTTAAAGCCGCTCTCACTTATCTGTCTTCGTTTGTAATGATCTGTGTGCTAATGTCAACTTGTGGTTTAGAAAAATTCTAGTTATTCAATTAAACCAGAAATTGAGCACACATAAATTATAAAACATTATGATAGGAAATGATTTTTTTAGATTATCACAACCTTGTTTGTTTTATCGCCTACTATCTAAAAATAATCTTTATTATAGGGAATGGGGAAAACCATTGAAAATTAAAGATTTAAAAATTACTTGGTACGTTCCCAAAGAACCTGAGATCAACGCTGTTCAGAAACTTGTTAGCAAATATCTAACCCCCGAATTGCAAACGCTTAGTAAATACGTTAACGACGAAATCAAATTGAACAGGCAAGAATTAAAATGTACTCTGAAGATCATCATATCGATTTTGTCGTGTCATCTATTGCTACCTGTGTGGGAAGAACCTACATATAAACTGTAAGTATCCTTCTATAATAAATTGAGTTATTACCTTTAGATTTGTATAAGGCATTCATTGCTATTTATCAAAATACATTGTCGGATCGAAAGTTTTTAAAGAAAGTAGAAGTGAGGTTTAAAATGGGCTCTGAGCATGCTATTAGTTTTGAGCCCTGTTTTGTTTTTTATTTATATAAGCTGTATCTTATATGATAAAAATAAATCGAAACTTATCGTTATTTGCAGCTGACCCAACTCTGACTCGTTTTGCAAATCTTTTGTAGGTATTTTACCCATGTATATATATTATTTATATTATTAGTATACTTCATTTGTTAAAAATAAATATGTTAACAAAACATACATACAATTTATTAACATAACAGCAATAACAAATCACAGGATATTCATATGTCACCTACATTTACAATCATTTTTTTAATAAAGTCAGCGCGGTGTCAAATACATCAGCCATGTCAAACTCAAAGTCACTGGTGGGTCAAAAGCATGAAGACCATCGACTAGGTAGGTCGCAAAACTTTATCTTAAAGAAGACAAACTACTCAAAGTCTTGAGAAAAAGTACTATTATAGGACAAGTCTGTTTATTAAATTTCCAATAAAAAGACATTACAAAAAACTACAAACATTAAATTCTTTTGCCAGATATTTGACATTTTTTGTCTTTAATTAAGTTGTCTATTTGTGGCGCGAATTTATCGGCGTCCGTCAATCGCGATCTTGCGGGAGATTTGTTTCCTTTCATCAAAGAAAATACTTGTTCATACTTATAGGTGCTTCCAAACATTTACAGGATTTTACAGGAAATTTTCTCATTTCTTGGTATTGAACAGGCAAGTACTTATAAAATTCGACCTTACCAACACTATCAAATTTTTGTTTTAAATGGGTCTGACACTGAATCTCAATTACTTCCATTTGCAAGTGAGGCGGAACTTTATCAATATCGATAGTGAAAAGACCAGTAAATAGAGAAAAATTGTTTTCTTGAGTCTTAAAATCCTGAAAACGCTTCTCAAATTCTGCCAGAAGGCTTCTCATTTTCTTTGTATAATATTGGGACACTTGTGCTTTCCTGATATGCCTTACAACTCAGAAAATGTGACAGATTATCCTCTGCTAACTGTTTTTCCCACAACATCATCTTACACTTGAAAGCTTCCACATGATAATGCATATCTGTAATAACGACATGGTCCTTGCAATTTCGTATGTAAAAAAATACATCACATAATAAGCAGACATCTCCTTTTGTTTCCATGAAAACGCGTATTTCTTCTTTGAGTTTCCAAAACCGGTCGAGTACCATAGAACACGAAAGCCATCGCATCTCTGCATAATATGGAAAACCAGTGTACTCACTTTCTAAATCACGTAAAAATGCAGAAAATTGTCGCTGATTAAGGCCTCGTGACCTTATGAAGTTTATAATTTTTTTCACTGACTAAAACATTTTCCAACTTGATCACTTTTGAGCATAAAACTTCTTGGTGGATTATACAATGAATATGATGAAAATCTGGTTTGTCACTGCCCGTTTCTCTAATCTTTATTTGTAATATTTTAACGAAGCTATTTTTTACTCCAGTCATTGAAGGAGCTCCGTCTGTTGCAACGGAACACAGTTTTGACAAATCTAAATTGTACTTTTGCAGAAGTCCATAAACAGCATTGAAAATATCCTTCCCAGTTGTTGTATCATGCAATGGTACTAATTCAAGTAATTCTTCATACACATGGATATCTGTATCAACCACACGAAGAAAAACAGCGATTTGCGCCACACCACATACATCCGTATTTTCGTCACAGGCAATAGAAAATGCAATGAAAGAGTCGGATTTTGTTTTTATCTCATCACTTATATTGGCAGCCAACTCAGTAACTCTTTCAGCGACAGTATTCCGGGACAAGGATATATTTTGAAATGCCTTCACGCTCCCGGGACTTACAATTTCCGCGGCCTTTACAAGGGACTCTTTTATAAATTCACCGTCAACAAATGCGATCAACTCCGACAGTACATAGCTCGCTTGAAGGACAGATTCATTTTCTTGCTTTGGACTTGTAAACATAAGCTGCTGATCTTTAAACCGTGATTTTAACTTATTTAACTTTTCGTTTCTGACCATGCCTGTATGCTTGTCAAACATAGTTTTATGAATATTATAGTCATCAAACAAATAATTTTTTCTTTCACTTCACTGCGAAAAAACTCTAATTCCCACTTTTCTTGAAAGATACGATGCTCATCTACAAGTTTCCTCTTCCTTCCACTTGGTTTTGAAAGAGACATGTTAAAAACTGTATCCGAAATAAATTATAATAAGTACTCTTAAGTGTTGTAACAATAAGTGCGCAACTCAACTCGAAACTCTATCACAATTGACTCATAACTGACTAAACACTGAACGACTGAACTCAATCGAACACGGCTTATATACGGATTGTGATTTTCGAGTTCTTTCCAGAATGTTCAGATAGCGTCATCTGTGTTTTTGCGCGATAGAATTTCATGGAACAAGCCAGATAACGTTTGGCTTTAGGTTTTAGGTTGAGTATGTGTAGTTCATCCTCCTTATACATAGATGGCACTATGTACAATTGTACATTTTATTATACCAATCGTTGTTGCAGCGACGCGCGCTTTCAAAAACGGTTTTCAACTTGTTCACGGGCCGCATTATCTGGCTGTTTTCAAAACTGATTTGGGCCGCAGAAAAATGCTCACTTGGCCGCATGTTTGACATGGCTGAAATACATCCACAGAATCGTTCATATTATTTAGCATTGTCCTAAATGTATGAGAATCTCTACCAAATTTTTCCGATGAATTTTGGACAATTAAGCTTAGGTTTTGATAGTAAATTACTTGATTCTATTTACCCTATTATAATTTTAAATAAAAAACACATGTCTAAATACTGTCTCCTTTTTCTCTCTCAGTAAATTTGATATTTTCATTACACTCTCTCGATGATGCGCATATATGTTTGGTAGTGGGGTGACCATACTATACATGCACACTCTAAATAAGGGCGTACTAGAGATACATACAAAGTTTTCAATGCACTAATCGATAAACCCCGTGAGTTCCTGTTTACTTACTTAATATAAAAACATTTATTTATGTTAATTCTAAGATTGTTCGTTTGAGACCATTCCCACAGTGCATCAATGACCTGCCTTTCGGGCGTCTTCTATGGAGTCGACTTCCATATACAATTTTATACTTTAGGCAGTCAACTATATCAAGTTAACAATGTGGGGACGTCCTAAAGACACTATAAAAGAAACCTTACTTTAACACACTGGTGACTGCCTTTCAGAAAGCTTTTAATTAGTCGAGTGGATAATCGGTTGAAAACAATTGCTTCAAGCTTTCAGAGCAAAAGACTGGAATGGTTTCTGTCAAAGTCCTTAGCCAAATCGGTATAGGCTGCATTTGCTTGAGCTCTCTGTTCCAAAGCCTATGGTGTTTGGGTAAAGCATTCGATACTCTAGATTATAAAATGCTGCTTAGAATTGGAATAAGAGCCAAAATATACTGTCGATTTGAGGGATATTAAAAGAAAATTTGTAGAAATGAAGAATAAAAAGAGCTCGGAGAATACTGAGGTTGTGGAGTTTCACAAGGGTCAGTTTTGTGACGTTTTTTATTTCTTATTTATATAAACTCCACATCCTGTTTAAATAATTCTTTAGCTGTAGTTTTTTTACCTGCTTGTAGTGTCGTGGGTAAAATTGCAACATGTTTATTTTTTTTATGATTTTTATCAGTGTTTTTATAGATGTTTTTTATTATGACAATATTTTGATTTGTGTTTTATAATAGTAAACTCTTAATGGTATTTTATATAATGGTAAACTTAAAGAGCGTTTACAACAACATTGTCATATAGAACCGGTTTTTAGATTTTTTATTCTCTAGGGTAGATTCTGTTCTCGACCCTTGGGTGTTTAACCTCATAGTTATTGAGAATGGAAAAGTGACAATGCCAGACGGCAGCAATATTCGTAAAGTTCTTGTGGATTTGATCCATAAGGTTCAAAAGAAACTGCTGGAGACTGACGAAGGGGATACACAAAGCATTCAACATATTATTAGTGTAAGTACAGATATTGGCAGACATATTTATAAAATAATGAGAGTTGCTTGTTATCTGTTATTTCGTAACAATTGAAATGTTCTTGCTTAGTTTTTTTAGAGTTTTTCTTTTTTGCAGATATACAATATCATTCTCTTCAATAAGGCAAGGAACCAAGACTTCGAGTTGCATTGGAAAACTTTCCACATGGCAAAGAAGATTTTAGAGGACCGTTTGCACCAAAAGAAACAACATTTGAGACACCTCCACATAGACAGGGTTATGTTGCAGCAGGAGTTTAGAATTGAAAGCAGGAATTGTTCCTTTACTCAGACACACAAACAGATTTTGGAAGATCTCTTGGAATTAAGTGTTTCTAGATATAGCGAGGTAATCATTCGTTTTAGATCACGAAAAATATATTTATAAAGAAAACAAATATATTTGATCGGTACGGGTATGTGTGTTAATAAAATTTATTTTAATTTCAAACTGAAAACAGAAATAGTCGGGGGCAAATGTTTGGACGCAAAAATTCTGTTTCCTGCAAATAACTAATTGTTTTTTATGCGAATGAGTGTGTATACCCAATTTGGATTCATGAGAACGCTCAAATCGATTAATCTCTAGTTGAGAACCGAAATGGTTTTAACAAGAAAATTTTAGAAGTCACTGTCGTTGATATCTGATTTTTTTTTGTATTTTTTTACAGGGTGTTAATTCGTGCCCACACTTTGGAGGGTGAAAAGTCATACGAGCAAGGGTGCGCCAATGCTTTGTTTTCGAAATACAGAGTGTTAAAACATATTTTTTTTTTAGTTTTTTCGGTAGACCTAGTGCATTCCGATGTATATTTAAATTAAACTAGCGAGTACCCGCGACTTCGTTCGCGTAAAGTGATAACAAAAGGGATATAAAGAGGGACTTGAATCGCCTTATTTAAATACCTCTTCATAAACCACGTTTTCTGTTGCATTTTCTTTCGAATTTTGTCAACGGGGGTTTGGGAGTTTTTAGTTTAGAAATTATTTCCGATTTTTTGAAACGCCCTGTATAAATTTTTAAAAATATGTAAATTTTTTTTTACATAGTTTATTAAAAAACCAACCTTTTCTTAAATAGAAAATGTTATAATATTTAAGGGCTGCCCCTCTTGAAACTTAGTTTTAAAAAATCCCTACATCCTACTATCAACCTTTGTACCAAAATGCAGCTTTTTACGTCAAGCGGTTTGAGCGGGATCGTGATTAATCAGTGACCCGATGTTTTGAACCACCCTGTACCGATTTTTTTTTTCTAACTGGGCGATTTAAGGAGAATGTTATCAAAAACCCTGCGTAATGTTGACGAAAAAAACGGCAGACAAAAACCTGTTTAGCAGTTTAAATTATTTGTCCCCAGTAGTTTTAGATACGTGTCCCTATAAGTTTTAACTACGTTTTAGGTTAGGTTAGATCTGTCTGTCAGTTCGCGACATGGTTTTAAATCTACTTACCCGAGTTACGTCAAATTATAGTAAAAAATTAAGGGTTATATGGGGATGACTTAGTGACATTTTGGTAAAAATCCAATATGGCGAAACATCATGGTGGCCTAGTGAAAATAAAATGTTGCGTAAGAATGAACTTTTTTTTGAATTTTCTATTTCTTCCCTCTTAAATCAGAAATAAAGTGGTAACATTTTGGTGCGAATCCAAGATGGCAAATAAAATGGCGCCCTATCAAAATATGTAAAAAATCAGACTTAAAAATACTATTTATTATGTTGATTTTTAATTTTGTGCAAGAATTAAGTATGATTACGAATACAAGAGGGTAAAGCAAAATGGCGAAAATAAAATAAAAAAACGATATAAAGCACTTTTTCATTTATGCAGGATTACTTTAAAGGGTGAAACGGCTTCTCCCTTAAAGTTTTTTAAAAAACGGGGAAAAAAAAAGATATTTTTAATTCCAAATATAATATATGTTAAAAAAAAAATAAATATATAAATATTTAAAATATTATTTGTATAAGAATATTTTTTGCATCAGGTGGCGCCAAGGGGCAAAACAGCTCTTTGGAAACAAAAATAAAATAACGGTTAGTTTTGAAATTAAAATAAAATATTAGAGATATCTCCAAATGGGCAAGAGCAAAAAAGTTTTTTTTTTAAGAGTAAAGTGTCGATTATTTATGGCATGGCAAAAGAAGTTTTTATGTCGTAAAATAAGTGCGTTTCAAAGAGTTGACCGAAGCAACGTACGGGGGAGGTACTGAGATGCAAAAAATGTTAGCGGTAAATTTGGCAACGTCGCATTTCATGTTTCCGTTATTTGAAGAGAGAATCTAAAATGTGCGAAAATAAAGTTTTGAAATATTCCCTTGTGTATGTTGTGATGGTCCAATAAAAAAAATTATACCTGACAATCTTTTTGATCCTCGTTGAGTGCGTGTCACGATAATTAGAGAGGTGTAGTCATTTTCTATATAAAAATACTTTTAGATACCGCGCGTGAATTAATTTGCCGTCATACATATACGGGAAGGAACTATGTTTTCTAAAACACAATTTTTTTTCAATGGCTGAATTACTTTAAAAAGACATTTCAGTTCACAACATGTAATGGCTATTTAATTGGAATAGAAATTTTAAAAAAATTGAGTTTTCGACGTTTCGCATCTTTTTATTTTATCTTCAGGGTGATTTTAAGGTTCATGGTATAGTATTAAAAATAAATTGATAAAACCTTCCTTTTATGAGTGATAATGAAGTATGACCTTATTTATTTTCACACATACATATACAAATTTAGTTATCTTTCACATCCCTTGATAAAATGATCATAAGGGATTTTAAGCCGAATTCTGTTTTAATATTGCAGGTTAGAATGGCTGCTCAATCAAAATTATATGCGATGATCCAGTATTTCCCTTATTCGTATACGCTCCTGAGGAACAGAATAAAACAGATACTTCAGATGAATTCGATAGAGAATCACGAGACGTTTAAAGGGTGCCTGTACATTTTACTGGGACCGAAAAACGCTCCTATAGTGGCCCGCCACGACTGGAACTTCATAAAAGAGATTTGGCCCCTCCTGGTTAGGTCGATGCCGTCGGAGAAGCCGTCCATAGTCAACTTGATAACCGCACTTACCGACACCGTGCACAAGTTTTTCCCCACCATCGCCATTAAACTGGTTATTCCGGAGAGGACGCTGTCCGCTGCCTACAATTTGGCGCAGACGAAGCCCTTCGCTTGCGATGTTGGAAGCTTTCAGAAGTATATTGATAATGGCGAAGAGTACTTAAAGCAAAAGTCGTTGGAAAGGAGAACTGCCTATGAGCACACCGTCGACTGTTTGCTTTTAAACTTGGAGCAAGGCAATTTGTAAGTATTTTTATTGTACCAAATTTATGGGATTACTCAATTTGTCTTACCCAATCCAACAGTATCCAAATCCAAGTATTGTTCAGCTAATGTTGATCAGTTATTTAGTAGAGTCACTGCTTTTTTTTGATAATATTTATTTATAATAATCAGGTCACAAAAAATACAAAGAAATTTCACAAATTACCCCATATGGAGGAGCAGTTATAGACACTTATTGGGCAAAGTGTCGATGTCGTTCAATATTCGAAGGTGTCGAGACTGTGTCGATACCTAGTTTTGGACACGATACATTTTTACGCTACTTTGTCGACACCGCGCGCACTTTAAGTGGAAAATGAGGCCGAAATGGTGTTCAAAATATATACTACATAGTGGCCAAAACATACCCAAAAATTAGTTCAAAAAGTGTCTTTACTTTCACTAAAATGTGTCCAAAGTGTGACTTTGGTTTCCGGTATGTTTCTAAAGTGGGGCTTTAAATTGTTACTGATTTATGTCCAAAATAATTTTCCTATGTTTCCAATACGTTTCTAGAATTGAACTTTAATATACCGAATGTTAGCCCGCTTTTTTCCCAAAATGTTACCCAAATGCGTCTTTATGGTTGGAGAATAGACACACTTTTATCCAGTTTGTGGCCAAAATTAAATTTGTGTCTATTTTGTATAAAATTAAACTCATTACAGACACAAAACGTATTTATACTTAAAACAATTAAGTTGCACAATGGACACAATATATTAATATTTTTTGTTGTTTCCAGTACGCCTCCAAATGAGAAATATGCATATTTAATAGGTAGATATATGGGTAATACGCGAGCTTAACTTATCGGCTCACTCAAAATTTCTGATAATAGTTGATAAAACGCTTTTAAAAACAACATGCGCCATAAAAACAATAAATATTTCTAAAATATTTAAAACTTGATACTTTACAGTAAATTTTATTTATGAAACACTAAAAAAAAACAGGGGCTAATATATTTCCGACAGCACATTGTGAATGTTTTTGCTCAAAATGAGCCAAAAATTGAAATTAAAGATAATTTTATTTTTTCCGCCATTTTTATCAAATTCAGCATTGTGGAATCTTCTTGTCAAAACATGGCGTCTTAATGACTGTGCCGAGATGAACACGTTTCCTATAATAGCCCGTTTTGTTGCCAAAAATTGCCTAACTTGACACATAAAAACCGGGGGAAACATTTTAGACCAGTGTTTCCGATATTTAACCAAAATTCTACTTTAATTCCCATTCAACACATTTTAGTCACAAAGCGGGAAAATAAAAAAACATACAGACACAACGTGTTGGAAAAGTGTCGACACCATGGTATCCGAATTTTGTTACTATGTTCAAACTAGCACAATACGGAAACATTCTAGGTATGTGCTGTCTAAAAGATTACCAATTGGGCACTCTTTAACACTATTGAGTTGATATTGACCAACTTCGAACACATTTTGCTCCTTGGGAGTGGTTGGGTATTTTATTATAAAGTTATATTCCCTTAATAGGTAATGCTCTTTTGAGCTTTGGTTGTCGTAAAACCCTGAGTGATATGAATGAAATGCACTATTTAGTTTAAGAATAATCGTTGTATCCAAGTACTTTAATTAATTTTATGTATTAATCTTATCGTTTCATAATTAATTAATTTAGTTATCTAAATGTGCTATCCCAAAAATCAAAGTAGTTCCTCCATAATAACCCATACCATATAAGGCTTTCATTGCTTTGTTGTGTTGTCTTTGAAGTTTGTCTAAGTCATATGCAGCATTTTCCCACCCCTCCAAGAAGTAAGAGAGATGAGAATATATAAAAGTAATATAGTTGCTCTCTAGTATTTACAGTTATATATATAATTGTATTCATGAGGCTTTGAACATGTCTAAATTGTAATTTTTTGTCTATTGTTAATCCCATCTTTTTTCCAAAAATTATTATACAACAGTTTTTTTTTTCAACATGTCCTATAACTTTTCATGGACTTCTTTTAATGGTCGGCATTTTGTTCTATCATATTGGATTCTTACCAATATTTTATCAGTTTCTACCTATGCCAAGATTTTTTAAAATTTTATTTGGTCGCTAGTTTATTCCGCCATCTTGAATTGCTTGCACACAATTTGAAATTAATCTAATAAGTAGTTTTTCCTGGCTCATTTTTTTAAATATGCTGTATTATATATTTATACTAAAATGTTACCAGTTCATTCCTATGTAACACTTGATTTTTGTGCAAAATTTGAAGTAAATTGGATAATTAGTTTTTTTAGTAATAATTTTTAAAACCGTTTTACTAAGCCTCCATCTTGTTCCGGCATTTTGGATTTTTACCAAAATATTACCAGGTCATCCATGACTCTGAATTAAAATTTGAAGTCAATCTGATGAGTAGTTTTTATGCTATGCTGCGAGCTAACAGACCGATGGAAATTGACAAAGCATATTTTTAGCATCTAGGGACGCTAAAACGTGATGATATATAAAACTTCAGAGGGTCATTTTTTTACGACTACAAACATTTTATATGGCCACCATTTTGTTCCCCTATCTTGAATTAGTACGACAATTTTAATAGTTGATCTCTATACCACAATTACTTATGGCACACAACGAAACCAGTCCATTAAGAAGTTTTTTCAGGCTGAATTTTTAAATATTTTATTAAGCCACCCTTTTGTTCGTCATCTTGGATTTGTATCAAAATTTTACCAGTTGATTCCTAGATAATACTTGATTTTTATGCAACATTTAAGATAAATTGGATAAAGTTTTTTTCAGTACTAATTTTTTTAACATTTTGTTTTGGCATATTGGATTTTACCAAAATGTTACCAGGTTATCCCCATATGACCCTTAATTTTTGACCCTGTTTCGAAATGTTGGGGTGTAATTTTTTGACCATCCTATAAAATGCTAAAAAAAATGAATGGGAGAAAAGCTTTCTACGCATAGATCGAAAAAGCTTATTCAAATCGGTTAAGAATGTCGGAACGGTTGACAATTAAAAATTATGTCAAACAAACCTTTTGCCGTTCTTTTTGATGAGCAGATTGAAGAAATCGACTTTTAAAAGTCAACTTTTGTGGCACTTCCGGTTAGACCGGAAGTCAGGCGCCGATCTAAGAATTAAAATTGTGGGAAGGGGGGGGGGGGGCTTGGGTACTGAACTAGCAGCCTAAATTTTTCTTATTTATTTGTGACTTATAACAGAATCATATCAAGCAAGTTTTCATTTAAGGTCAAATTGAATCTGCTACTGACAGAAGTAATATGTTTTATTATACTATTAGATACTTCATATAAGCCTCATATACCATTTTAAAATGTATCTACGTTAACGTCAGTACAACATATATCATTTACATGCACTAAGAAGACACCAGTATCCATAGACACTCTCTCCACTTTCACATCCCATACAGTCCCTGATCCCTATAACTTGTAATTTACTCAAAAGCACAGAGTGGTCAACGGTATCAGAAGCCTTTTTAAAATCTAATATAAGGTCGCCTCAATGTGAGATAAAGTACGAAATGCCACGTGTCTTAAATCTGTAACTGGTCTTTAATTTTTTTTTATGAAGTTTTGCACACTCATCTTGGATATATTGCTTATCAAATAAATAACGTTTTTTAAGTGTAAATATATTTCATTAATAATAATATTTAAAAATGTTTATATACAAAACATGGTCTACTGTCTAATGTTAAGTATTATATAAAGTAACACTAATTTTTTTAAAATAATTATACAATTTCAAGTGTTCATACAAATAGTTCGAGGCAGAATGAAATGAAAACCCTAAAAGTGGCCCTGAAAATGCACGAAAGAGAACTGTGTTTTAAAAGTTGGCAGATATATTATTTTTAAGATATAGAAGGTTCTGTTAATGACATATCGTATGAAAAATGAAAGTGTTGTCACACTGGCAGTTTAAAAATGGCAACCTCACTGGAGCACTGCACTAGGGAGGAACAGCATTCTGTTATTTGTTTCTTGCACAGTGAGGGCATAAAAACCCATTGATATTAATCGTAAAATGAAGCTACAATATGGATATTCAAATTTGCCCATTTCCGTAGCTGATTCTCACCGATCACGTCAAGCAAACCGTGTTGTGACGTGAGTCCATGCCGGCAGTTGAAGTCTTAATGAAAGAAAATCGCCATATTATTCTGGATAATAGGATAATTAACTGCCAATGAAACATTGGCAATATTGAAAATACTGCAATAATTTTTGCTTTAATCTTCCACAATTTTAATTTCATATTTGAAACCGTTTTTGTAAAACTTTGAAATGTTCTATAATTGTTCCTTTACATAAAACAGAAAAGAAAAAAGACAAAAATAATTATAGTATAACTTTAGTTATATTGCTAAAATAGTAAAAAAGTGTATTGAAGACTTTTAGTATTTCTTGAAGCAACTGAATATATATCACAAAATTATTAAATTATAATTTTATGTCTAAGTTGAGTGAAAACATTTATTGAAAAAAAAAAATTTTTAGGCACTGGCGTTATAACTCAATGGCGATCGGCTTCATTAAGAACCTGGTCCATTTCGACGTCAACTACAACTCAAACGTGGTAAGATTCTTCCTGAAATCCACCATTAACGAGTCTCTGAACATAAGGAAGAACGCCATGAAAGTATTGGTTTTTATAACGATCCAAAATAAGCCGAAATTCGAGAAGATCGAGGTCGATCCCTTCAAGTTTTCTGCGTCCAACAACAACGTGAGCTTGGTACCTGGTGAACGAGAAGATAACGCTTGGCTACTGTACAATTCGAAAACAGTACCGAGGACTACCGCCCAATGGGAGGAACCGAGATACCTGCACGACCAAATCACCGGGTATTATGCTTGGCCCAAGCATCTGATGCTGTACGCTCCGGCCTCGAAACAGAAGACCGTGGCCTCGCGTCTGAATGAGATGTCGGAAACTGAAAAAGAAATATACGATTTCTTTAGTAATGAACATAACATCGCCCAGCTGATCAAGTATTTGTCGTTGGAGGAGAAAAAGGGTAGCGATCAGTTTAATGCTTATCGTTTTTTGGCGTTTAAGGTAACCAATAGTAATTTATTTTTTTAATTATTCACACTTTTACGTAAAAAAAAAACTTAAAATACGCGTGCAGAGGAATAATATACTTATTACAATGTTATGGTGCAACTACGAATATTTCAATAAAGGTCAAAACCTAAGCACTTTCTGAGTAAAAAAAGTTAAACTTAATTTTTTGGAATCTAAGCAAACTGCTAAATATTTTATTAATTTCTTTATCCTAGGCTATTAGTAACATTAATATTAATTCAATAATTAAGGTTTTTGTTTAAAAGCTTTCAAAATTATATATATATATATATATATATATATATATATATATATATATATATATATATATATATATATATATATATATATATATATATATATATATATATATATATATATATATATATATATATATATATATATTATATGTACATATTTAAGTATTGAATGGATCTTATTTTAGAACTTAAAAATCCGGCAATACGAAACGAATTCCACCCATCAATCAATGCAATTGTTTCTCTTTGCATTATTGAGCAAGAACTTAGTATTATGCAACAATTAAATTATAATAGGTTATATTCTTCGTCATCTGAGGAACTGTCATCACCTCTTGACATTATAATTAAAGGTCGACTGTCTGATCGATCAGGTTGTCAATATCCCACATTTTCTCCTCCTGTTTAATCACATGCTAAACTGCTTTAAGCTAGTTTTCTGGTGTCACTTCCTTAATGGCTTAATCAAACAGTAGCTACAAATCTTTTCACTTGGGCCCATATAAGTTCTACAGGATTTAGTTCGCAATATGGCGGTAGGCGCAGCATAGTTACATTATATTTTTCTGCCATATCTTTCACGGCATATTTCATAAAACAATTTTTGTGTAAATTTGCTATGGATAATAAATGGTTCTTTCTTTATTAAATTGGGTTCAAACTCAGTTAGCCAGTCGATAATTTCTTGTTTTCTCCAAGATGAAGTCTGTGTCTTATCTATGCGCCTTGAATGATGGTTTGCGTTATAGAATAGAATAGTTTATATTATCATAAAGTACATTATGGTATAAAGGGTCGTCAAAAAAACAATGTTTTTTACAAAAATAAATACACATAACATGCAATTAGAATATAAGAACTGAACAATTCGCACAAGAATAGGGAATAAGAAAAACAAGACGAACTATTAGTAGAAATACTATCGTGTGTCAAGCAGTAATGAAACGCTCAAGACTGCAAATATTCTTGTCCCGAGTAGAAAGCTTTATCAATAAGAAATTGTCTGACTTTGTTCCTAAAGTTGTTGTTACTAAAAACTTTATAGTGTTTGGGCAGTTTATTATAAAGGGTCAAACAACTGTAATATGGAGAACTCTAAAAGAATGAGTTTTTATGAGATGGTTCACTAGTGACATGTTCATTTCTAGTCTTGTACGAATTAGTCTCTCCCAGTTTGACAAATAATTAAAGGTTATTGTTTATATAAATTAGACACTTACAAATATATATACAGGGCGATGATAAACTTTGCTTTTGAGTAAATATAGGCTTACGACTTATCTATGGGCTTTCAATCTCAAGCCCATCAAATCAGTTTTAAAATCCTTTTTTGTCCAATAAATGCTCTCCCATACTGCTCTACTGACCCATGAAATAACATCATTAGATAATTGGCTGTAAGTCAAAGAATAATAAACACTAAGCAAGCCAGACTTTTTAAGTGTTTTCTTTAAGTTCAGAACAGCAAAGTTGGCAGAATTAAGCTTAGCACAGACATGCTCGACGTGACTATTAAAGTTTAGGCATGAGTCTATTATAGTTCCCAAAAATTTGTTAGAATTTGAAAATTTAATGTTGTTAAAGTTATCATAATTTAAAGGCAAGGGTTTATGAACAAACATATTCATATATACAGTTTTGTCGGAGTTAAGTATTAGATGGTTATTACGTCACCAAGTCTCCATATCGGTACAAACGTTTCTTAAAATACTGGAAAGCTCCTCGGGGGTATTTGCCGCTAATACCACCGTCGTATCATCGGCATACATTATAACGTATCCAGTAATAATATTTTCTGGCAGATCATTGGCATCTAGTAAAAAAAGTAATGGTCCCAGTACTGAGCCTTGGGGAACTCCAATATTTACAGATCTAGGCTCAGAACACACGCCTCCATAACTTCCTGTCATCTCACTCCCAGATAAATAGGAATTAAACCAGTCAGACATTTTACCACGTATACCCATACTGTACAGCTTCAAAAGCAAAATATCTTTATTGACAATATCAAATGCTGTTGAAAGGTCAAAGAAGAGAGCCACAATATATTTTCCCTGGTCAAGCATAGAATAGACGTAGTTGAAGAAACGATAAGAGGCTGTTTCGATTGACTTATTAGGTAAAAAACCATGCTGACACTCACTTAAAATATTGTATTTTTTAACAAAATTAAGATTTTTCTCATAAATTATTTTCTCTAAAATTTTAGAAAATATGCTAAGAATTGAAATTTGACGATAATTTTTTATGTCGTCACAGTCGTTTCTTTTGTGTAGTTTTTAGGATTTGTGGAAAAAACTTACATTTATTAAATATGTAAGTGGATAGCTAATATAATTCCTGGGGGCCTTAACAAGTTTTATATTTATATCATCAGAACCAGCAGCATTTATGATTTTCAAATTCAAAATTACTTTTATTTCTTTGGCCACAGAGATAGGTTCAAGTACAATTGAGTTAGTAAGAGAAGTCAGAGATTTAATTGAGTCCACTTTTACACTGCCATACTTATTTTTTAATTTATTAGCCGAACTAGAACAAAAATTATTTACAAATTCAGTTACTATATGGTTAGGTTCAGAAATAACGCTATTGTTTAGGTTTAATTTTATAAGTTGTGAATTAATTTCTTATTAACGATTTTCCAGACTTCTTTTACTTTATTATTGGAGTTTTCACTTTTGTTACGATAGAACGTTTCAACCGAATCAGCCGGAAGATATGTTATCATTTCACCACAATAGTCTTCGAAAACGTCCGAATGCATGTCCTCATGGTAATTTCCCGTCCGGCATATGACTGCAAAGTTAGCAAACCCTCTCTTAAAAATCCCTCTTCGCTGCCAATGTGTGCAATTATTAGTTCTCTTTCGTTTCACCGAAGGCATTTTACTACCCGTTGACCGGCCTTCGATGAAAGCTTGGCGGACACTGGTTATATTTTTGTCTTGCCACATTTTTTTGTACTATATAACCTTCATTGATCCACGTCTCATCAAGTTAAAAATTTTTGTTTTGCTCCCTGAGGTACTGCTTTATATTTTCCAGTAAAAGTGCTTTTTACGTTATGCTTTTCTCAGGCAAAATTTTAAAGTTGTCCATAAGAGTTTTCTAGTTATAAAGGAAATCTGTCATCTTGGCCAAGCTCCATCAAATGTTTATCTAGAGTGGCTATTTCTTTTTTAAAATAAAAAGAGTGAACTTTTACTTCGAATTGCACATTTCGTGTTTTCATCAAGGATATTTGCTGGTCTTCCTGGAATTTTCTTGGGAGGTTTCACTTGACGTTCATTTAGCCCCAACAATTTACAGGGAAATTTGAATTTGAAAAATTAACACTTAGAAAATAAATTTACAAGTTTGATGTTGTTTAACATGGAATTAAAATTCCAGTTTAATTTTGGAAGCAGATGAATTTTAGACGATGGCATTTTATTATATAACAGTTTATCTAAAACTAAGAAGGTATAAAGCATAAAATCCACTCTACATATTTTTTTTTTCGTTAAAATTCTTAAGTTAGATAAACCTGTTTGGCTTGAGAAGGTGTCGTTTCAAACCAATGCGATGTCCAGAATCTTAACTTGCGATTACATAACAAACTGACTATTTCTTCCCATAGGCGGGAGATATTTGAACGGAATTATAAAAAGAACTTTGCTGGCACAGCAAGGAATATTGTAAAATAGATTCCCACACAGTCTGAAGGGCCCGAGCAGTAAAATACAAAACAAGAGCACCTCACTTTTTTCCCGCATAGTTTTTCTATCTTACGACTATACTTTTTTTTATATATATAAATTTTATATATGATGTAGGATTTTACTGATTTAATGTATAGTGCTGCTTACATCACCAGTTTGCTAGGCATTTTAGTATGTTTTTGTTTCTTTTTGTTAAGTTCTCCTATTAGGTTTAACAACTTATACCTGACACTTAAGGAAGAATCGGTACTTGTTGCCTATTAAATTGCCTTTGCCTATAGATTTATTATTATTATTATTATTAATATTGCGTGTGCCACAAAAAAATGACCCACTAATATTTTCTTTGCAAAGATATTAAATTAAAAAACTTTTTTTAGAAAATTTTAAATAACAATATACATTTTTTATTTTTCAATTCACAATTTTCGGTGCATCTGGCAACAGCGCAATTTTAAAAATATTTCTTCGAAAAGCTAATTTTTGCGACTTGGGTTTAGGGTAAGCAAGATTATGCTCGTTTAACCTCACTGACGTCAACTTGTTACTCCGCCAACTTTTAATCAGTAATAAACCGGGTTTTGATCACGAGAACGCCGGTTTTTAGGTAAAAATGTACTAGATTTATAAAATGTTTTCTTTTTGCTATTAATACGAAACTGTCTCTTTTTTATATATAATGGGAAATCAAAATGGACACCTAATAATATTACAATTTCAATGAGTTTTTTTACAATAATTACAACAAATAAGTCAAAAACTTTATCTGTTGTAAAAATGTCATTTTTTATTTGTGTTATCATAGCATATTCCAATAAAACCTTGTCTAGATCAGTTCATTGTGGATTTTTATATTAATTACAACAAATAAATCAAGACAGTGTACGTGTTGTAAAAATTCAGTCTTAAAACACCATTTTGTATTTTAAATGTCAGAACATAATCAGACATGACCTGCTCCCGATCAGTTTATGCTTGGTTAACTAAAAGCGACATCTACAAATCAAATCAAAACAATATATTTCCTCAATTTAAAAGTATTATTACACAATACTTGAAGAAAGTGGTCATATGTTTCCTACACTAGTTAAAAAATAGTAAAAATAATAATTATGATTGTAAAAAAAATTAAAAGTTAAATCAGTTTGAATCCACTTAACAGACATAAAAAAGTCGGGTATCAAAAAACTCTCTTAATGTATAACAGTTTTTTCTTAGCAATTAATAATATAAACCTCAATTAATGTCATTATTTTAGTCTTTTGAACATATCACGACACGACTCCCTATAGTTCAGATTTCCCATTAAACGAGCTGCATATTTTTGTAACAAAAAAACTCTTTCAGTGTCTGTGCCAAACCCCCAGTTTAGAATACCATACTTTAAGTGACTATAAAAATTAGCATAATAAAGAGTCAATAATGTTGTTTGACTACAATGGGCAGTCATAAAGTTTAATGTTTAGCAGGCTTTACGTAGCTTTATAAAACCCATCTATATGAATTCTCTACTTAAGCCTTCGATCTATAAACACTCCCAACATCTTTGGAGCTTTACTTTTTCGGCGTCAGAATTTCTAAAAAGGTATACATTGTCTACTGTGTCTCTGAGAGTAAAATTTACTCTTACTTTGATACTCAGAAAGTTCTTTTCACCCCATAATAAAACACGCTTAAAAGCAAATTCAGTCTTATTAATTAATTCATCCTGGGAATCATTTATCATCAAGATATTGGTGTCATCCGCGTAACAAACCGCATGAACCCGCCTCAAAAAAGAATTTATATAGTCAATTAAATTGTTAGCATAAATCAAGAAAAGCAAAGGGCCAAGGATGGACCCCCCTCTATATGAATAATTTTACTAAATTTTTTGTTCAATTTTACCACTTGTGTTCTTCCTAAAGGTAAGAGTAAAAAAAATGCAGTGCCGATCCGCTGACACCCATTCTATTTAATTTCTCCAAGAACAAACAGTGATGCACACAGTCAAAAGGAATCAATAATTATTTTATAAAAAGTGCAGAGTGTAGTTTCGGTACTTTTGTTGTTCGTAAAACCATGTTGAGCTGAAGATAGTATTTTATTCGCGTTCAAAAAAACTAACAATTGATGTTTCATGTTTAATTCGAAAATCTTAAGAGAGGCCGGGCAAAAGGCTTATAGAGCGATAATTAGAATAAACATTGCGGTCACCTTTATTTTTGTATAGAGGCAATACAGTGGCTAATTTTAATTTAGTTGGAAATTTACCAGAAACAATTGACAAGTTCATCAGAAAAGCCAGCACCTCAGACGGCTTACTTTTACATTTTTTAAGTAGTTTATTTGAAATTTCATCCAGAAGCATTTGAAAGTTCATCAATTAATCCCAAGAAAATTTGCTAAAAATAGCTCTGTCGATAGTTCATCGACATATCGAATAACAATTATCGTAAATAAACAAATATCGATAACTATCGGATTATGGGCAATAGGTATCCAATAATACCCATGGGTATCTGATAATATCCATACTGATTAAATGGGTTACATTTTTCTTTGTTCACTTATTTATTATTAATATATGAAGGAGGTGAGAATCTTTTTTTCTGCTCAATTTATTTGCATTATATTATTATATTTATTTATTCCCTACGCAACTATCGCCAGTCAGCAATTTGTAAACATTCGATAGGTTGAAAGAACTATCGTCAACTTAAATTTATCAAATAGTTTCTACCTATCGACTATCGATAGGAACATCCTATTATCGCCCATCCCTAATCACAACCATTGGCCATAGCTAAAACTCATAAATGTATGTGTTGATTGTCCTGCAAATCTAATATGCCATCTAGTGTAGAATACCCAGTGTATGAATTTTAATTTGTTCCAGAATATATTCAAGATGTTCGAAGACGAGTTCCTGCCGAAATTTTTGCCCCACATTCAACAACTCGTGGAAGACAAGCACGAGTCCAGCCAAAGGTGTGCGGCCGAAATCGTATCAGCGGTCGTCCGCGGCTCAAAACATTGGCCCTTCGAGAAAGTGCGAAAATTATGGGACTCGCTGATTCCCATTCTGAACACGGCCATAGTGAACATGGGCAACGAGACCTTAACGGACTGGGCCTTGTGCATAACGATGGGCATCGAATCGCGAGATCCTAATATGTGCCATTGGCTGTTGGAGTTCCTCATGGAAGACCCCCTCAAGGATCCAACTTCATTCGTGGCATGCAGTCGCTTGCACATGCTCTGCGTCGCGATCGGTCAGCAATCTTGGAGGAACGCGGAGATTTTTAACAGGCTGCTGGAGTATTTCAAGCCTCACTTATCCCACCCGTTCCAAAATATCAGGGAAAAACTGAGCCAGTTTCTTTCTCTCGTTTACGGGAAAGATTTGGTTTTCCCGGAAGGGAACGTCACGCACGGGCCCAGGATAGAGGATTTCTTCAAGGAAGTAACTCCGAAATTAGATCAGTTGTACAGTTACGTAATAAGGAAGAACGGCGACGGTGCCAGTGGAAGAAGTGATATTGAACAGACCTGTGATAACTTAAGTTTAATAAATTTAGTGGATAAGGAGAAAGAAGAATTGATGAGATTGTTTAAGATAGGTAATTATTAACGTTATATACAGGGCTTGGAATTCATTTTTAAAGGCGTATTTTTATCTTTGATATCATTTTAATGAGCTGTACCTTTTTTGTTTTTAAGGATATCAAAATGAAACAAAAATCATTTTGCATAGTTATCTAGCAAGTTTTTTTCTGTTTTAAAAACAAAACAAAACACTAAGGTTTTTTTCAAGATATTAACCTAACTTATACTTTTTTTAAATGGAAAGCTTTATATATTTTCAGATATTTTAATTCTACATGAGATTTCAAGTGTATTTTATAAAACATACCCTATAGCTATCTTCAACTGTTTGCGAGAAAGTGGCATCAAAACATGCAACAACTAAGCAATATTTTACCATTTTATTTATTATTGTTGTTTAAAAGAAATGTGTCATGATGAAACAAAATTTTGACATATCCCTTTTAAAATATTTTGACACATTACATTTTTAGTCGTTTATGATTGTCAGTTGTAATTATTTAGTAGTAAAAATGATACAATTTAGTAATGGAGAAAGGGGTGATATACTTGCCATATATTTACTAAGCCCAATCCCAGCGCAGAGAGAATATGCTAGACGTTATGGCGATATCTCTAATAACATTCTCAAAAAATGTAAATTCAGAATAGCCGAGGTAATATCTTATCTGATAAACTAATCAATTTAAAAGGATTTCTTCCCCGACAGTTTAAAACTAGCAACTGTCTTGCCTCTGTATAAAAGGGGAGGTCATAATTATTTTGAAGATTATCGCGGTATAAGCCTTTTATGTAGTATTTCCAAAATATTTGAGCTGGTAATAAAGGATCAGCTGGTTTCGTTTTTTTACAAAAATAATCTGATATCATTATCCCAGCATGGTTTTACACTAAACAGAAGCATTGAAACGGCACTCTGTCAGTTTCAACAAACAATTGTCGAGTCCCTCGATAAAAGAATGTTTATAGATTTTTCTTGCTCATTTGATGTGGTGCATCATAAACTGCTGCTTTTAAAGCTTTTTAGATATGGAGTGAGGTGGAAGCCTTTAGATCTTCTACAGTCGTACTTAAAGAATCGAAGACAGTCATTGAGAATCAATTCGACTCAAAGCAGTCTTAGAACGGTGGAGACAGGGGTGCCTCAGGGCTCTATACTAGGACCGTTTCTTTTTTTGGTTTTTGCCAATTATTTGATGAAGTACATTGAGAGTACCGCAGATGGTATCTCGGTGGCTTCCTATGCTAATGACACCAATGTCCTGGTTGTCAAGCACAGTTACATTTCACTGTGGGCCTCCGCGGAGGAGATATATACTAGAATCGAGTTATGGTCGGAAAAAAATAAATTAAACCTAAATAGAAATAAAACAACAATAATAAACTTTTCGATGAGAACACTGAAGACTCAGAAAATTGTTTGATTCTCAGCAATCAAACTAAGTTGTTAGGAGTCATGTTCGATGAAAACCTTCAATGGTCTCCTCAAATTGAGGAACTGTGTGGTAAGCTATGCAGCGTTGCTATGCACTCAACTTTATGTCTTCACATTGCAGCCGAGGTGTTCTTTTAACATTATACTATACAAGTATCCATTCCAGAATAAAATATCGGATATTAAATTGGGGTATGAGCCCCTCTATTCAAAGAGTCTATTTTGCAGAAACGTGCTATCCATTTGATTGCTGGATTAGGTTTCAGAGAATCCTGTAGGGATGCCTTCCAAGGTTTGGGGGTTCTGACAGTTGCTGATATCTATATTTATGAAGTGAGTTGTTTCGTTTATCGTAACAGATCCATTTTTCAAAAAGTGAGATCTGCACATGATTATGACACCAAACGGAAAACTCTTTTGTTACCCGAAGCACATCGCTCAGCAATGTATCAAAAATATATTTATTTTACAGGATGTGTACTGTTTAATAAAATAAGCAATGATATTAGAGATGCCGCCAATATAAATATTTTTAAGAAACGGCTACAAAAACATTTGCTACAGCAAACATTGTATGGTGTTATTTATTAGTCTACATTTTGATGAAAGTTCTTTTACAACCAAACATGGCTTTTACAACCAAACATGGTTGTAATCATTAGAACACCCGACACTGGTCTACAAATAATCCTCGTATAATCCAAGAAATAAAAATCAAGGATATCAGTCAATTAACGTTTGGTGAGGTGTGATAGACGGAAATATACTCAAACTCAAAATGCTGTATTGCCTAGAAAGGGTGACTGAGCTAAAGGAAAACTGACAAAGCTAAAGGAAAAAAAAAAGATTTTACAATAGTAAGGAAAGGTGTTTATAAGTAAAAAATAGTCTGGCTATATCTTAACAAAGAACAACATAACGTGTCTAGTTATATTTTAAATACTAGACAATACTGAAAGTAAAAAAACTAAGAAAAAATATATAATATATATAAACGAATGTGAGTACACAATATACACATTATAGACAATACACTTTAAAAATTAAAAAAAAAACAAGGAACAAATGCATAAAGGGACCAAAACATAACATTAGGTCCCATATGTCAAAAATTGACTGGGGAATATTATTTGCATTTATTACAAAATGAGCTAGGATAATATGGCAGCAATATGATGCACCGCCTCATAGCGTAATTCAAGTTAATAACTTGAACAAAATCTTATTTTGGAATATCCAAATAGCTGGATTGAAAAGGGAGGCTTGACTGTAATGGACCTTTTCTTTTGGGGGCACATTAAGAATGTCATATATCAAACACGATGCGATAATGCTGAAGAGCTGAGACGAAGAATTATAAATACAATAAATAAGTTAAAATAAAATCAGGAAATGTTAGTGAATGCAAAAATCATAGTACTAGAGTGTGCGAAAAATGTGTTCAGAAAAATGGCAGACATGTAGAGCCATTTTTAGAATAATTTAATGTCTGTAAAAGTGTTTTTAAATAATGTTATATTAAAATATCTGAAGAACACAAGGTTTTCCATTTAAAAAAATATGTTATGTTAATAATTTTAAAAAACGTTAGTGTTTTGTTTTATTTTTAAAGCAGAAAAAACCAGCTAGATAACTATGCAAAATGATTTTTGTTTCATTTTGCATAAACAAAAAAGTTACAGCTTATCAAAAGGATATGAAAAATAAAAAAAAAACACTCGATACTAGATACAAGTTTCAAAATGTTTCAAATTGTTCTTTAGACAGGAGTCGTACTGGATTGTCTTCAAACGTGATTGATCGCTTACAACCGAGTATTGTGGACTGATAATCCATGGTCGAAACTCGACTGCAACAATAGTTTTAAAATTACACTTTAGCACTATAATACAAAAATCGGCAAATTGAGTACTGCACAGAGGCATTTAGTAATACATTATATACTGTCTTTTCCTCACTTGGTTTTTGAGCATAACTTAAAATAAATTGAATAAATAGTTTTTACATTGAGTTTTTTAAATTTTATTAGAGCGCTGTTTTGTTTCGTCACCGTCATGCGTCATGTTGAATTTGTACCAAAATTTTACCAGTTATATTACATTTAATATTTGTGCATAATTGTCAAATGAATTAGAAGGTTTTTTACATTGATTTTTAAACATTTTATTTGGTCACCATTGTGATCTGCCATCCTTATTTCATACCACAATTTTGTAATAAGTAGTTTTTTCAGGCTGATTTTTTAAATATTTTATTAAGCCGCTATTTCTTTTTGCCGTCTTAGATTTGTACTAAAATGTTACTAGTTGATTCCTATATAACATTTAATTTTTGTGCAAAATTTGAGTTAAACTGGATTATTTTTTAGTAAACAGTTTTAACATATCACTATTTTGGATTTTTACCAAAATGTTACCAAGTGAAGAATCAATCGGATAAGTAGTTTTTTAGCTTTGCCGCGAACTGACAGACGGAACTGAGAAAACATGATTTTTGGCTTCTAGGGATCCTAAAACGTGAAGATCTGTAAAAATTTGGGACGGTGATTTTTGCATGATTACAAACTTGTTATTTGGCTCCATTGTAAATTCGTAGCACAATTTTACCAGTTCATCTTTATATCATACTTAATTCTGGCACACAATTTAAAATCAATGTAATATATGGTTTTTTAATCTGCTTTTTAAATATTTTATTAAGTCGCCATTTTATTTCACCATCTTTTATTCGTACCAAAATCTTATCAGTTCTCAAAATTTGAGATACATTGGCTAAGTAGTTTTTTAGTAATATATTTTTTTAACATTTCACTAGGCCGCCATTTTGCTCAGCCATATAAATATAAATTAATATTAAAAATTAAAAAGTTTCTAGTATCTGTAAGAACTTTGAGACTTGTGTCCGAGACTGATGGAAATAAAAGTAAAAATTCGGAGTATTTTATTAGTAAAATGTTTCATCCTATATAAATGAGGTAACTTCAGGGATGACATAACCAATCTTGAAAATACATTTAATTTTGCTGACATTTATTCGGCTTTGTCTGTTAGTTTAGTAGGATTTCTCTATTTTGACACATATTTTAAACAATTCTACAGTGTATACATCTAACATGAAATAAATTCTGTAATATTACTTTGGTAGATTTTTTAAGAAATTGCTCGAACAAGTGAAATATTATTTTTCCCTGTGCATTATATGAACTAAAAACGTGTAGAAAGGGTGAACCGAAATAAAACATGGCCAACTTACTCTTTATTGAAACCGCGTATTTTATGTCATATTTTTATATATTTCACTTTAAACCATATCTTATCACAGCAAACAAACGATTAGCTAGATTTCAAAATATTTTTATTAAAATTTATTACATTTATTTTTAAACAGAGCTTGTGCAGAAATTGGCAGAAGATGATCCAGACAGGACACTGCAGTTTGTGAGGAAATTAAGGATCTAATTCATAAAAATGTAATGATATTCAATTAAATTGCGGTTACTGGACAAAGATAGGAATTCCCATTTTATGAGGGAAGTACATATCCAGTGGCCCCAAAAATATAATGTTTGGACTGAAATTATTCAGAATAGAATGATTGAAATCATATTTTTTGATAGGGGAACCGATATTTATCATTTTTACAGCAAAAACTTGTTCCAAACTTAGCAGTTTGGTTTTACCAATGTGTGGGATATGCAGATATCTAGTATCAGCAAGATGTATCTGTCTCCAAATAGATGTATTGACAGAAAGGGTTCAATGTAATGGCCACCGAGATCTCCGGATCATTCCCCACTTGACTTTTTTCTGTAGAGGTATTTAAAAAGTAATGTTTGTAACACAGAACCCCGAGAATATTGAGTTATTCAAAGAATGAATAAGATATGAGTGTGGACTTATTGTACTCTATTCAGAATGTGAGAAAAGGATTTTATTTGCTTTATAAAAACTCCGTATTTTTGTCATAGAATTCAATATATATTTGTTAAAATTTATTACATTTATTTTTAAACAGAGCTTGTGCATGAATTGGCAGAAGATGTTCCAGATAGCAGTTTTGTGAGGAAATTAAGGATTTAGTTCATAAAAATGTAAACTCAGAAAATATATCATTTTCCTATGAAGCTATTGTACAGATACGAATTCCCCATTTTATGAGGGAAGTATATATATCCAGTAGCCCCAAAAATATAATGTTTGGGCTGGAATTATTGAGAATAGAGTGATAGGGTCTATATTTTTTTATAGTAACTTAACTGAGAAGCGATATTTGTTATTTTTACCGCAAAAACTTGTTCCATATTTAGCAGTTTGATTTCCAAATGCATTGGATCCACAATTGCCATATGCCGATATCTGGTTTCAGCAGGATGTGTCTGTCCCCATATAGATGGATTGGCAGAAAGTTCCAATGTATAATGGCCACCGAGGCCTCCGGATCTTACCCGTCTTGACTTTTTTCTGTAGGGTTATTTAAAAAGTAAAGTTTCTGACACAGAATCCGTGATTATTGAGTTAATAAAAGTGTGAGAAAATTACGGGGTTTCCATTAACCAAAAGAAAAATGGCCATGAGAAGATAACTAATTTTTGGCTCACCCTATATTCACGTGTCCGAGCGATTTTTAAAAAATCTAACAAAATGATTACATCATTTATTCCATGTTACATGTTCGCTCTATATATTTTCGTTTTCAGTATCAAAATTTATGGCTACGTCTATGGTGAGAGTGAACTTCTCGGCGCGGCCGGAGTTTTTCAAGTTGCTCCCTCTGGCCGCCGTTCTACAAAACTACGAATCCGACGAAGAGATCACCACTCTCGGCACGAATCTCCTGGTTGTTTTGGGACAGACCATGACCATAGAGAAGTACATTCCAAATGCCCTCGAAGCAATAAGGGAAGTGGGAAAATGTCCGTTGTGGTCGGCCAGGGCAATAATTGCAGAGTTCTTGCCTATTTTTATATTCTATAACATGCCCACGATCCAGAGTAATAAAGAGTGGGTTTTAGAGGTAAAATAACAATTATCTGTTCAATAATTCACAAAAGACTAGGCACTAATCTTATGAAAAAGTGGTTTCAGTGACATCCGAATATACAAGGTGTTACATTCAAACAGATACAAAGCTGGTTAAATAGTGGCAATGTTGCACAATTAAATTCTTACTAGCTGGTCCGGTAGACATTGTTCTGCTTTTTCCGTTAGATGGCGCGATGAGTTTCTAGTAGAATTATAAGAATATTGACCGCATTCACGACATCGTCCAGAAATGATATTGAAGAAAAACATATTGGTTTTATAGAAAAAAATCGTAATAAAACAATACAAAAAATAGTGTTGGAAGGTCTCGGTAACCAGATGATCATTTCAAAAAAAATCACGTACATTGGTGCAGTACAACTCTTTCACGAACTTGCTGTAAAAACCTGGCTTAGTGTTTTAAATATATAGAATAATCTACAAAACTCTCAGTACTTCCGAAGATATTCATAAAAAATCAAAAAATTAAAATTTTATTTTTATTTTTTTCTACTTTATTTGAAAAAATCGTTAGAAATAGATTTTACACTTAATGAAACTTTTTGTCCCCCATAAAACTATGAACTCAGATTTTAAATCCGACGTTTCGAATGTTGGCGACGATTAGCAAGTCGACTTTTTTAAATACGGACCTGCATTTTTTATTACAGTTTTGTAAACTCCAATGCTAACTACATCTTACTGCAATAACAGTTTAATCTCATTAAAACATTTAAAACCTAATAAAACCTCTTCGATAATTTCAACGAATTTTTTCTCTTTAATTTTTATTTACCGTTGTAATATTACTGTCTAAATTAATTTATAAATTAAGAGCATCCTAGTAAATACTCATATTTTGTTTATGGACCTATTTAAAGAGTCGTGATATTTATTATATTCTGAAATTTGAATGTTATGAAACGCAAGAGCTAAACATTGCATATGCTCAAATAAGCCGGACTGTAAAATAATACTATTGAAGTTTTTGCTTTGTTTTTCTGCATATGGCTTTGTACAGATATTTTACAATTATTCAGTATGACTGAAAAAATATTACAATGGTTAGATACAGTATTTTAAAAAATATTTGGTCCATAAAATTTTGTATATACCATGGGCCTAACAATAATTTCCTCTCTCAGCATGGTTAAATCTCCCCGCTATGTCTCAAGCTTCAATATCCGCCGCAGGCCCTACTTGCCTTTATTACTCCCTTGGTACATACATAATTTAAATTAACTTAGAAATTAAACTAATCGTAGTAGTTAAATATATTTTATATATGAAGCAGTAATTCTAAAAATATTCTAAAATGTTTGTTATTATGGCAAGCGAAGACTAAGCATAAAGACATTTGAAAAGATGAAACGCGTACTACTGAATTAGCACAGTTTCAGTAATATGTGAAGAATAAACAATACGTTAAATATTCATTATAAATTTAATAATAGCAAATTTAAAAACAGTACCTAATAGAGATGGGATATGTAATTCATTTTAATGATGCGCCTGGCTTACTTTACTGAGTCAGCTCACTGAGTCGGCTCAATTGAGCTGCGAAACGGAGGAGCGAATTACACTCCTAACGGCTTTTGACAAGGCTCCTAACTCATGAATTGACTCCCGGACCACGGTTCTGCTACCCTGGCGGCTCGTAGTTGTAAAGGACAGAGGATGGGATATCGTGCTCTGCTAGTGCGGCGAGAATCACCGCAACGAATTGGTCAAGTTTAGTGTTTTAATTTTTAACGTTATACGGTCTGACTATGCAGAATTTCTGTTGGAGATTTATCAAATAAATTAGGCTCCTATTAATTTCGTTTAAGATAGGTATTAAAACTTATAGATATTTGTATAATTAATATTAAAAATGAGTTCACGATATTGCCGAAAAAAAAGTCATCATATGTTCTTTTCCATAATGTTAGAATAAATAATATTTAAGTTTATTGCATTTTTCAACCTACATTATTATCTTAAATTGTAAATTGCCTTATTTTGTATGCGTAATACAATAGGGAGTCCCAAGCATATCTAATATCTATATTTGTATTTATTTTACATCTAAAGAGCCGAAATAAAAAGATAAAATCTAAAGAGTTAAGACACACACATATTGCAATACAGTTCGACTCTTTCGGCGGTCGCTGACTCTCCGGCTCTTCATCGTCGCAAGTCGTTCCCTCTCCGTTACGCTCTAAGTGAGAGGCGAGTCAGAATCGAAAAAGATCTGTACCATGGAGCTGCTTCACTTAACTGAGCTGATTCTTTGTGCCAGCTCACTCCTGAGTTACACATCTCTAGTACCTAAGCTAAAAGATATTTTGAGACGTATTTTGAAAGACAGCAGCTCAGCAAAATATGTTTTAAATACGGAACAAAATTGTATGCAAATGTGGTCAGTTTTGAAAATCTGAAATTGATACTGTTAAATCGATTATATATATATATATATATATATATATATATATATATATATATATAATATATATAAATATATATATAAATAGAAGAAAAATTTAAAACAAATACTTCGTTTATTTTTATTTCACTTAATGCGAAAAAATCTAAATAAAGGATAACATAAGTCCTTTTTAAAACAATATTAATTTTGGACTAACCAACAGAAAATAATTATTGTTGAAAAGTAATTTCTAACATTATAATAACTTTTTTCAACTCTTTGTACTTTTCTTAAATTTTTTGTAAGAAGTTATTTCTCTTGGCTTGCTGGTAGTTGGTTGTACATATTCCCACAAAAACAGTAAGGACTTTTTTGCAAAGTGCTAGTCCTATAGGATGGTATATAAATGTTTTTGAAGTTTCTTGTACCATAATTAGATGTACATTCTAGATGACGAGAAAATCGAATGAATTGTTTTTTAACGAATAATACCGAGTGTAAAATTAGAATACATGGAAGAGGAAGAATTTTATATTGTTTGAAGTAGGGTTTACATGAGTCTAATGGACTTAATGAGAAAATTTTTCTAATTATTCTTTTTTGTAATTTAAAAATTTTGTTTAAATCTGTTGATTGGCCCCAGTAAATAATACTATAGCTTAGATAGCAATATGCTAGTGCGTAATAGGTATATCAAAGTAGTTTTATTTCTAAAGTGTTTTTTAGATTTCATATTGTAACGTAGGCGGTATTTAATTTACTTGCGACATGGTTCATGTGGTTGCACCATGTTATGTGTGGATCTAGATGTAATCCTAAAAATTTAAAATTTTCAATCCTATTTACATGTTCGTAGCATAAAGCAGGTTTGGATTCGTTGACAATAAGGCAGTTTTTCTCACACCATAAAGCAAATTTTTCCAAAATTATATTGACATTATTCTCCAATTTCTCGAAGTTATTATCAGAAGCTATATTGCAGTCATCTGCATAGAGAATTATTCTATTTTTGATAGTAACAGAGGCAAGAAATTTTCCAGATCATTATTATGAAATTATTTAAGATGTTTTAATGTATTCCAAACGTTTTAATACGATTAATCTATTGCAGTTAGGATGTAGTGAGCTTTGTGGTTTACAAAGCTGCAATAAAAAAATGCAGTTGCGTATTTAAAAAAATTGGTCTGATGATCGTCGCTAGCAGACGAAACGTTGTATTTAAAATTTGCTTTCATAATACAAGAGGGGACAAAAAGCAATAAGAATGTAAAACTTCTTATTATTTTTTCAAATAATCCGAAAAAAAAAAATAAAAACATTTTACGCAAGTACTCAGCATTTTGTAAATTCCTCGACGATATAAGCATTTAGTTCGTAAATGCCCCAATTTAAACTCTATCCCAATGTTCGTACGTCGATTTGTAACAGGTACTTAGTATGTTGTAGTTCTCACCCATATGAGCAAAAGTTACCATTGTCACAAATCGTTGGGGTGGTCTTCGAGATACAGAGTGAAAAACTGCCCAGACCCCATATAAGATGCACAGAGAAAACAAAATGACACAAAATAAGCTTTTTTAAGCAGATTTAGGTTATAATACTTTCTAACATAAGAAAGTTTTACATGTACATAGGTCTGGGAACGCTTTGTTTCGAAGATATATGGCAAATAATGTTTACATATAAACACCCCTGCATATGAAGAAAAAAGCATTTGGAGACCTATGTTCCTATAAACGTTGCTTAGGTTAGAAAGTACTATACGGTGTAAGAAGTCTGGAAACGGCTTAAAATCTCCCTAATTTGTTGGCCGATCTAAACCAAATTTGCTACAATAGAGTAAGGGCACACCCAAATTATGGTATCCGCGTTGTTGCCACATGTTTAGTTTTTTAGAAAATTAATGATTTTTAATTTTTTTAATGGAATACCCTGTATAATTTTTATTTTTACATTTTGCATTAATACTTTTGGTATAAAATGTCTTACCCCTAATATCAATTATTTTTTGGCTTACTACCGTCGTTGCAATGAGACACCTTGATTGAAATACCATGATGATCGAGACATCATCGCTAAGAAAGTAACAAAAAAGTGTCAATCCAAAAATGTCTTTAACCAAAAGAGAAAGAATTACTAGTCTTATGATGAGAGGGTTTGGCCATCGGGTCAGGTCTTACGAAGAAGTTAAAAATGTATTTTATATGGGATCTGAGCAAAATTTAATGCCCTATATCTGGAAATCCGCTCTACCGATTTTGTCGCGACGATGGTAACTTTTGACTGAATATAAGATTAGATCGCGGTCCCCTTGAGTTACAAAGGGCCCCTCACATTTCTTATGGAAAATAATTTTCAGTTATTTTTTTTTAAATTTTTTGATATAATGCAGTTCTAGACGTCCTAATGTGAAAATTCTCATGGGCGCAACTTAATAATTTTTAAGATAAATGTTAAACTTGCTCAAATCCAGTGGCGACTCGTGGGGTTTGAGTTTGAAGGGAAGCACCGGAACTTGAAAATGTATATGTATATGTCAAAATGAATGCTCGAAAATACGAGTTTTACACAATTTTACGTACACAGAGGTGCAATTTCTTCAATGCCCCCTCCCCCATTGACGACCATTCGTAAATTTGTCAAAACCTTAATAATAGAGAATAAACCTTGGAATAAATATTCTTAAAAACTCAAAAATTGTATACCTCGAGTGATCTCTAATTCAATTCTTATAGGAGTGCATGGGCTAAGTATAGTATTTTCCTAGTTACCGGGTATTTTATAAAAGAAAATTTGAATTTTATTAACTAAAATAGATTCAAAAGTATAGTACTTGGTTCCTACCCTTAAAAAACATTTCAATTAAGGATTACGGGAGGAATAAAATATCTGGTCTTAGGGTCTGCCATATTTACGAATTACCGCCATTTAGAAATGTTCCCATATTTTGGGGATGAATTATTGTTAAAAGGGCGTTTTGGAAGAGGTACCATTCGACTCTCCTCTAATTTAATTTTTTTCTTCAAAAAGACGGCAATTGTGTAAATTTTCTTTTAGTGAATTATCTAATTCTTCAGTAAAATTAACTACTGGTAATTTAAATATTTCTTGATTTTCAGAGTATTCACTTTCATCGTAACCTGTACTAAATTTTACAAAACTAATAATTATTTTAAAAATATATCACAATACTTTCTCACTACGTATAACTCAATTGAGATATTTATATATAATATATATATATATATATATATATATATATATATATATATATATATATATATATATATATATATATATATATATATATATATATATACCTCATCCAGCATAGCAAACAGTGTGGAAGGATTAATGTGGTAATGTGGTCGCGAGATATATATATATATATATATATATATATATATATATATATATATATATATATATATATATATATATATATATATATATATATATATATATATATATATATGTATATATATATATATATATATTTACCTCATCCAGCATAGCAAACAGTGTGGAAGGATTAATGTGGTAATGTGGTCGCGAGATGAATCATATTTCCTTATTTTGGTTGAAAGGTGGTGTGTAAATAATTATTTATTAAATTCCTAGCCCAGTTAAGGTCGATTCCAGAATCGGCTTTAAAAAATTACATACACGGGAAACAGCAGAATAAATTTGTAATTTCATGCCCACATATCCAGTTATTGTTTTTGTCTAGGAACTGACTAGTAATAGACTTGTTTTGGCCTTTCATTCACAAAGTTGAGTGAGCTGTCAAGCTCTCTAATTTTTAATTTGTCTGCTAATGAAAAACTCGAAATTTGTTTGCCCAAGATAGTTTATGGTATTCATGTTGAAACCGAAATTCTACACTCAAGAAGCATAAATCGCAAACCAAAACGTGCTAGAGGTAAGAAGCTGATGCTTTTTGTTGAAATTTTAATATAATTATAAATTTAAATATAATCTTACATCAGTATCAATAATTTATAAGAATTGTATATTACGTGAACATATTTCACTGCTCAAATTCCATATAAATAAAATACGTGGGGAAAACAGGATGTGACAAAATAATGCTTTTTCAACAAAAAGTTTTACAATCAATATACAGAGTGTAATATTGTAAACCTTATTCTCCATATATCTTGGAAAGCTACCATAAGTGTGAGGGGTCTTTTTTAAAATATGTTTTCATGGTGGCCTTTATTGTTTTAAATTATTTTTAGATTCAAGAATTAGTGTTACAACTGTTAGAAGATCCACAGCCTGAGGTACGATTAGAAGCTGCCAAAGTTGTTAGTGGCTTGTTGCACTGCCAGTTTATACCTCAACCAACTGACCTACTGGTAAGCAAATATTCTGAACAAATGTGTATTCTTTTGCAGCAGTACTCCGTACATACTTATTTAACTTCATTCTAAAATAGCCAGTATCGAAATAGCAACATATCAAGAACTAATTGACACATTAATCAGTGTAAATGTGAGTCAGAATATCTCAAAAATGATCAGATGCCATGAGAATAATACTTGGATTACGCCAGAACTTCTTGACATGATTAAGGAACATGATAGATTAAATACATCTCTTTCGCACTCAAATATTTTCCTAAAGAAATAAAGAACAGTTGTGGTACCTATCCATAAAAAAAGGACCACTGCGTTAGTTGAAAATTATAGACCCTCTGCACTTCTATCCTTTCGTAAAAGGCTAGTGAGTTTTTTGGAGTTCATGAACATCTTGACATGTAGACAATTTGGATTTAGGATTGGCCATTCAACCATAGGTGCCATCCTCTCCTTCTACTTAAAATATTAAATTCTTTAATAACTGGCTAAATCAGTGGGTATTTTTTACGATTTCTCAAAAGCCCTTGATACCATTAATCACAAGAAACTTCTAAACAAACTATTCTATTATGGTATAAGAGGATCTGCATTCAGTCGGATAGAGACGTACTTGTCGGGACGTACACAGGCAGTCAAGCTGTCTGGTATGTTTCTGTATCTGATTGGGCGAATGTTAGAACTGGAGTGCCTCAAAGCAGTTTTTTGGGACCCATTCTCTTCCTTCTATTTATAAACGACCTTCCTCTGACTGTCAATAATAGCTATATTACACTCTTTGCACATGACACTTCCGGTGTTGTTGATAGTGACAATTATGAAAACCTCTGCATACGAGCACATGAGTGTGTTAGAGTTTTTACTGCTTGGTGTTTGGCAAATTGAATCTGTCTAAATAATGCAAAACCAACTTTATTAAAACTTTTTATTTTGTCTTTATACAATCTGTTTTATCACAAGGGTTCCTTGCTGGGGAAATACAAATGGCTGCCTTTCAGGGAATCTTGCCGACAACCTTTCCGAGTAGAAAAAAATCTGACAGTCACTATAAAACTAGAAACGCCAACATACTCTACTCAGAAAAAATTCTACCCAGTGCAGGACTAACTCAGGTACAGGAAGGTCCATATATCACTTCACTAAAAATATTTAACCACCTATCTGATGCTTCATGAATACTTCCCCAAATCAATGTATTTAAATGACGATTAAAATCTATATTAGTTGAAAACCATTTTTATCCATTATCCGAATTCTTCTTGTTCAAATTTTGACACAATCTATATTGTCTAATAAAATAATGTTGGATATATATATACATATATATTTGATAAGATTACAGTAATTTTTGACAATTTCAATATATTTGTAGAATGTCTATGAAAATAAACAATTTGAATTTGAATATAAAGAAAAAAGTCAAAAGAGGGGATGATGATGTTACAGCTAGCGAGTTTCGACCAGTAAAAAATAAGATTAACAACAAAATAAGAACCTTATTCAAGAAAACACTGGCAGTTTATAAACAGATTTCTAAAAAAGTTAACCAAAAAAACAATAACTAATAATTTGTGTATTAATAATATTAGAGTTAGCGACCCTTGTAATATTGTTAACAATTTAAATAACTATTTCTCTAGTTTGGGTGAAACCATTATAGAGGAAATAGATGAAGACGTACAGACTAGTAGTATGTATATACAGGTTATAAATGAACTGGAGATAAGTAATATTGTTTCACAGCTTAAAAACTCTGCTCTGGGTCATCATTAGATAACAGTTCAAGATATTTTAAATTTGCAACATTTTTTAATACAAATTTTGATATTTTCCCACAAGAGCTCAAAATTAGTGAAGTATATCCTAATCTATGAAGACTGTATGGGTTATTACCGAACCAATATATGTGATAAGTATATTTTCGAAAATTATAGAGACAATATTAAAAAACCAAATGCTGTCTTTTAGAAATAAATATATTTGTATAGATGAATTTTAGTATGGATTTATAAAGGATAGTAATGCATTGAGTGCAACTATATTGTTTGATTATATTTCAACTGACTTGTAGCTATATTTATTGATTTAAAAAAAGCGTTCAATATTGTCAGTGTCAATCTTTTACTAGATAAACTTTGGCATGGGGTTCAGAGGCATTTTACCTAATATTATGAAGACGTATTTAAGGGACAGACGAGAGTATGTGCAATTGGATTCATTTAATAGTGATTATAAATCAAATGTGTAATGTGCTTCAAGGTCTGTGTTGGGACCTTTAATGTATTCTTTATATGTAGTAAGTCTGAAGCACGCTGGTGTTTTGGTTTATAATGAAAACTGTTCTTTTAAACCAAAAAAAAAAAACAAATCTTCGAATTCCACGTTAATAACATAAGAATAGGATGGAAATTTAAATTGGGGAGATATAGATAGATTATGTTAAAATTAAAATTATACCAATGATTAGTGTTTTGTATAGGGTAAGAAACTATATCTTTCAATGTTGCAAAATGAAAGTATATAGTGTATACAGGACTTGTGGAGCAAATAATTTCATTTTCAGAAATACACAAGTTTTACAAAACAAAATCCTAAGAATTTTATTCTGCTATGATAGGTTTATTCACGTGGAGAATTTGGTATTGGTACGTTATTAATCCTAACTAGTATATAGGATAATAAATAAGATAAATAAAAAAGTAACAGAAAAATTGTGTTTATAAAAAATATTCTCTTATATAATACTAGGAATAATGATTATGCTTATAGAAGTAGTGCAAGCACCAATAAAGGTCTATATAACTCTGTGTTTCAAGCTTGTACTGAATATACCAATTACCAGTTAATATAAAGACAGCTAAAACTTTAATTAGATTTAAAAAAAATGAAACAACATCTTAATTTATTATTTATTTAATTGGTGTATATATGAATTTCTGATATCATGATAACTTTTTATTTGTTTTTTTTTAAATTGTAGCCACATTGGTAATTATTTTATATTTAATATTAATATTCTCGATACCAAAGCTTTTAAGTACACACACACACACACATATATATATATATATATATATATATATATATATATATATATATATATATATATATATATATATATATATATATATATATATATATATATATATATATATATATATATATATATATATATATATATATATATATATATATATATATATATATATATATATATATATATATATATATATATATATATATATATATATATATATATATATATATATATATATATATATATATATATATATATATATATATATATATATATATATATATATATATATATATATATATATATATATATATATATATATATATATATATATATATATATATATATATATATATATATATATATATATATATATATATATATATATATATATATATATATATATATATATATACAGGGTGTTTGGTACATCGATAGAAAGTTTTAAAGGGGTGAAAGAGGAGGTCATTTGGAGTCATTTGGACCAAATATGTCTATATACAAAGTCGTACCGATTTCGAGATATAGGCCTTTTTTGATATTTTTATTTATTAAGGTAATTTCGGCAAATAAAAAATATTTTTGACCCTGTCAATGATTTTATTTGTTGCAACAAATTTTTTTCATACGGTTTAATATGTATTTATTAAAAAAAAAATATGAACACGTTTTTTGAAGTCCCCAAAAAAACAGCACAGTCCAATGAAAATGATTTTATGCAATGCACTGGAATTAAGTATCATCTTTGAATGCCATTTTCTCGCAAACTGCTCAATAAAAATATGCCTATAAATTACGCAATTCTATACCCTCTTCGGAGATACTATCAGGTTATGATCAATAATTATAATTATAACTACAAATTTAACGGTTACACTTAATTTAAGTAGAATAATTTACAGATTTACTATCCGATTTTATAATTATGTATTTTCTTAAATATTGAAGACACAACTTGGAAAGTTTAATTATTTTTGATTTTGCAATTATGTAATGAAATACTAGAATGATAAAATAATGTACTTAGGGAAATCATTTAATTTTCATCATTAAAAATGGTTGACCATAAACGTATCGTTTTTATTTTAATACCTTGGAATTAAAGGAATTTAAACATTAAAAAATATCATGTCAACAAAATATCCGTCGCTTGGCCTAAATAATAATTCAATAAATACCTAAATTCACTATCGCTGTTTTGATGATTTTTATCAATTCTTTAGAAGATACAATAATTATTACTTTAACAATGCACTATCGGATTTCAGTTTTTAGTCGAATGGGTCCTGGCATATTTTTAGGCCAGTAGTGCGTTTAGCATTGGGCTTGCAATATTTGCCTTGAATACCTTGTGGTCTAATAGTTCGCTTTGATTTTATAGTTTTTCAAGTTACAATAATTACAATTTCTAAAGATGGCTGCTTTTTCTAATAGCGAATATGCAGACATTTTGTTTATGTATGGAAGAGCCGATGGCAATGCAGCGGCTGCTCAACGATTATATCGTGATCGATTCCCCGCTAGACGTGTTCCTAATGTGCAAGTTTTTATTAATACCTATCGACGAATTAGTGAAACCGGTAACATTCATCACATAGTAGAACGTGGGCATGTTGAAAGATATCATCCTGAAGTGGAAGAACAAATACTTCAAGCTTTTGAAGCAGATCCTACAACCAGCATCAGAAAAGTAGCTGATGAATTGAATTTGTCTCTATGGAAAGTGTGGTCTGTTCTCAAGACTGAAGGAAAACATCCGTTCCACTATACCCCCGTTCAGGGCCTTGAAGAAGGCGATCCTGTACGACGAATGGCTTTTAGTCGATTTTTATTGAACGCTGATATGGAGGATGGGCTTTTCTTGAAAAGTATTCTGTGGTCAGACGAATCAAAATTTACTCGTGAAGGTATTACAAACTTTCATAACCTTCACTACTGGACTGATGCGGACGAGAACCCGCATATGAAAAAACAAGTTTCTTTCCAACACAAATTTAGTGTAAATGTATGGGCAGCTGTCATTGGTCGAACTTTTATTGGTCCTTATTATCTTCCAGATAATCTAAATGGAGACAACTATTTGGAATTTTTACGCATCGAGTTGCCCAATATCTTGGATGATGTGCCTCTGAATGTACGGGACAGGATAATATTCCAAAACGACGGATGTCCAGCTCATTTTCGATTAACAGTAAGGCAGTTTCTCGATCAAACGTTTCCTAATCGGTGGATAGGAAGAAATAGACCAATTCTGTGGCCTGCAAGGTCCCCAGACTTAACACCTCTGGACTTTCATGTGTGGGGACGCATGAAAGAACTTGTTTACGAGGTCGAAATAATCAACCGCGAGCAGCTTATTCAACGAATAAATGAATCAGCTGAAAGATTAAAGGTAGAGTTGCGATACGCTGTCACTACCACCGAAATAAGAAAGAGAGCTCGAAAGTGTATTCGGAATCAGGGTTGGCATTTTGAAAATGAATAATAATAACAACATATTCGAAGTTTCTCTTTATGATTTAATTTTAGATGTGAAATTAGATAGTAAATCTGACAATTGTTTTACCTAAATAATTGTAATTGTTTCCATTTTTTTCAACAAATTATTCCAAATAGTGATAATCGATCATAACCTGATATATCCCTGAGAAGGGTATAACATAAGGTAGTTTTTAAGCATATTTGAGATTTTTTTTATTGGGTGATTTCCGATAAAATGGCGTTTTAAGTTGAGCCTTAGTTCCACTGTATAGCATAAAATCATTTTCATTGGCGTGCGGTGTTTTTTTGTGGTTTTCAAAGAAATTGTTGTTATTTTTTTTAGCTGATATACATATTAAATATTATAAAAAAAAAATAGTTGCAAAAAATAAAATCAGTGACAGGGACAAAAATATTTTTTATTTGCCGAAATTACCTTAATAAATGGAAATACTAGAAAAGGCCTATATCTCGAAATCGGTACGACTTTGTATATAGACATATTTGGTCCAAATGACTCCAAATGACCTCCTCTTTCACCCCTTTAAAACTTTCTATTAATGTACCAAACACCCGGTATACATATATATATATATATATATATATATATATATATATATATATATATATATATATATATATATATATATATATATATATATATATATATATATATATATATATATATATATATATATATATATATATATATATATATGATTGTGAGTAAGTACAAATGATATTTGAAGAATCGGGTTTGGAGCATTTCGGTTATCATATTTTTATTTGTCATAATAAAAACGGTAGAATTTATCACAGGCTTAGCTACAGTGAAAAACATATATTTTTAATATGTATATACAGAGGCAGATTTATTTTTAGACATGGAAAAGATTTTTGAATTTGAAATGTTCTCTGATTATTTAATTAGGTTAAAATATATTTCACTTAAACCACAAATATCCTTTTTATCATTAACTGCTTCACTTTCTTTTTTTATTTCTATCATCTCTTTAAATGATAATTTACGATAATTCCTATCTTGTGTCAAAATCTCGGTTGCATTGAAATTAAACTCATGTTTTGTTGTTTGTTCATGCTTGTGAAGGGCAGTAGAGGCATTTTTAGTATATTTATGGCCTTTAGTTCTGTTTTCTAAGCATTGTGTTGTCATTCCGGTGTATTTTTTAGAGCAATTCAAACACGGAATTGAATAAACTAAGTTTGATTTCTTTTTTGTGGTACTTTACTTTTTAATGGGGTATAAAGATTTTAATAAATTATGGGCTTTATGACAAACATTTATATTATGCTTTGAAAGAATGGACTTCATTTTTTCTGATAAGTTATTTGTGTAAAGTAGTGCCACCTACTTAGGATTTTCGTTTTTAATTGGTTATTTCTTTTTATTATAATATAGATAAGTCCTTTGTATAATAATTCTTAGAATATTTTTTTCTGGATAATGGTTTTCTATTAACGTTTGTTTAACTTAATATCCCAAATAAAGTCTTGAAGAAGCTCAACACTATGAGTGAAACGTTGACTTGATGTGAAAAATTGTATTTTATTGTTAATCTAGACCCAAGAAAATAAGATTTCCAGGTTTAAATATATGATTAAAGAAAAATCCCTAGTTTATATATATATATATATATATATATATATATATATATATATATACATTTTTTTTAACTTATATAATATATCTTTTTTACTTTCTTTTTAGATGGTCTTCAGACAAAAAGCACGAACCAAAATCAAAAAAGGTAAAGCTTCGACGAATGAAAATCCAGATGCCAGCAAGAATCTTGTCATAAGACATGCAGGAGTTTTAGGCCTATGTTCATTTATTAACGCGCATCCATATGATGTACCTGATTATTTACCTGCAGTATTTGAGGCTTTAGGGCCCCATTTGAGCGATCCTCAGCCAATCCCCGTAAGTATAATGTGCTGCTTTATTAAGGTCCCACTTGTATTTATTTATTTTTTTTTTGTGACGGGAAAAAAGTTTGTCATTGAACCCCTGTTGACAGGTATTCAAATATCACTTTTTATGAAATTACTTTTCCCTATATACACATAAGTAAAGGTATATATTTAATTTTAGAATATTTTATTATACAAAAGTTACATTTTTTTTTATGTCAAAAGTGCAATTATTCAATGTGCACTGCATGAATGACCTGTTCCTTGAACTATTCAGTACAACTGTTGAATTTTCTTGTGTTGAAATTAAAGTTTTTCTGCCATGGAAACAACTGCCGTTGATGTACATGGTCGCAAATCGGATGTTATTTCTGTCCTGTGTGCTACCGATTCATCAACATACCCTTCGGCGACCGTTGATGACTTCCAACTGCCACGTTTTTTTAGTGTTATCGAGTCTCCCCCAGATTCAACTAAAAGTGTAGCAGACGATCTTCTAAATGAATTACCTGTATAAGGTATAGCATTTTTAAGTTGAAGAAAATTAGCTACTGTTTCAGGTACCGTATAAAACTGATTTTACCCACAACGTGGTGGATACATTTACACATAAAACAGGTGGTGATCCTTTGCTTGTGCTGGACGAAGGACTATGTATATTCGGTAAAATTTAATATATTCTTCAGCTAATAACGTTACCGAATCTTCAATATCATCTAATGTTACTTGGCTGATTTCACAAATTCGTTAAGCCCCTGCAATCCCAAATACAACAATCTTAGCCGTTAAATAAACTTCATCGGGAGCATTATTTAAAAAATCACTAATTTGTGTACTTGTAAAATTGCAGCTTTCTTGGGCTCAACTCAGACCTTTTCCATTTTGTTTTCAGAAAGGTAATTAAATTAGTTTGAAATATTTTGTATCGGAATCAGACATTTTTTAACTTTATATTATTCACAATTACTACTAAACAACCACCAAGTTTACAATTTTTAAGTCAAATCACATAAATAAATTGACAGATATTTTAAAACTTCAAATTTCGCATCGATAATTTTCTGACTTCATTCCACTATCTTCAGTACTAAATCGTCGTTTTTCCCGTCACAGAAAAAAATTAATACACGGGAAAAATATTATAAAATCTATTACTTTTTTCCCTCGTATAATAATAATAACTGTTTTTATTTCTCACTATTGAAATAAATGAAAATTTGAAATTTTCTTAGGCAACAATTCGTAAGACAATGGGCGATTTCAAAAGGACTCACCATGACAACTGGGAACTGCACAAATTAAAATTCACAGAAGAGGAACTATCGATTTTAAGTGATCTGTCGGTACCTCCTAGTTATTATGTGTAATATTAATTATGGATTTTAGTTTAATTTATTACAATTTAGAATTGTGAAGCTACAATATCCAAATGCAAACACGGAATAATCAGAAAGTAAAAAATATATACACTGTGAGTAATAAAGATCTCTTCTAGCTTTGCATGAGATGTACAAATACACATTATTTTATAGTGATACAAAAAGATTTCTGAAGGGGGTTTATGGACAGAGATTAGAAAGTTGCTTTATTTTGTCAACATTTATGACATGTACAAATACTCATTATACTATAGCGATACAAATAGCTCTCTTTGAAAAGGGTATATGGACAGAGATTTAATTTAACAGGGTGGCCAATATATAACTGATTGGTTTGTCTTCCAAATATTTTTAAAATGAAACAAAATATGTCAACTTTTTTCATCTTATTCTTTTATTTGAGGTTAGATATTATGTGTGAAAAATGATATCAGACAAATTTCCTCCTCTAGAAGCCGCACAAACTTGAGCCCTTTCAATCACATTTTCCATAACTTTTTGGTAGGTTTTCAAAGGAATATCTTGAATTGCTTCCCGAATATTGTTCTTCAGCTGCTCTACAGTGTTTGCTTTGTTGACATAAACTTTATTTTTCAGAAAACCCCATAAAAAATAGTAGGAGCAGTTAAATCCGGCGAACTTGGGGGCCAGATTACATCGCCAAATCGAGATAAAACGCCCTGGAAACATTGTTCGCAAAATATTCATTGTTGCCCCAGCTGTGTGACAAGTTGCCCCGTCTTGCTGAAACCACATATTTTGCAGGTTTAGTTGTTGGATCTGAGGAGCAGGAGAGCTCGCCAGTGACAGTAACAGATAACTATGACTCAAAGAGGATGAAGCGATCGCTGATGGATAACACAACGGTTCTCTAATGCAAAAATTCGACAGTTTTGTTTGTTTACAAAACTGTTCATATCGAAGTGGGCCTTGTCACTTATTATGATTTTGTACGAAAAATTGTTATTTTGAACATTAAGCTGCAATATTGCGTCACTGTGTTGTCGTCGACATTCTGTGATCTCTAGACTGAAGTTTTTGGGTTAACTAAATTTTAAATTGCCGTAAATGAAAAATTTAAAATAATGCCTAATGATGTGCGGCTAATGCCCAGTTCTTGAGAAAGACGTCTGGTAGAGGTTTCAGGACGGTCCACGACACTTTCACGAACTCTGTCAATATTTTCCGGAGTACGAACAGTTTGAAGACGTCCCGACCTTGGCAAGTCTTTAATTTCACCGGGTTTGTTCAAATTTGCGCACTAATTGACGGACGGCGTTGAGACTGGGCACATTATTTCGACCAAAATCTTGTCTCAAATTACGTATAGTTGCAATTATTGACATATTATTTAAATAAAACGTTTTAACAACAATGCGGACGCGTTGTAGGATCGTGTAACGTTCCATGATGAATTTGCCACATGTGCTCTAAACAACTACCACAGCGCCACCTCCGGAAAAGCGTGTATGAAAAATGGCGCGCTATTTAAATCAGTCATCAGTTATATACTGGCCAGTTCCTTGCATGGTGAACAGCTTAAATTGGTGTTAGAAAGGTTTTTCTTTTATGATACAAATGCTTCTATTTAAGGATATCTGGGGACAAGGACTTGTAACAAGTATTATATGACAAAGTGCCTATATTGGCTTTAAAAAGTTGTTTTTTTTTATCAACATGTGTGAGATTTACAAATAAACATTTTCTGAAAGGGGTATATGGACAGATTAATTTATATGAAGGGCCTGAAAGGATTCTCTTTTATAATAATACAAACACCTCTATTTAAAGGTGTCTGGGGACAAGAAAGTCGTTTTTTTCTCATCTATTTTTCTCAGTGTATAATTGTTTTCATCTATACATTTTCATCAGGGTACAGGATGTGTTCCGTGTTTTTCATTTGATTTTTATTTGATTTTACTTAGAAAATAAGTAATATTAACGTTTTTACATATTGACACCGTATAATTTTGGAAAAATAAAGACAAAAATAATAGGTCACAATAACAAATTTTTTTTTGTGTTTTATATAGTGTTTGTTTTTATTGTTTACAAGTTTTTTTATATCAGTTAAGTAATATCAAATTAACATATATATTATTTATTAGGCACTTCAAGTGCTAAAGAGAAATGGCATAGGTATATTATATATGATACTTTACATTATCATTGCACTGAATAGGTATTTTTAATTTTTTTTAAAACTCAAAATTGGTTTACAATTGATTGATTTTGACGATGTAACTGCTGTTTTGTAAGGTATTAAATTATTTTTCAGTATAAAATAGTTTTTTATTTGCCATTAAACTTAGATATTTTTTTTTTCCAAAAAGATATAGAGAAATGGAAATGCTCGATTACACGAAGGAGCCTTTTACCATCAAATCATGAGTGGAAATTGTTAATAAAATAGTCAATAGTTTGGTTCAAGTTTAAAGTAACATCACAGAATACAAGAATATATATCCACTGTTTTTAACAAGTATTCCCAAGTAGGTGGCAAAAAAAGGGGCTTGAGGTCAGTTCAGTTTTAAGTGTAACTCAAAACAATAGAGAACATCGACTTTAATAATGGAAACCCGTTTTAACTCTTATCTGGTACTATAGAGGCAAATGTTTTATATGGAAGTTGTACGGTACTAGACCTATTTTTATGCAAGTAATAATAATGTATACAGGGTGATGCGGAAACGTATTGTAAAGATTGTTTTCTTTTCTTATGGAACACCCTGTGTTTTGTAAGTTTAGTTGATAGACTTCGTCTTCCTGCTGATGAATATCTAAAGTGAAACAACTTTTTTCAGTTACTCCGTTTTGAGTTATATTAATAAATATTTTAAAGCTCTGAAAACAAATACATTTAAATTAATCATGAGTAAAAAAAAATTTACTAGGCCTGCCTTGACTTAGTGTTACGACCCAACTGTTGGACATTTACAAAAATAAAGAAATACACACCCATTATGTATAACATGGAAACAAGAAAACATTAAAGACGAGCACAGTACATTAACTTATCAAAAACTAAAAATGTTTATTTGGTTAGGAATAAATATAGTTGTAATCACCCATAACAGTGGGTTAATAGTAGTAAATGGCCTAAAAGGCCCTTTTCTCTAACCCCACACTAACAGTGGGTTAAAATGGTGGTCAAATGTCGAAAGAGCTGTTTACTCCGATTCAAGACAATTCTGGAAATTTGTACATAGTAAAACACGAGGTGACGAATTGTCAGCTATTATAAAGTACAATGGAGAATCTTCCTATGTTGGTAATGATGCTGCAATTTTTTTTGCCAGACACTTTTCCTCAGTTTATCATCATATGAATAATTCTACATATGTTACTAACAACACTTATAGTAATTATCGGCAAAACACTTCGTACAATGTGTCCATCTCCAAGACATTTGAGAAACTTAATGAAATTGATATGACTGTAGGTCTGGGCTCTGATGGCATTTCCCCAGTATTACTAAAGGAGTATGCCTTCTCTTTGTCTCGTCCCCTGTCATATATTTTATTTTTGGGTAGTAAAGAAGAGGTGGAAAACTACAGACCAATTTTTCATATATCCCTTATTCCTAAAATATTAGAGTCTATTGTCAATGATTTTTTAACAAATAATTTTAAAAATGTTATAAACACCTAGCAACATGGTTTTATCTCTGGTAGGTCTGTTACATGCCATGGAGGGAGGACACTCTGTAGATGCTATATACACAGACTGTTCCAAGGCTTTTGATAGGGTTGACCACAGTCTACTAATAAGTAAACTTATTAACTATGGTATGGGTGGCAGTCTGAAAAGCTGGATTACCTCCTATTTGATTGACAGAATGCAGTTTGTAAAAATAAAAAATAAATTTTTTTCGGGTCCATTCCCGGTTACTTCCGGAGTTCCTCAGGGCGCAAACCTTGCTCCCTTACTGTTTAATTTGTTTATCAATGATGTTGATTGTTTTATTTATAGTGACGTTCTTCTGTATGCCGATGATATAAAAAATTTTAAGCCGATAAAAACTGCTACTGACTCATGTCTACTTCAGGATGACCTTACGAGACTTGAAAAATGGTGCTCAGATAATAATATGTCTTTAAATATAAGTAAATGTAAAGATATACAATTTATTTACACCATAATTCAAACTGAAAATGTCTATTGCTTAAACAATACATGTATTAATAAGTCGGCTATTGTGCATGATTTGGGTGTCTATTTTGATAAGAAGTTGACATTTACTTACCATATTGAACACTGCTGTAGTAAGGCATTAAAAATGTTAGGGTTCCTTAAGAGGCACACCGCAGACTTCAAAAATATTTTAGCTCTAAGAACTTTATATGTTAGTCTAGTGCGTAATCATTTTGAATGCAGCACTGTAGTCTGAAGCCCTTATTAAAACATACTGATAAGCTAGAAAGGGTCCAAAATAAATTCCTTATGTACATAGGTTATAAATTGGGCATACAGAAAGAAAATTTAATCTATAATCCTATACCTGAATACGCTGGAGGAGAGAAGAAAAAATTTAGACATAGTTTTTACACATAACTTAATATCCGATGACGTTTCAAGTCCAAAACTGTTGGCGCTTGTAAATTTTGTAAAGTACTTTCGAGGACACTACGCGCATCTTAGACATTTGCATCGAACTATCACAGAACTCTATATTGTCAAAAGATGGGCATAAATAGAATGTTGTCCAACGCAAACAACCTTCCTTGTGACTCTTTCGGTAGTTCAAAGGTCCTTATTGGCCAGTTAGGTTAAGTAAATAATTGTTTTTTTCCTATATACTTTATTTAGGCTACTGTATTATATAAATGTATATTCTTTATAATGTAATAATTTTCATTTATTATTGTGAAGACTGAATGGGTAATAAAGAGTAAAAAAAAAAAACAAATTCTAAAATAAAGATTTATGTAAGATGTTTTGACATGTAAGTAGTGCCCATTTTTGAAGCTTAAATTCCACCATAAGCAAATGTACATAAATTACATAAATAAATAAATAACTGAGATTCAACCATAAAAAAAATTAAAATAAAGTTAAAACAAATGTGTAAAAGAAAAAAGGTTATTACATTAACAACAAAAAAAATTGTTACTAAATAGGTCACATTTTCGCCTTACGGTGTTCAGTGTGCTTTCTAGCAGCAGATCCATTTTTGTTATTTTGCATATATAAAAATAATATATCAAATTTTTCCTGCTCCGGTTAAATCAACTCAACCGCGTCGTCGATCCACGGCCTACTGCCGCGCCATCGGGAAGACGAGATCTATCCCCTAAGCTCAAAATACAGGGTGTTCCATAAGAAAAATACAATCTTCACAGTGCTTTTCTACATCACCCTGTATACATTATTAATACTTGCATAAAAACTACTTATAGCATCTTACAACTTTTGTATAAAGCATTTGTCTTTATAATAAAGTATAAAAAAGCTAGAAAGGATTTATTTATAATGAAACTATATAATGTTCTACCTTAAAATGTTTAATTTCTTATTGCTTTAAGATTTTTCTCCAGATTAGCTCAAGAGTTGTTTGATTCAAGTATTTGTTATTTTATAGCATAATTACTTACATCAAAAATTTGGTTCTTTCACTCTAGAAGAGTTAGATGAATTTCCAAAACGTTTTATTTTGTTTTCTTTTTTTGAAACATTATACATTAGCTGTTCTTTAATTTTTTACACTTCCAGTACCTTTTTGTCTACTGACAATCTAATATATTTGGCACTTAGATATTTTTTTCTTTAAACAGTCTTTGTGAAGATAGATGCCTTGCCTATTTGCAGTATGTATAATAAACTTCAGATTCTACACTGGACATAGACTGTTTTCTACCCCATGGGTGATGAGGTATTAAGTATATAAAATTCCTTGCTCCTGTGGAGAAGTGTATGTGGGAGAAACAGGACGCTCAATATCAACTAGACTAAAGGAACATGAATGATGTATTAAAAAGAAACATATTGTTCAGTCTGCTATTGCTGAACACCAGCATACCACCATCCATATTATAAATGTAAACTATATGAAAAATTAGAGAATCTATTGAAATTTTTAAATATACAAAAAACTTCAATAGAGATACGGGTTATGGTCTACATCACACGTAGAAACCAATCTTAACACAGAGTCACGGTTTGGCGAGCACAAGTCAGGTATAAAAGCCCACTTGAATCTCTCCGAGCTCATTCAGTATTCAGATCTCGTGAAGTAAAGATCTCTGAAAATGCCTCGTGTAATTGAAGGCAAAACGTCAGATACTAATTCCATTTTGAAAAGGTCTAATCCCAAGAACCATGATTTCTTAATTGGGCAAAGCCATGAAAGCTTATGTTTGATAACTGAAATGATTTTCTGAAAAGGTTATATTTGAAAACTAAGGCTAGACCATCTAAGTTTTTAACAGCTTATACATCTAGATTAAATTTGAATATTAACTACAGCTGTATTATTTAAATTCTAGTTAATTTAATAGGATTAGCAATAAAATGAAACACTTTTTAAAATTAAAATAATATATTAGGAATTCAGTTCATTTAAAAGCGAAGAACATTTATCTTTTAAAATATTAACTGCTTCTCTAAATATTGCTTCAGGAGGTAGGGCTCCCACCGATTCTATAGTAACTAAAAATAAAGAATATATGTGAAATATATATTAAAATACGAGAGACAAAAAAACCTGCCTATCAAGACAATATCAAAATGTGTACTATGTGAAAACTAAATGAGGGTACATCTATTAGTTGCAGAAGTAAATAATTGTGTAAGACGTTAGATCATAGTTGTAGCAACATATTGCTCTACAAAGCTTAATTTTGAATAAATTGCACACAGCCGTTCTTGCAGGTGCAGTGATAATATGTATAAATAAGTAGTTACAGTCTAAATTATGAATACTGAAGATTAGAAAATACACACACTTAGCACTAGAAAGATCGGAGAAGCTACATATCTAAGTAATTAACTACAATAAGTAATCATAGAGTAAATAAGATAAAATAATATATAATAAAATAAGTTTATTATAAGGAAAAAAGTTTGATGTTATTAAATTAACATTGATCTTTTATTTAGTGTTGTAGCAACCTGTCATCCTGTGGGCTATTGAATATTACACTACTAAATTTATATAGAGAGAATATACTTTTAATAATAGCATTTTTATCAACTCTATCTGATATTAATAAAAACATTAGCAAGAAAATATAGACAAGGCTAAATCAATAAAAAAAAATAACATAACTTACATATAAAGTGATCCTGAACCTTTGACATAACTACTGTATCTTTCAAATCATCATATCTGTAAACATTCCTACTACTTGTATCATATCTAGCATGACTGTCATTTACTACTGCATATTTCTTATCATTATCTGACCTAATACTTATGACTCCTTGTGAAAAACACTTCTGCAGTCTGTATGCTGCTTCTCCTTCTACAGGTTTTACAATTCTGATGTCAGGCAGAAGCCGATAAAAGGCTGTGGCTAAAATTGTACTCAATAAGTTGTTGATTAATGAATTGTTAGTGTTCATAACTTACCTACTGGAGAAAATTTTGCATGATCTCTTCCATTACTTTTAGTGGCAAATAGTTTAAGGTCCAGTTCATGCCCAGGTCTCATCTTAGCTATCAAGATGTCAGGAAGTACAGGTCCAACATCACTCTCTTTAAACTTGGACTTTTGATTTCCAATTGGTATCCATTTAAAGTGTTTTGAATAGACTAAAATAAAGTTTTATTAAAAAACCAGTGAAGAGTGATGAGACATTTTTTTAGTAACGGCATTGGTAAATTTGGGTTTGTAAAAAATGTTTGCCTAAAAAAGGTAGTCACGTAATTAATATTGTTTGTCAAATTTGACATTTTTTCAAAAAAATTACAAAAAAACTACTTTTTTTCTCAAAATATATTAAAAAATAAAAGAAAATTCTGTTTATTTTTGGATTTTATACCTATATGCCATATTCCAATCCTACCAGTTGACTAAAATTTTTTAAATGCACTATTATTAATAACATATACTTTATTTAGGTTTTATTTGGTTATTTCAATTAATTTAATAAAATAATTTATTTATTTTTTGAAAAGGCAATTTAAAAATAGAGAAAAAGGTGTTTTTTCAGTTTCATTTCTATTAAAGTACAAATAAATAAGTATATATTAACTTTAAGTTGGACACAGATTTTTGGTTACATTTTCATCAACAAAATGGCTTTTCAAATAAAAAAATAATTAAGAAATTGCATTTAGGCTATGAACTTATCAAAAATAAATGGTTTAATTCAGGTTTGCCTACATTAGGTAAAATGAAAAAGCATGAAGTTAAAAAAAATGAGAAAAACATAGTTATAAAATCAAAAAAGGAACAACTTTTTCATTTACCATTTTTCAGAAAAAGAAACAATTATTTAAAAAAAAATCCTGTATGATGCAGACTTTTCTGTCTGCAATATTACAATTTGTTAACAAAGTACTCAAAGATTCAAAGAGATCAATATTCTCAACACAAGCAAATTACTATATTCATCTAAATTTCTGTAGAGCAAGATCTACAATAAATACATGTTCTAAGAAAAATTGTGAAAATGATGGTAAAAAGCTGACCTTAAAATATGTGAAAAATAAAACATAATAAGATTCCTCATTATCAAACTCATAAACAGAGCATTTTAAAAAGTAGGTAAGTTACCAAACCACTTACCATTTGAGTTTTTATACATGTCCTCAGCCCTAGAGGAATCTTTCTTGCTTGAATCCTTGTTGTTTGAACATTTGATTTTTAACTCAAATTCTAGGGTATCTTTTTCATCTGGAGCAGCATTTGCTACAAAACAAATAGTTAATTTAATTTATTTGCCTTATCATATAAATAACACCGTTGCTTCTTCCATCCTAAACATGAATGAGTTGTCATAAAAGTTGGTTCATGTCATATAATGACTATAACCATAACCTGTGGTTATGGTTTCTCATTGTTTCTCTCCGAGTTTTCTTGTTTCTTATTTTTTATTAATTATTAAGGCTTTATTGAAAAACCTGGTAACTTAACAAGAAGGATCTTAACAATATGTTTTCTTTGAAAAAAATTAAAATGTCGAGCTCCTTATTTTAATATACACTTTCTAAGGTATAATTAAAATAAAATTTATATTCTAAGGTAATTAACCTAAAAAAAAGGGGCTAACTAAAACACAATCTGATTTTTACAACATGACACAATATTATTAATTTTGTTGAACCTCCTTTGCAATGCCACTATGCCACCAGGCTTTACACCAAAGAATAAATAAAGAGCTTATATTATAGTTGGCGCATTACCTTTCTGGAATGACGTCACGCTGGTTTCAAATAACGTATTTCTTATATTATTTATATTTCAGCGATGATTCCTAACCTAAACGTATGCAGTGATGTAGATAGGAGGGGTGCGTTCAGCACTGGCAAAAACTAAAATTATTTTGCAAATAAGACTTTACTAATATAAATTCTTTCATCTTAGTCTTATTCTTTGTTTGCAATGTAATAAATTGACGCCAGTTACCCATTTTCATCAAAATTATTTTAATTCTCAATTACAGACAATACTGAAAAAATATTAAGAAAAGGGGAATAACGAACGATGAATCCTTTACCTCCAGAATGTTTCAAAAACAAAAAGAGGTAAAAACAAAAATCACAGATTACTTAAAGAACAAAATAAGAGATATGATCTATTACGTGTATGCTAAAAATGAATATGTTACAATGCAGACTTTGCTTTAAAAACTAAAAGAGAGAAATTAATGTATAACTAACTAACTTAAATAAAAACTACTCCCCTTCACTGTCTTCAGAATCAGAACTAAATTCTTCATCGTCACTGCTGTCTTCGTCGGTACTAATTACAAGTGGCGCAATGTCTGAAGCATCACATATCTGTATTGTCTTCCAAGCTTCTTGGATTACCCTTTCTGTGTGGCTGACATAATTTTTCCAATGCTCTGAAGATACTTCATTTATCGCTTTTTCCCACATGGCCAAAACTTCCGATGGTGTCCCCTTCAGACTAGCAATGTATTGGTCGTATTTCCTCTTACACTCAGACCATACCATTTCAATAGCATTAAATTGACAATGGTATGGAGGAAGTCTTAGTGTTTTGTGGCCCAAAGGTTTCACATATTCGTCAAGGTAGAATGTTTTTTCAATGTTACAATTTTTTTCTACAATGCTCCATATTTCATCCTTCATGGCCCTCTCTGGGAAGTCAATGTTCTTTTCTTTTAACCATCCAATCAATCTCTGCTTTGTCCATGATTTTCTTGGAATATCCTCTAAAAGGCCGGAATGATAGCTTGCGTTGTCCATCACTATCAAACTTTTTGGAGGAAGATTTGGTACCAGCTGATTTTTAAACCAATTTTCAAAATTTTGCTTGTTCATATTGTCATGATAATCTCCGCTTTTTAGTCCACTTTTAAATATTAAACTGGCCCCCTTAATAAATCCTTCCTTTGATCCAGCGTGAACTACAATATATCGATGACCTTCACTAGCTTTTTTAGAACTTGTAGACATAGTGTTATCCTGCCAGCTGTTTCTAAATGAACCTTTACTAAAAATCCAAGTCTCATCAATAAATACGGTGGTATAAGCATCTTGTCCTAGATTTTGATTTTTGACATATTCCCTCAAGAAATTGATTCTCTTGTGGACGATGTGGGGCAAATCCATCAGGAATTTTCTATTATTTGATTTCTTCCACTTAAAACCAATACTTTTTACGTATTTTCTTAGCGAGGTGATGGAAAAATTAAAATATTCATTTATCTCTTTTAGTTTTTTAAGCAAAGTCTGCATTGTAACATATTAATTTTTCGCATACATGCAGTAGATCGTATCTCTTATTTTGTTCTTTAAGTAATCTGTAATTTTTGTTTTTACCTCTTTTTGCTTTTGAGACATTCTGGAGGTAAAGGATTCATCGCTCGTTATTCCTCTTTTCTTAATATTTATGATTGTTGTATGGCTAAGTTTTGTTGCATTTGAAGCTCGTTCAATTATATTATCAGTTTGCGGAAGGATTCCATTTTTAGCTTGCTCTATTTCCAATTGAAAAAAAGCCAAGATATTCAAAACTATTAGCTGTGATTGCTGATTATATCTTCGCGGCATCTTGCAAAAGTTTAAAAAGAATCACAACAAATCAATGTCAATTTTGACGAATATATTCTGAAAGACACATAACCAAAACCGGCATTGACTGTTGTAAAGAAACGACAATGAGTTTTTTCAAAATGTTTTTGTCACTGTCAGTTAACATAAATCAAACAAAAATAACCAAAAATGACGTCATTCCAGAAAGGTAATGCGCCAACTATAGTTAACGTGAACGCTAATGACTTCATATCTTATTTCATGTGAACCAAAATTTAGAAAGTTTGTTCACATTCGAAGGAAGGAGCAATAGCATATAAATAATGTAAATTGAAAGCATATTCCATTAACCACCAGATACCTATGTAAAACTTACGATCAACTTTGGTGTCAAATAATCTTGGATCTGCTTTTAAGGGTACTAAACCAAGCCGATGTGCTAAAACTTCATCCTGTATAATTGATGTATTATTAAGAATGTGAACTTTATCGATTGCAATAGATGGGACATCACTCAGCATCAGTCTTCTGAAAGTATTTGCCAAGAATGGATGTATCCCGATCAAGTCAAATTCCATTTCTAAATTATCATGTCGAACTAAAACTATTTGGAACTTCTTTTTAAATTTTTTTGCTTCAAAGTGTTCGTTAAACACTGTTGGACCTTGAGGGACATTCTAGAAGTTATTAAAATCCGATTTAGCAAATCATCATCAAGCAGTTCAGTATTACCTACAGTGAGGCTACTTACATTAATTATCTTATTTTCCGTTAATATAATTCGAGGTCTATCGTCGTTCATTACTTCCATTGTGCGTACTATTATGAAAAAATATCAGTGAAGTAAACAACAGTGAAATTAAACTAAAATGAAAAACTTTAAACCTTACATGCATGTGTTTACATCTAATAAAAACAATATAAGTGAGGTTAGTTATTTTTCTTCTTTCTTCTTTAGTATTAATTGGCTTTCGTTCCTTACTAATATGATTTGCCAGGTTACTCTCCGCCCGGAATTTAGTCAGAACTGAGGCGGCTTTCCCACGACGAGTTTTAAACTTCCGGTACATTCCGAGTGTTCCAAATATTCCAATTTATCAAATTAACTTTTAAATCTTTCTACTGCATCTTCGCTTAAACTGGTGCCCTTTGGAAGTACTCTTGGTATCACGTGATGACCTTTTCTTTCAAGCTATCTCCTTATCCTTCTTACTCCCGCTACGTAGCAGCCATTATGCTAATATTCTATGTAGAACCGGACAGACGAAAAGCATAGAACTCGGGAACAACTAGGCCTCACACGTTCACAGCTTATGCTTCCTTTCTAGCTGGTCGTTAATCTTCACATAAAGCGTTTAAATCTCTCGCATTATAACCTTGTTTATGTTGATTCCAAATCTATATAAAAATAACTGTACCAGAAACTGAAATCTCGCACCAGAAGACTCAAATGGGGTTATAAATATTCTAACTTTGTCTTCTTCTTTTTGTAAAAAATTGGTTGGTGATGAACCACAACACGGTTAAAGTCGGTGTTCATCAATATATTTCTGGCGTCGTTCCGTTCCGCCGTCAAAATTCACAATTTTATACACAGTTAGTTTTTCACCTTTTTTTGTATTATTTTCGGTCATTTTTGTGGAGAACCGGTTTTTTTCTTGTTTTTGTCTGATATTAGCTATAATTGTCAGTAAACAAGAAAAGACAGTAAATTTTCATAATTAAAATTTTACAAATTTTATCAGAGCAGGAGTTTTGGATACAGCTTAGATTAGTACCAGGTTGGCAGATGGTCAGGCACCGGAACGTGGCAGCGCTAAAGGACCAAGAGCGTTTGAATTTACATATATGCTTTAATGATAATATCTTCACGTTGTCGTCTTAATCCGGCGCCTACCCAAGTAAGATTTTATCTAAACAAAATGTATATAAATTGTTAACCATGTTTTCAAGAGGTTTTTTCTAGAGAAATATGTGTTATATATTATTATTTTATATATATATATATATATATATATATATATATATATATATATATATATATATATATATATATATCCTAGTTTTTTGCGCCAAATAAAGTCAACAATTGATTTATAGTAGGTTTACAATATCTTAACAAACTATAGTTACATTGCACCACTTGAAATTTTTTTATAACTGACACAAATTACTTAAATCTTTAAATTACTACAGTACTCTTAGTATTAAAGCTTGAGCTTTTTTTGGGTTTTGTATATAACCGTGTAAAAATTAAAATATTGTAATATAATGCACAAACCTTGGATCCCCAGAATGTGACATCAAAATATGGTTCATATTGAGATATATGATGAGATTTGCAGCTTTGGATGCAGTTTAAATCCGATACGTTTTGATTGCTTATCAATTCTTGTTCAATTCGAATAAGATATTTGTCAAAACGGTTTTTTTTTCTTGTTTTAATGTATAAAGTGAAAGAAAAATATTTTGACCGGTCAAAAACGCGGTTTGTACTCGGTAATTTGAAAATTGATTTACTAGTTTGGTAAAAATAGTTGGTTCAAAATTTAGAAAAATCGAAAATGCCCAATGGCGGTTTGTAATATGGATCAGGTTATGTTTTGTTTGGCTTTGGTTTTTTGTTTGACTGGAAAATAAATAATTATTTATTAAAAATACACAATGGATATTAAGAAAGAAGTGAATAGGGGAGATGATGATGGGGTGGAAATTATTCGATTGGATATCGAAAACGAGAACAAAGATGAAGATCCCAAAGTGAAGACTGAAACTCCAAAAACAGCAAAAGATCTCTTTTCAGATTTTAAGCCAGATTCTGGAAGTGATTATGAACAAGAGGATGAGGATTCGGATGATGATGAAGATGATGACGAACCTCTGTCAAAAAGAATAAAAAAGGAGACTCCCTCAAAACCTGGAAGGAAAAAACGAGATGGAACAAGTGGGTTCACCAATAATAAAAAAGTTGTATGTATTTACTTAAGTTCTACTAATAAATATCAGCATGAGGGGTTTGTGGTTTCTAAAGAGCACACTTTTCCTATAATTTCATGTTAGAAGAGTTTGTTTGAAAACAGTAACTCTTGGCAATCTTGGAAAATATATTTGCTGTCCAGTTGTAGGTATATCAGAATGCATGTTCAGTGCTTGTACTAGGTATTGTCATATTGTAGTTCAATTTTATTTTCTTAATACCATTCTACAACCAACTGTAGGTATATTAATATTTTTTATGTGTATGTGCACAATAATTAAAGCTACAACAGAAATCTTTGCTGAAAAATGTTAAAAATCACTTTCAACCAAATTTATGAATGTACTTTTATTTTACCTATACTAGCAAGCTAGTTCTTGTGGAAACAATGCTTGGAGAAGAAAATATTGTTTGGATTGGGCAAACATTTTAGGACATTAGCGAATTTAAACTTCTTAAACTAATGGGCTGTTACTTAAAGAAACAATTTTATTAATTTAAGTGAATATTTAATATAACAAATATATTGTTAGCAGCCAAATGAAATTGAAGTAAATGTTTGTTTTAGTATTTACAAAAGTATAAAAAAGAATGGGAAGATATACCATCAGTGAAGCCATGGCTGTCAGAAAGTGTACATGGAGAAACATACTTTTATTGCAAATTCTGTAAAAAGGACTACAAATGTGGGAAATCCGAGGTTTTCAAGCATATGTCGAGTATGAAACATAAAAGAAATACTACACATCCACCTTCAGAAAAAGTTATTAAAAAGGTACAAATAGAAATATATCATTTAAAAAAATATGGTCTTAAATGGAAATATTTTCTAGCAAATGATGAAATTTAGAGGTTTATTGTGTCCAGTGGTGACACCATTTGTTAAAGCCAGGAGTAAGGATGTATGCTATGATTTAATTAAACCTTATGTCAAATTTTTAAAGGCATGTGGAGTAAAAGGAATATTAGGTAAGCATTATATAGAAAATATAATTTGGATATATGTATATACATTTAACATTAGAAACTATATTTCCTAGTAAATGTAAGTTTTTTTGTTTCAGAAATATATACTTTTTGAAAAATTAAAATAATAATTTGGTTGTGATGAATTTATTTTTAGTTAATGATGTAGTGGGTGAAGGCATGTCTCTGACAACCAGTGAAAGAAAAAGAGTGTTAGAATATTGGTGTAGTCTATGCAAGGAATATGGAATATTTGTCATGGTCCAGATAGGTGGAGCACCTCTTCGTAGTGTTATTGAATTGGTAAGTTGTCCCATAGAAGGTACCATTTTTGCTTGGTGTAAGTCATGGTTAGAATTTGATTGTCTTTGACACGTATATAGACGGCTTCAAAATAACATTTTCAGTAAAAAAATATATTTTTAATGGTTGCTACCCATTTTAAATTTTAATTAATAAAGTGTTTTTCGACAGGCTCTGCATGCCGAAAAGACTGGAGTTGGAGCAGTTGTATTGCTTCCAGATTTATATCACAGGCCCCAAGATCATCTAGACCTGATTAGGTATATCAAAGCAGTATCAAATACAACAGGATCAATGCCAATATTATATCACCATTATCCCAAATATACAAAGTTGGAGTGTAAGTATTTATGTGTTAAAGTAGAGATGGAATATAGTAAATAAGAATTCATTATTCATCGATGAATTCTGCCATTGTTTTAGTTAGTCAAATTTAGCACACTTAATAGTTTTACCTATATTGTGTTCCTTGTTTAGTTATTTCTATATTTTGAATAGTGTTACAATTTTAGTGGATATGAAACGATTTTTATTGGACATTACTGGGGAGGTGGATACTTTTGTTGGGCTGATATATACAACAGGAGATTTACAAGAGACTGTTTCAGTTATGGAACTGAATCCAGAAAAGTTTATTGTCTTCATGGGAACAGATGAGGTATAATATTAATTAATTATTTTATTATGTCTAAATACTTATGTAATTTGGAAAACACAAAAAAAATAGATTAGCGCATTGTAAATATTGCATATATCATTTTGACATAGATAAAAATGGTTATAAATGTTTTGATTTCATTTAAAACTTTTTGATTTGATTAGTCAGTTCTTCATGTTCTTTCTCTTTATTTTTAACATTATTAACTAGTTTACTTCGATAAGTTTCAAAATAAGTGCGAAGTGTATTAAGGATCACATTGAAACCATGCTTTATTGTTAAAAAAAGTATCTTATTGACAAAGCTAAAAATAAAATGTTAATAAAAGTGACAGTTAAATGAATACATACAAAAACAATCTAAATCAAATAGGTTAAGTTACAAAAGGAATTCAGTATATATCTAAAAAAAAAAATCAAGTAAATAAGAAAGAAAATAAACTTAAGGTTAAGGAAAAAGAATGCTTATTTACACTGAAAATGTTTACCAAAGAAAAATAAAGTAACTAACTTAGACTTAAATACCAATTCCATTTTCCATTCCACCCACCACCATTCCACCAATTTCACAAGGGAAGTTTTTGATTTACCTGAGTAAGTTACTTTTTAGTTAGTGAATTGGCATCTCTTATTTCTACCCTTTCCTAATATTCAGATTACTTTTTCATAATGAAAACTTATGATTTTTGATCATTTGATTAATAACATCACTGAAATCACTATTTTGTAATTTACCTGGCAACTGGCAGATGTCAAAACGTAGTCTTAACCTCTCATAATTACCACATAATTTGGACTGCTAGTTTAAAATAAAATTACCTGTTAAAGGATATTTTACAACCCAATAAAAAAAATACAAAATGGTGTTCTGCAGGGAACCTTTTATTTTCTTTTTTAAGAAATTGGATCCATTAAACGTAATAGCAGAGATGGTCTATAATAGGGTATTAGTGTGGACGGATAAAAGTAAAATTATATCTAATAAAGAAAAAATTGCATTATTAAATTTGTTGCTGCGTCTTAATAATGTTAACAATGATTTATTTGAAGAGTGATATGGGTGTAACTTTTGATTCCAACCTCAAATGGCTACCATAGATTGAGGAACTGCTCTAAATTATGCAGTGGCTGTTATGGACTCAAATTTATATCTATACGTTGTAGCAGAGAGGTCGTTTTGACTTTCTACTATGCACTTATGCACCCGAGAATTAGATATGGTATATTGAATTCAAATTCATAAATGAGAATGAGTCCATATATTCATAGAGTTTTCTTTTTGCAAAAGTATGCTGTTAGAGATTATTGGGTTAGGGTACAGGAACTAATGTAGTGACACGTTTAAGGCACATAATACTAACTGTAGCAGGAATATATGTTTAAAAAGTTTGCTGTTTTGTGTATAGGAATAGAATTTAGTTTCAAAGAGTTAGAGTTGGTCATAATTATGAAACACGAAACAAAACGCTTTTATTACCAGAACATCATAGATCTGCGGCTTATCAAGAATATATATTTTTTTACAGGTTGTGATTTATGTAATATTGTAATAATATTGCTGCTAACATAAATATATTTAAAAAATATTTAAAGAAACAGATTCTTGAAAAGAATTATCTATGTTTACATTTTTTTGATTCTATTAAAATAATGATGAAAAAAATTGTAAAGCATATTTTTATATTTCACTGACAACTATCGATTACTTAAATTACATTTAAGAAATGGTCATCTCCTCTATTATAACTTTATGCAAAAAAATATATATTTATATATAAAGCGGCATTCATAAAAATAATCTACTATTTTTTAGGGTATGTTGGGAGCAGTAGCAAGTGGATTTACTTGTATAATGGGAAACAGTTTAAATATACTACCAAAACTTGCAGAGTCAATATGTTCGTGTATGAAAAATGGGGAAATTAAGAGTGCCCAAGCGTCACAGACTTTACTGACAAAGGCAATAACAAATATTTACAACCATGGTATGTAATATCTGTATTTGGTAGTATGGGGAGATATGAGAGATGGGTACTTACATTTATCTTGCACCTTTGGTTATACCCTTTAGTTTTTTAACTTTTATCTATTGATTTGGTGAATAAATAAATAAATGAAAACCAAATATAACAATTCACGAAAATATTTTTTAGGTGAAATGGTTCCAACCTTGAAAGCCGCAATGAGCATTATCACGAAATTACCCATGGACACAGTACGCGAACCACTTCAAACCCTTTGGGAAGGCACCGTTCAAAAAATGCGGGAGAAACTTCGAGAGATTGGCATAATATAAAACAATATTAGTGTAAAAAATTATTTAAAATAGTTAAGCTAGGACTGTATGTACATTTAAGACTCCTCTTTTTTTGAGTATAAAAACTTAAGTGATTTTTCAAGTCCTTTTTTGGGAAAAGGAAGTACTTTTATTAATGAATCGTTTATTGTGCAACTTTTTATATATATGTAATGAGAGTTATGTTGTATGAACGAGATGTGATTGAATATGTATCATGTTTAATATATAATTTTTTTATTGCCATATTTTACGTTTTGAATTGCTGATATATGTATCGAAATTCAAGTTCCTTTTGTTATGAAATGTAACAATGCTGTAAAGTTTTCGTGGAAATTAAAAATATCATCAGGAATATTTTTTACGTTTTATATACCTAGTTTATCTGTACAGTGTTTCTCACTTTAGATGAAAAAACGTCTTCTGCTTGAGCGTAATTCATTTTTGGATGTTTCATAGGCCTAGAGATGTTTAATGTCGAGTTTATGGAGACACAAGTGGTCGACTTCCCACAAAATAGTATCAAGGGAAACAGTTGAAGAAATGATGTTATATTTAATTCTTTCGTCTCCCACTGTAGCAACAATAATGTAATTTTGGTGATATTGGAATCTGAATAAGGCAAAAAAATATTAACTTGTTATGTGTGTTAATTTGGAAAAGGTAACAAGTTTTAACTAGCCAATTGAAGGTGTGGCGTTAATAAAGAAAAATAGATATTACTTTTCAGCAGTTTATTGAAACTGAACATTAATACATTTTTCCCACACTTTTCAAAGAGCTAGAGAATCTCAGTTTTCACGTGGATAGTAGACAATGTTTCTTCAGTATGTAATTCTAGATGGCTGTATTTTATAAACAAAAATAAAATCTAGTGGGGTAGACTCTGGCGATGCAGTAGTAGGACTATTACGTCCAATCCGTTTGTTTGAAAAATTATTCTTCAGCCATTGCCTTACATCCGCGGTATTACGAACTTGCGCCCCATTTAGCAGAAAATCCATTTCAAGTCAATAATTTAATGGTGAAAACTCAAGAAAACGGTCTTCACCAGACATTGACTTTTTGGGAATATTGCTTTTACATTTAATAACCCACTTGTATTTTCATTACTCCATATTCTAATATTTGCAAATTTTATGAAATTTTTCTATCTTATAGTATCCTTGCATTTGAAAGTAGTAGTTCCAAGTTTGTTAACGCGTCTTCTAGTTCTAGAGTATATATATCTTGATATCAGCTTTCTTAAATCCTAATTTTTACTAGCTAATCTTAAATTTGAATCATTTGCATTATAATATTCCATTACACTTAATCTTTCTTTTAACTGTGTCAGAAAGCTTTTTTGATTAATTTTTTCCAGGGTACCTCTAGACACTAGCACTTGCTCAGGATGTCTTACTAAATTCTGCTGAAGCTTGACAGTAAAATCCATGCTTGTCTCCAACTCATAATTCTAATTTTCTCAATCGCAGATCTAGCAAAATATAGTCCCCAGTCCTTTCTGAAAAGTTATCGCCACTAATTTATAGGTCCAGGATCCACCCTGCTACTTAAAATGTTACTCTATAGAGAAATAATCACTTTAGAGTATATTTTAAGAGTGATTGGTTAGTGCCTACATACAATATGTGGAAAATTAACGCCCATAACTCGAGTGACAGAAATACACTTTCGAGACGTATCTGGAACTATCTGGATCTTTGTATATGACGCTATGAAAGTCCAGAAACTCTATAGTACCTTTTCTACGTAGTAGTTACTTACAAAAGCTGCCATAATCCCTCTATGAAGTTTTTGTCATTTTATAGCAGTAATATGTGTTGTGGGGTCGTTCCAGACATCACAAAGACGCAAAATGGTTATTGCTCCTTTCAAGGTCCTTCACAATGCCTAAGGTGACTAAATTTAGAAATTTACCTATTTGCAATGTAATTCGATTCTTCGATCATTTTTTGCAAATTCGTCAATGACATCATAAAAACGTCGATGCTCCGACATATTTTCGAGAAGTTTATTTTCAATGGACAACAGCGATGTATGCGAAAGTCTCTCCTGCCCCGTTGAATTTCTCACGAAATTTTTTATACGTTTATGTTGAAAACTTGCGTTCTACTGATGAACTTGTGGCAGGTATTGTCAATACTAATCCACACAATTTCGATACTTTGGCGTAGACATCTTCCAACTCCGTGTCTTTTAAAAATTGCATTAGTTCCTTAGCGTTATTTTTTGCGCTAATGTCATCAGTTTCGTAAATCACTTTTAGTTCAGATCGCAGTAACACTCGGTCGAAGAACTAGCCTTAATGAAGAAGAAGAGATTTAAACGCATCTTCTGGAAAAGTTTTTCCTTTAAACGCGTCAACATTGCAGAGCTCGAGGAATTTAAAATCATTTAAACCGTTAAATCTATAGTTTATTTGTTGCTGAATTTGATCGATTATTTCATAAAAGAGGCGTCTGTATGATGTTTGAACATCTCCCACCTTGTCTGTTCGAAGACGCTTGGCTTGTGGCTCTACATTTAACGTCATCGTTTTCTCCCAAAATAGGTCACTCATCGCTTTTTTGGCTTAACATGGACTTAAAATCATCCACTTTTTTAGTTTGTAATTATTGGGTAATGTATTATTTTGAAAAGTTTTTCTTAGCTCCTACTTCTTTGTACTCAATCTAGCAACATTGCATTTTTAGTTTTGTTTGGCATACGGATGCAACAGGCATGTTATCGTGTGTGTGAAAAATAAAAGTAATTTTCTCTACTTTCAAATAAGTGGCTTTATTTCTAATTCCCAATCAAAACAACCCAAAAGTAATATATTAAAAACATTGTCCGAGAATGGAAATATTTCTGAAAATTTTTCAAACAGTCCAAAAACCCCCTCGAACTATTTATTGCTTCTGAGTCCCACGTTTCATTATTTTTTATTATATTCTCAAATAGTTCAATCAGTGATTCATGATTTTCAGATACTGTTAACACAAGTTTTCCATTATAGTTCCACCTAGTAGGAGCTACTTTGGGCAATCGTTTGTGGACAATGGAGTCCAAAGCTGGTGTACGTTTTGTTGATTTGGAAAAAAAAGCAGCCATGCCACTTAAAGTAACGAAAAATTTTTCTACACTCTTTAATGTGATTGATGGACTGGGATAAAACTAAATTTAATTTATGAGCAAAACAATAGACAAACACAGCACTTGGGAAAGTTTCTCGAACTTTAGCTTGCAGACACCCTAATTGTCCTGCCATCACTGCAGCCCCATCATAGCTTTGAGCAAATAATTTTTTCCCTCCATTAGTTTCTTTAGTAACGTTATAAACTACGGTATATAATGCATTTGCTTTACGATTTTCGGACACATCCTTAAAACCTCACAGAACAATAGCAATGAACCGCGCCCCTCCAATCTCCTGCTTAATTCTTTTTAGAATAATGGTTGCAACAGCGGAAATTAAATCATTCTGGATTCGATTAGACGTTCCACGAAAAACGCTAGACTGCTCTAAATGATTTTTTAAATCTTTCCTCTATTTGAAGAAACCCTTGTTTCGTCATGACCTCTAAATCACAATTCGTGCTGTCCGAGAAAACCAACAACATCGATAAGCCTTCTTAATATTTGCCTATTTTTATCGACTAGTTCATTGTGTCGGCGGTGACTAATTTCCAACTGTTTATTAAGGGCGTGTTCAATTCTGGTTTTGCCGAAGACTTTTTCTTTTATGACGGCCTCTAAATGCGCTTTGGAAATAATGTGTCTTTTTACAGGTTTATGGAAATTGTTTAAACCGGAAAAACCAATTTTATTCCTGAGACCTTTCTCATTTCCAAGAAGTAAACAAGGCCAACAAAATAATTTACTTATATTTTCACACCCTGTTAGCCATTTAAATTGTTCGTATTGTTTTTCCGGATAAAAATTTCTAATACATTCATTCATTCATTCATTTTTGTGGTTAAATTTTTCATAGGCGGTTTTGCCCTTCCTTTATACATTATTTGAAGCTTATCAGCGAAGTTTAATGTTGAAAATCCCTTTATTATTAAGACAAACACCACACATTCACACACACTCTTCTTACTAAATTCTCCAACATTTTCAACGTTATTACCGACAGCCGAAGTTGACGATATTTGCATATCCACGTCCGTATTATTGTCTTCCATATCGCACCATGTACGACGCGACGTACGTATCACACAACACACGGATAGCCGTTCAAACAAAGAATCTACTCCAACGATAGCTTCCGCCACCACTTAAAACACGCGACTGAAATGCAAAAATTTCAAACAGCCGGTGGAAAGTTCAATAACCTCTGGCTCGATTCACAGGAAATCAAGCATCCAGGACTTGGCTGCAGAGAAGCTAGCGAACCGCATAGGTTCTATTCGATATTCTATTGTGGCTGGGTCGGAGTCAAGGCCGCATTTATTATAGGCTTGATAATTAAGATAATATTTTAGCATTTTTAATATAAACTAAATTAATGGTTTCCTATTTCAAAAATTACATTTTAGAAGATGTTTTGTATTTTTTTTTGGGGAAGCACTGCTTCCCTTGCTTCCATGGACTGCACGCCTCTGGTATTTTATACCGAATAAGGAAGAACAACTGCGAGCCAAATCGTCAGAAACAGAAACTACATTTTCCAATGCTGCTGTGCCATGTAAGATCAACATAATAAATCAGATGGTGAAATTTTTGAAGATGCTCCTGCATTGTACATCTGGATCCGAGTCTGGAACGGAATCTCATTGAAAAACTGATTTGAGATCGGGTAGTAATATAAACCTAGAGTTAAAATAGTAGGCTTCTAAAATACTTATACGTAAACTACTTATTAAGGGTACTAAAAAATGAACTGGCGACTTAAACACTTGCCAAGGGATAGTAGAACGTTAATTGGAACATCAAGCTCTTGTCCCATAACACCCATGAGAAACGGCCATTTCTGGTATGATGGAATCCAAAAAAAATGTACTGTCTCTTTTGTATAAGAACATCGAAAGCGAAATCAGTAACCCTTATTTTTAATATTGATGATTCAATAGCTCTCCTCTAAAATTTTCACCAATATTACTAAGAGTATACGAATTCCCCAAAGTGAAACCCATCGTTGTTGCTATCTATTGTCGGGACGATATAGTCGCCACCGCCGCGATGGTGACAACGCCCCCAGTAAAAAAACGTTGACCACATAGTTCAAAAAAACTTCTTGTTCTTGGCCCTTTGAAGCTCTGTAACTTCTAAACACTTTAACTTCACTTCGAACGAAATGGATTACCCTTAGTTGTTAATTATCTATCTCATGACAACAATTTCTGCTTTGTTCTTATAAAGTCGTCACCGAGTAGTTACAATTGTTACTTTATAAACCAATTTCCAAACAGGTGGTGTTGGCCTAGATATCATTGTTCCCGGTACTTTGTGGAAGCAAATGGAACTATATAGTAATTTTCACGTTAAACGGCCATATTTGTCTTGATCGTTTCTCAGATAATCAACAAGATTGGCTTAAACATTTTGCATTTTTATGCTAACTACCTTTTAAAATTTCTTTTTTCTTCGTTATTTTTGACGGTGGCCTCATATTCTAAGCTGGCACAGCATTTTAAAGCAAATTTGAAATATTTATCCATTATCGCACGAGTGTCTAATGCAAAACATTTAATGTATTGTATATCGAATATTTCGTCATATAAATCAATTATATTATTCAGTAAAGTGGATTGCGCCGATTAATTGATCTAGGAAGCCCTTTAAAAACGCATGAATAGCGAAAAAGTAATAATGGCTTCTACAATTATTCGCCTTCATAACATATTTATTTTTATGATGTGTGATAAAGTTTAACGGAATTTCCACGTTTCGGTGGAAAACACTAGGTTGCCACGAACCCGCGACCAGGCAGCTTCGTATCAGCTCAACTAAACAGATCTGTCTTATAATACAAGCATAGATAAACCAGCATAGATCCCCAACGCAAATGGGCTACCGAAATTTCATAGCGGCAAGCACTACCTATACATTGCGCGTAAAACGCGGTTAGACTAAAACATCTAGATGTCGCACGATTTGCAATTAAAGCGACAAAACCGCTGAGCGTCAGCTGGTCATGCGATACTTACATGGAAGACTAAAGTATACGAGGCTCGTTCAAAAAATTTGTGTTCAATCTTAAATATTAAAAATTTTTAATTTCTGGTTATTAGTGCTTTCTTTTAGGATTTTTTTAGAATATATGTACCGATGCAATATATCGGTTGCACAACTAGGACGGACGCCGGGCCGGCTAAAGTTTCTGTAGAATTTAAAGTCTGACCGATTTGTTAATATTTACGTTAAGAAACTACATATATTTTAGATAATTTAATAAATAATAATTGTTGTATTTTCTTTAATTAACACCAAATAGGAATTAACTGTTTCTCAAAGGGCAATGGATATTTATATTATGCCTAAGTAAATAAGTTTCGGGTTCGGCCAAAAATTAAGTATCGGTCGGTCACCAGAAAAAAATGTAATAATTAATTTTAATTAAATTCGGCCTTGACGTACGATGCGAGAGCTGTCACTTTCTCTTCTGTCTCATTTACATTAAAGATTCCATTCATAATTTACACAACGGTACCAAATGAAGGAACAACAATTTTATTAACAGCTTTGTTTTTCATTTTGGTAAAAACCGTACGGTAGAATCTTGTGTTTAATACGGCTAATTTATTAATTGAGGGCTCTTCTACAAGTGAAAAAAAAACATGGAAATCTATAGAATAGAATAAAAAATTTGCAATTAGATAGAAACCACTCCTAGCCATGTTATACTCAATATAAACTACAATTTTTTTAGAAAAAAATGTACAGTAAAAAAACTGAAAATTGGCATTAAAGAATGAATACGATTATTTCATCGAAATCTAAAGAAACATCATACTCCCTTAAAAGCAATTATATCTTGTAAAAGGCAGTATTTAAAACAAAATAGCTAAGGAATAAAAAAAACAGTTCTTTTATAAACACGTCATATATTAAATAACATATTTACAAATATTTTTTTTATAGTCCTATTTATAAAACAATAATTTTTCTCTTATTTTTTTTCGCAGTCTCCAAGATTTTTTTGAGCAATATGGGAATTTTTTTCGAAGAACCGTCAAAAAGGGAAATTTAAAAAAAAATATTGAATGTGTTTTTTTATAAATAGGATTAGTAAAAAAATAAGGTTTCCATTTTACTTTTCAAAACATTTATCGTGAGTTTACATATATATAAACTGCTGCACATAATTATTTTACAGACGAAATTTTCAACTAACTTCGATACTCTGTATTTTTTTAAATATTCAATGGATTTCATGGAGAGTCTCCATGCACTTGCCGCTAGAAGGTTCAAGCTATTTCCAGCAGCGCCTATACATTTCGAGCATTTGTTTTCATTTCTATATAAATGAGCGAGCAAAAAACAATTCGAAGCGGTGCACGTGAAGTTATTGCGAACGTTATAGAGGCCTGTACTAGAGAAGCTGAAAATAATAGTTTGACTATTCCAATTCAAAATCGAACAGAACGCGCTGCATTTTACACTGGTGTTTCGGAAAGTAGTGTAAGAAAAAATTCAAAGATAATGATCGCTTATGTTCTACTTCATCTTTAAAATCTCCTGGTAAAAAAAGACCCCGATTATCATACAAAGATAAAATTGACGATGGTGATTTTCAAGTAATTCGACGAACAATAGAGGTTTTTTATATAAACTTGAAAAAGGTTACGACCTGCAAACCCCTACTTCGTGCTGTAAAGAACAAAATAGATTAGTACGGATATAAAACCTTAAATCGGCTTTTACGATCAATGGTTTTGTTTGGCGCAAATGTAAGGCAATATAGACAAGAAGGACGCAATATTGTGTATCTAGACGAGACCTGGGTAGATAATGATATGACAGTGAACAAAGGCTGGCAAAGTGAAAGTGTTACAGGTGTTGTTCAAGGAATCCGCTCTAGTAGTCGCTTTGTTATAGTGGTTGCATTGCATAACATTCCTCCCAAATCAGTCGTGGTAATGGATAATGCGTCTTATCATTCTCACGTAGAAGATAAAGTGCCAACTAAATACTCTACAAAAGCTCATATGATATCGTGGCTTAAATCGAACAATCTTGTATGTGATCCAACATGAGGAAAATATCAGTTATATGAAGTAATAACAGCCAACAAGGTTAGAGAAAAAAAGTATAAAATTGACGGTCTTTTTCGTAACCTCGATCATACACCTTTAAGGCTGCCTCCATACACGTGCGACCTCAACCCTATTGAACTTGCATGGGCAGGAGTAAAAAAATATATTCGAGAGCGCAACACCGGTGAACTTTCAATTAAAAATTTAAATAAAATAACATTAGAAACGATTGACTCAATATCGGCTAAAAATTAAATATCGTATGTTAAACATGTTCGTTCTATTGAAGATAAATACTGAGAAGTAGATGGCAAAATTGAAACGGTTATTGATGATTTAGTTATCACACTGGGAAGTAGTGACGACGAAACCTCATCATTTTTAAAGGAAGAAAACGATTTAGAAGGAATCGAACCATTACAATCACAACCGTTAAAGTCAAAAATGGCGTAGTTTTTTTTTCATATATTTTGTAAAATTATTCGTAAAGTAGCTGTCAATAAACTGCTTCAAAATAATTAATTTTTTGTTCAATACCGGGTGTCAAAAAATATCTAATATTGCAATTAATATTTGAAAAACTACAGAACTCATATTTTTCCAAAATTAACACATCAATGTAGTTATAGTAGGGGAGTCAGCCCCGATTCCAGTGAACAAGATTTATCAAAATTTTAACTTATGCAGTTCGACTTTGGGCTATTCGGGTATAACGAAAGTGACCGTTTGTCTCCGTCTGTCATATTACTTTGTAGAGGGGGCGTCATTGTGAAGTACTATACAGGGCGTTTCCTAATGTTAAAGGGGGTGATTCTTGGACCTTTTTAAGAAAAAAGTTTAATATGAACCTAAAAGTCTTAACTTTGGAGATACAGGGTTTTAAAAAAACATTTTTTTTAAATCCTAATTCTGATGCTATTATAGATAAATAACTGGGTAAAATTTGATATACGTCTTTTATGCATAAAAGGGCATTTTTTATTAAGAATCAATTTTTGAAATTTCTACCAGTGGCGTGCATATGTAATTAACCTGGGTAAATCCGTATGCTCCTTAATGCATAGAAGACGTGTATCAAATTTCATGCAGTTATCTACAATAGCATCAGAATTGGGATGAAAAAAAATGTTTTCTTTTTAAACTTTACCATCCTGTATCTCAAAGACTCAATTGACTCCGCCCGGTTTTCTTTCGTGTCCCGCACAATAACACATTCACGGATATACATAATATGTACTATAGCAAATCGCAGTCACTTCCGATAACGAAAACTATTGTGTACTTTTTATCATTTTTTTACGCATCTTGTATTAAGACATAATAAAATAACAAAGAATACAACATCCGAAATGTGTGTAGACTAATTTAAATTGCTTGAATTGGCTGGAATATATTCTAATTATTCCCGAGCATTCCTTAATATTCCTGAGGTTGCCTTGTTGTGTAAGTTTAAAAAATTGTCGCTGCAAAACTGTAGAAGCTAAAAATATGAAATTCAGTACAGACAAGCAATTTTAGTTAAAAACCATTTGCAGCCACCTTGATTTTTTTTATTCTTAACATTGTGTAAATTAGGGCAATTTTTTAGAAAAAGTTATATTTACAATACTACTTACCTGATTTTAATACCCATTCCTTCGAAATTTTTGGGTTGTTTGGAAATCTAAACATATGTACATTAGCTGTGTTTGCTAGACTGTTAAAACAGTCATAAAAGCTGCACTTATTGTGGCGTTTTTTGGCATTTCACTCATGTTTAATGTTAATAATATTGTTCAATAGAAATAACACTATTTACACCAAATGGTTTACCACACTATTATCTATGGCACTACATTTCAAAACAAATTAAAATTATTATCTCAAGTGACAAAAATCTTGATCACACCTCGTATACATATAAGCCCGGCACCAAATATCATAAAGGAATAAAATTAAATAATCTCCAGCGAATCGTTTGCCGCCGCATGCCAACTGGGTTCAAGAGAGAGCGGTAATACTTCCACACTAGCGCGTACATTCCTTCTCTGTCCTGCCCTATCGAGTACATTACAACGTTCGGTTTTAGAAACAGGCGTTGATTATCTATGATACAAGAATTCTTCTCTGCGGCCTACAGACCCTTGAGTTTCAGCGAAGAAAGGCACTTCTGATTTTCTTGCACAAATTAGTGAATGGAGGGATTGACTGTGAAATACTACTACAGTCATTCTCCTTTTTGGTTCCTATCAAAAGAACGAGACAATCACAGCTGTTTTTTGAAAGGTATCATCGTACTAATTATGGGTTTAATGCATTTGTTGTCTGACCAGTATATAATTATAATCATCACTTTTCGGCATACATGTTCAACCTTACCTCAATTCAATTAAAAACGCAGTTGAATGGATTATGTGATTGTCCTCTGTTTTTATATGTTTTGTCTGATACTTGTGTCACCATTCTTTGTTTTGATTGTTTGTATTATTTGACAATATATATATTTTTAGTCTTATTTTATTCTTAGTACTATCTTTTTTTATTCTGCGAATTCGTACCATTTGGAATGTTTAGCATTCCGTAGAGTACGTTTCTGAAAGACCACTTGTCCGATGCGTGCATCAGCTACGTCCTCACATTAATAATAATAATAATAAAAAAAATTGTCATCCATAACTATCGATGTACTCGGCCAGCTATCGCCATTTTTCTATATACCTATTGTTATTCGACCTGACCTATTGATAAAACGCCCATCCTTAGTACTCGCACACCCAATTAATTTACCTGTCGATTTCCTGTGCGCCCTCCATTATATTTAGAATTGTTAAATGATTGAAATGGCTTCTGAATACACAATCTTAAAGGAATATATCTAATTTCTCGAAAATGATCAGATTCGTGTATAAAATATACTGTTTGCATAAATTTCAATGCATTAAAATCTATAAGATAACGTTTTTTTAAATTTGTCCATATTTAAAAGTGCTAAATTCGGTTTTCCCATTGTGTCAAGCATCATATACCGCGGATATTACTTTGTTGGGTGACCACTTGAAAAGACAAGTTGTCCTAACTGCAAAAATTGATTTTTTTATTGCATAATAAATTCAGAAATATATTACCCTGCCTTTTATAAAAAGTGCATACAAAACGTCTAAAATCCCAAAAATGTTATTTTTCCCTTAGGAGGGTAGAACAGATGGAAGTAGTTCTAGCAGTACTAGCGGTGGTACTGCATTCTCTGTAAAGGTACCGTGAAATACGAGTGTTTCGGCATTTGGAGACATTAAGGAATCTACACCTCCTAACCCTATTAAGACAACTATGGGTTAAGTCTTCCGGTTCGTCTCGTCGAATGCAGACCTCTGTGTTGTTAACATAAGTGGTGCCACGTGTTCGGTTTTGCTGCTTTATTTCGGGGGGAAACGGGAGACTCAACAGCTCAGAGTGGAAACTAACGACCCCGCTAGAAAGGGAGCAGACGCTGTGAACGTGTGAGGCCTAGTTGTTCCTGCATTCTATCCCGTTCGTCTGCCGCAGTTCTACATAGAATATTAGCGTAACGGCCGCTACGTGGCGGGAGTGGGAGGGGTAAGGGGATAGCTTGAAAGAAAGGGTCATCTCGTGATATCAGTAGTACTCTCAAAGGGCATCTAGTGGAAGCCAAGATGCATGTCAAAATTTAAAAAGGAAACATAAAATAAATAGAACAAGGCAGGAGCTGTCTCCGATGCGATTTATTTCGCAGTCTGAAAAGTTAACAAACTAGGCCTGGTCGAATACCTAAGGGTGAAGGCCAAATCAAACGAACGAGAACAACAACAACAACAACAACTATGGAATAATGCAGCGGTAATTTGATATATGGACAGTCTAGGTCTAAATTAACTCTTGAAAAACTTTTCTTAAGGCCTGTGTCTACCCTCTAGTAAATTTGTAAAAAAATCATTCCCTTGGTTTTTCGTTCGTTGAAATCCGTTCAGAAATCTGAAATCGTGCGTTTTTTCTCAAGTAATACGAATTTTAATACCTTTCTAAAACTCGTGAATTTCCCACGAGAAGTGATTTCAGAACTAGGTGTTTTGTACTGTTGTCTGGTATTTTTTGAATAATACAAGCAGATTATAGTAAACATAACAATTATTATTTAATATAAACGTATTAAGTACAACGGTTGGTATGGTTATAAAATAACTAAAAATCTATAACTAAAATGTATACACATCTACAACTATGTCTTATTTTTAATTACATAGGTAAAACACATATCTACAGTACGCAGATTTATAGGTATAAAAATATATAAAATAACTTTATAAAACACTTCTTTATGAATATCTAGAAATAGTGAATTTAGTTATCTTTGAAGTTTTGGAAATATTCAATTTTCAAATGAATGTATCGAAGCAATAGTATACAGAGTGTTATATATAACCAAAAGGGTCTATATCATGGGGTAAAACGTAATTTAGCCCAGTAACTGAAGGTTGAAGCTTACAAAAAAGATTAGTGGACCAAACCTTTTTTTAACTTGACCCTCTTTGACATTTCAAAAATACTGAGTCAAAAATAAAAAAAATACCCTTGAAAACAAACGCTCTTTTCAAAAATTGGTACTTAACAAATTTAAATGTATTTTTGTTAATACTTGTTTGTAGAGCTCGGGCTATTATCTTCCTAAGAGTGTCTGGAACAATATATTACAATAAAAACCCTGGTTTTGTTTATATTAAAACATCCGTTGTTACTGTCAAAATCGGACTTTTCCCGACACGCTGTGAATGGTTTGACCGCTGCTGTGTTGGGCTTTTAATGTAAGTATATAACTTTCTGCATTTACGTGGATTTTACAGTTTCGCTGGAGATGGTATGTATGGAAACGACCCATTATATCCAAAAGAGAGCTAGCAAGGAATGTCATACATAAATTTTAGGATTTTAAAAATCTATTGAGTAAAAAAAAGGCTAATTATACAGGATTTGACACAAAGTCGCGGCAAAACAAAGTTGCATTTTTTTATGGAACATCCTGTATATTAAATGACAACCAAACGAGTCTTTTCTTGCAGATTATAAATATAGCTATTTTTGTTGGATAAAACAACAATAATAATAATTGTTTGTTACTCATTAAAAAAATGCACAGGCCTTATAATATTTGAGTTTATCTGAGACGGTTGCTGTTTGAATATTTTTCAAGGAAATGATTACTTTGCAATACGCCACCGCAAGTTAGTTCAGCTCCAGCTTTCAACCGAGCAAGCATGCATATCATATCGAGAAATAAGATTTAAATAAGTTAAGTTCTTAGTATTCACGTTATAATTACGATTTGCTTATGTACAAATGTGTCATTTATTGTCATTGATTAGGGTAGAGTGCTGTAAGAGTGCGCGGGCGATAAGAGTGCGCATTTGTGATATTTTGGAACGCACCATCGATTTGCGACTAACTTCAGTTCCTTACTGTCAAATACGATGTTATAACTACGCTAGTAATTTGTGCATCAAAAAATCCAGTTATTAAAGCTTTCAGGTAAGTTTGAAGCATTTACATTGTTTTCTTAAAATATTTTTCCATCCTGTAAACTGCATTGCATTAATATACGTTAGAATAACTCGTACATATTTCACTGTTAATTTAGTTAACCTCTCAGCCAACCATCTAAGGTACGGTTGTTCGTATCTTATAACCGAGATGGCGTTACTGCCTTCGATTTTAATATTCATGCCCGGTCTGTAAGAGTGCGCAAATGAAGGGTTTGTAAGAGTACGCGCGCACTCTTACAAACTGGGCAGGAATGGAATAGTTTTATGTTTAAAAATAACGTAATTTGGTTTGTTACAGAATGTCATCACGAAAGAGAACCTCGCAAAGAACTCTATGCTCGGCCGAAGTTATGGAAGAGGCTCGAAAAAGAGTTGATGGTGGTGAGAGTAAAAGAAAAGTAGCAGAATCACTCGGTATGGCGGAGAGTACTTTTAGGAAAAGGTTAAAAAGAACAAGTGTCGCTACAAATTTGGGGAGGTTTGATATAACATTGACCAAGGAAATGGAAGAAGAATTAAAAAAATACATAATAGATATAGACAACATGTTCTATGGCTTAACGGCAAAAGCTGTGAGAGGCTTGGCTTATGAGTTTGCCGAAAAAAATAACATATCCCATCGTTTTAATACAACATCGAAAATGGCAGGCAAGGGATGGTTACGGGGATTTATGAAACGAAACAGTGATGTTTCCTTGAGACAACCCACTGCTACAAGTCTTGCAAGAGCTATAGGGTTCAATCGGCCTCAATGTGAGCGATTTTTCAACAATCTTCAGAAACTGATGGAGACATATAGGTTCCCACCACATGCGATTTACAATATGGATGAGTCTGGGTTTTCAACCGTCCCCAATAAACCTCCAAAAGTTCTATCTACAAAGGGCAAAAGATGTGTCAACAAAATATCTAGTGCTGAGAGAGGTACAAATGTGACTGTTGTCTGCGCAATGAGTGCGAGTGGACAGTTTATACCTCCTACCTTTATATTCCCTAGAAAAAGGATGAAGGCCGAACTTTTAGATGGTGCGCCGCCATCCTCAATTGGAATGGTATCTGACAGCAGCTTTATTAACAGCGAACTTTTCGTTGATTGGGCGACTCATTTTAGGGACCACGCAAAACCCACAAAAGAGCAACCTATATTACTGATCATGGATAATCACACGTCACACTGCTCAATTCAGGCAGTTGATTTTTTCCGAAAAAACAATATTATAGCACTGACTCTGCCACCTCATAGCAGCCACCGCATGCAGCCCTTGGACCGGTTCTTTTTTAGTCCATTGAAGAAATTTTATTCAAATGAATGTGAAAAATGGCTCACTAACCATCCAGGTCGTGTAATAACTGTTTATCAGATCGCTTCAATATTTGCACCAGCATACTTTAAAGAGGCAACAATGGTAAATGCTGTTGAAGGATTTAAAGTAACAGGAATATGTCGTCTAAATCCCGACACTTTTACTGAGGCTGACTTTATGGCCAGTCACGTCACCGAAAGAGAAAATCCAGCAACTGCAAACTCAGCCACAGCGTCCTCTGCAGAAACCGAGTCGTCAACACACCAATTAGATAGCACAAGTTCTGCTGCAGAATCCGTTGCTATAACTGAGAAAGAATTTGCTACACTTGATAAAGAAAACTGTCCAACTGAAATTGCAGCTGCTGGACCGAAGCTCGATGAATTCATTAAGACCAAACATGATGCTGGTGCCGTATCTGAAACGTCCGCCATTCCATTCTCACCTGGACCATCCTGCTCCGACAATGAATCAACGAAAGCTTCCTTTGTCTCATTGACTTCAATTTCGCCATTCCCAAAATCAGACTCTCCTCGAGCAACAAATCGCAAAAGCAAGAAGTCAGAAATAATCAGCAGCTCACCTTTTAAAGATCAGTTGTTAGAAGAGGAAGAAAAGAAAAAACCGAAACGAAAACCTTTACTTGCTCTTCATGGACCATTTAAGAAACCTAAGGCAAGTCCAAAGAAACCCAAGTCGAATCCTCCAAAGAAAAAAATGTGGAGCTGCCCTCTGTGCCATGAAATATTTAAGGAGCCCATAACTGAAGACTGGATTGAGTGCATAAGATGCGGTGAATGGTGGCATGAAAAATGTACTGCGTATTCTGGCTTAGGGACATATATTTGTGACTTTTGCATGTAAAATTATCTGCGCACTCTTACAAATAATTACGCGCACTCTTACAAACCAGTTATTTTAAGAGTGCGCATTTGCATATTTCTAGTTTTTAGTTAGTTTTTTGTATAATATTAATAATACCTTTGATTTAGTTTTTAAGTTATGTATTTGAAATACCAAAGAGTTTAAATTAAAAAAATGTTAATAGTAATGTTGTTATTTTAGTTTTTAAATGTAAATTAACGCTAAGTGCGCACTCTTACAGCACTCTACCCTACAACAATTTTAATACCTCTATCTTTAGACACCCGTAAGATTTAAGAAAAACCCTGCCATAAAAGGCAATGTGTTAGAGAGAGATAGAGGAAGCTTTATTAAATATGTGAATTCGATGGGAATACATTGGTTATTATGGCAGTACTTTTTAAAAAAAATTAACATTTATTGCGAGCTGAAACAGTCTAGTGTTTCCATACATGCCAGACACCCTGTGTGATTAAGCGTTGTTCCACAATTTGATTACATTTAAACAATACAAACACAATTTTTACTACAATATTTGAATATACGTAAGTATTAGTGTATTAGTAGTAATTAGATTTGTCCTTTGAAGTAAAAAGTGGGAGCATATTAATATTACCCCGCCATAGGCCATAAATCCAGAAAACTTATTGGCTAATATGTCAAATCATAGTTTTTTAAAAAATCGTATCAATAACTGGTATATTTCCGGAGATATTAATATAAGTTGAAAAGCTAGAATTTGGCTAGCAAATTTTTTGTTGAGGACATCTTGACTTTCGATTTTACATTTAACCTTTTTCCTTTAGCTGCAATATTTTTCGAGATATTCGCGAAGAACGAATTTTTGCAAAAACTGCTTTTAACTATTTGATAAAAAATATAAGTAAAATGCTTTATTTAGAGCTAAAAGAAAATCGACGCTGTCATCAATTTAGGCGTCCCGACGCTAAGAAAAAACAAATTAAACGCAGATACTTTAAAAGCCTAACTTTAAATCAACATCTATTTCTAATGGCCGATTGCAAAAAGCTCAATTAAAGTTTAGAATGTTTAACGAAATGTCAAATTTGACAGCGGGTTCCTAGATTTCTGTAAGCAACTTGTCAAATCCGAAAGCTCGGTTAAATATTCTAAACAGCAATTAAGTTTTGTGCAATTGGGGGTTAAGACTCTTTAGTTATTTGCACCAAATTGATTGGCATGTTAGTTTCTCAAATACAGGGTGTTAGGGGTTTGACTACAAATATTTTAATATGTGACAGTGTGGACCATTTTGATTAAAAAATGGTTAAATAACATAGAGTCAATTCCTTACCATTTTTGAGAAAACCGGCCTTAAAGTTGTATTTTGTTTTATTAATTTTTAAGCACATCGTTAACACGTTTGTTAATTTTATTATGTAAAACAATTATGATTTTCTTCAAAATGCCTACAAATTTTTTCTTAGAAAATATCTAAGACCTAAATTTAAAAAATAAAATGAAACGTTTTATTTTATCATAGAATGTTATTTGAAAACGAAATAACAATTCGCAAACATATCAGTTATTATCATTTTTTGCAGTATGAGACAATTCCATACCGTTTTAATACGTAGTCGAGATTTAAAAACTCTTTAAAAATGTATATGAATATTGAATATGCAGACATGTTGGCGTCCCAAAAACAGAAGGTATCCCCACCTTGATTTTTATTTTTGGGGTCACATGAAAACATAGTGTATAATAGGGTTGAAATTGAAAATGACCTTAGAAACCGTATTTTTACTGCAGCGGAACAAATTAGACAAAGACCTAACATTCTTGATCTGTTCAAGAAAATTGGCTTCGCCGTTTCGTGTGTGTTTAGATAGTGGCGGTAGTCATTTCCAGCATTTACCTTAAGTTTTTGAAATACTTTTTTTAGTGTGTGCATTACCTACCTAGTGCTATAAATTAATATGCTTGCAGTTCACATTTATTAATTTTTGGAAACTAATTAACTTAATTAGGGTTGCGCAGTTAATAATTCTACAAATAAATAACGTAAAAAGTTCTAGTAACAGGCTTTTACTATGTTTTTTATACACGCCGATATTATGTTAACAAACCACAATTTATTAAAAAATTAGTTCATACATTCCAAATAATAATTGAGTCGTTTTTAAACCTACCGTTTTTTTATACAAGCAAATAGTAATATTGCCATGTTGTCTTGGAATTAGTTGAAATCTTCTCTAAAATTGTTTTGTTTATTCTTGGCGTCGCGATGCCTATTCTGATGACTAAATAAATATATTTTACCCCTTTAAATGTTTGGACCCTTAAGTGAAACACCCTGTATATTGTTACATCTATAGTTGCATTTGCATATTCAATATTTCCAGAAATAAATTTTTCCCTTTAAACTTTTAAGTCTTATAAGGGATTAAAAATGTTGAAAAAATATTTGGAATGAAGTTTTAACCTTAACAATTTTTACTTTTTGAATTATTTATGCAGTAATATATTTTGATAATGCAACCTATTGTCGAAATATCCAGAAAACAAATAAGTAGTTCAATAATTATGACCTTGACCAATATCTTTTTGGTGTGACTTATTATAAGAATAACTATACAGGATGCTTTAAAAGTATGGGTAATACATATGAGAAGGAAGGGAAGTCTACACCTAACGAGACACCTTGTATGTACAATCCCTCAGAGGCTAAAATGTGGATTTTCAATCCTAAATAGCTGAGAATCGTTATGTTTATAGTATGGTATAAAATATTATCTAAAAATTAATGGCAGAAATCTAAAATGTTAAATCTACAGGGTGACCCATTTAAAAAGTTCAAGTTGACAGCAGTTCAGCGTTTTAGGTCAACCTGTGTAGCAAAAAATCTCAAATTTCCTTTTTACAAAATAAAAACTATAAAATGTACAGGGTGGAACATGTAACTGGAATTCTATGACTTGAAAACTAATCATACTATCATATAAAACTCTTTTTATTACTCTACTTGATTTCTTTGATCTTCTGGTAATACCGATTTGATTGAGACATCATTTCTGTAAAATTATGATGTCATCCATATACCAAATAACGTACACTTTACTATCTTAAATCTATTTGATAACATCAACTTAATGTCGAAGTTGATATTTCCGGCTAAACCAGAAGTCATTTAATACATCCTAAGTTAAGATAAAGAAGTGCAAATCATTTTGTTCTAAGTTCCAGTCAAATGTTTCACCTTTAGATACTTGGATGCAGAACATTTACAAAATATTTCTAATAAGCTGAAAACGATGAAATGTCTCCAGATATTTACCAAAAGTCACCTAAGTTTCACAACTTAAACTGACCTGAATACATATCATTTGAAAACGTTGCAATTTTTTACAGACTTTGACGAAAGGAAAACACAACCACCAGGCGTAACTATGAAAACAGTCAATTTCTAAGGGCTTTTAGTGGGGGATTCTTGTCTTAATCTCTCCACATCATTAAATATAACTTGAGCTCCGCCACCACACGTTGGGACGATATCTGCTTTATACAGTTTCGTTTCCAATTCACCTTCAGTGTCCGGTTCCTGGGAAACAAGGCAGTATTTACTTTGTTTCGGGTTTGTGATGTCGCTCGCCTTGTCTAATTTGGAAACCGATTTTCTCTTCTTCATTGTTGGTTGCATAACAGTTCCAAGTGGACAGGGTTTAATGACGTTGTGTTCAAGCCATACATCACCTTAACGAAAATGGAAAATGTATTTAATCAAGTTAGGATTTGAAGACATTAACCCCCGTATTCAGTAAAAAGGTTAAACCAGATCTAGTTGCCATGGAAATTAAAACTCTTAGTCCATCAGTTATGTTTTGCTTATGTCACTGTCATATTTTATACTAATTACATTTACAAAAATGATTTGTTCCATTGTTGGATATGTCATCTTAAAGTTATAACTGTCAAGTTAAATCTGGTCTAAATTTAAACCACTTTAAACATTCATATGATAACTATCAACTAATGATTGATTTAAAGGTATATAGGGCTCTCTGAACTTTTTACAGGTTTTTCAGAGATTTCAGGGTATTTTTTGAAATTGGCCTTTACACTACACAGGACTTCCTTTCGTAATATTTCCTCCACAACCAGATTTCAGTATGGCTATTTAGTAATAGCTTCATGAATAATATGGTGAAAAGGAAATGACCACAAATTTTAATTATTTAACATCGAAAGTCTTATACAATGAGGGCATAAAGTCTGGAAACCTTGAGATATGTCAAAAACTATACAAGTTGGGTAAAAAAGTTTCATATAAAAGTTGTATAGTTATGATTCAAAAATGTCTTGAAATATACAGGGTGTTTTAAAATCAAGTTACACGCCAAAACTTCAGAATCTCTAATGGAACACCCTGTATATTATTTCATTTTAAGAATCTACATGAAATTCTGATCATTTTTTATTAAGCATACCCTATCCCTAAAGTCAATTGTTTTTGAGATAAAAAAAATGGGAAAACTGTTTTACAAACATTTTTTAATAACGATTAACAACTGTTGTCCGTTCACTTCCTGACAATATCCTAATCGATTAATAAACTCTTGTTGTAGATTTTGAATGAAAGTAGGTGGGATTTGTCGGATTTCATCTCTTATACGATTTTTCAGCGCATCGATATTAGGAGGTCTGTGCAAATAAACTTTGCTCTTTAAATATCCCCACAGAAAATAATCTAGGGGAGCTAAGTCCCGGGACCTGGGCGGCCATTCGTAGGGACCACGACGTCCTATCCACCTGTTAGGAAATATTTCACTGAGATACTGCCCAACAGGTAGCGCGTAGTGAGGTGGTACTTCCATCTTGTTGGAACCACATTGCTGCAGTAGGCATATCGGGCTCATTACTTGGATACAATTGAGCTAAGACAGGAATCAACTCGAGTTGTAAAAAATCAAGATAAAATTCGCCCGTTAAATTTACGTCGAAAAAGTAGAGACCTATAATTCTATCTTGAAATATTCCAGCCCAAACATTGATTTTCTCGGGATATTGCGTATGAGCCACTTGAGCCCAATGGGGATTCTCTGTAGACCAATATCTACAGTTTTGTCGGTTGACAGTACCATTAAGAAAAAAGGTGGCTTCATCCGAAAATAAAATATTTCTACAAAAGAATGGATCCAGGTTGCACCGCTCTTGCATACTTTCGCAAAACTCAAGTCGGCGGTCAAAATCGTCTTCATTTAATTCATGGATTAATCTTATTTTGTAGGGATGATACTTTGCCGTGTGCAGAATATTTTTTACCGATCATTGACTAAGGTTTAAATCTAATGCTACTTGACTTGTAGGTAAATGTGGATTTTTCGTTATAACTGAGTAAAACATTCAATTTCATATCATCATCTAGTTTTGGCCTACCTGTCCTGGGAAGATCTTTTACACAACCATGATCACGAAATTTTTTGATAATTTTGCTAACTGTGGATTTTGCAATTGCTTGTCCTCGCTCGGGATGCGTATTATTAAAAAGTTCACATACTTCGTCAAGATTTCTTTGGCGATCTCCCCATCCAAACATAAGAATCTCTATTCTTTCTCTTTCTAAAAGCATTTTTATCAGGAAAAAAGTAATTCTCTAACAAATGTTAAAAATTGACACAGTTTATTGTCAGTACATGATAGTTTCTATGGGAGTTCTAAAATAATCCACCAGGTTTCACTATGCATAGGGAAATGAGTTAGTTTTGTTTAAAGCCAAATTTCCATTTTCTCATTTTTTTTATCTCAAAAACAGTTGACTTTAGGGATAGGGTATGCTTAATAAAATATGATCAGAATTTCATGTAGATTCTTAAAATGAAATAATATACAGGGTGTTCCATTAGAGATTCTGAAGTTTTGGCGTGTAACTTGATTTTAAAATACCCTGTATATTTCAAGACATTTTTGAATCATTTATCATAAGGAACTATACAACTTTTATATGAAACTTTTTTACCCAACTTGTATAGTTTTTGACATATCTCAAGGTTTCCAGACTTTATGTCCTCATTGTATAATAATCACTCCAGAGCTGCTTGTTTTTTTTTTCTATTTTTTATTATGAAAAACTGTTCTTATTTCTATTTTAATGCTGTTTTAGTACCAAAATCTTGCAATAATGGTATTCGAATGGAGACTGATATTTAATATTTCATTTTTGACATGTATCAAATAATTTGTATATTTAACACTAATAAATCATTTCATTTTATAAATAATTCCTCATAGTGAAATGATACTACCAGGTCATTGGACTGAGATCTCTTAAAAATGTTATATGCTCTACAGCTCAACTTTCTAACGATTTTGCATAACTTATACGTTTTGCTCTATTTTTTTTTTTTATTAAAGCAGTCAATATAAGTTTGTAAATAGGGTAACAATATAAATGACCCTTTTCCCTATTTTCTAACAATCTAATGGCACAAAAAAAACTGTAGCATTAAAAAAAAATATCATCTTGTAGAAATTTTTAAATAGGTTATATATCATATTTAAAGGTATAAGGAAGGGTGTGTAGTTAAAAGTTTATGCTTGTCTGGACAAACTTCTTTAAACTACTGCTTCAATTTTTTAAAAATGTATAATGAATCTTACTAAAGTAATCTTACTTTACTTTAAGTCTTTCCAGCTCCCCTCTATAAAATCCACCAATACTATGAGTTATCAATCAGAATATATTTATGATTTTTGCTATTTCATTCTATTCTATTAGCAATCTGACTATTAGGACACATCTTTGGAAAAATAAATTATGCTGCTGCTTATTTTTAATGAATTATGTGTTGCGTACTCCAAGGAAGTTCAGATTTGGTAATATTTTCATAATATTTGAAAGTAATTTCCCCACCGATAAATAGCCAACCCTTCAGATCCCTGGACACCCCGTTTAATAATAACCTTATTCAAAATGGAAAGTTTACTTAATCAAGGTAGGGAATTAAGACGTTATTGTACAGCATATTTTGCTTTTAAATAAAATGATTATAAACCAATGCGATTTAAGTATGTTTTTTAAAAAATGTGGTCAAATTCAAATTTGTACTTCCTTTGTAAAGGGAAAGTACTGTAATCGTAAAAAAGTCACCCTCCTAAATGTTTGTGTTTTAGGGTCCTTGGAATTCGAAAAACATGTTCTCCCATTTCCGTCAGCTTGTCGGTCTGTCTGTACGCGGCATAGCTTAAAAAATACTTATCCATTTACTTCAAATTTTGCTGAAAAAAACATTTTGAATAAAATCCAAAATGGTGGAATAAAATGGCGACATATTGAAATGTTTAAAAAATCAGTTTAAAATAGTCGTAATATTAAAAAACCACTTGATAACCCACTGATTCCAAAAAGTACAATCCAGCAACACAGAATACTTGCTGCACAGATTGCTTTGGCTGCTTTAAATGGGCCAAAACATTACATTGTTAAGCAAAAACACTATTTTATTTGTACCTACTAATAGCTAGCTGCAGCAATTTACGTCAAGATTTTTAGATAAAATAATGTAGCAAAAATTATCTGAAAGGAGCTATAAAAGCTTATTAAAAGTGAGCTATTGTGTAATTTCTTTAAATTCAACTTTGTATTAAAATTTTCAAAAATTAATAAAAAAAAACTGACAATCAGCTTGTACCCAATAAGTATATTGAAAACAGCGTCCTCTACTACAGAATAATCAAGAAAATTGTTTATTTTGGGAATAGACATCGTAAATATTTGGATATCATCAATTATTAAAAAATGTTTGCCAAATATCAAATCAAATCAAAATAAGCTTTATTGTCTCAAGAAATGTATTGACAAAGCTGTATAAAAGAAAGTAAAGTTTAGAAGAGATTCAATAAGACTTATACTCAAAAAAAACTGTCCCAAGTTTTTATAATAGATCACATAACAAAAAATACATGACAATATATTATAGGAATGGTATTGTTTTCAACCCAATCCAATACAAAATAATTAAGGACAAACATGAAACATAAATAAATATAAAAATAGGTTAGAATAACAATAAACAAAAATGTATATTTATAGATACATATAACTAAATAGATAATGAGGGGGGTCGTCTAGTACCCCTACTAAATTAAACATAAATAATTTATGACTTTACTGAAGACAAATTTTTAGAATAAAGAGGCTAAAACCTTCAATTAAAATTCCAGCATAGAAATATCTACTTAAAAATATGTCAGATGTGTAAGCAGAAGAGACAAGTCTCATCTCTGAGACAAACAGTGTAGAATTGCTTAACATTAATAAAAATACTATAATGACTACTCAAGTCAAGGGAAAAAGATCAATATATATATATATATATATATATATATATATATATATATATATATATATATATATATATATATCTGAGAAAAACAGTGTAGAATTGCTTAAAATGTATAAAGCTTAATAATAAAAATACTATAATGACTACTCAAGTCAAGGAAAAAAGATCAAAGGAATATTAAAATTTACAAGTACATATGTATATATGTATATGTATATATATATATATATATATATATATATATATATATATATATATATATATATATATATATATATATATATATATATATATATATATATATATATATATATATATATATATATATATATATATGTGTAATAAGTTTTCGCTAAAAGCAGACTTTTACTTCCTTTTTGAACCTTTTTTCATTCTGCAGTTGTTTTATATCCAAGGGCAGATGATTAAACATTTTCTTGCTATTGTAATTTATTGAGTTCTTTACCTGAATAGTAGTTGGAATTGTTAAAGACAACATAGTATTAAAATTTTATTGTACCGATAATAGAAGCTAATAAGCAATATTTAAGAGTCTATAAATTTATAATTTCAGAAATTATCTATGTGTCTTTTAGTTTCTCACCATATCTTACTGAGTTTTTGACGTTGTTGTACAGGTGCCCTATTATCGATGTATTTACAGGGTATCTTTGTTAACTGTTATAATTAAGAAAAAACTGAGAGGATATGTGCTATTTTTTACAGAAACTAAGCATGGTGTGGATAAAACAGAAAACTATTCACGCATTTGGAATATTAGGGAGAAAATTCAAAAGTTATTGATTTCAAAATTGCTCTTGAAACTTCCTTGTTGTAACAAAATCTTTGGAGTGATCCACCCCTCGAGAGTACTATAGATACAAGTAAAAAATTTACTAAACAGCATTAAATCATTAAATATTAACCAAAAACTTACCAGCAGATCTAGACCTCCGAGACCTAGGTGCTGATGAAATATTCATGTTTCTTCTGTAGACCTGTGAACCGCTTTTCGGAGTTTGAGTGACTTGCGAACTCAACGACTTCATAGTATGTTCAAGGTCAATTGAGTTCATCTCAACTGGAGGCATTTCACTATCGAGAATCCCTTTAACTATCCTCAGCTTTTCATCTTTGGCCTTCATAGCCGCGTTAAGATGTTCCCTTTGTCTCCTCAGTTTGGCGTCTAGCTCTTGTGTCATTTTCTCACTTTCTAGGACTGAAAGGTGATATATTATGCTTAGAGATGTTAAGATACAGTATTTTGTAAATTTGAGTTTTATACCCTGATACAATACAGTAATAAATGTTTTTATACCTTAGAAACAGGTAAAATACCAAATATAAACAAAAAAAAATAAGTTAAAGAGAAGTGGAGCAAGATGTGCTCCTTGTGGCACCCGAGATGGTGCAATAAATGAATCACAGAAGAAGGTGTTATTGATTTTCACAATATGTTGTCGATTATTCAAATAGGAGCTTATCCAATTCATATAAGTTCCTCCCAGACCATACATTTCCTCCTAGACCATACATTTGTAGTTTATATTTTAGAATGTAGTAGTAGTATATTTGTGTATTATGTATGTGTATGTATGTATTTGTTTGAAAAGTATGTGTGTCGCGTAAATGTACTGTATTAGTTTTGATATTGTATTGATTTTACTTTATTTTTTTCTATTGTTGACGACCCAATGTTACATTGTAATCAATAAGGTAATACATCTGATTTGGTTTGAATTGAATGATCTACATTATCAAAGGCCTTGGAGCTGTTGCTGTACATTGAGTCTACAGAGCACACTGCTTCCAAGGCTTTAGATATGGCCGATTCATATATGAAAAAGTTTGTTGATATACATCTACCCACCATAAAACCGTGTTGACTTGTTGTTGTTTTTAAAGATATTTGTCAAGTAATCATTACTTATGGATTCTAACAACTTTGGAACTTGTGAGATAATTGATATAGGCCTGTAATTTTGAACTTCATTTCTACCACCTGCATTCTTAGAAACTAATACAACAAAAATTTTTTTACAAACATCAGGAAAAACTCCTTTTGACAATGACATATTAAAAATTAACCATAATTAATGTGCAAGTGAAAATGGTCCTAACACTGGAACCTGTAGTGGAAGATAGATCAAAATACAAGAGTTCTAACCACACTACACCACAACTTGTTACGTTCTGGACGCGCGTTTCGCTAACCAAGTTAGCATCATCAGCAGATGATATAAACTAAAGTAACTTATCCTAACCGAGACTATTTATAGGTAAATGTGGTCACACTTGGTTGCACCCGACTGCACCGTTGTCAAGTAAACAATAGAGGGGACTATAGGGAATAGGCCCTCTGTCTTTATTTAGTGCCTTCTTACCACATTTAACTATCTCTATACTCTCAAATGCATCCAATAATCTATTATTAGATACATTTTTAATCAACTTAAGATTATTTATTCCTATTCGGTGATTGTTTTCCAAAGCATGTTGGGCAACGCTTGACTTTTCTGTTCTTCCGTATCTTAAATGTGCCATGTGTTCTTTAAAACGAATGTTTATGGAGCGTTTAGTTTGCCCAACATATTTTAGATCGCAGTCATTACAGCTAATTTTATAGATGCCACTCCTCTCCCTCAAGTCGACTTTGTCTTTGGGGTTTCCAAGGAGATTTTTCAAACTATTCTCCGTTTATCATTTCCGACTCATTTCATTGCCGTCAACACAAAATGGCAGCATTCCATTTCTTAACTCACAGGTTAGTCAATTTTCTACTAAGTAAAGAACGTTTTAACAATGAAATGAATCGCATTAAAAATATAGCTAAAAGTAATGGATATAATGATAATTTTGTATATAAACTAGTAAATAGACATAAGCATAAGAAAATGTTAAAAGATGCCACTACTCTTCAAATACCTGAGGCTTCCAATAAATTCATAGTAATCCCATATGATCCCAGATATACGAGAGGTCTAGAAAAAGTATTTAAAAACGTAGGTTTTAGAGTAGCCTACAAAACCGAGAATAGTTTGAAAAATCTCCTTGGAAACCCCAAAGACAAAGTCGACTTGAGGGAGAGGAGTGGCATCTATAAAATTAGCTGTAATGACTGCGATCTAAAATATGTTGGGCAAACTAAACGCTCCATAAACATTCGTTTTAAAGAACACATGGCACATTTAAGATACGGAAGAACAGAAAAGTCAAGCGTTGCCCAACATGCTTTGGAAAACAATCACCGAATAGGAATAAATAATCTTAAGTTGATTAAAAATGTATCTAATAATAGATTATTGGATGCATTTGAGAGTATAGAAATAGTTAAATGTGGTAAGAAATAAAGACAGAGGGCCTATTCCCTATAGTCCTTTCTATTGTTTACTTGACAACGGTGCAGTCGGGTGCAACCAAGTGTGACCACATTTACCTATAAATAGTCTCGGTTAGGATAAGTTACTTTAGTTTATATCATCTGCTGATGATGCTAACTTGGTTAGCGAAACGCGCGTCCAGAACGTAACAAGTTGTGGTGTAGTGTGGTTAGAACTCTTGTATTTTGATCAAGTGAAAATGAACAATTCCTGAGAAATAGAGGTTTTTTTATATAGAAAGAAGTTGTTAATTGAGTTGTGTTCATGCAAAGATTGTCATGCTCAAGATTATTCTTAGAGTTCTGACATGGCAAACAAATTGGCACAGAAATGCCATTTATTGCATATTCATTGTTTTATTTAACTTTATCTGGAATTTCGTTACAATTAGTCTTGGTGTTTATATAATTCCAGAACTTTTTTGGGTCCCTTTTAAACTTTTGAATTGGGCGCTAATGACAATAATAAATAATATGATAATAAAATTTACATAATGATAATAATAAATAAATTTATCAATTCAAAGGAATAGGTAAAAATAAGTATTAAAGGGAAAAATACAAAACTGAGATTTATGGAATTTTAAAATTTTTCTGAATATTTATTTATATTTTGGATTTATCCTTCATCATGATGTGTATCAAATTAAATAGCTCGTTAAGGTGATTTCTAATATATATGCATACAAACTATACATGGTGTCAGAAATATTCAAGCAGTTCAGTTGGGTTTTTTCTTTTTAATAATCTTGTTTCTGATTTTAAATATATACTTGATACCCATATCTTCAAAAATAAAAGAGAATCTGAATAAGAATTTCACTATAAGACAAATACAGTAAAGATTTAGAGCAGAATAAACAACTGACAACTTAAACTGCTGTACAAATAAAGTTAAGATGACCCCTTACAAATATTCTATGAAAAATTTAAGTTTTAATTATTAGGATGACCTTACCTAATTTTTGCTTTGTTCGTTCTTTCTCCAAAATATATTGGTTGATTTTCAGATCCTTTTCATTCACAATATTCTTCAATGAACGAATGATGTTTTGCAACTCCTCGTTTTTCGATTGCATATCTTGATTCACTGCTTCAAGGTCAGTCATTTTCAAATACAAATTTTGTGACTTTTGTTTTTCCTATGAAATTTTAATAAAAAATAAAGATTCCAGTTTTAAGATCAGGTATTGAGTTTTCTCTTAAAATATACAAAAACCAAAAAAACACTACACAAAAACTCAACCATCCACCAAAGTTATAAAAACCCTGGTTTTTGGCAATCCTGTGCGCTTCATGTAGAAATATCAAAATGAATCATCTTACACCTACCTTATGAATAATTGTTTTCATACTTTTCATTTCAGCATTGCTCAGTACACATTTTTGATTTAAACCCACCAACTTTTTTCTTAATTCTTGTTGCCTCTCGTCAATTTCCTTATCGAGATGTTTCGCTTTAGTGTTGCGCAACTTCAGCACTTTTATAACTTTGTCTATAGCTGCCCGGCATTCGTCCAAGTTGTCAGTGTTAAGCTTGACAACCGGAACCTCCGGCAGTAATGTAAAAGAAGATGCAGTTTTTATTCTGGAGGGGGTTTGATTTTCTTTATTTCTTGTGATAACTTTCTTTATAGGAGTGTATTTAATTTCAGGTTTGGAGACTTTGACTTCTTGAGTTATTTCAGCAAATTTCAGTACCTAGAATTAGGCAGATAACAATTCATTATCGAAGTTTTGTTCTTCTGGCTAGAGATTCAAAGTTATTAAATTCACTTATAATATTTACAGGGTATTAATAACTGATGACTAGACATCCAGATATTAAAACTTAAGTGTCAAATATATAGTGTGTCTGGCTCAATTTTAGTTAACATATGGAAAACTGCTTTGTTATTGATTTTAGCCTAGAAAGTTATTTTTTATAAGTTTCACTTCTCCCAAAAATAAGCAGTAAAAAATCTTGAATATCCTATAGAAGATGCAGAAAAAAATGAAAAATTTAACATGATATTAACTAAATAGGTGGACAAACTTAAACATTTAAAAAATAGGTGGACAAACTTAAAAAACTTTATTTTCTTCTAAGACGAAAAGTTTCTATAAATAGAAGTCTACAAGAGATTCCTTTTCGAGACACAGTGTCAAAATTTGAAAAAAAAAAGAAAAATACATATGCTTGTGTATTTCCTGTATGTAAAACCTATGTATTTAAGACTTAGCACAGCCTAATAGCTATCTAAATGTTGCATTTTTTGAACATTAGCTACTTTTCAAATCAACCACACATGTAAATAGGGGTGATTCACCTTTTTTGAGCAAATAATAGATAATTTTACAAGTCAGAGACAAAACTATATTTTGATAACTTTTCATTGGACTAGTCTTGGAACATTTTTAAATTTCTTTTATTGCTATCTATAAGTTTCTTCAAATTTTACAAAAAGTATACTTACATGCAAGTTCTCTTCAAAATCTTCTATTGATGGGTTAATACAAACAACCATTTTAACATTACCATCTCCTTCAAAATAATGCTTGAACAAAAATGTTAGTCTGCTATCACGATATGGGACTAATCTGTTTGCTTTATTAATTTGATTCTCCCTCAAAATCTCGAGGCACGTCCTCAATGACATTAGCGAATTATTAATACTGCTTGCCTCTTTAAGTCTCATACCAGTATTATTGGTTCTATAAGAAATTGATGGCATGATAATATTTATTTATTGCCACATATACTTATTCCTAAAAACTGATTACTAACCTGTTAGTTCTTTCAGATCCAGCTAAGTCTACCAAACTTAGTTGTCCTATTTTAATCTGATTTTCGGTAGGTACCATGGGTTGGCCATTTCTGTTTATGGCAACTTGTTCCAATTGAACAACCCTTATGTTAAAAATGGAATGGCTCCTGCTTGAGCCAGCATTAAGTGAAGTCGAAGCCACTCTTTTACGGTTCTGCCCTGCGTTGAATACTTCAAATGCTTCTTGTGCAGTTTTTACCTATAATTTATTAATTTGTATATCACATATCCTCTAGTTTTTTTTACAACTTTGTAAATGAGAACATAGTTCTTTATACAATAAAGCATATTGACTTTGACTTATTTTGTTTTACATCCTCTTTCAAAACTGGTACAATATGAAACATATTTCATGTAGTTTAAAACATCGCAACATTCATAAAAGAAAACAAATTGAGTACCAAATATTAAATTTTTGTTAATAAACAGTGATACAAATTTTAGAATGTCCATTTGAAAACGATAATTGCGGAAACCTCCTCAGCTGGATTAAGGGGTGCCTGACAAACAAATACTGTTCTGTCCAAAGAAAAATTTTGCGAATTCCACACTCTCTATGGTCTGGCTTTCAATATTGCATAAGATGTTAATGGGGTGGCGACAATAAAATTATAGAAGTGCATTAATCAAAGTTGAGAGAAAATTAGCATCAATCTATAATAATACACTACAAAAATAAAAATAAAACAACATTAAAAAATTAACATTCTCTATCACTTAAAAAAGATCAGGCTAGAATTAAGTAAAAAATTTAATGCGTTTCATTGGTTCTTACCTCAACTTCCACAACGCCATTCACATACATATTTTTATGAGGATCTTCACGAAGGATTTTATTCTGTAATGTTTTCCCAGAGGACTCATCCAACAAATCAAAGACACTGTTGTTGTAAATCTCTACGTAGCTTACAAATACAGAATATAGATTATTTTCGTTAATATTAATGATCCTCGTGCCATCATTTACATATGATACTTTTTCTCCATTTCCTTTTCTAAAATATTATAAACTCAAGAAAAAAATGTCTACAATATAAAAATATACAAATCCCCAATTACTATTGCTATGAGAAAAAAAATTGAATATTCAATTATAAATATTCCAAGAAAATTTTAACTAGATGAAAATTTAGTTTTTAACATCTTTATTTATTGACACTGCATATAGACCTAGATACTGACCTTAACATTGGGTTAATATCTTTTTTCAGTTCTGTTACAACAGAAAATCAAATTTTCTTTTTTTTTTAAAACAGTTGTTTAGATATTTTTGTATTCTTAAAAGTACCAGTCTCACACATGGTAAGTTATCCTTTGTGAAACAAAATTCTGGAGTCAAAAGTTAAATTGATTCAGACATGGCAACAAAGATTTAACTCAGACAGTATATGTCTTCTAAAGTCATACCATACAAACTGTCTTAACAATAGGGTAAATATATATCTTCATTTTCAGTACCTACCTCTGACTTTTTGGAGTTTTAGTAAAATTCCTGACTGCCTGTAGTCTATCTTGAATTGCATCATCTTCTGCCTGAATTTCAAACCCATTCATTCTATCGGATTTAATTACACATTTTGCTGCTTGAAACTCACCAATGGAATTAAATATAGTGTCAATACATCGGGGCATAATACCTGGATCATTCTGATCTCCCGTAAGGGTGTATGTTTTGCCTGACCCTGTGACACCATAGGTAAATAATAGTCCATTTTTCCCAATTAATAGATCTTCCAAAAGTGGATACGCGACGTGGGTAAATACTTCTGATTGTGAGGAAAAAGCAGTAAAAATATGTTTAAACTTGTAGTGGATATCTCTTCTTAATGCCTTTTGCTCTGGAGCGTTAAGAGTTAAGGTATCAGCTGCAAGTATTTTGATACAAGTTACGGGTTCTGAGCCTTCTTTTAATGGTCGAATTCTGCAATAAACCTGAACTGGCTCTTTATCAGATTCTGAATGATTAGATAATGTGGTTTTTTCTCTTTTCAATCTCTTGGCACTAGGAGTGTTGAATCTATTTGCTGAATTCATTTTCGCCGATCAAAAAGTAAGTAACTTCCTAAGAAATGTTTTAAAAATATCAATCACTATCTTTAAATCTTTCAATCTTCAAACAATTTCAAATCTTACTTTTCTGTTTTTAACGGATGACAACAACGACCGTTGAAGTTGATTAATATTTATGACAGATGACATGTTTAAAAGAGACGAATTTCCCATCTCTTCTACGGTAAACGTCAGATGTTATTCCGTCATTGCCAGCTTATTAAATTGCTTATGTGCTTGTTATAAACTAGCCTGTTTGAAGGCCTTATGCTAACTGGAAGCTTTATTTTTGCACTGAGATTCTAGACGTTTTTGAACAGAAAATCGACAAAACAATTCTTTACAGCAAACCTAACCAATTTTAACCTGTTGTCTCTCGCCAACAACAACGAATCAAACCAGAGGATTTAATTTGCTTTTAAAACTACTGTATCAGAAACTGAAATCTATCTCCTGTGCTCAAGAACGAAGACTTGAGGGTAAACTAAACATGTGATATGACATGTAAAATGATAATAGAAGTTAGTAAGGAATCTAAAATTAATGTAAAGAGGGTTGCATTAAAAGAACATAACTTTGGATTCCTACCTTTCCCCCTGTAAAGGCGGTGATAAATTTATAACCAATAATACCTTATACATACCCGCTTATATAAAATTTATATGTTATTAAAGAATTATTAAAAAAAAACGATTTAAAGATGTGCTGATAGGTTTTTATTCTTTCTACATATGTAAAGAATTTTTAAAATGTAAGTGTATAAGATTATATAAGATATTTTAATTGTAATATGGTAAATTAAAGTTTAGACCTATTTTAAATAATTTGAATGTGTTTGTTTAGAGTGTAAGTTCTAATACTTATATTCTACATATGTGCAAAAACGTAGTACTGCTTCTTGTATGGGTTATAAGACTACATCATTGTGCATTATTTATAACAATATATAATAGAATACAATCAAGAATTTATAAAATGTACTTTTCCACTTTGCTAAAATTTAGATAAATCTAGTCAGTGATAAATATATTTATTAGCCATCAAAGCAATATATAACTAAATATCTATGTTTTTCGGCATCATTTTTTAATATGCTAAAGATTGGGACTCTCGCATGGTGTAATTTCTCAGGAGAGTAAAATAAGAATAGGTACATTTCAAGATCTGAAAAAAGAAAATACTGATATTAATGCCAGTGCAGCTTAATTAACCAATTTTTGCACTATCAAACAAATATATGTTCGGGGGAATAATGAAAACTAAAACTTATATTCAACTTGAAACAATCTTCTCCAACTAGGCATGCCATACATCCATTTTTCTAACTGTCCGTTAATTTAGACTGGTTTTGTTAATGTCAATTTGCACAATTTTTTTAATCGTCAGATCTTCCTTAGATATCCCGGATTGAAATATATTTACTAAGTGGGAACCTTTTTTTTTCGTTGATTAATACTACAAGTAGGGTTAGCAGTTGTCCCGAATTTCGACTTATCCCAGTGTCTCCAAAAGGCTTTTGCAGTTTTGCAAACGCTTATTTGTCCCGAGTTTGCAGTATTGTTGATACAGATTACAGAATACCAAAGTTTATTGTTACAATGAAAATTATAGGCCACTGTTAATGCAGTAGTAGTAGTAATTTACAAAAATCGGTAGTCTGACGTCTGTTTATTTTTAGTACACAACCATTTTACTTTATTCCATACCTAAAAACAAAAACAATTTTGTTTTTAGGTATCCCTAAAGGACAAAAACAAAAAGGAAAAAGTCGCAAGCGGTCAAGTCAGGAGAACGGGGAGGCCAGGGAATACTGCCATTCTTGCTCATAAGATGACCGGGGAACGCCTGTCTTAATACGCCTACTGACACTCGTTCTGTGTGGCCTGTCGGATCTTGTTGAAAAATCGTTGTTTCATTTTTGTAGTTCCCGATTGCAGGAAGAAAAAAATTGTTCAACATATTGACGTAACGATACGAGTTCACAGTTATTGCGTGTCCGTCTTTGTTTTCGTAAAAATAAAGGTCTATTATCCCTAACGAAGAACCGCACACGGTTACTTTCTCTGAATGTAGAGATCTTTCATGTAATTGCTGTGAGTTATTGTCTGACCAATTACAAAAAAAATTGTTTATTGACGGAGCTAGTAAGATGAAAGTGGGCTTCATTACACATCCAAAACTTATGTAAAACGTTATCGTTTTGCATAAGTATCAATATCATCGTAATAAACCTGTAAGTTGCTTTCCAGTCACCATTACGATATATGAAACTTACCGATATAAATGTAGTAAACGACAATGTTACAAATTTAAGACCTCTTATTTCAATTGGTCGCTTCGTTCTCTCCATTAATATAAACAAGGTTTTTCTTACGGTTGGGCCACGCTCGTACCACTGGGCCATGTAACAGGATGTTGGCACTTCTAAACTCTGAAATTAAGATTTTACTGAGTTAAAATGCATGAATTGCTAATATGGAAAGCAATTACTTCTCTCAAGTGAAAAACAAATAAATAATATAAAAATGATTAATAGATTATTCACAGCGGTTCAAAGGTCCTTTAAACCGATGAAGAGAATGGTTTCAGAGCCATGTTCTGTATTCTGAACCGGAGTAGGTTTGGTTTAGCGCAGTGGCGGCCCGTGGAACATTTTTCGGGATGTCATGCCCAAAAAGGCTATTGTTTTAACCTTTTTATGATGTTAATTATCCATAGCTCTGGAGCGTTTTTTAATAATTAGAAAAAATAAAATGAATTTATAAGATTTTAAATATATTTTTTGTTCTTAAAAAACAGTTATGTAGTTATATCTTAAACCTAATTTCGATTCGATTCGATCAATGCAAAAGTGCTTCCGCCTTCGACGATCCGATCGCACTAATTTATATTAAGTATATCACAAGCGAACAAGCGCCTGCAGCCTGCAGCAGCAGTGTTATGCCGCTTCCATCTCTATTTGGCTTAAGAATATACACCATTGCGTTGCCATAACAACTGCCGTAAACAAATCTAAGCGCTAAAGCCGGCGTGCGGGGGGGAGTCTGTGCTGAATTTGTTACTGCTGCTTGTGATTATTCAACGGTTCGCTCCTATGAAAACATATTTAGCGCGCTACGTTTCTAAGTCATTATTATTTTTTGAGTATGTAACGCACTAGTTTTGATAAAAAATAATGGTATAATTCAGTGGCGGCTCTTCCATAGGGTCATTTGGTCAATGACCCCCCAAAAATATTTCAGAAAGTAAATTATTCGTTTGACCGTCCCTCCTAGTAGTTGTAATAAAATGCGAACCTTGGGAAAAGTTAAATACGCTACACTATTAGCCGCGCGCGGCGGTTCGAATGGTCTAAGCTAGGCTGGTTAGTCCGAATTGCCCTGATTACCTTAAAGCTTGACGAAAGTATCTGGAGATTTCACAGCTACCGAGCGGCAGCCGAACGTGATAGCAAATGGAATATGAAATCGCGATATGGATCATCAGCCGATCGGTCGTGGCATCACGTCGGTATGCGGAAGTTCAATTGTTCAGAGGTCGCGCGCTCGATTTTCTAACTCGATATTGTTTCGGACGTTTTTAACTGATGAAAATTTATTTATATACTGTATTTTGTAGTATACATTTCTTTATTTTTATGATTTATGCGTGAGTTGGAAATATACAGGAAATAAAATGTTGGTAGTTGCTAGTGCAAAAAAATAAACAACTAAAAAGTGCTTACGAACTTAATTTTGCAAAAATAACCAATTTCAAGGTGGTCTATGTTTGAGTTGTGAATGTAGATGAAATAAAATGTCGGTAGTGCAAAAAAGGACTCGTCGGACTCATTATGGTGCAAAAACGGTGTTAAAGACTTAAAACACTTAAAAGAATAAATAAAAAAACATGCGTTTTCTGCAGATCACATGAGATGTTCGGTGAACTATGCTAAGGTCGGAAGTGTTGATATTCGCACTCAGCTACACACAACTTATAGAAAATCCTTTAGAGATTTTAATGAAAATGTATCCAAAGATCCTTATATTTTAAACAAAATTATAGATTGTGTAAAATTTTGTGGGACATTCGAGCTGGCACTACGTGGTCATGATGAAACGGCTTTGTCTGAAAATCCAGGAGTTTTTCGAGGGCTTATAAATTTTGTTGAGGAGTTGGACCAAGAAAGACTATCTGCTTTAGCAATGTTAAGTATCGAGAAATCGTTTATAAAGGAATGTACGTGCAATTTTAACGAACGTGTCATTCAGCATTTTTCCAATTCTAAAGAACGAAGAGTAGACCTGAACTTCAAGATAATTTAAAGCTCAATTTAAAGATGAGATATTTATTTTTATTTTAAGTATGCCTATTTTTAAATTTGTTATTGACTTCGTAATATAATTCACCACGAGCCGCCACTGGTATAATTAAGTAAATAATGTGAATTTATATAAAACATACTACATTTTTATAACACAAATGTAGATTATAAAATGCTTAACATTTTAAAAATATTTTTATTTTTAAGTAAACTGATTGGAAAATGTAGGTGAAGCGGCGCTTGACCCGCGTCTCCTGCATAGCCGCCACTGGTTTAGCGCCACAACATTTGCACAGAGTTTTTGGTTATTAATGCACCCTAGAAATTGTTTAAGACATTCTCATCTTCAATTGTTACATTTACATATTTGCTCTCTTTAGAATATTTTGGCAGTTATTTGCAGAAAACAAATTCTTGCAACTTGTTGGAAGAATTGTTAATTTTTAGTTTCATAGATTAAATTATGTAAAGAAAAACCAAAATATTTTTAGAGTGTCGGGGTGGAGAGGGGCCAGACACCATGAATCCCCCCCCCTCTCCCCGGCCACGTGCCTGTTAAAGAACCTTCTCTTCGTAAAATTAGCTCAAAAATATACTCTTAAATATAATGTAGGTACCTACAAAAGTGTCACATAATAATATCCCTATCACATGAGAAATTACTTCCTATAAAATTTTAATTACTTAAAAAACTCTTTGTATAACTCGATTAAACTTATGGTATGAGTTAAAACTTACTTCTAAATACACAACATTTCCAAACCAACAATACATTCCAAGTTCGGCAAACATTGCGAGAATGTAAGTCACCAAGGATGCCCCATATAAAGAAAGGAGCTCAGACTAAAATAGATGATAATAATAATAATAATAATATAAAAACATATTATAAGCAAATAAACAAAATCGGTTACACATTTAATGAATCCATTGTAATTATTTGGAATATCTTAAAAAAACCCTGACATAAATTAGACTTTATAGGATTTGTATTAAGTTATAACCAAATAATAATATGCTTGTAAACTGTGTTTTCTGTAAGTAGTGGAATTCTGTAGGTACGAGGCAAGTTCTGGGTCAAAACCTCGAAAACCCCAAACGCTTTTTCGCTAAACGGCGAAGCTATTTATAGAATCAACGCCCAAACTCTGTATTTAGGTGGACCTCCAGTCAGTTCTCTAAGCTAATGAGGTGTCTGTTGGTGACCCACTTCGACCTGTCACACTGCACATATTGTGTGATTTATAACCATCACCAGAATCGATAATTTAAATTCGTTCCGATAATAAGAGCGAAATCGCTATCGCCGTTTAACGAAAATGGATCATTGTGTCTGCTGCGATGCAGAACATGTTCCAGACAATGATCATATCCTTGTTATGACGATAGTGTACGTGGAATAAGATTATACTATCATTTAATGCTCCTAACGAAAGCCAGGGGTCACAGTCTAATTCAATGCCCGTCGTGGTATTAGCCACGAGTGTATATATATAAATATATATAAATGTATATATATCAGTGGCGGCTCGCGGGTGAAAAAGTAAGTGAAGTGCAAATGAAGCAAGAAAATATCGCAATAATTTTTTTATATGTGGAAGGGGTAGAATATTTTTTACGACTTACCTAAATTTTGTATACTAAATCAATTCTCCTATCCTTCATAGCAGCAAATTTATTTATAACATCCCCGTAAAATGGATGAGTTGCCCTAATCTCCTCTAGACATTCCTTTTGAATTCAAATATTGCCTAGAGAAGTAAGTTTTTACACGTTTGAGGCAAGAAAAACTTCTTTCCACTGAAGCACTTGTCGACGGTATTGTCAAAATAAGGGAACACACATATGCTTTGGTTAAAATATCTTTATTTTCATTAATTTTTTTCACTTGCTCTTGCAGCGATATATTCCAATTACTGTCATTGGCAAAAATAAGACCAAGCTCATTTTTAAGTCGTTGACTTTTTGAAAATATTTCCTCATATAACTGTAACAAATTTTCAAACGGGCCAGTCGGAAAATTTAAACTATATTCGGAAAATTTAGCAGAATCTGCCAAACATAAAAATGTAAGTTTTTCAGAATTTTGAAAGCTTAGTGTCATTTCCATTAAAATATGGTCCAATATGTCATAAAAAAGGATTCTATACTTAGCCCTAATTTCTTCAGGTGAAAGCTTAGCGAGCTCACGTGTGTAATGATTTATTTCTGTAATAGAATTTCCTTTATCAAACATGGTCTTAAAAAGAATATCTATTTCTTTTTTACAGAGCGCCTCACGAGAGCGTTTTATATTGGATATGCAAAAATGAATGTCAAATGATTTTTTTTGAAGAATGCAACTTGAACAATCACATTTACTAACTTCAAATTTGAAGACCAACGAGTTTCTGTAATTGTTGGTATACGCCTCGTAGATTCAGATGTAAGAGCATACGTTCGTTGGGCTGAGTGATGAAAAAATGAGGGAATACCACTAAGGTTTGCAAAAAAATTCGACATTTAGAAATATTTTTAAACTTTGCTGCATCAGGCCAAATACAGCCTGCGGCGCTTTTTCTTTTTTTTTTTAAAGGCCATTTAGATGGCTAGACATCACACACATTCTATCGGAGCTGACATTATAAAATCCTAAGAATCTCTCGACTACTGAACCTTCTGAATTAACGTATCTTAAAACTATTGAGCACTGGGAGGTTTGCGTAATATCAGTGGTGTCATCCACCCGCACAGAAAAAACTGTGTGTTCATTATTTCATTTTTTACATGATCATTTAAATAATAAGAAATGCATTCAATTAATAATTAATTATTTCGTTTTGAATAGTTTTCGAGTCACCAGTAAAAACATTTTTAATTTTTTTGTGATAATCTTTTAGTTCTTGGGAACTTCTCGATATTAATAAACTTAAAAGCTTTTTAAAATTCCCCTTATTTATTGACTAGCTGCTCTCATCATGGCTACGAAAGACTAATTCTTGTTTTGCAAGGTACAAAACTGCGTCAATTACCAAGCACATAAATAGTCTATTTTAATAATTTAAAAGTTTCCGTTAAAATGTATTTTATATAGTTTAGCATTTTCTTTTAAAGTGTCAGCTATAATGCTTTGATTTTTTACAAATGTTTTTAGCATTAATTCGCATTTTAAATGCTCCGCCGAGTCTTCATGTTTATATAAAGACCTTCATATATTTAACATACTTGCAAATCCTTCCTTATTCCACACTCAATATTTATTGGAAACTAGTAAACAAGGCCAGCAACAATTTTTGTAATATTTGACTATTACATAACCATTTGTACGCCGAAAACCAGAATGACGATTAAAACTCTGATTTTGTTTCTTCCATCGATTAAATGGAGTTTCCAACAAAATACAAACCACGTCCATGATCGGATTCATCAATAATGTAAATTACTAAACCCGACACCAAATAAAGTTGTAACAACACCATTAATAAATATAACACAAAACAGTCAAGTAAACTGCAAAGGAACTAACTGGTTGGAGCGAAATCCGCGAAAATAAAAGTAAACAACCACCCCAAACTGAACGACACGTGGGTGTAGTGTACTGCGTTAACAATTCACCGAGAGCGTTGTATGGCTCTGGTTAACATTAATATATATATATATATATATATATATATATATATATATATATATATATATATATATATATATATATATATATATATATATATATATATATATATATATATATATATATATATATTACTTACTTTTAAATATATATATACTTATTCCCATCTGAACAAAAATATTTAAGGAAAAGACATCTAATAGACAATTCACAAAGCTGAAATAAAAATTTTGTTAATACGGATATTCTATTTTAAGTTTTGCTCTAAAAATACTGAACTAACCTATCAAAGGTTAAAACGAAATAGTTATTCAGAAAATTTAGTTATAAAGAAAAAAGGGAAGTTTTAGAAATGATCTTTATAAAAAAGAACTCAAAAGCAAATATTTAAGACCTAAGTAGAATTTACAATAATATACTATAAGTATGTAAACAAAATAGTAGGACTGCTGGAATGGAACCTGGGACCCCTCAAGCCTGGTGTGAGGCGCTGTCCATTAAACTACGAGAGTGTTGTGAAAATTTTATATATAGCAACTAATAAGTTTCAATTCCTTCACCCAACTCTTTGCTTTTCCTAATATTAATGTTTCTGTCAAGGTCATCGAATTTTGATCCTGGACGGAATAATCATTCTACAAAATTAATTTTAACCTAAATGGAGTGTATGATGTTGTTTTCGGCTTTTGTCTAAACAATGTATTTCGTTTTATATTTTTTTTACTCAAAATTTGACGTGAAATGATTTCTGTCTTAGGTATGTAATGAATGAAGATATTACGCGTTCAATTAAAAGATATAGTAAACCAACTCCGCCAAAGGAGAATGGTAAAGAGCCACCATTAGGTAGTGTTGTTCTTCCCTACATCCATGGCACTACAGACAAAATAGGACGATTACTTCGGCGGTCCAACATACCTACAATCTTCAATACACATAAGAAGATTGGACAATGCTTGCGATCCCCGAAATTCCTTGCTCCTGTGGAGAAGTGTATGTGGGAGAAACAGGGCGCGCAATATCAACTAGACTTAAGGAATATGAACGATGTATTAAAAAGAAACAAATTGTTCAATCTGCTGTAGCTGAATACCAGCATACCGCTGGCCATTTCATAAATGTAAAGTAAACCGAGGTTCTAGCATCGGTTCCAGGTTTTTATAAACGAAAAGTTAGAGAATCTATTGAAATATTTAAACATACAAAAAATTTCAATAGAGACAAGGGCTACGGTCTACATCACACGTCGAAACCGATCTTAATACAGGGTCACGGTTCGGCGAGCACAAGTCGGGTATAAAAGCACGCCTGAATATCTTCGAGCTCAGTTCGCTTTTTGCATTGAGACAGTACGGATCGAAACCCGGCTCCGTACAGTTAAAGTGTTAAAGTGGATATTTTTCCTTACTGGAATTATCACCTTGTGTTTTAGTGCAACCATAAGTGCTAACAAAAGCCAGGAAAAACAACAAAGATTGGCAGAATTTCTACTGAAGTTAAGTCGGAGAAGAAAATCCACCGGCTAAAGGAAGAAAATCTCAGACTAACTGAAAATCTAAAAACACTAAAAGAAGAAAACCGAAGCCTTACAGACAGGCTCGACAGGCTTGATTGAAAGCCTCTCCTTACAAAAGAAGAAGGGAAGAAAACCAGGCAGCCCACGCAAGGCGAACAACAAAATACTGCCGAAACCAAGCCCAAGAGGAAAAGGGTTAAATCTCCCCCCAGTGAAAGCAGTGAGATTAGTGTAACCCCCCAAATTGAATCCTCCAATAGTGAAACCCCCAATAGTGAAACCCCCAGTGCAATGGAAACAACCGAAGCAGCTATAGGTGTATATATTGAAGACGACGGGACCTGGAAGAAGTCCGTAGGAATATAAAAGGAGCCAACATAGACTTCAATAAAGCCAAGGCCTCCGGATCGAGGCTCCAAATATTCCCTAAAACGGCCAGCGACCATTCCCTCACCCGCCATCTTCAAGAGACAAACCGCCCTTACCACACTTATCAACTCCCGGAGGAGAAAAGGACACATGTAGTAATCAGAGGATTACATATAATATAGCCCAAGAACTAAGGGAACTCGGCATTACCGATGTCAGCGTAGTCAGGATGACTTCAAGAGTCACCAAAAAACCTATGCCATTGTTTCTGGTGAAAACCACGAACAATAAGATAATGACAATAAGCACCCTCTTCGATCGCGTTGTCAAGATTGAAAATTGAAACAGTGTTACAAATGCCAGAGATTTGGCCATACCCAATCCCTATGCACTTACCCGGAAAAGTGCGTAAAATGCGCCGGACAACACAGAGCCGACGCATGCCGACTTCCTGAGAAATGGTTGCAAAAATTTTAACTGCAACCAGAAAGGACACCCGGCCAGCTACAAGGGCTGCCCAAAATTTCCTGCCCCTAAAAAGGCACCCGTAGCCCCATGGGCCAACTTCAAAAACATCGCCAAGCCTGCAGCCACAAAACCTGCAGCCAAACCCACCTACTCAGAAGCGGCCAAAACTGTTTCTACTCCCCCAAAGGAGAAGAAGGAGAACTCCCCACCATTAGATCTCCAGGCAGCAATCCTGCAAGCCGTCACCGGAATGATGCCCTCTATTGTGGAAAACATAATTCCCACAATAACAAAAGCTGTGGAGGAACAGCTTTATAGACTCAAATAAACAATGCCAGTACACCAAAATTTAAGACTCATTTCCTGGAATACCTGCGGTCTAAGGGCCAGGAAAACAGACGTGAACTTTGGAAGAACTGCCCAGACGTTCTAGCAATACAGGTAAACTGAAATCAGAATGATATGGACCCCAAGCCACGAGATAATCCTGGTCAGAAGAGGCGTTCCACATTAAATCTCCATAGAGGTCAACACTAGTAGAGGCCCGATCAAAATCACCTCTGCGTATCGCTCCCCAACACAGGAGCTGTTGGATGAGGACATCGAACACCTAGCAAGAGGACGAAGAGCCAAAATCATCATTGGCGACTTCAATTGCAAATCCGAAGAATGGCATTGCACCCATTCCAACCCAAATGGTCGCAAACTAACCAGACTATGCGAGGACCACAGACTCGCCATTAGGACCAGAACAACCAACATACCTCCCCCGTGGAAACGGGAGACCAAACGTGTTGGACATTGCGCTTGAAAAACATCAGGGAAGAGCTAGACATCAACACTCTGATCCGACCACAACCCGGTACTCCTGCAACTAGGAGTAAACCTCAACAGAGTAAATCACAACACCAAGAAGACGACCGACTGGAAGGCCTATCAAAGACAGCTGAAAGCCGCAATCGAAATCCCTGAGATCCGCGCTCCTCAGGGACTAGATGAGGCCGTAAGATGTCAATCCTGAATGCCTTCCACGAAAACACAGTAGTGGAAGACATAAGCAGGCATCGACAAACCGAGGAGCTTCCTGAAAATCTCAGAGACGAGATTAGGACCAACAGACGTCTCCGCAGGATCTACGCTAGATCCCACGAGGACGAGGACAGGATTGCTCTAAACCGACACTCTCAAAACTTGAGAAGTCAGTTACAAGAGCACCGAAACAACAAGTGGCGGAAAAACTGAGATCCCTAGATACGTATCACCAAACAGCCTGGCAGATGCAACGAGCTCTTCGAATGGACAAACGTCCTATCCCTCCTCTCCAAGGTGTAAATGGCCCAATCTACATCGATGAAGACAAAGCCGAAGCCTTAGCGGATGCCATAGTCCAACAAGGTCAGCTTAACCAACATCCAGAGGAGGACGAAGACCACACCGAAGAAGTCCACGACTCAGCTAGAGACCTGGATGCCTGGATTTTACCCCAACAAAATCCACATCCTGTCTCACCCGGGGAAGTTCGAGACATCATCAGGAAACTGAAGGTCAAGAAAGCCCCTGGAGCCGACGATCACCAACAAAATGCTGAAAAACTTCCCCAGGAAAGGATACAGTGCGATGGCCAACATCATGAACTCCATCATAAGAACATGCCACTTCCCCAGCACATGGAAAAAGGCAGAAGTCATCGTCATTGAAAAACCAGGAAAAGACAGGACAGTACCACACAACTACAGGCCCATCAGCCTACAAGCAAAGTAGCTGAAAGAGCTATAGCCAGAAGACTAAAAGATGAATCCCAAGAACTAGATGCCATCCCAGATGAACAATTCGGCTTCAGGGCAGGGCACTCATCTGAGCAGCAGGTACTCAGAACCACAGAGTATATCACCAAAGGATTCAACAATAGAGAGGCCACAGGAGCAGTTTTCCTGGACACCGAAAGAGCTTTCGACAGAATGTGGCACCAAGGCCTGATCCACAAAATGTCGGTGGCTGGATACGAGAGAAGAAATATAAAGCTTATCAGAAGCTACCTAAATGACAGATCATTCACAGTCAAGGTGAATGACTCTCATTCAGCTCCAAGAGGACTAATAGCTGGAGTACCACAAGGGTCAGTGCTGGGACCCATTCTTTACTCCATCTTCTCTCACGATATCCCAATCGGTGAAGAGGGCTTAACAGCACTCTACGCGGACGACACAGCCATCCTACACCAAAGCAGAAGCACCCGGATAATGGGCAGACGACTGCAAGAGGACATTGATAACCTTCATGACTGGTGTGTCAAATGGAAGGTTAAAATCAACCCCCAGAAGTCCCAAGCAATCCTATTCCAACGACGGAGACTGGTTCCAACAGCTAGAATCCGAATTGGAGACGTCGAGATCCCTTGGACAAACGAGGCCAAGTACCTAGGGATGACCATGGACAGAAGCTTGACATGGTGCAACCATATCAACGCAGCGAGGAGAAAAACTAGACAAGCAATGGGTAAACTCTATCCACTGCTCTGTCGAAAAAGTGAAATGGGATTGAGGACCAAACTGCTATTGATCCAAACAGTAGCTAGGAGCCAACTCACCTACGGCTCCACATCCTTCGGATATGCTTCTAAGACCAACCTTATGAAGCTAAAGAGGACAGAAAACAAACTCATTAGGATGGCAGCTGACGCCCCATGGTTTATCAGGAACGAGGACCTGCAGCGTGATCTTCAATGGACACCTATTGAAGAATTCATGCGGCAAAAGGCTACCCGAGCCTTCAGGGCAGCAGAAAATCACCCCAACGAAAACTTACGGGACCTGGTAGATTACGATCCGCTAGCTCCAAGACGCAACAATTGGACAAGGCACAGGAGACCTAGACACGGGCTCCTGCGCTAATATACTCTAGGATGGAAGTGGGCAAGTCGAAATTTCTGAGTCTCCGTGCTCCTCAGGAACTAGATTCTGCTCACCGAAACCCCAAGAGTATCAACAAGAGGCCATCAAACTCCAAGAAGAGGATTCCCAGGTACCTCAGCTGGCTCCGGCGTGAGTTGCAGCTGAACCTGAGGTAAAAGAAGAGGATCCCAGGTACCTCAACTGGCTCCGGCGTGAGCTGCAGTTGAACCTGAGGTAAAAGAACACCCCACCTCAGCCTCAACACTGCCGGATCACGGAACAGCAGTGTCGCTGAGGGCACAGAAGAGGACCAAAGACACGAAGACCACCAGGTACACTGACGGAGGGACACTGGCAGCGGCAGACTGGACCACGGGACAGTAGGACGAAGGCAGCGGCAATCCGGACAGAAGAAAGGAGGACAGCAGAGAAATATCCCACCTGGTAAGACGACATTTTCATTACTAATAATTTCATTTATTTCAGATGACTACAAGTAACGAGAGGTGGCAAAAACATCCTGCCAAGAGAGGACCTCCCCCCCCCCCTACGACAGCGAGGACCATGTCCTTCATAGGAGTTTCTCCCGAAAGGACGGCACCAACCCCATCGAAGGATCCTTGGCTAGCCCAATGATGGTCCATCTGATGGGGGCCCGTTGGGGTTTAGTGGGTATTGCTGACTCCGACAGGTGAAAACCTGTCAGAGCAACGAGTCCCATACTGTCTTCCCTTCTTCCGGAAGGGAATTCGTGCGTAAAAGCATTCCTCATCGACACAAAAAAAAAAAAAAAATTCGAGCTCATTCGGTGTTCAAATCTCGTGGAGTAAAGAACCCTGAAGATGTCTCGTGCAATCGAAGGCGAAACGTCGGATAGTAATTCCAATTTGACACGGTCTAATCCCAAGAACCATGATTTCTTAAAAAAAAATTGTATATTTTCTCTTTGTAGTTAATAATATCATATTTCAAATAATGTTAGTCCATGATTCTTACCATTTGTTTACATTTTTATTCATTTATAGTGTACACAAGATCATCAGAAATTTGTTTTTCCAAAAATATATATAAAAAAAGGTTCAACATTCTACAATATATATATATATATATATATATATATATATATATATATATATATATATATATATATATATATATATATATATATATACAGGATGTCTTAAATAGCGTGTGTCACCATTGCTATCTTCGAAACGGTAAGTGCTACGAGTTCGGTTAAATTAGAGAAAAGTTGTCTTTTTTAGTACTCATTTAAAATCTTTTTACCGTGTTGCCAAAATCCTGTTAGTTTATGTGATACAGTGTAAATAATAACGCCTAATCAATTTAGTGGAATATTTCAAAAACTGTTAATTTTAGAGATAAAGTTTAAATTGGAAAGTTTTATATTTTTTTGCGCTCTACAACGCGGTATCTTTAAATTTTGATTCTGAAGTTTCATAATCTGGCCACTACTATCAACCTAATTTTTTTCGATACGAACCTGGATTTTTAGTTTCCGGTTTTGAAAGGAAATTAAATTTGCTACACAACCATGTATTGCACGGATATGGCCAATGACGTTTCCATCCAGAAAATCCATCATCGGAAAATAAAAAAAAAACTTTGTACGGCCCTGTCTTTTCGTCATACCTGTTTTAAATAAGTTTTGGAAAAAAAAACGGGGGTTGCAAAGAAAATATAATAAAGTCTAATATGTAACTTTATTACTCCACTTTTTCTCTGGCGAAAGTTCCCCGTTATTAATATTTCTGTAATATAAGTTTTTATCTTAGAAAAATATTGCAGAGTAATTAATAAAAATACATGGTAAATCGATTCAAGTATACCCGTAAGTATTATAATATTATTAGTAAGACGTCTTTCCCAAAGTAGGCTTTGAAAACAATTGAAAAAATCAACAGATATTTATTATGTGTCAAACTTAGTTTATTATCAGTTTATGACAAATCGAGTCATTTTACAACCAAGTTTTTAAAATGGAGTTCTCAAATGATGAAAAGACAGATATGATATTTGTTTATGCGAGGGCATTTCGTAATGCTACTAACGCGCTTCAAATGTATCAAAATTTGTACCCAGAAAGAAGGATGCCCAATCGCAAAATATTTGCAAGATTAGAAAGAAGAATGCGAGAGCACGGATCCTTTAACAAACCTCAAAAGAGGATTTTCACTGTTACATTGGAAGGTGGAGAGGACGAGATCAACGTGCCAGGTATTTTTTTTTACTTTAATTATACAGAGTAACTATAAGTATACCTGCCGGCGGAGTTGCGTATTTAAGGCAAAAATTCTGCCATTCTGCGGAATTTAGACACCTAAAACAATATTTCCGCCCTTAAACCGAATTAATTTTCTAGAAGCGGCGGAAAGAATATGTATATATTTTTAAAACTTTCGCCTTAAGGAGGGCTTTCTCATTTTTACTTTACTAACGAAGCTTGTATGTGGGATTTTTGGCGTTCTTCTTAACTAATAATAAAAAAATAAAGAAATAAAAGTGGGAGTTGAGAGAAATATTAAACTTATAAGAAGAATTTGGCGTTAAATATATTTGACAAATGAAAAATGAAAAATATAAAAAAATATAGGTACACCTTTTAGGGGCGTTTGTAACTATATGGAACATTTTTAGCTTCATTAAATGTTTTGCTTCATAATAAAAAATTGTTTTTATTAAAAATTATACCTACTTGTACATTATAAAGGAAGGCGCAAATTTAAAATTAAAATCAACTGAGAGGTGGCCTTTTTTAGTTCATTTGTAAGAAAAGTATTGTTATCCTGAAAAAACTCGAGAGATCATTCACGTGTCTAGGTCCTCAAAATCCGAACATGTTTTGTATTTCTGTAGTTCTGTTGTTCCGTCTATCGGTTCTTTGATGGCACATATCAAAAACTTTTTAACATAAAATAATCATATTCTGAGTATGTATAAGCCTTCTTATCACCTCGATACCCTAACTTTGGTTCATTTGTTTGAAATATATACAGAATTTGCTTGTTGAAAAAATTAGGTTCATTTTTTTTCGTTTTTCTTTTCTTGGGTTCCGTTGACGAATATTCATCAGAGAAATGTATTTTCTATTTTATTCTGTTTTTAGAATGCAACCTATTTATTTCTCTGTGTGCTGATTTGCAAAAGATATGAGTAATACAGACCTAATTAAAAACGGGATGTTTTTAACAACAATGAATGAAGATATTCAGTTAGTGTAAAAATATTTCCTTTTTGTAGTAGTAATTAACGTTATATGGCCGGTATATGACTTTGTTTTCTCGTACTCTAATAACATCTAACGGGCTTTCATATTATATTATTTTATTTCATACTGTCGTTATAAACCTTCTCATAGCTTACAAAAGGGGCCATAAAGATACTTTATTTGGCAACATCTTTAAAAATAAAACCAAAAAAAAACTATTTTCCAATTTTCCCTATCTTAGAAACAATGGTTTTACTGTCCCGTCTTTCTCAAGCACCCCCTAAATTTGAATTTTTACTTTAAATAGGCAACACCGCCGACGGGGACACGGTTTCTTAGTTAATTATAATGTGAATTTTTATTAAATACCTACTCTGCAATATATTTTAGGATATGTACATTACAAAAATGTTAACAGCGGGGAAGTTTCCTTAAGGGAAATAGAAAGAGAAACTGGTGTTACAAAAGATTCAGCAAAAAAAAAATACTACACCGCAATAGATTTAGGCAAGACCCCGACATTTGTAAAAAAATCTTATGGTCGGATGAAAGTAGATTTTGCAACAATGGATCGTTCAATCGTAATATACATTACCGGTGGACTCAAAGCAATGAACATTTCCACCGTGAAACAGCTTTCCAGGAAAAGTTCGGTATCAATGTGTGGCTTGGGATTTTAGACAGAAAACTGGTGGGTCCATTCTTTTTTCAAGAAAATATGACTGGTTTTATTTACCTTGACTTTTTATCCACTTCTCTCCAAGATCTTCTAGATAACCTTCCATTAGATATTCTTCTTAATTTTAAATAGATGGTGCTCCCGCCCATCGAGCCAGCGCGATCACCTGATATTACCCCAATGGATTTCTCCATATGGGGTATTATTGAAGACAAGGTGTATCGAACTACACCACAGAATTTAGATGACCTGATTATAAGAATTCGACAGGCATGTAACGAAATTAATCCTAGGATGTTAGAAAATATTAAAAAAAGGTTATTGTAAACGCACAAAAATGTTTACGAAATAATGGTGGTCATTTCCAACACATAATAGTTTCGTTTATCGTGAATAGTTTTTCCTTTATTTTCTTTAAATGTTTTAAAGTTTATGTTTAAATAAAAATTTGAATCGTTCCTGTTAATTTATTTGAAGATTTTAGAGTTTCCGTTTATTAAAACTGAATTTTGTAGTACTTTTGCTTTCACTATTTAACTATATTTTTCTTGGAAAAATGTCAAATATTTGCATTTAGAAAAAGTACAAGAAAAAAGACAGGACCGTACACAGGTAATTTTTTTATTTCCCGATGATGGATTTTCTGGATAAAAACGTAGTGAGCCATATCCGTGCAATACATGGTTGTATAGCAAATTCAATTTCCTTTCAAAACCGGAAACTAAAAATCCAGGTTCGTATTGAAAAAAATTAGGTTGATAGTGGTGGCCAGATTATGAAACTTCAGAATCAAAATTAAAAGATACCGCGTTGTAGAGCGCAAAAAAATATAAAACTTTCCAATTTAAACTTTATCTCTAAAATTAACAGTTTTTGAAATATTCCACTAAATTGATTTAGGCGTTATTTACACATCACACTGTATCACATAAACTAACAGGATTTTGGCAACACGGTAAAAAGATCTTAAATGAGTACTAAAAAAGACAACTTTTCTCTAATTTAACCGAACTCGTAGCACTTACCGTTTCGAAGATAGCAATGGTGGCACACGCTATTTAAGACATCCTGTATATATATATATATATATATATATATATATATATATATATATATATATATATATATATATATATGGTCAAAAAAATATTTTACACATAACGGCAGTTGAGTGTTGACAGTCATTAAGACTTAAGAATAGATCGCAAATAAAGCTCAGAAAAGAAATTATTTAAAACAAAAGCGATTTTATGATCAGTTGCAGTTCTTCTTTTACGTGGGGCACCTTTATTGTCTTACAGTTCTATACACTAAAATTATTATTCAAAATATTTATGGAGTACTTACTTTCCTATATCGTCATAATGAACGCAGCATTCGTTTAAATATGCCAAAGTAAGTTGCTCCCTGTTTCCTTCACAATAATGATCCAGATTTTTAACGTTCGTGTGAGTATCTTGTAGTTTCCTATTTAAAATAGTCAGCTGAATAGCTGCTATCGATATAAATCCTATCAGTAGTAAATCCGCGCATAAATTGCCATAAGCAGATAGGCCAAGTCCAATTGATTCAAAAATATAGAACGGATAGTGGAATGTGCCATTCTGGAAATGAGGAAATTCCATTGGCAGGGTCTTCTTATCCAAAACTGAAAGATAATACTGTGCAATTGGTTGGAAAAATGTCAGCTTAAACATATATGTTTATAAATAATATAGAGAGTGGGTATAAAGTATGGAAGCCTCAAAAATAATTTCGAAAGGGAAAATATTCCTATATAGGTTTTTACAGTTTTTATAATTCTAGTTTGCACCGTGTTAACTTAACTCGAGATACTCTATTCGGACGCGAGAAAGAAAACTTCGAAAATGCCAAATGTGATTTTGGCGAAACGTTAGCAAAATGAGTTTTCATTCCGGGTGTACATCCGTTCACTACTATCGTTCTGAAAAGTTTTGCTGACTTTCCACCAAAATCACATTTGGCATTTTCGAACCTTTCTTTCTCGCGTCCCAATAAAGACTGAAGTGTTGATGACTGCGACGCTCCTTTTTTACCCCCACCCGAGGCCGAAGGGTATATCTGGGCAGTCGTTGGTCGTTATTTATGTTTTCTGGATGGTGGTGTTGTTGTTGCGGTTAATTTTGTCTTCCATACTGTTGGTTGTTTTAATGATTCGTCCCTTTTATATAATACAGGATGTTTTACAAAGACGCACCGAATCAAACTTATATTTTTTTAAATGGAACACCCTGTGTATTATGGAAAATGTAATTCTACTCGTAAAACTAATAGTATTTAAAATTTCCGCATATCTTCAACTGTTTTCGTGATAATGGCAGTTGAAAAATGAAAATTTGAGATTTCGAAGTGCTGTCAAATTTGAAAGATCAAATTAGAGTAAAACGGTGTGCACTTTCTTGTCTTAGTTTTTGAAACTCTATTTAATGACACTAATGCCCGATCAAACGGAGAATATCAGTTTTTGACAGTTCCAGAAAAAATCTTTAATTTCACAATAATCTTAAAACTAGAATCACTGGCTTTTCACCAACCAAGCTTAAAACTTGAACTGTGGATCATGCCCAAAAGTGTATATAGGCCAGACTGCTTTTAACCAGAGATTAGCAGAGCATAAAAAGAAGCTTTATTAAAAATAAAACAGATTCAACATACACCGAACATTTGTTAAATAATAACCACGCTTTGGATGAAAAATTTGAAATATTACATACAATAAACAAAAGTAAAAAATTTTCACTTTTAAAGTCTATAAATAAAGTAAATAAATAAAAATAAGTTTATTTCTATACGGTCAAGTACAACAAAATACAAATGAAATAAACAGCTCACTTTTGAAATGGTTTTACCCACTTGTTGTGAGAAAAGAGTCAATTTCGGTTTCTTGGACAGAATTTGGAAGAGTCGTAGTTAGGGTTTAAGAGACAATTTTATACTAAGTCACATCCGGGGTTAACTACACAATTTTTTTGGGTTTTGACACTAGAGCTACAATCAAACATTTCGGGGACCTAAGGTAACATAAGTTTTACATTTAGACAAACAATTTTTCTATTTCCTCACTAGACTTAAATATCCACTCCCTTATTAGTTTTTTGTATTCCTTTATTCTAGAAATTTTTTTTATATGGCTTGGAATTAAATTATACAGTTTAAAAGATAGTGAAACTATAGTTTTGGTTCCAATAACCTTATTTGCTTTGAATGTTCTACATTTTTTATTCACTGTACTCCTTGTCCTGTGTGGATGTTGTATTAGCTCAATTTTTTCTTTTCCTTGAAATATTCTTGTTGCAATTTTTTGACAAAATAGTTGCCTTAAATTTCAGAGACCTGATCCTTCGAATAATTTTTTTGTTGGATATCTTATTCTTTTTTTAAAGATTACTTTTATCGCCCATTTTTGAAGGCGATTTAATTTGGTTTTGGTTTTAATTAAGTTATAATTATCTACACCTCCCCATCCACACAGGCCATAGGTTAAATGAGATTGAAAAAATGCGTAATAGAGTATCTTTAAATCTTTTAACTTAAAAAAATGTTTGAGATACTTAAATCTAGCTATTAAAAAGCTTAATTTTTTTATTAGATGTTGAATTTGGAAATTCCATCTTAAATGTTTATCAATTATCACTCCTAAATATTTAATTGACTCTGTAGCTATTATTGTGAGAGAATCTGAAATTTTTAAACTTGTAATATTTATCGTTCTTGATTTATAGGATGAAAATGGAATAAAAAAAGTTTTATTGATATTGAGTGTAAGTGTATTATAATCAAACCATTCTTTCAAAAAAATCACATTTTGCCATTTCTACCACTTCAGCCCATGATTTAGCTTTAACAAACAAAAAAGTGTCATCGGCAAAGCTTGCCATGCAGCTAGTTATATCTAGGTCAAAGACATCATTCATGTAGATAATGAATAGCAATGGTCCGAGGACCGTGCCTTGAGGGACTCAGTAGCTAACTGTTTATATGTTGCTTGTAATTTCATTTATCTTTACTGCCTGTTGTCTATCTGTTAAATAACTTTTAATTAACTCAAGGCACAATCCCCTAATGCCAATACGTTTCAGCTTTCTTATTAGCTTAGAGTGGCAGACGGTATCAAATGCCTTTGCAAGATCGACGAAGATGCACAGTGCAGCCTCTTTATTGTCTAAGGCCTCGTATATTTGTTTTGTTAGGTACACTATTGCATCCTCCGTCGATCTGCCCGATCGAAAGCCGAATTGGCACTCTGAGAACCTGAGATTTTTTTCTAAGAAGCTTACCATTCTATTTTTTAGTGCCATCTCGAATACTTTTGATACAGTTGAAATTAGTGTTATGAGTCTATAGTTAATTATTTGAAGTTTATCACCACCCTTATACATAGGTTTAATTAAACCAGTTTTTAGTATTTGTGGATAATATCCTTTTTCAATGCATTTATTTATTAAGTAGGAAATATGGGGAGAAATTAAATGTGATATTTGCTTAAGATTTTCTGACTTAATTCAGTCGTATCCTAGTGATTATTTTACTTTCAATCGCTGTATTAACTTGATTATTTCTTTAGGGGTGGTGGATTTGAAAAACAGAGAATTTACATTAGGGTTTCGCTCAGGAGGTATATTTTTTGGCGGAGCTATTTTTTTTGCATAGTTTTCTCCGAGTTTCGAATAATGGGTATTAAAAGCATCTGCAATATCTTCCAAGTTTGAACAAGTACTATTATTAATTTCTATCTCACCTATTTTTACTTTTTGTTGTTTTTTGTTGTTTCCCACAATTTTATTAACCATCGTCCATAATTTCTCTGATGAGTCTGAATTTCGTTCCTCTTACTTTTCGAAATACTGTTTTTTGACTTTTTTTATTAATGCTGTTAGTTTATTTTTATGGTTTTTATATTTGTTTAGTAATTCCTCATTTTCAGGATTTTGCAGACACTGCGTGTACATTTTGTTCTTTGTTGCAACCGATTTTAGTAGATCTTTTGTCATCCAGCTATTTTTTGGTTTATGTTTTTACGGTTTTAGTGAATTTAAGAATGGGTGATTTTATGTTATTAATTAAGATTTCTGAGGACTCATCAAGAACCTCAGAAGAATAAAATGCTGTCCAAAACTCTGGAACTGACATAACCTGCCTCACTTTACCACAATCAGTGAATTTTTTAAAATGCTGCTTATTATCATAATTTTTTGATAGGGGCTGTTCAGTTTTAATAAAAGCCATGATTGGATAATGATCTGTAAGATTGTAACGGTAGACTAATGAATCTATTTCCATTTCTTGCCTACTTGATTTTATAAATATGTGATCAATACAAGATTTTTGCTGACCTCTTACCCTTGTGTTTTTATTAATATATGGCAAAAATCCATTTGCATAAAGGCAGTTTAGATATTCTTCAGCGACATTAGTTTGTTTTAATATATCAATATTAATATCTCCAATCAAAATTTGGCAACCCGTATCTGTAAAGTTATTTAGGTAGGTTTCTAGATAGTTTATAAATTCATTGCAGTTTGTTTCTTGGCATCTGTAAAGCGCTGTTATGAAAAAACTTGTTTGGCCCACTCTCAGTTGGACGTTAATACACTATGTTTCCCCTATATTACATATTCCAGCTTGGTACTTTATGTCAGAGCGAATAAATACAACTGTGCCATCATTTCTGTTAATTTTACTATCATTATAAAGTAAATCATAATTTGGATTTAAATTTTTTTTTTGTCATGTATTGCAAAAGTCTCAGTAAGGACTACTAAATCAAAACTTTCAGCTTTCTTATTAGCTTAGAGTGGCAGACGGTATCAAATGCCTTTGCAAGGTCGACGAAGATGCACAGTGCAGCCTCTTTATTGTCTAAGGCCTCGTATATTTGTTTTGTTAGGTACACTATTGCATCCTTCGTCGATCTGCCAGATCGAAAGCCAAATTGGCACTCTGAGAGCCTGAGATTTTTTTCTAAGAAGCTTACCATTCTATTTTTTAGTGCCATCTCGAATACTTTTGATACAGTTGAAATTAGTGTTATGGGTCTATAGTTAATTATTTGAAGTTTATCACCACCCTTATACATAGGTTTAATTAAACCAGTTTTTAGTATTTGTGGATAATATCCTTTTTCAATGGATTTATTTATTAAGTAGGAAATATGGGGAGAAATTAAATGTGATATTTGCTTAAACTTTCATTCAGACTATTTATAAATACCAGAAGTTCATCAAGATTTTTTGCTATACTACAAATATTTACAATAAATACTTTTAGAGATGAAAAAAAGTTCTGTTTTTTATTTTTATATTCTGTTATGTTTGATACCTTATGGGTATTGTGATTAAATGGCTTGTAGTTGGCGATATACCTATTCATTTGAATTTCCAAACACTATCCAAAAATTATATCAAAAACAGAACAAGAAACATAAATTACATATATACACAGTTTTATACCTAAAAATCTAAAGCTGCCTAAAATGGGAGAGAAAAAAATATATATATGAAGCACAATTATTATAGATAAAAGTAAAAACAACAATCAAACATAAAATCCTCAAAGTAACCAACTCACTAACTTTCAGCTATAAACGTTACTTTTTGCTGTTCTTTTTTGGTACTCGCTGATTGCTTGTTGAACCGGATCTAGTATTTCTAGGAGTCTCAGAATTAGATTGCTGATTTCTTGCTTTGGGTTTTAGTTTTGGGTTATGTTCAGAAATATCTGGCTTTTCAGTAACTTTTGCTTTATTTTGTTCTATGTTCTGGGCTTCCTCATGAATAAAAATTTCGTCGTCATTGTTTGACCTTTCTGATTCCTTATTATTTATTTCTGGGGTACGTGGGGCACTCGAGTTTGGAAAAAGAAGCTGTTTATCCACAATTGGTTCTAAAATGGTGGCCTTGTCTACGTTTCTCAGAGTATCATATGTGTATTCGTGATCTCCGACAAAAAGCTTGGATTTGATAATTTTGGCTGGAAAATCCTTTTCTTTTGCGATTTTTAAATAATAATACAGAGTCTTGTTTTGCTCCCGTTTTTCCCGTGGCAAATCTCTAGCAATGCTATGGAAATTAAAAAACGTAAAAACAACCAGTATAAACGATCATTTAGATATTAATAATTCACCTTTTTTAAACCTATTTTCTTAGAAATTTCCGACCAGGTATTATTTAGAACTCCCGTAGGCCATAAAAGTCGAACTAGAAATATGTTTTATAAAAATCAAGCTTATTTAGCAAAGTGTTAGTTAAATACCGTTTGTCTGACGAAGCTACAGTGTTAGCGAAACATATGTCACAAGTTGTAAATAAAAGTGAGAACTAAAACAGTTTAAAGTGTTTTATTTACATTTATTTAAATATCTGTCTGCATGGGGTGGTTTTCTATACACGGTGTATTCGAAATGTCCGTTATGCAATTTTGCCACTAGAACATCTAAAAATGGAAATTTGTTATTTTCCTCTAACTGTAGAGAAAATTGTATTCTGGGGTGGATTTAATTTACGTGAGTCAGACATTTCTCAAGCTGTGTATGACCATGTTGCCATATAATAAATATGTCATCCACATAACGAATCCATAATTTGGCCTTTAAACTTGCTTTCTCAAGAGCTTCTTTCTCAAATTATATCATAAATAAATTCGGGACTACTGGCGATAGCGATAGGACCCCATCGGAGCACCATCTATTTGTTTATACATTTGCCCGTTAAATAAAAAATAAGTATTTTTAAGGCAATGCTCAGAGAGTTGTATTATATGTGCCGTATTGTTGTATTACATTTAAAGAAAAAAATTCTTTTTTGATGCAACGCTTCTGGCACCTCTAATCCAGTTTTAGTTTTTTTTTAATTCAGCACCCTGTATCTCAAAAATAGGGCATTTGCGGACATATAGAAGTGCCAGAGGAGTGCAACAAAATAGAATTTGTTTTTTTCGAAAAAGACTTGTCGTACATATACTACTAAAAGGTGTTTTTTTTTATTTTTATATACTCTAAACCAAGTGTCTTCAACCTTTTTTAGCGCAAGGACCAAAAACCGATTTCACATCGTTCGAAGGGCCACAATGGTCCACGTCACTTTACCACCATAACAATAAAATAAAAAACATATAATGCGATTTTTGACATTGTTTATTTTTGACAAGTGTGACGATATTTGGTTTTATTTTTGTAGTGGCAACGAGAAAACAGCTGCTCACACACATATGTGCTCCCAAACAGAGACATCATTTTCTGGGCATGTTTTCGGGTCTCAGGAAACGAGTTTTGATCGACATAATTTGAATAAAAATCAAGAAGACCCATGTCGAACTTGTCTTTCAGTTCCAAATTACACTGCAAATCTGTAAGCTCCATCTGATAATTCTCTGTATGTCTTCAACGGATACACTGAATGGTCGGGCATAGATATTGATGTAATTTCCATTATCTCTGAAGTCAGAAAACCTTGATTGGACCTCTTTTTTCAGTAAATCTAGTGCTGCGACATATTTATCCACATCCGTACATTTACAACTCTTTAGTTTAGGGAAGTGTGTAAACTCTTTTTTCAGCAACTGATTTTTCCATAAATCGAGTTTAAACTCAAATGCCTTTACAGTGTCAAGTAGGTTGTTAATGAGATTTTCTTTTCCTTGTAGGTTGATGTTTAAGTCACTGAGGTGCAGGGGCGTGCGGTGAAATTTTAAGAAAGGGAAGCAATTTTTAAAAACTTACCTATTTGCAATGTAATTCGATTCTTCGATCATTTTTTGCAAATTCGTCAATGACGTTATCATAAAAACGTCGATGCTCCCACATATTTTGGAGAAGTTTATTTTCAATGGACAACAGCGATGTATGCGAAAGTCTCTCCTGCCCCGTTGAATTTCTCACGAAATTTTTTATACGTTTGAGTGTTGAAAAAATGGGTTCTACTGATGAACTCGTGGCAGGTATTGTCAATACTAATTCACACAATTTCGACACTTCGGTGTAGGCACCTTCCAGCCCCTTGTCTTTTAAAAATTGCATTAGTTCCTTAGCGTTATTTTTTGCTCTAATGTCATCAGTTTCGTAAATCACTTTTAGTTCAAATCGCAGTAACACTCGGTCGAAGAACTGGCCATAATGAAGAAGAAGAGTTTTAAACGTATCTTCTGGAAAAGTTTTTACTTTAAATGCATCAAAATTGCAGAGCTCGAGGAATTTAAAATCATTTAAACCGTTAAATCTATAGTTTATTTGTTGCTGAATTTGATCGATTATTTCATAAAAGGGCGTCTGTATGATGTTTGAACATCTCCGACCTTGTCTGTTCAAAGACGCTTGGCTTGTGGCTCTACATTTAACGTTATCGTTTTCTCCCAAAATAGGTCAGTCATCTCTTTTTTGGCTTAACATGGACTTAAAATCATCCCCTTTTTTTAGGCAAAAAGCAATATCATTTGTTTTAGTTTGTAATATATTCAAAATATTGTCTGAGAGTGGAAATATTTCTGAAAATATGTTCAACAAATAATTAAAATTAAAATCTCATTTTCAACAGTCCAAAAACCCCCTCGAACTATTTATTGTTTCTGAGTTACACGTTTCATTATTTTCTATTATATTCTCAAATAGTTCAATCAGTGATTCACGATTTTCAGATACTGTTAACACAAGTCTTCCATTATAGTTCCACCTAGTAGGAGCTACTTTGGGCAATCGTTTGTGGACAATTGGAGTCCAAAGCTTGTGTACGTTCTGTTGACTTGGAAAAAAAGCAGCCATGCCACTTAAAGTAAAGAAAAATACTTTACACTCTTTAATGTGATTGAGGGACTGTGATAAAACTAAATTTAATTTATGAGCAAAACAATAGACAAACACAGCACTTGGGAAAGTTTCTCGAACTTTAGCTTGCAGACCCCCTAATTGTCCTGCCATCACTGCAGCTCCATCATAGCTTTGAGCAACTAATTTTTTCTCTCCATTAATTTCTTTAGTAACCTTATAAACTACGGTATATAATGCATTTGCTGTACGATTTTCGGATACATTCTTAAAACCTAAAAATCGCTGTTAAATACTTCCTTCTGTTTTAACGTAGCGTATTACTATAGATAATTGGCTAAAATTAGTGATATCAGTTGTTTCGTCCAGAACAATAGCAATGAACCGCGCCTAATCTCCTGTTTAATTCTTTTGAGAATAATGGTTGCAATAGCGGAAATTAAATCACTCTAGATTCGATTCGACGTTCCGCGAAAAACGCTAGACTGCTTTAAATGATTTTTTAAGCAATCATTATATTTAGACATTAAACTAAGTAAATCTTGAAAATTTCCTCTATTTGAAGAAACCCTTGTTTCGTCATGACCTCTAAATCCCAATTCGTGCTGTCCGAGAAAACAAACAACATCGATAAGTCTTCTTAATATTTGCCTATTTTGATCGACTAGTTCATTGTGTTGGCGGTGACTAATTTCCAACTGTTTATTAAGGGTGTATTCAATTCTGGTTTTGCCGAAGACTTTTTCTTTTATGACGGTCTGCAAATGCGCTTTGGACATAATGGGTCTTTTTATAGCTTTATGGAAATTGTTTAAATCGGAAAAACCAGTTTTATTCCAGAGATATTTTCAAAAAGTAAACATGGCCAACAAAATAATTTACTTATATTTTCACACCCTGTTAGCCATTTAAATTGTTCGTATTGTTTTTCCGGATAAAAATGTCTAATACAGTTTTTCATGTTTGTGGTTAAATTTTTCATAGGCGGTTTTGCTCTCCCATTGGAAATTATTTGAAGCTTATCAGCGAAGTTTAATGTTGAAAATCCCTTTATTATTAAGACACACACCACACATTCACACACACTCTTCTTACTAAATTTTCCAACATTTTCAACGTTATTAGCGACAGCCGCAGTTGACGGTATTTGCATATCCACGTCCGTATTATTGTCTTCCATATCGCACCATGCACGACGCGACGTACGTATCACACAACATACGGATAGCCGTTCAAACAAAGAACCTACTCCAACGATAGCTTCCGCGCCCACTTAAAGCATGCGACTGAAATGCAAAAATTGCAGACAGTCAGTGGAAAGTTCAATAACCTCTGGATCGATTCACAGGAAATCAAGCATACAGGACTTGGCTGCAGAGAATCTAGCGGCCCGCATAGGTTCTATTCGATTTCTATTGTGGCTCGGTCAGAGTCAAGGCCGCATTTATTAGGGGCTTGATAATTAAGATAATATTTTAGCGTTTTTAATATAAACTAAATTAATGGTTTCCTATTTCAAAAATTACATTTTAGAAGATGTTTTGTAATTTTTTTGGAGAAGCACTGCTTCCCTTGCTTCCATGGACTGCACGTCCCTGATTGAGTTGCAGCGTGATGTTCGCGAGAAATCCAAAGTCGCGCTGCTTGTTGGTGTCACTAAATTGAGGAACTGATTTCACTTTGGTTTCCATGAAGGAGGCGATTTCCTTTTTGAGTTCAAAAACGCATTTTAACATTTTTTTTCTGTTTAGCCAACGAACATCAGAAAAATATGTCACATCACCATACTAGGCATTAATTTCGTGTAAAAAAAATTGGAATTCTCTGTGGTTGAGGCCGCGTGATTTAAAGAAGTTCACAGTTTTTACTACCACTTTCACGACCTCATCAATATTTGTGGATTTTGCACAATGATTTTGTTAATGAACGATACAATAGTAATGCATCAAAGGAAGATCTTTCTGCTGTTTTTTTATCAAACCCACGAGCCCTTCATTTTTTCCTACCATGGATGGTGCACCGTCTGTTACAACTGCAGAAAGGTTTGTCAATTTTAAATTATATCGTCTCAGTACTGTCATCAAACACTTATAAATATCACATCTTTTTGTAGTTCCTTTAATCGGAAATAGGGATTTGTGCAAAGTTTAACACCCTGTATCCATAATGATAGAATCCAGTTGTGGCAATGATAACTAAAACCGAACAAGTTAGTTTAAAGAATGAAACGTTATCAACCATAATTTACATTAAACTGTTTTATTACGAACCATTTATAACATTAAATAATAATAATAATAATAATAAAGTTGTAATAAATGAAAAAACTCCTATGTTATATTCAATATAATATAAAACTAGCTTGAAATATTATAGATCATGTTTTATGTCAGAAAATAATTCATTTAAATTATCAGCAAAATGAATAATTGTTGTGTCATCCTCAAACAATTGAACATTGCCTTTTAAATTTAATTTGGAAACTGAATTTATATAAACTAAAAACAAATTAGCCCCAACATTGAACCCTCTACAAACTATTTCTTTTTCATTACTTATTGCATTATTTATTTGTACAAATTGTCTGCGTTTACTTAGGTAATTTTTAAGTAAATTATACATATTGCCCCTTATTCCAATATTATATAATTTTCTTAATAGAATATGATGATTTACTGTATCAAATGCCTTACACAGATTCAAGGATAGTAAACAGCATTTTTTATTATCATCAACTTTAGTTTGAATATCTATTATGACATACATAACAGCTTTTTTCGTATCCCTGAATCTGCGAAAGCCATATTGTTTATTAAACAGCAAATTTTAATTTTCCAAATATTGATTTAATCTGTTATTAATAATTTTTTTTGTTATTTTAGAAACCACTCGTAATATAGATGTTGGTCGATACCACAGGGTAACAAAATGAAAACAAAAATTTGGTGCCGGAAATCTAACATCTGATTTTAGATGTTTTTAATGTGCTGATTACAAAAATGCCACCAGATTTTTTCTATCAACTCTAGTTTTTGAGATACAGGTTACAGGTTAATTGATATTTTTTTTCTGATAAACAAATAAAGAGATAAATACGTACTTAATCGTCAAAATAGAAATTTCCCAGAATCTAATTAACTAAATGGATATCTGGAACTATCCCTGACCCAATGTTCCTATACTAGGAACTACTCAATACACTGCTCTTAATTACTTTTATACCTGTAATTACCTATGACCCGATCCTTCTATACCTGTTTGGCTGTACTCGATTTAGTATATTACTGAGTTTTCCCAAGTAAAGTTGTGCTATCATTGTGTGTAAATTTTGGTCGTTTTGTAGTATCAAGACACTAAACTGAAACAATGGCATCCACAAGCAGGCGTACCTGTGTAAATCATCCCGATGTTTTTTGTTATGTGTGTGGTGAATACATTTTGAAAGAGAGCAGAAAAACGATTTCTGACCCGAAAAGAGCTTATCTTGCCTATTTTGGCGTTCATTTAGGAGATCAAGATAAATCTTGGGCCCCACATTTCATATGTAAAACATGTTTTGAACATTTGAGACAGTGCACAACTGGAAAGAGGAAGTGCCTAAAGTTTGGTGTACCAATGGTTTGGAGAGAACCGCGAAACCATCATGACGACTGCTATTTTTGTCTCGTTAATATTAAAGGCATAAATAGAAACAATAGACACAAATGGACAGATCATGATCTAGATTCTGCAAGAAGGCCTGTAGCGCATTTGGAAGAAATACCCCATCATTCAGCAGTCTACCCGAACTGACAGAAGATGATACAGAAACATCAACGTCTGACGAAGTTCAGAGAATTCAATCAGAAAACGACAGCAAATTTGAAGCAGACTTAGCAACTCCGCAGTGTTTCAATCAAGAAGAACTAAACGATCTTATAAGAGACCTGAATCTCTCAAAGGAATCCGCTGAGTTACTTGCATCCAGATTAAAAGAAAAAAATCTACTTTGTCCAGGTACTAATATTACATTTTATCGTAAAAGAGATAAGGATCTGCTGCCTTTTTTCGCTCAGGAAAATGACTTGGTATTTTGTAACAATATAAAAGAACAGAAAAATGGGTTTGCCTGAATACACTCCAGATGATTGGCGCCTTTTTATTGCCAGCTCAAAACGTAGTTTAAAATGTTTTCTTGTACATAACGGTAACAAATATAGCTCAATTCCTATTGGTCATTCTACTGCCATGAAGGAAGAATATGAAACAATTGCATTAGTTTTGAGAAAAATTAAATACGAAGAACATCAGTGGGCAATTTGTGTTGATTTAAAAATGGTCAACTTCCTCCTTGGACAGCAGAGTGGTTATACAAAATATCCTTGTTTTTTGTGCCTTTGGGACAGCAGAGCTAAAAATGAGCACTGGGTTAACAAAAATTGACCTTCAAGAGATGTCATGATTCAAGGAAAACAAAACGTGATCAACGAACCCTTGGTTTCAAGAGAAAAAATCTTACTTCCGCTCTTGCATATCATGCAAGAGCCTAATGAAGCAATTTGTGAAGGCTTTAAATCGAGATGGAAATTGTTTTGGGTATTTGTCAAGTAAATTTCCTGGCATTAGCACGGAAAAACTAAAAGCTGGTATATTTGATGGTCATCAAATAAGGCAACTTGTTAAAGATCCACAATTCACCACATCAATGAACGAGACTGAATCTAACGCTTGGTGTTCATTTGTTCAAGTAGTACAAAATTTTCTTTGCAATCATAAAGCAGAGAAGCACTGGATGATGTCAATATGGGCATTAAAGTCAATGGAGTATGGATTAACAACATTAGATATGCCGATGACACGGTCTTAATCGCCGATAAGTTGGAAGACTTACAACGATTGGTCAATTTAGTGGGGGAACATAGCGCATCAATGGGCATGAATCTAAATGTAAGGAAGACAAAATTCATGATCATAACGAGAAATCCAGAAGCCGTTGACGATGCAGAACTGACTTAACACAATACCTATAAAAAAAGTAAATAGATTCAAGTATTTGGGCACTTGGCTATATGAAGACTGGACATCGGATAACGAAATAAAATGTCGCATAGAACAAGCTAGACAGGCATTTCAAAAACTTAGACACGTGTTCACCTGCTCGGACTTTGACTTGGAATTGCGACTGAGATTCATAAAATGCTATGTGTGGTCGGTATTACTGTATGGGGTGGAGAGTTGGACCTTAAAAGCAAGCGCAATTAACAGATTGGAGGCCTTTGAGATGTGGACATACCGGAGATTATTAAAAATACCTTGGACAGCGAGGGTCACGAATGAGGTTCTAGCTCGAGTTAACAGGGAACGCGAACTGTTTACTGTTATTAAGAAAAGGAAGACCGCATACTTGGGACATGAGAAACGACAAATACCGCCTTTTACAACTAATAATCGAGGGAAAAATCGAGGGCCGTAGAGGTATTGGCAGAAAAAAAATGTCCTGGCTTCGCAACATACGACAGTGGACTGGATTAACCAACATACAGACCTTGGTACACACTGCAAGGAATAGAGAGGAGATGGAAAATGTGATTGCGAATATCCATTAGTGGATATGCATCCGAAGAAGAAGAATAAAACAGAGAATTACGTAGAATTACTGGAAACTATGCTTTCAAATTTTAATATTCTCGGCTGTAACATGAGTATAAAAGTTCACTACCTCCACAGCCACCTAGATCGTTTTCCAGAAAACTTAGGTGATTGTAGTGAAGAACAGGGGGAAAGATTCCATCAGGATATTAAAACTATGGAAGATCGTTATCAAGGACGATGGGAAGCCACGTGATGGCGGACTACTGCTGGAGCCTTCAGCGAGACTGCCCTAGTAAATTCCGTTCTAGAAAGCCGTATAAAAGAAAATTTTTATGTGATTAGTGACTAATGTAATTATGTAAATTAAGTTTTTGCAATAAATACTTAAATCCACGTGTCTTTGTTTTTTTAACTGGCAATAGTAATATTATATATTATAACAGTTATAACGTAAACTATATATACAAAAAAAAGACTAGATCTGATAGACAAAATCTGAGAACTTTTTCACATTCTGCAAAATTACCCAGGAACAGTTAAAAAATCGCAGGCATCAAAATATGTGTTGGCCTGTGTAATTATTACATTCATATCGTTTTTAACTTTTAAATATTGGAATTATCTTAGCAATTTTCATTTTTCTAGAAAAACACTTTATGAATAGAAATTTTTGTTAAAAAAAATTAATTTAGGAATGAATTCTTTTTTTTATATATTTAGTAATTTTAATAAGAATATTGTCAAAACCAGCAGTTTTTATTTCATCCAAAATATACGTTTAAATTATTGCGATACTGAAAATATTGTTTTACATAGTTAAATTTAAATTAACAGAATTTAATCCTAACATTGGAGCTTCTATTTGAACATCTTATCATTTGAAAAGTAACCTACACAGAAACATAAAATAAAATTTCATATAAAGTAAAATTTTAAATTTAAGACTTCAGTTCTCTGAGGCCCCTTCCTCCAAACAGGAGTGGAAAAAGCTTAACTATCCAAAAAACTAGATTCTTTTCTTACACATGCAATTTGCAAAAGCAAATTTTTGTTTAAAAATCTACGTAGTATTTAAGCACATACTTAAATTTAAATAAAAAATATGTTACCAGGATATGTAACCCCGCAAATCAGTGCTGCGTTAGTGGTAACCCAATAGCTCGTTTGAATCATCCTAAAGCTTTTTATATTTTTTTACGATGGTACTATACAACTCTTCTCCGTTTAAAAAGCTAGTCTTGTCCACCATATCCAGAAGTTTGAAAAAATTTTCTCTGTGGATGTGTAAAGCGGTTGTTTTCGTTAAACTATTCACAACAGATATAAATACAAATCGCCTAAATAAAATGCCGAATTGTACGCCATAGATACTGCTAGCAACCAAATATTACCAAAAGTCATTACATTTCGAAGGCCGTAAAAAAAAGAATTTTTTTTGGGAAACATTCCTAGATAGGAAATAACCTTTAAAGCAGGGGTGCTCAAACTTGAACTGCTGGCGATCTACCTCAATATTTTTAGATTACTTACGATCGACTCTGAGAGGCTGCAAGTATGTGTGATGCAGGGTTGTCCTACATACACGATACATACACCCTACCTACTTACATACCTACCTAGGTAGGGTGTACCGTAGCATATATAGATATTAGCTTTCCGCACAATATACATTATTTTAGTCAAGGTTTGGGTTAGGTTTAGTTAAGTTCTTCTCTACAATATCAATGAAAAAACTCATAGTTATTCAAAATTGCAAGTTTATTGGTTGTTACAAAACAAAAGAGTTACATATGGTGTTAAACTTAACTAAGGAGTGACTTTGGATGTTGAAGCGTGGCACTGCATGTCCTCAGCATACTTTTCATAAGATGGTACGTAACCACTGAGTGCTAATCGCAAGCATGATGACATATGATCGTCAGTTAGTCGATTGCGATATTTTCACTTAATTATCTTCATTTCAGAAAATGCAGACTCGCACAAGTAAGTTGACCCAAACATTGCTGTCAGTTGAAGGGCGATTTGCGTTAGATTCGGATATTTATTTTCAGATATAAAACGCCAGAAATTTGTATCAGATGCTGTAGCTTTGAGATGTATATCTGATATAATCTGTACCAACTCATTTTCAACAGAACATGAGTTCATATTAAGCTGACTTGCTATTTCAGTAGCTAATTCCTCAATATTTTTACATGAAAAAGGATAACTCATAAATGATGCTACATTTGCCAATTTACTACAATCATAAAAACGCATTTCGAATTGTCCCAAAATATTTGATAATTCAGCCTCATACGTATCATAATTCATCTAAGACTGAAAATGTTTTAGATCCTTTCTTTTCAGCTGATCTATCATAAGTAGCAATTTACTTTTGAATGCGTTTACTGCGCTAATAATCTCAATAACAGTTTTTCCTTTACCTTGAAGCTCCAAGTTAATGGTGTTTAAGTGCATTGTGATGTCAGTCAAAAATGCCAAATCAGTCAGCCATTTTTCGTTTTTCAACATCTGAGTGTCATCACCTCTTTCGTCTAGAAAAGCTGTTATTTCGGGCAATAATTCTTGAAATTTTTCTAGGAATTTTCCGCGATTCAACCACCTGACGTCCGTGTCCGTGTGAAGAACTAAATCAGTGTTCAGATGACTCCCTATCTTCCAACTGCAACTTAAAGAGCCGCCGTTGCAAGCTACGTGCACGGATGGAACTCACAATTTTTGTTGCAATGCCCATAATTTCCTCCGTGTTTAAAACTTTTGAACACAAAACTTGTTGATGTATAATGCAATGGATTGAAAAAAATGAAGGGAAATCTTCATTAGCACGACACAATGCCACAAAACCGTTTTTGTTTCCAGTCATTGCTGGTGCTCCATCGGTTATAATGCACACTAATTTATATACTGGTAGCTTGTAGTTTTTTACAAAATTGAAGAAAACGTCATATATATCTTCGCCACGGGTCTTCCCCTTCAGAGGAATGATTGTCAAAAATTCTTCCTCAGCCAACATGTCATTGAATACCATCCGAATAAAAATACACAGCTGGGCAGTGTCTGTCATATCGGTGGATTCGTCGAACTGTAAAGAAAAGTATGTACATTCCATGATATCATTTTTTAGTTTATCTGCCATCTCCTGACTCATGACTTCAATACGCCTTGTGACAGTCAGACGAGATAACTGAAGTTCTCTAATAGCAGACATGATTTCTGTTTTATTTTTAAAATCTCCAAATAAAGTCTCACCCGCTTCAATAAATGCTTTCTTCACAACCGATTCATCTTCGAATGGTTTCTTGTGTTTCGCCAATATATGAGATATTTTAAATGACGCGATCATAACAGCTTTTGATTGTTTGGCTGGTCTTGTGAACATAGTTTGTTCTTTTTTCAAACAAGATATCAAATCACGTACTTTTCGTTTTCTTAATTCACTCTGTGGCGGAAAATCCTTTTCATAGTTTTTATGAACCGTTTTATGATGCCTCTCTAAGTTACCACGCTTAAGTATTGCAACTGACGCACGACAAATAAGACAAATGCACTTATCCTTCACCATACAAAACGAAAATTCTTCCTCCCAATCGTTATTAAAATAATACGTTTTAGATTTCTTCGCTGCACTCATTTTATACTATTTAATAATAAACTTTGTATCGACGTAGTATTGCCTTCAAGTTGCAATTCAGAATGACTCCAATTCCTGCAGGCGCAACATTTATATCGGCGTGAACGAAAGTCTCGAATGTTCCTGTCAAACGCGCCGCCCGAAATTTCTAGAAAAGCCGCAAGAATAAAAAACGCGGCTTTTCTTTGACAAGTACCGCGCGTTCCTTTGATAAAGCCGCCTTTTGCCACTAGCAGAGTGTTATTTTATTACGAAATAAATTTTTGTAGTTTAGTTAAGTACCTACTTATTAAAAAAATTTTTCTTCTCGAGATCTACTCAAAAAGCACTCGCGAACGACCGTTTGAGAACCCCTGCTTTAAAGTATGATTTATGATAATAAGACATTGCCACCCGTGCAGTTAATTTATAGGGGTTAATTTGTGGGAGGGATGCATTTATAAGGGTATTTTGATTTACTTCCCTCGTAAAAGGGAAGTCTTGTAATCGTGAAAAAATCACTCTCCGAGATTTGTTCAGATCTTCACGTTTCGGGGTCCCTAGATGACGAAAAACTGTCTGTCTGCCTTTTCGCGGCATAGCTAAAAAACTACTTATCCGATTGACTTCAAGTTTTGGTTAAAAATTAAGGGTCGTATGGGGATGACCTGCTAACATTTTGGTTAAAATTCAATATGGCGAAACAAAATGGCGGCCTAGTATAAATAAATAATATTATTAAAAAACTACTTATCCAATTTATCCCACATTTTGCAACAGCTTCAAGTATTATGTTGAAATCAAGTGGTAAAATTTTGGTGTGACTCCAAGATGGCGGAACAAAATGGCGGCATAATAAAATGTTTAAAAATTCAGCCTGAAAAAACTGCTTAATGGTTTGATTTCAAATTGTGTGTCATAACTATAGTGAGTGATATAGGGAGCAACTAATAAAATAGTGGTACTAATTCGAGAGGGCCGAACAAAATGGCGGCCAAATAAAATTTTTGTAATCGTGAAAAATAATATTTTGGTAAAAACAGTGTTAAAAAATGTTTGTTAAAGTGATGTATTATTTGGGGTTAAGATCCAGCAAAAAAAAAACCTTTTTAATTGTCGACGTTTCGCAACTTAATTGTTGCATCTTCAGGGCAAATATAGATCTTATATACTGCATGAAACCCATATTATCAGTACTTTTACTCCGTTGTTACGTATATTTTACAATTACAATCCTTTTATTGTTATGTTAAAGTGGTGTATTATTTGGGGTTAGGATCCAATAAAAAAAACAAGAGACTATTTTTAAATAGTCGACGTTTATCAACGTTATTGTTGCACCTTCAGGACACATGTAGATTCTATTTCCAGCATGAAACCCGTATTATCAGTCTTTACATATTCCATTTGTCCGCATATATTTTTCAGATATTATGTTTCTAAATCGTTTTCGTTAACGATCCTTTTGTTTTTATGTTAGAGTGGTGTATTATTTGGGGTTCGAATCCAGTAAAAAAACAGTAGGTTTTTTTAAATTGTCGACGTTTCGAAAATTTATTGTTGCATCCTCAGGACACATAGATTCTATATCCTGCATGAAACGCATATTTTCAGTCTTCACCTATATTACGTTGGACCGCAGATATTAAGTTTCTAAATGGTTATCGATAACGATCCTCTTGTTTTTATGTTAGAGTGGTATATTATTTGGTATTAGGATCCAGTATTTTTAATTGTCGACGTTTCACTAATCTATTTTTGAATCCTCAGGATACATATATATATATATATATATATATATATATATATATATAATATATATATATATATATATATATATATATATATATATATATATATATATATATAGTTTTGTCGGCATATAGGGAAATATAAGAACCCTAAGGTTTAGGTTCTATCGCGACGTTTCGCTAAATTTATTTAACTTCTTCAGGTTAAAAAATACGCTTTTTTTTAATTAAAAAAAAGTTGATCATATAAAAATGTATTATTTTGGTTCTTAACACGTTTCGCTACTTTATTGTTGCATCGTCAAGACACACATTTTATATCCTGCATGATACCCAATATGGGTATTAGTCTTTACCTACTTCGTTGGTTCGCAGATATTTCCCTGATATTAAATTTCTAAATGGTTATTATGTTAGAGTGGTGTGTTATTTGGTGTTAAGAAATATCTGCGGACCAATGGAGTAGGTAAAGACTAATATGGGTTTGATTCATTTAAAATTTATGTATCCTGAGGATGCAACAGCCAATTGGCGAAACGTGGGCAACTGGATCCTAATCCAAACAATACACCACTCTAACATACAGGGGCGCTGCAAGCGGGCGTGCAAGGCGTGCAAGGCACGCGGGCGCACTTGTCAAGGGGCGCCGCGCGCCCCTCCGAGGTTTTACTAAATTTCCATTGACCTTTGATACCACCTTTACGCGTTTCTTGTTATAATTATAAAACCAAAAATCCTTTTTTAAAATTTATAGAGGTGTTGTAGTTTTGTCTATATAATTATTATAATATAATTAATAAAAATACTGTAATTATTATTTAATAAGAAGAATCATTATTATATTATCCTATAAAGGTTTTACAAGTTTTTCCGTCCAGAAAAAAATAATTTCAGAATAACCAATTAATTTTACATTACATATCTAATCACAATAAACAAACAAGTAAATAATTATATTATGTAATTATTATTTTCTTGAATGATGTTTAAGAAAATCATTGTTTCATTGTTATTGTTTTTGAAGTTATAATTTTTCTCGATATTTTTTATTCGATATCGACGACGCGACGCGACGATTTTATATCACATCCTTAAACCAAAGCGACATGCGAACATGCAGAAATAATAGGTTGGGGAAATTTTCTGTAGGCTGTAAAAGCAAGAGGCCATTGTAACTAAAAAAGAAGAAGAAGAAGAAGCTGAAGAAATAATAGGTTATGGGTTATAGGGGACTTCCCCGATGTAGCGCGTTTTTCTGTGCCCTTCGCTTACTAGTAAACTGTGCTTTAAGTGTCTATTATTTATGATTTTGTTTCATCGAAATAGCGTTTTTTATTATTTTGTTTGTTAACCTAGATACAATATACAATTGTTTTACTTTTGTAATTTGATTGTAATTCGTTTTGCTTTTGCTTGCAATGGTAAGTATTATTTATTATTTACCATAATAAAAAACCCAAAGTGGTAATTTTTAAAGGACGCTCCGTTGCGTAGTTGCCTTGGTCGACAATTAATCTTTATTAAAAGTGTTTCTTAACTTTGTAGGATCCGAAAAGGAAAAAATTGTCTGGGGCACAATTTCGTTACAAAAGAGAACAAAAATTAGAAGAAAGAAGAAAATTAGCTGGCTCTCTCCAGAAATTTTTTAGAAAGGAAAATGCAGAAATAACATTAACAGAAAATGAAGTTTTAGATACTAATATATCTCAGCCTATAACAGCTGTCGTATCTATGGAAGGAGATGAAGGGAGTGAAAAAAAAAAGCATAACGAAGGAGTCTTCCGATAGTTCAAATTCCGATTTAGACGAAAATTTGGAAAATATTCCAGGTCCAAGTAGTACAAGTACCGATACAAGTACCCTAATACCAAATGACCCAGGTATGTGGCCAGAAGCTATTACAAGTTATGTTGCAAAAATACTGGTAGAACGAGGCCCTATAAAGGTAAATCCTATTTATTTTGATTATCCAAGTAATGCTGATGGACGTAAATTCTCCGAAAAATATTATAACCGTCAACTTGCCAATGGAGAAGAAATTAAAAGAGATTGGTTGCTATATTCTGTTTCTAAAGACACTGTTTTCTGTTTTTGTTGTAAAATTTTTGGAAAATCTCATACTAGCTTATCTGACTTAAATGGCTTTTCTGATTGGCGGCATTTGTCTTTAACACTTAAAAGGCATGAAACAAGTGTAAGCCACAGTGAAAATATCAAATTATGGATAAATTTGAATAGTACATTAAAGACAAATACTGCTATTAATCAGAGCCAGCTTCGACTCTTAGATGTAGAAAAAAAACATTGGTATGAGGTTATTGAAAGAATAATTGCAATTATACAATATCTATCTCGTCAATGTCTGGCATTAAGGGGCCGTTCTAATAAATTATTTGAGTATAATAACGGAAACTTTTTAAAGCTGTAGAAATGATTTCAAAATTTGATCCTGTAATGCGTGAACATGTGCGTCGAATCCAACAGGTTCAAATAAAACATAAGTCAATTGCTCATTATTTGGGAGATCAAATCCAAAATGAAATTATTGATTTATTGGGTTCAGCAATAAAAACAAATATTCTTAATATGATTAGAAAATCAAAATATTTTTCCATTATCCTTGACTGTACCCCTGATGTAAGTCATAAAGAACAAATAACCATTATTATTAGATTTGTATTGATGAACAATGACTCTAAAAAGGTTGAAGTGCGTGAACACTTTATTGGGTTCTGCCCAATCACAGACTCAACAGGGGAAGGTTTATGCCAATTTTTGGTGGATTTGCTTTTGCGCGGCCAAGGGCATGACAATGGCGCCAATATGCGTGGTAAGCATAGCGGAATGCAAAAAAGAATTTTGGAAAAAAATAGTCGTGCTTTTTTTATACCATGTGCAGCCTACAGTTTAAACCTGGTCGTTAATGATGCAGCAAAAATTTCACATGAAACTATTAATTTTTTTGACATTATTCAAGAGTTCTAAAAAGGTGGGCCATTTTTTTCAAGTACGCTTTAAAATTAAAGTCTTTAAGGTACCAGATGGTCGAGCAGGATGCGATTTTTGTAAAATATTTGATGCCCTTCTAAGCAATTCGTCTTTGGACATTTCCCAGGCAAACTCATTAAAATTAAAATTATAAATTTTTAGCAAAATTATTTGTAATATTTTATTTAAAATAAATACAGTAAGCAAAATAATGCAAAGTTCCACAATAAATGTAAAAGTATGTTTAGATTATCTCAACAAATTAATAAATTATTTTATGGAAATTCGTTCAGATGAAGGTTTTAATAAAATTCTTGTCGAGGCTAATGAGATTGCCTTAGAATTGGATACTGAACCATCTTTCCCTCTTCCTCAAACATTACGTCCGCGAAGAAAGCCAAAAATGTTTGATTACGAGAAAAGAGATGATGTTGTTTTGGATCCCAAAGAAAATTTTAAAAGCGAATTCTTTTATCGCATTTTAGATCAAACATTATCATCTCTTCGCGGCAGGTTTGAGGAGCTTCAAACATTTAACAACGTTTTTGGTTTTCTGACCAACATAGGAGATTACTCGAAGGAAGACTTAATCAAATTTTGCAAAGATCTACACCTAAAATTGCAAGATCAGTCACGTGAAGAGTCAGACATTGACGGAATAGATTTATTTAATGAAATATTAGCTTTGCGTTTACATTCTACAATAACAAACTCATTAAGTGAACCGCAAACTATTTTGCAATATATTTTTGAAAACGATCTCATATCAACATTTCCCAATATTTCTATAGCTTTAAGAATCCTACTTACCCTACCAGTTTCAGTTGCCTCTGGTGAGAGGTCTTTTAGCAAGTTAAAAATTATAAAAAATTATTTAAGATCAACAATGGTCCAACAAAGACTTTCAAATTTAGCTTTTATTTCAATTGAGCAAGAAATACTGGATAGTTTAAAAATGCACGATACCATATCAAAATTTGCAGCACTTAAAGCAAGAAAAGTTCAGTTTATATAATTTTAATAGACATCGTTATTGTTTTTTTTTTGTATACAATAAGGATACATTATTATTTTTTGTCATTTATTATACCCTTTAGTTTTTGATACATTTTTTTTACTATCTGTGTTGTACATTGTGTACTTAATAAAACTATATGTTATTTAAAAATGCTCCGTAGCTTCTTTCAAAAATAATAGAAATTTTAGGGGAATTTACCGATTTTTTCGTATTGTAGTGGAATTTGAATAACTATTAGTAATTTTTTTTAATGTCTTCATGTCAACTTTTCTCCAATTTTTATCCTACGGAGTGTTTAGGGACCAACAAAAAATACTATAAAAGTCTAGTATTTTTGAAGCATAAGGAAGACCAACATTCTTAAAATATTTTTATATAATTAAAATAAAATAAAAAGTCCATAAATTTGCTTTACTTAATCTTTTCTTTCATTAGGAATAGTGAAGTGATCCAATTTAGTTAGTAGATAGTCACTTAGTAACATATATATTATTATATTGTATTTCAAACATATTATTAGGCGCCATAATGTTTTTTCATAATGGATTCCTACCAATATTTTACCAGTTTCTACCTATGCAATACTTGATTTTTGGGCATTTTTGGTTTTTACACTGCCACACACCGCCATTTTGTTATACGTATTGTTGAATTCGTACCAGTTTATCCCTATATCACATTTAATTTTTATGGCCGCCAATTTGTTCCGTTATCTCGAATTCGTACCACAACTTTACCACTTTATCTCTAAATCTCACTTAATGCTTGCGCGAAATTTTATAATCTCATAAGTTTTGTTTTCAGGCTGTTTTTAAAATATTTTATTAAGACGCCATTTTCTTTTGCTATCTTATATTCATTCCAAAAAGTTATCAGTTTATTCCTAAATAATTCTTGACAAAATTAGTTTTTTAGTAATACTTTTTTAACCTTTCACTAGTCCGCCATCTTATTCCGGTATATTGGATTTTTACTAAAATATTACCAGGTGATCCTCATATGATCCTTAATTTTTGCTTAAAATTTGAAGTCAATCTTATAAGTAGTTTTTAAGAAATGAAACGAACTGACAGACAGCTACACAAACCGACAGACGGACCGACGGAATTGATGAAACATATTTTTTGGCATCTAGGGACGCTAAAACATGAAGATATATAAAACTTGAGAAGGTAATTGGTTTCACGATTACAACCATTAGCCGGCGCCCCGTTTATATATATATATATATATATATATATATATATACAGGGTGTCCCACGACGAACTGCGGCGATTTCTCAGAAAGTAAGCTTTAGCAAAATTTGAAATTTTGGCAGCTAACTAAAGTCGATGGTGGCAATTCGCGCAAAATATTTTCAAGATGGCGGCACTTCCGGTTATACCGGAAGTAGACGTCAACATTCTTTTTCTAAACAGAACACCCTATATATAATCGAATTTTTGGATTCCTGGAAAAATTCTAGGTATATTTATATGGCGGCACTTCCGGTTATACCGGAAGTAGACGTCAACATTCTTTTTCTAAACAGAACACCCTGTATATAATCGAATTTTTGGATTCCTGGAAAAATTCTAGGTATATTTCATGTATAATATCCCATACCTAAGTTGAACTGTTTTTGAGATATTTTGAATTTTATGTAAAAATGACGTTTGCAAGTCTAGACATTACTATAAATATCTGCTTATATAGTAAATGAATATAGGGTGATCAAAAACTGACATTATAAATATACTTTGAAAAATCGTTAAAAGTTACTTTTTTCGAATGGAAACCCCAAATTTTTATAATTTTTTTCTTATTGACGATTTAACATTTTTTATTCTAATAATACCAGACGGCTTCTAAGTTTTCTTGTTAGTTGGCCATGACAGGGAGGCCTGGCGAGAACAAAACAAATTGGTTACTATAGAAACGTAATATTTATTGTCGTTTGACAATTACCTACTAAAATATTATTTGTTTATTATAGTAATTATAATAATTATTAAACTAATAATCATGCCGGGGCGATTAAATTACACACACGAGGATTATTTGAATTAGCTTATTATCTATGGGGAATCTAACAGAGTTTTAACAAGAACATGCCAGATATTTGCTGATAGATATCCAGATAAATAGAAACCGTCACCGAACAGCGTTAAACAAATGTTGGAAAACTATAAAAATGTTGAAACCGTGAAGACAAAAATTAATTAAAGAAAGCCTATTCCTATTATAGTCTAGTCTACACAAGAGCACAACTTATTTTTTCAATAAATGTTGAAAATGTCCATCTTATACTTCCAAACATTTTTCGCATCTCCGAATAAATCTTTCGTGGGTGGCCGCTCTAATTGAAGCTGGAGATAAACTTTCGAACGCGTCCCTTACCCTTGCCATACAGTCCTCTTTCGTTGTTACTGGATTAAAATAAACGATTCCTTTTATCGTTCCCCATATAAAATAGTCTAAGACTGTCAGATCGGGGGAACGAGGAGGCCACAGGAAAGGTCCATTGTTGGCAATCCATTTGTCGTAAAACGTAACTTATAAAAAGTTAGTAACTGCAACGGTTCTAAGAGGTGGGACGCCATCGTGTTGGTAGAAAATTTGACTATGTTCTGCCAAAGGTAAATTACTTAAATATTCGTTGTCCAACTCTTCAAGAATATTTAGATATCTTTCTCCTACAAAAGTTTGTAGACATAATTTTACGGAAAGACATGCTTTGATAATATTCATCGATTTATTGATTTAAGAAGAAACAAAATACATCAAAATTCAATTAATTTAATCTGAAGAGTGCTCAATAAAAAAAAAGAAGGTTTAGTATTTTATGACTTTCTAAAGTATCCTGTATAAATAGCTTGTAAATATCTAACTAAAGATAACTTTCTTATAAAACTTGGGACGGTATATTTTTTTAGATATGATGTGTTACGGTATGTGGACCAGTATTTGTATGAAGTAGTGTAGTGTGACCTGTATAAATAATTTAATTTAATTTATTTATGTAATAATATTTACTAAATGAAAAAATATTTAATTAAAAAAATTATTAAAAATTAATATATAATTAATTATATGGAAGAATATAAATTTGTAGATTTTGGAATTTTGGACTGGTGCTAAATTGATAAAAAAAATTATTGTAATATTACCTAAATGAATTATTTTTCATTAAAAAAGTCCTTGTGTTTAGTCAATGTATAACATACCATTCAAATTTTGTTCGTAAAAATTCGGTTTTATTATTCCATCGTTCCTTACTGCATATAATACATTACATTGCCAGGATTATTTAAAGTTCCGCGATCTTAATGCATAAGGATTCGAATCACTCCAAAAATGGGAATTGTGTCTATTGAAAAGACCATTTTTAGTAAATTTTGCTTCATTGGTCCAAATTATATTGCCCAAAAATCTAGGGTTATCTTGTATCATTGTTAAACTCGCAAAACTGTACTCTTTTTGGCAAATCAGTGTCTTTTAGATGTTGAACCAATGATATTAAATAAGGTTGGAAAAAGTTCCTCGAGATTCTTTTAATGTCATTGGATACGCTTTTTGCAATCTCGACATTTTCATTATCAACAATGGTCTTCCTCTTATTAATTTTTGCCGTGACGTTCCCAAAATTTTTATAGTTTTCCAACATTTGTTTAAAGCTGTTCGGTGACGGTTTCTGTTTATCTGGATATCTATCAGCAAATATCTGGCATGTTCTTGTTAAAACTCTGTTAGATTTTCCATAGATAATAAACAAATTCAAATAATCCTCGTGTGTGTAATTTAATCGCCCCGGCATGATTATTAGTTTAATAATTATTATAATTACTATAATAAATAAATAATATTTTAGTAGGTAATTGTCAAACGACAACAAATATTACGTTTCTATAGTAACCAACTGGTTTTGTTCTCACCAGGCCTCCCCGTCATGGCCAACTAACAAGAAAACTTAGAAGCCGCCTGGTATTATTAGAATAAAAAATGTTAAATCGTCAATAACTCAAAAACTACAAATTTTTGGAATAGACAACTTTGTACAAAGTCACCCTTATTTTAAGTGTTAAATAAGATAAAATTATAAAAAATTGGGGGTTTCCATTTGAAAAAAGTAACTTTTAATGATTTTTTAAAGTAATGTCAGTTTTTGATCACCCTATATTTATTTATTATAAAAATATCAGCACAGGCCACTAAAGTGGATCCTTTTGAACAAGGAAGCCACCCGAAAATAAATAATAGAGACTTCGATAAGCAGATATTTATAATTATGTCTAGACCTTCAAACGTCATTTTTACATAAAATTCAAAATATCTCAAAAACAGTTCAACTTAGGTATAGGATATTATACATGAAATATACCTAGAATTTTTCGAGGAAAAGAAATTTGACGTCTACTACCGGTATAACCGGAAGTGCCGCCATCTTGAAAATATTTTGCGCGAATTGCCCCCGTCGACTTTAGTTAGTTGCCAAAATTTCAAATTTTTCCAAAGCCTACTTTCTGAGAATTCGATCGCCGCAGTTCGTCGTGGGACACCCTGTATAATAGACTCTATTACATTATTTTGTAACGTTTTAACTTGTAGCCGAGTTCCATAAAAGAATTTCTGGTGGTTTTAAATTTCTAATAAGCATCACTGGTGCCCACACTTTTAAAGTTAACTCATGAGGAGGGATTCCTGAAGGGTTTAGAGAGTGTAGGAACTCGACAGGATAATTAACCGCATTTTCTTGGTCTATAACTACATCTATTGAGTAGTATGTTAATTGTGGAGCAGTAATTTTTTCCAATAAAGCTAGATTGTCATCTACTGTGCTATTTTTTGGAGTTAATATAGCTCGTTCTTTAAACTAAGAAGCGGATTTATTTTGAACAACAAAAAATATTGTATCATTTAAATGGTGGTTTCCCCCCTTTGAACACACTGTATGAATTTTAGAAAAATCCTAAAATATATAAAAAAATAATATAATAAACACGTGTTCAAGCGTTTCTCCGAAAAACTGACCGTTTTTTAAATAAAAAATGTTGTAATATTTAAGGGGTGGTTTCACCCCGTTGGAATTTGAGTTTTCAAAAATCCCTTCTTATCGAAACTCTACACCCTAAAATCAACCTGTATGCCAAAATTCAGCTTAAGCGGTTTGAGGTGGAGCGTGATGAGTAAGTCAGTTTACTAAGTATTTTATATATTAGTATACAGAATATATATATATATATATATATATATATATATATATATATATATATATAATATCTTGTGTTTTCTTGAACCGTTATTGTATACAAAAGTGGAAAATTCTTGGGTTTAGGTTCGAATTAAATACCAAATTTTAATTTTTCATTTATTTGACGTTTCGCCCTGTAATTTAGGGCATCTTCAGAAAAATTTTTTTGGTGCTAAAATTATAAAAATACAGACATTAATATTTAAGACACACACTGTATATAAAACAATATTACCACGTTAAAACATATTTATATTCAACGCTATAAAAGTACATACCTTGAAATAAGCAGATATTTATTGACAGATTTGTTTATGCTGCCAGAAGTTGTATTAGAGCAGTAATGAAATATTTATTTACTTGTATTTTTTTTCTCTCGTAAAAGAAACGGAACGCTTTTTTGTTGTTTTATGTTGAAAACCGTTTAAGTGTGGAGACAATATAAAATTGAAATTAAGGTGTCACATTAATAAATTTATATACATATGGCTTAAATTATTTATGTCGGTTCTGTCATTCATGGAATTTTTTTCTGTAGTATATATATATATATATATATATATATATATATATATATATATATATATTTTTCGTTTTTTTTTTTAACCATATATAAATATTTTGTTAATTATTTTCTTGGGCATAGGTTAACTCATTGAGAAGTAAAACTATAATTTAATCGACGTTTCGCTCATATTGAGCTTTCTCAAGATAACTATTTTCTACAATAAAAACATGTATAGTTAGTATTTAAATTGGTTAAAACATTATTGAAAAAACATCACTCAAAAAAACATTAGATTTAAAACAAACTATGACCATGAAAACAAAAATGCATTTAAAACAACATTAATATTATACAGAGCACGGACCTTGGAAACATGTCAGTTTTACGAATGTTTTGCGATTGCAATAATTTCGAAACGTCTGGAATTCTGGTAGATAAAAACGAGACAAATTTTTTCTTTTCTTTTTTATATTTACTTAGATTTTTATTGCTGTACGGAGTTTGGGTTTATGATCTTACTGAAATGTACAGGGTTTTATGTATGGAGTCGTTTATTTATTTAGATTAATTTACTTAGATATCAGATTATAATAAATTTGGCTTAAGTTATTGATGTCTTTTTATCGTTGACGGCATCTTTCTCTTTTTTAATTTGTATCATTTCTTTTATTGTGAGTTTTCGATAATTAGTTCCTTGCTCTAAAATTTTGGTTTGTTTAAAATCGAATTCATGTTTTTCTGTATGTTCGTGTTTGTGGAGTGCAGTAGATGCATTTTTTGTGTATTTGTGGCCGTTTAATCGACTATCTAAGTATTGTGTTGTCATTCCTATGTACTTTTTTGGGCAATTTAAACATGGAATTGAGTAAACTAGGTTTGATTTCTTTTTTTTTATTACTTTGCTTTTCAAGGGAGTGAAAAGACCATTTAGTAAATTTTGTGCTTTATGACAGTTATGTCGTGTTTAGACAAGATATGATTTATTTTTTCTGATAGACCGTCTGTGTAGGGCATTGCAACGTATTTAGTATTACCATTTTTTTCTTTTGTTGCTTTCTTTAATTATATATTATTATTATATAAAAACACGAGTTCGTTGTTTAAAAACTCGTAGTATGTTTTTTTCCGGATATTATTATTAATTATTATTTATTAAAGTATCCTTAACCTTGTTTATTAAATCTCAAAAGTTATATTCTGGGAAGTAAAAAACCTGAGATACACCATCGGTTAGACCTATAATAACGCTATTTTTTTGATTCATTGCATGGTTGGAGTTAAAGTTTAAGTAACGCCCTGACCATGTTTTTTTTGTATACCACTTGGTTTTTATATTTTGATCTTTCTTGTTTCTAATTAGGGTTAAAAAAATTAATTTTGTTTTTGTCTTCAGTTTCCATGGTAAATTTTAATTTGGGGTGAAAATTATTGAAAGCATTTAATAGGTCATTAATATGTTTTTTTGAAACGGCAGTTTCCACAAATCTTTTAAAAAAAGGAATTAAAATCAAGTTTACTTATCACACTCTCCTCCAGATATTCCATAACTAATTGTGCGACAATGGAGGAAATAGGAGAACCCATAGCGCAACCATCTAACTGTTGATAATATTTGTCCTGATACTGGAAATAATTATTATTTAGAGAAATGTTACTAGCTTCTATAAATTCTTTTAATGGAAGTGTTGTGTGACCCTTTAATTGGTCCCATTTTTGTATTATTATGTCAGATAAAAGTTCATTGGTAATATTTGTATATAGAGAAACAACATCAAGAGATATTAGTATATGATTGTCTGGAATGTTTACCTTGTCAATAACTTGTTTAAATTCAAATGAATCTTTAACAAAATAATCGTTTTTTCCTGCTATTTTGGACATACAATTAGACAAATATTTCGACAGTTTATAAAAAGAAGATTGGATACATGATACAATGGGCCTTAAAGGTATGTTAGCTTTATCCAACTTAGGAAGACCGTATATTTTGGATGCTACTGCATTGTGTATCATTAGGTTTTTTGCTTCTTTATCAGAAATAACTTTTTTATTTAACAATTTTTTTATGAACGTGTTATTTTTTGTTTGATAAGAGGTCGTTAAATCACTTTTTAATTTTTTGTAAGTATTTACGTCACTAAGCAATTCTTTAATTTTTGTATCATAGTCGTAAGAGTTCATTATCACAGTTTTATTTGATTTATCAGGTTTTAGGATTTTAATTTGAGGGTTCTCCTTTACGAATTGATTGGTTTTGTTAATTTTTTTTCTGTATGTTTTTTTGAAAGTTTGAATATTTTATTTTTTTATGTTTTATTTTAAGATTATGGTTTGTTACAACGTTTACAACATTGGCGCGAATTGAATCTTTGATTTCATTCGGTTTATCTTGAATTATGCTTTCTACACAGGCGATATATTTAGTGGTTGGTAAATGTTTTTCAGTCGTTATTGGAAGTGAAAAATGATCACCCAAAGCAAGAACTTCAGCAATATCCTGTGGAATTTCAGCGTCAGATATGTTACTGAGCCATTCGGTTGTATTTATTTTTTTGTCATTGTGTGGTGTATGAGAAATTAAATTTGTAAATTTTGTTTGATTGCGTGCTTTAGTGTACTTAAAAGTTTTTTCATATTTTAAATATTCGAAATTCAGAAATTTATTAAGTTGATTTTCAGGTATAAGATTTTTTAAGTAACTAATTTGATTATTTATTTCAGAATTTAAATGATTTATATTTTTAGTTGTTTCCGTGACTGTCAAATTTAAAATTTTTTGTTTTGTATTATTTATTACATCATTGAACTTGTTTTCAAGGGACGTACCTGCAAATCTTATGTGTGACGTATTAAAATTTAGGAAGGCTGGCATCACATCTGCATGCTTGCATTCAGTAGAAAAATCCGTCGAGTTTAGCTAGTTTTTGATACCATCTGGAGATGTTTCTGAGGTAATTTGCCGTGTCTTCACCATGTGTCTTTCCAATATTTTTGAAAAAGTTTGTGTTTGGTCTTTGCATCTTTAACCCTTGCAACTTATATTTTTCGTTTTTTAGGCCCATTGTATCATGTATCCAATCTCCTTTTTATAAACTGTCGAAATATTTGTCTAATTGTATGTCCAAAATAACTGGAAAAAACGATTATTTTGTTAAAGATTCATTTGAATTTAAACAATTTATTGACAAGGTAAACATTCCAGACAATCCTATACTAATGTTGTTTCTCTATATACAAATATTCCGAATGAACTTTTATCTGACATAATAACACAAAAATGGGACGAATTAAAAAGTCACACAACACTTCCATTAAAAGAATTTATAGAAGCTATTAACATTTCTCTAAATAATAATTATTTCCAGTATCAGGACAAATATTATCAACAGTTAGATGGTTGCGCTATGGGTTCTCCTATTTCCTCCATTGTCACATAATTAGTTATGGAATATCTGGAGGAGAGTGTGATAAGTAAACTTGATTTTAACCTTCCTTTTTTTAAAAGATTTGTGGACGATTGTTTGACTGCCGTTTCAAAAAACCATATTAATGACCTATTAAATGCTTTCAATAATTTTCACCCCAAATTAAAATTTACCATGGAAACTGAAGACAAAAACAAAATTAATTTTCTAGACTTAACCCTAATTAGAAACAAGAAAGATCAAAATATAAAAACCAAGTATATATATATATATATATATATATATATATATCCAACCATATAGAATAAAAATATATATATATATATATATATATATATATATATATATATATTATAAATATATATATATATATATAACCATATATATATAATATATATATATATATATATATATATATATATATATATATATATATATATATATATAAAAATATATATATATAAATACGTTGCAATGCCCTACACAGACGGTCTATCAGAAAAAATAAATCATATCTTGTCTAAACACGACATAACTGCATGTCATAGAGCACAAAATTTACTAAATGGTCTTTTCACTCCCTTGAAAAGCAAAGTAATAAAAAAAAAGAAATCAAACCTAGTTTACTCAATTCCATGTTTAAATTGCCCAAAAAAGTACATAGGAATGACAACACAATATTTAGATAGTCGATTAAACGGCCACAAATACACAAAAAATGCTTCTACTGCACTCCACAAACACGAACATACAGAAAAACATGAATTCGATTTTAAACAAACCAAAATTTTAGAGCAAAAAACTAATTATCGAAAACTCACAATAAAAGAAATGATACAAATTAAAAAAGAGAAAGATGCCGTCAACGATAAAAAATACATCACTAACTTAAGCCAAATTTATTATAATCTGATATCTAAGTAAATTAATCTAAATAAATAAACTACTCCATACATAAAACCCTGTACATTTCAGTAAGATCATAAACCCAAACTCGGTACAGCAATAAAAATCTAAGTAAATATATAAAAAAAAACAAAAAATTTGTCTCGTTTTTATCTACCAGAATTCCAGACGTGTCGAAATTATTGCAATCGCAAAACATTCGTAAAACTGACATGTTTCCAAGGTACGTACTCTGTATAATATTAATATTGTTTTAAATGTATTTTTGTTTTCATGGTCATAGTTAGTTTTAAATGTAATGTTTTTTGAGTGATGTTTTTTCAATAATGTTTTAACCAATTTAAATACTAACTATACATGTTTTTACTGTAGAAAATAAATATCTTGAGAAAGCTCAATATAATGAGCGAAACGTCGATTAAATTATAGTTTTACTTCTCAATGAGTTAACCTATGCCCAAGAAAATAATTAACAATATATATATATTTGTTTCAGCGAATTTCACTAAAGCCGGCTTTCCATAAGGCTTGAGTGTGGACTTATGCGATAAAAAATATTGAACACGAATTTTAAAAAATGCTATAATTACCAGGCGATATAATGACGGAAATCACTGCTGCATTCACCTGCACCCAATACCATGTTTGAATCTTCTTGAATCGCTTAATTGAAATTTTTACATTAGAGCCATATAACTTTTCGCCGATCAAAAAGCTAGTCATGTCAACCATATCCAGAAGTTTGATAAATTTATCTCTGTTCATGAATAACGTAATTGGTTTTATGAAACCATCCAAAACAGATATGAATAGGTAAAGACTTTCCGATAATTTGATAAAATCACCCAAATGAAATGTCGAATCGTACGCCAAACATAGTGTTAGCAACAAAATGATGCCAAAAGTCATTACGTTTCCAAGGCAGTAATAAAAAGAAAATTCGCGTCTGGGCAACATTCCTATATAGGAAACAACCTTCAAAGTATGATTAACGAATTCGCGCATCGATGACATGGTAACTAGATAATAATGTATTCCCAACCGTGTAAGTTAATTTATAGGGGTTAATTTATGTAAGGAAAGCATTTACAAGGGTATTTTGATTTTTCGTTTGAAATTAAACTTGAATAACAATTATTACATCGTGAAAAAATCACTCTCCGGGATGTTTTCAGATCTTCACGTTTCAGGGTCCCTAGCTCAATTCCGTCAGTGTGTCTGTCTGTACATGGTATAGCTGAAAAACTATTTATGCTATTGATTTCAAATGTTTTTCAACAATTAAGGGTCATATTGGGATGAGATGGTAACAATCCAATATTGCGAAACAAAATGGCGACCTAACAAATTGTTAAAAAATTATTACTAAAAAACTATTATCCAATTTACATAAAAATTTGTGGAAAAATTGTTGGTGATATGGGAATGAACTGAAAAAATTTTAGTATAAATCCAAGATAGGTGAACATGTGTATTTCGTGCAAATCAATAATATATTATATTTAAATTTATCACAACCATCAAGCGTGAAACGTGATGAACTAGTAAAATGTTGTCCATTACATATGGCAAAACAAAATAGCGGCTTAATTAAATGTTTTTTACCTCAAATTTTGCATAAAACTTAAATGGCATACCACACTATCGAAGCAGTGGTTTTATTTAAATAGGTATGCTAAATGAATGAATATTTGTACGTACCTATGTAAGTATGTATGTCAGATCTGGACAATAAATGTTGTGGAGAAGAAAAACGTATATTTATTTCCACCAGAATGATTGTTAGATAAGAAAATGAAACAAAATGTATCGTCGCAAATCCTTATTTTCGCAAGAGCAATATAACTATACGAGAGAACGGTGACTCTCGGCTTGATAATGTGCGAGGTTTTGCAACACTCTTTAAAAGCTTCAGCAACAAACATTATGATATAAACTGCCAACGTATATTAAAGCCGTCTTTTGACGATGTTGTAGAGCAGTGTGTTGACCTAAACAATAAATTAAGTATTATAGAATACGACCACGTTATTCTTTTATGGGGTTCCACAAACGCTATAAAGGGAAGATCTATTAACCCAGAACGTGTACAAATACTCTTAGAAAACTGTAAAAACACGAATCTATTTCTCATAGGTCCCCCTTTACATTCGAATAGATACATACTGAATACTATTATTAAGGCTGAAAATGATGCTTTGAGATCTCTTACTGTTGAGTCAAGAATGGTTCATTTTCTGCCGCTTGGATTTTTTACTTTTAATGGAATTTTACACTATGACGATAAATGTAAATTGATCAAAAATATTTGTGACAGGATGTCAAAACCAAGTGAGAGTTTGCCCGGCATGCCACCAAATACTATGGCCAGAAGTGGCTTCGACACTAACGCAGAAGCTACCAGTAGTCAAAATTTTTCGGTACTCCGCCTAGAACCCGTACCTCTATGAGCTTATCAGAAGCAAGGAACATAGTTCTTTATTACCAAAATGTTAGAAGGCTTCGCACAAAAGCAATTCAATTCTCTTTGGCCGTTAAAAATTCCAATTACAATATAATTGTGTTAACAGAAACTTGGCTTTCTAATAATATAAATAACTTGGAGATTATTTCCATGGAATACCGAGTTTTCTGATGCGACAGAGATTACGTGCATTTGCATTGCGAGAGGGGCGGCGGTACTCTCATTGCTGTTAAGCCTGAATTGTGTCCTAAATAATTGAATGGTAGCATTAACAACTGCTATGAAGATCTGTGGGTGTCCATTGGACTCGAGAACGAAACTATTATTTTGGGGGCGGTATACTTTCTACCTAATTCGGCTACCACCTTGTATGAGGATTTTGTGACTACTCTGGAAGCACTAAAGAATTCTGATGAGAGTGCAAAGTTTCTTATCTGTGGAGATTTCAATTTACCACATATTAAATGGGTAGAAGAGGACGGTCACCTGATTCCTACAATGTTATGTCCGGCCCAGGGGTGACACTTTTCGACAGCATCTATTACCTTTAGTTGCAACAAATGAATTCAATAAAGAACACAAACGACAGAATTCTAGATCTGGTCTTGCAGGATGCTTTTGATTATGTCTGTGTGGATAATTGTAATGACCCATTAATTAATCCTGATATTCATCACCCACCACTGGAAATCTCTTTTAGTGTCAGAAATTTGCCAACATTAGAGAACCGAACAAATATTACTGTTTATAATTTTGGCAAGGCAAATTTTCCTGCACTTAACATCCATCTGAGTGACATTGACTGGAGTTTTATTCTGGACATGGATGATGTGGATATTATTGTTGATAAGTTTTATAATACACTCAACGGTGCTATTGAAATGTATGTTCCTCTAAAGACTATTGTAGAAGATAAGTATCCTAAGTGGTATAGAAACGATTTAAAAAAGCTTATAAATCATAAAAACAAACTCCACAAAAAGTTTAAATATACTCATCAACATTCCGATTATTTGAAATATTCTGAGGTTAGACGTGAAACTAAGTCCATGATCGAGTACTGCTATCTTATGTATGTAACTAATACAGAACACATGATACCATCTAACATCAAATATTTTTGGTCCTGTCAATTCCCTACGTAAAGATAATGGTATTCCTCGTGAACTTGAACTCAATGGCGAACCAATCGAGAGTGCTGAAGACATCGTAAATGCTTTTGCAGATCACTTCCAATCCTGTTTCTCGAACTATGGCTCTGTCACTCCTTTCGCCCTTCCCGACTTACTTGGTTGCATGCTATCTACACACAATTTCACACCAGAAGAAATTGAAAGTAAAATCAGATCAATGGATATAAATAAGACCGCGGGACCTGATGGTATACTCCCCATTTTCTACAAAAGATGACGTTTTATCCATGCCGTTATGTCATATTTTTCAAAGGTCTTTTAATTCTGGAAGATTCCCTTCAGTCTGGAAGTGGTCCACCCTGTTCCCGGTATTTAAATCTGGATCGAAAATTGATATTAAAAACTATAGGGGGATTTCATTATTGTCAACTGTAGCGAAATTGTTCGAGTCAATAATAACTGATGAACTATTTAGGACCTATAAACACCTTATAGCAGTTGAACAACACGGCTTCTTCCAAGGTAGATCCACAACAACAAATCTTGCCCTATTCCAGAACGACTTGACTCTGAACATCGAGAATGGACACCAGGTCGATGTAATTTACACTGACATATCCAAGGCCTTCGACAGTGTGCATCATGGACTTCTTCTCAATAAGCTTCATTCGATTGGTGTGTGTGGTACATACCTCGAATGGATTGAATTGATGGAAGAAAACAATGTGTTAAGCTGAATGGGCTGTCATCGCGCGAAATTAATGTCACTTCGGGAGTTCCTCAGGGATCCCATTTGGGTCCAATACTGCTTCTGTTATTTATAAATAGTGTTATATTAGTATTTAAAAAATGTAAATGTCTGTTATACGCGGACGACCTGAAGTTTTGTGGTACTGTTGATTGCCTTTCTATTCAGGAGGATCTAGATAATTTGTTTTCTTGGTGTCAAAATAATTACTTGGCTCTTAATATCAAAAAATGTAAAATAATGCGCTTTTACAGATGTAATGATCCAGTACTTTTTGATTACTCTATCAATACTGTCACTCTAGACTCTGTGGACATTATTAACGATTTGGGTGTGACTTTCGACAAAGAATTGAATTTTAAGAGACATATAGATAATATAATCATGCAAGTTTGTAGAATGCTCGGGTTTTTGAAAAGAAACTTTAAACATATCTATGACACTAAAGCTATTTTGTCTGTATATAACTGTCTAGTCAGAAGTATTCTGGAATATTGTAGTGTTGTTTGGTCTCCGTCATATTCGTGTCATATACAACGTATCGAGGCAGTGCAGAATAGATGTGCCAAGTTCCTTCTTTTCAAACATAAGTTTCCTTATAAAGACATACCATACAGCACTATAATCCAATTAGTTGGACTAACTAGCCTTCAGGAACGTCGGAGAAATGCGATGGCCTTTTTCCTGTACAAGTTGTTGAATGGGCTTATCGATTGTAGTGATTTGCTCGCTAATATTTTATTTCGGATTCCACAGAGACATACCCGTTCCACGGCTTTATTTCACGAAAATTTTCATCGCACAAACTATGGTAATAATTCTTTTGCCGATAAAATGGTCATAAATTACAATAGACATTTTACGCAATATGACCTCTTTACAGGTAATTTTATGCGCTTTAAACGAGCAATTTTAAACTAATGTTAATGTAGTTTGTTTTTTTTTGTTGTCGATGTTTTCTATTTTCCATATTTTTTAATGTGCTTAATGTCAGAATCGTGTCTTTGGATGGTTAATTTTTGTCTTGTTTATGGCTCAATTGATCCATAGTTTTAAGGTTATTTACTTATTTACATTTTATAGTTAGATTTAGACTGAACCATTTGGAGTTGTTTGATACTCTGTAGTGTTGCTGTGAATAAATAAATAAATAAATAAATAAATAAAAATAAATAAATAAAAACAATAGAAAAAACGGTAGAAAATATACAGGGTGTCCCACGGAAAAGTAAAACATTTCGCGACTTAATAGCTCGAAAACGAAAAATGATATCGAAATGCGGTTTTAACTGAATGGCTTAGATTTTCCCCGAGTTTTTTTTGTCAATGGAAAATTCCTTTACTTGGAACTTCCCTGCTTATGCATGTTTCCTTTTATTAGGAATAGTGAAGTGTGACCCAGTTTAATTCCACATATAGTCATTTAGTAACACGTAAGTAGTGTCTTTTCAAATATTTTTATTGGATACCAACAATATTTGGGCATAATTTAAAATACATTATTGAATAAGTAGTTTTTACACTGATTTTTTTAAGACTTCCATTTTGCTCTCTTATGCTGAGTTCATACCATTTAATCCTTATATCACATTTCATTATATTGCAAAATTTAAATCAAAAAAGGTCAATTGAATAAGAATATTTTTTACGTTGATTTTCTGAACATCCTATTTGGTCGCCAATTTGTTTCTTGAATCTTGAATTTTACCATTTTTTCTTATGTCACATTTAATGCTTGAACAAAAATTTGAAATCAATCTAATAACGCTGATTTTTTAAACATTTTATTAGACCGCCATTCTATTTTGCCATCTTGTATTCCTACCAAAATGTTACCAGTTTATTCCTATATAACATTTGATTTTTAGTATATGATTGAAAATCCGGCTCATTCGCTAGACTAATGGGGTTTCTACCTGTGACCCACGAGATCGACCTGTCATACTGAAGATTGTTATATCTCTCACTTTTGTATAAATAACTGTCGCATCAGTTATTTTCCGGCACTGGATTTGTTAAAAGGATTATGCACAACTATGAATGACCCTTTTTTCAGTCATCAATTGATTTTTGTACGGGGTTTTATCATATATTCTGCCACCCACCTAGAGAGTTTCTTTGAATAGATATGGAAATGTAAATACTAAAGTTGTAGGTTTTTTATGAATCATCAGATTTTTTTAACATAAATGCAAAAACATTATTGGAAATGTCAAATTTTGACTGGTTGTCAGTTTTTTTAATAGAACACCCTGTAAATTATTATATATTTAAAAAGATCTTGTCTTTTTTTCCTGGTTTCAAATATATATATATATATATATATATATATATATATATATATATATATATATACAAAGACGCAGACATTAAAAGGTTTAAAAACTTATGACAATTTTAAGTTCCAAAGTCCCAAAGTTTAAGTCCAAATATAAATTTAAAGTAAAAAAATCCTAAAAATTAATATATATATATATATATATATATATATATATATATATACATTAAAAAACTGTCAAATTTTGACATTTCCAATAATATTTTCGCCCTTATGATAAAAAATTCTGATGATTCATAAAACACCCTACCGCTTTTGTATTTACATTTCTGTATCTCCTCAAGTAAACTCTCTAGATGGGTGGCAAATATACGGGCAAACCCTGTACACGCACACGCATATAGTCAAAGCCTTTGCGGAGGCCCAAAAACTGTAGTTATGCTACTGTTTTCAGAACCCGTTCAAGGGATTACTTCACCCTTTTTTTTTGGTTGTTGAAATTTCATCGTCTCAACCTCCCCCCCCCCTCCCAAGAAGCAAAGTTCATATACGTCACTGTTATATACAGCAGCAAAAAAAGAGAGTTGAAATTCACTTCGATACACTCTTAATTGAAACAAAGACAAATTTGCGTATAATTCCTACAAATAAACCAGACATTGAACAGAAGGCAATGAAAATTTCTTTTATTTCGACATATTTAATGCTGAAAATTAAAAATATATATCTTAAACCACTAAAAAAATACTTGACTTATAAACTATTTTCAAAATATCTCTTATATATATTTTATATATATATATATATATATATATATATATATATATATATATATATATATGTATATATTTTATAATATATCAGTACATTGTGAATTTGACTGAAGAGAAAACGTGACAGTTTAAGATGTCCAAATTTCAGTTAAAAGTAACAATTCCATTCCTAAAGAGAATCGTAGTTTTTGATATTCACTGGTAGTGTAGACGATCTTTCTAATATATAATTCTATATTAAAATTAAAATGTTCGTCGTTTTGAACTGTAGCTATTACGATTCAAAAAAACAATTAAATACAGTAATTAAGATACCCAAAGCTTAATATTTTATATGGAATTTAAATCACTAGACTTGAAGGGTACAATTAAATAATCCATATTATAATAATTTACCTAATACGTGCTTATTTCGAACGATTTTGGAGAAATACGGATTAAGAAGGACTTGGAGTAGACCTTGACCCTTTCAAAAAACGGAGCTGAGATTTCTCTGTACTGTAAAAATTAACGGGATATTTTCTGAACAACTTAATGTTGAGTGATCAAATATTATAGGCCTTACATTGAAAAGTTGTTTTTTGAGATAACTTTTTGAAATTTGGTGTGTGAATACAAGACATTGATTTTTGGATTTTGTTTTGACTGGTAGTGACAGAAAATGACGTTCGATCACCCAATTTGTTTTTTGACAGATATATATATTTTTTTTAATCTATATTAAAATTAAAATGTTATTTTATGCCTTTTGAAATAAGCAAAATCAGTATTTTTGTGTTTACTCAATTTTTCCAAATAGAAAGGAGGTTGCTCCTGGGGTTTTTATAAAAAATAGTTTGATACCATTAAATACCTTTTCTTTCCACATTCTCCTAAAAAAGCAAAAATATGTATTGTTACTACTCATAATGCTTAATATTTTATATGGAATTTAAATACAAAAGTTGTAGAACAATACGACATAACCTAAAATTATTTTCATTTATACAGGGTGTCTTAAAAATCTGTAATTACATTTTTGCATATAATTCCATATTTTTTTGTATAACATAATAATTTAATATCCTATTTTGTAAAACATTATGAAATGCAGTGCCTTTTTTCAAACGACGTTTGGCTTTTTGATATAGGATTATGATTTTTGGCAGGAACATTAACAAAAGTATGGGTTGACTTTCGACGTGAACAAAATTTGTCGGCGTTGTACAGGGGGTCCTAGATAAGTAGGAGAAATTAAAAAAATTAAAAACATCATATCTTCATTTTTTTAAACGGAACGTATAGTATTTTAATATTTTAGACTATTGTAGTATTTTAATATTTTAGACGTGACCCAAAAGCCTATCTTTCGTTATAAATATGTCCTATACCTATTTGTCATAGTTTCCGAGATTTTGACATTTTTGTATTTATTATTTTGTTTTCAATGGCAACCGCCTTAGAATTTGCTTTATTATCGAATTTTCTAATTATAATACACTACAAGTGAGAAAATTAAAAATTCAGCTCATAATATTGTGTTAAGAATCGCGACCTAAAGACTTAGAACAGATATTTTACCAACTATTCTTAAATATTTAATTTTGGCGGATTATAAAAGCGTAGGTAGTGTCAACATTTAGTTCAACTTAATGTACGAAGATGCCTTAGACAATGTAAAAATTATGGCGAAATGTCAAACTCTTGTATTTGAAACGGTGTTCAAATTGATACAAAATGAATTTTTCTAGAGAAGAATTGAAACATGATTTAATGTTGAGTAGAGTTTATGCGCAACGGTTTAGCAATGCCGAACGTCATCCTCATGAGGTATTATTTTTCAGACTCAAAGAACGATTTGAAAGAACTGTGTTTACGAACAAAAATTTTTGAAGAAACTGAATATTTGTTATGCAAACTTTAATTGAAAATCGTCATATTTCATGTAGGCAGTTAGAAGAGGAGAGAAGTGTTGCTAAATCTACGGCAAATAGAATAATTAGAAAACATAAATTTCACCCATACCATATTCAACTGGTACAAGAGCTGGATCAAGACGATTTTCGAAGACTTGAATTTTGTACGTATTATGATTTTTTCAATAACATTTTATTTACTGACGAAGACATTTCATAAAAATGGATACAACTTTTTCTATTATAGTTCTTAAACATAGATAGTCTCTATATATTTTTAATTATTAATAGACAGAAAACAGTTTGCAGGAGTGGATTGACGAATTACCTCTGAATCTAGTAAGGCGGATGTGATTCCAACTAGATGGCGCTCCGGCACATTTTAGCAGGCAGGTGAGGCAATTTTTAGACGCGAATTATGAAAAGAAATGGATTGGTAGGGGAGTATCATGTCCGGCAAGGTCTCCGAACCTCACAAAACTAGATTTTTTCTTGTGGGGTTTTGTTAAAGAGCAAGTTTACCAAACTCCACCCACTACCATAGAGAATATGAAAATGAGAATTAGAAATGTATCAATGCCGCGATGCTGAATACAGTTAACAATTCCTTTGTGAATATTTGTGTGTTGATATATATATTTTTAATCAAGTGATTGTAGGACTTCTTTTTCTGCTATAATGAAAAGTCACTTTTTTAATTTTGCGGTTTAATGTACATTTCTGATCTTTTATTTTTAATAACAGAGAAAAAGTACAAGCTATCAACTTTGTTATTTTAAATGGAACACCCTGAATATTGTTACATTTTTGGATTCCTCGGAAAATTCTATAAGTTCGACAATAAAGCAAATTGTAAAGCGATTGCCATTGAAAACCAAATAATAAATACAAAAATGTCAAAATCTCGGAAACTATGACAAATAGGTATAGGACATATTTATAACGAAAGATAGGGTTTTAGGTCACGAATAGTCTAACATATTAAAATACTATGCATTCCATTTAAAAAAATGAAGATATGATGTTTTTAATTTTTTTAATTTCTCCTACTTATCTAGGACCCCCTGTACAACGCCGAAAAATTTTGTTCACGTTGAAAGTCAACCCATACTTTTGTTAATGTTCCTGCCAAAAATCATAATCCTATATCAAAAAGCCAACGGCCCACGTCGTTTGAAAAAAGGCACTGCAATTCATAATTTTTTACAAAATGGCGGATATTAGAAAAACTTTCAGATTTAGACATAGTACAAAAAATGTGTAGAATCACGAGCAGAATCTAAATATGTAAAAATATACAGAGTGTCCCATAAGAAAAAACACAACTTTGTTTCGCTACAGATTTTTGAGGCACCCTGTATACATGAAAATAATTTTAGGTTATGTAGCCCGTATTGTCCTACAACTTTTGTATTTGAACTTTTTTTATATCCCTATCCGTTATCAAGACAGCAACCGAGAACGCACTATTGGGACACCCTGTATATATTCTGGCACATTAGAAACATGCATTCTTCTGTGACCGAGACGGTACGAAACAGACGTATTAGGGCGACTTTGAAAACAAAACACTGGGAACAATTTTGACAATCGTCTTTATTATTATGCGCATTTTTACTCAAGTATAAGCACCTAATTGTTTTAGTGGTTTGTTAAAAACTGATTTAAAGATTTCTATTAAAACACGGAACATTACACAAGAAGTAAAAAAATCGGCATGCTTCTAGTTTTTGGTGAATGCAGGCAGAATTCAGTTCAAGCTGCTCAAATGTATGCACAGTTGGTTAGAAAAATGCGCAACAAGCCCGACAATAATCCTAACGCACCATTTGTAATACGTGAAGACAAAGAAATATATGTTCTGGCATACGTGCATGTAAATATGACCTCCTCACTTAGAGAGATCGCTTTAGAATGCCAAATATCTAAAAATTCGGCTTGGCGAATTTTACACAAACACAAATACCATTCGTATACATATCAATTACATCAATATCTTTATCAAGGAGATAACATCCGAAGATTGCAATATTGCACTTGGTATTTAGGGGAGTGTTTAGAAGACAATAGTTTCCCATTTAAAATACTTTGTACCAACGAAAGCCGTTTTACAAATTTGGGAGTTTTTAATAGAAATAATAAAAGGCACTGGTCCCAAGAAAATCTCCATTTGATGGAAGAGGGAAATTTTCAAGAGCGTTTTGGGTTTAATTGTTGGATTGGAATTCTCGGTGATAGAATTTTAGGTCCTATAATTTTTGATGGTCACCTAACAGGGGAGAAATATTTACACTTTCTGACCTATCAAATTCGGGAGAAATTCCAGATATTAATGGAAACCGTATATTTTACCAACAAGATTACTTAAATACAACATTTGGCGTAAATTGGATCGGAAATAGCGATCCTATTTTGTGGTCCCTAATGTAAAACTGAATTACTTTGTATCTATTATAATTGTTTAAATATTTCAGATCGCCAAACTTCACCCCCTTAGGTTTTTTTTGTGGGGCACTGCCAAAAATGAAGCGTATATTACATCTTCAGCAACCCGTGGTGAATTAGAAAACAAAGTAAGAGCGGCCATAAACAGTATTACCCCTGGACAACTAAGAGAAGTAGTAAGAGCAACTGTAGAAAACGTACACCGTTATCAAGAAGAGCACGCTGGCCATTTTGAAAATTTGGAACCCTAGAAATTTATTTTGGTTATAATAATTTTGAAATTAATTACATTATAAAATGTTTGTCGTTGTAACAATTCTAAAATTTTATAAAATTTATCATGTTAATAAATAAGTCATGAGTAATGTTTTCAAAGCCACCGTTTGTTTCATAGAGTCTTCGTCATAGTCTAATATGCTTAAATGAATTTTATCATGCATTTGAAAACCTGTCGTGTATAAATAATAATAATAAATGTGATAGCAATATTACATACATTATCATGAAGTATGTGGTATCAAAATACTCGGAAGATAACGGTATTTTATAAAAACCTTAGGAACCACTTCCTTTCTATCTGAAAAAATTGAGTAAACACAAAAATACTGATTTTACTTATTTCAAACAGGCATAAAATAGTTTTTAGCATCAATAGAGGTGAGCTTGTATTTTTCCCTTACTACTAGGTCAGAAATGAACCAATTTAAGTGATTCATAGCATGCTAGATTGAATAAAATAATAAAATCTGACAATTTTCTATCGAAATAATTAAAAATATATAGGGTGTCCCATTTAAGAATCGAAAGTTGCCGTCATTTTCGGTCAAACCGGAAGTGGCTCAAAACAAACGAATATGCCCGAAAATCTAAATTTATTTATTGTATTCACACACCAAATTTCAAACCATCACAATCAAATTTCACTTATCTCAAAAAACAGAAAATTTATAAGGGTGAACTACATCTGAGGTACACTCGGTATAGAAAACCACTGTTTTCCTCATTTATGGAAGGTGACTTTGTGAAAACCTCTTCCCAAAAACAAGAATCCTAAGGAATTTCCAGATCTTAGAATAATTAGTATACTTTCCATTATTCTAAAGTTTCTGAATTTATATGAACAGATTGCAACATATTTTAATAATCAAGATATTGTCTGATATATTTGCCTTTGGACACTGTCAGAAGTGACGTTCTTGGTGAGTATGATTCTTTGTACTGCTTGATTATTCCAAAGCGTTTGACACGATTGTTCACAAATTATTATTAGCAAAATTGAAATACTAAAGCTTCAACGATATATCATTATTATAGATATTCGTATTTGAACAATCGAAGGCAACAAATAGTTCTAAACTCATTGTCATCTAGTGTTGAGGTTTGATCTGGTGATCCTCATTTTAGGTCACCTATTACAAAAATTCAAACTCAAATTCAAAATAGGTTTTATTGTCAAAAAAGGGTATACTTTTGGTGACAAAGCTGAAATTATGAAAAATTACAAAGGCCTCTATTATTGGCGCGAGGTAATCAGTCAAACGATAAAATAACATATAGAGAATAAAATATATTAAACAAACAGAGAGAATAAAACGTATTGTAACAGATAGATAATAAAAATGTATTTAACAGACGAACAGCTACATTAAAACATAAAATATATTTAATGGAAATAAAGACAAAAAAAGGTAAAGAGTTATAAAAAAGTATCATTGTAGAATTCGCCCAAATCGTAATAAGCTTTTGCGACAAGCAAACTCTTTACTGGCTGTCTAAGCGCCTTGACAGAGACAGACTGCTTAATGTAGGCAGGAAAGTGGTTGTACATTTTCCTGCTCTCATACAAAATAGAGCTACGAGTCAATGATAAAGTAGGAATTGGCAAACGCAAGTCAGCAGCATGTCCAGTGTTATGAAAATGCTGGTGAACTGGAAAACTGTCCCTCATAAAAGGAAAGTATTGTAATCGTGAAGAAATCAACCCCCGATATTTTTCAGATCTTTACGTTTCAGAGTCCCTAGATGCCAAAAAACATGTTTTCTCAATTTCGTGGGTTTGTCTCTCTGTTCGCGGCATAGCTAAAAAACTACTTACCCAATTGACTTCAAATTATGGTCAAAAAATCATATGGGGATAACCTGGTAACATTTTGATACAAATCCAACATGGCAAAACAAAATGGCGGCCTAGTGACGTGTTAAAAAACTATTACTAAAAAGCTGCTTACCCAATTTATCTCACATTTTGCACAACAATCAAGTATTATGTAAAAATCAACTGGTAAAATTTTGATATGAATCCAAAATGGCGGAACAAAATGGCGCCTTAATAAAATATTTAAAAATTCAGCCTGAAAAAACTACTTAATGGACTGATTTCAAATTGTATGCTATAACTAACCATGGTATAGACATGAACTAGTACAATTTTGGTACTAATTCAAGATGGCGGAACAAAATTTCGGCCAAATAGAATGTTTTTAATCGTCGAAAATTCACTTTCTCAGGTTTTACATATCTTCACATTTTAGCGTCCCTAGGTAACAAAAAATATGTTTTATCGATTCCGTCGGTAAGGTTGCCAACCATACTGTTAAAAACAGTATTATTCTTTATTTCACTTTTTATTTCTGTTCTATTAAACATGCAAAATATAGTCGAATGCGGTCTTATCGTGCGGGTCCAAAGGTCACCAACATTATGAATCAAATCAGAAAACACAGTGAATACCAAAATGTTGTGTGATTCTTTTATCGAGCTATTAAATCTCGATGGACTATTTATTAATATACAGGGAGAAAGAAAATAGTTTTTTTTTATTATATTACGCAATATTATTAAGATAGCCACTTAATATTATTTTATATATTAAATGCCGAGGGACTAAATAAGAAAATTTGCTAAATATGTATTTGGTTAAAATTGTTTGGTTGGCAAAAACAAAAATACACAAAATGGCAAGCTCCTTAATAAAGTCGGAAGGAGGTTCGAATCGGTGGAACAATCAGGATATGTTATGTTTATACAGCCACTTAATGAAAGTGAGATTTTTTTATCAATCACCAAAAATTATGAGCCCCGCTTAACCTAAAAATCTAACGAAAAAATCCAAAGGCAAAAGACTTAAGTTACAATGCAAAAATGGATATTCATAATGCAATTTATGATTTATACACGTCAAAGATTAATATAATCCTTCAGAAACTTTTTAATATTATATTAATATTAATCCCATATTAATTTCTCCGTATGTTCCACAGCTATCTTCCAGTACTCCGGCGTAATATAATTTAATGAATCTTGCCAAACAATTTGCACTTCATCTAATGTAAGACCAACGTTCACGTGTTTTTCGTAATATGATTTTGCCCCAGCCCATATTAATTCTATTGCGTTAAACTGGCAATGGTATGGCGGCAGCCGTAAAACCTCATGTCCATTTTCCCGTAATATTTCATCTACGGCATATATTGTTGGTTTTTTAATAAATGTAACCATTAAAAGAAGTTCTAGTTTCAGCATATTGGGTAAAGGATTTTGTTTTTGTTTTGTTAGCCAGTCATAAATATCACTTTTCTTCCAGGATGAAGTAGGTTGTTTATTTAAGATTCTTAAATGATAAGATGCATTGTCCAGAATGATTAAAGATGGAGAATCTAAATTTGGAATCAGTTGTTCTTTTAACCACTTTTCAAACAGTTCACAGTTCATATTATCACGGTAGTCCATACTTTTGGATGTTGAAGAAAACAGTAAACTTCCACCTGGGAGAAATCCTGTTGAAGAACCTGCATGCAAAATGATGAACCGTTTTCCCATCCCACATCCCTTTTTTCTCTTGACACTTTTTACAGACTCGTCCTGCCAAGATTTCGAACCACTTCCATTAGAAAATATCCAAGTCTCGTCTAAAAATACCACTTTTCTAAATTTTGAATTAACGTTTTCCGTGTATTTCTTTAGAAACTGGATAAGCTGACTTGCTATATGTGGCAACTCGCATAAAAATCTTCGATTACAGTCCTTTTTATATCGAAAACCCAACATTTTTATTAATTTTGACAACGATTTTTGTCCAATTTCCAATGTGCCTCGATTTTTTAAAGCTTCTTTTAAAACTTGAAGGGTTATATTAGTTTTTGCTGTGTATAAGTCGTAAATTGCATTACAAACATCCATTTTTACATTGTCACTTAAGTCTTCTGTCTTTGGCTTTTTTCTGCACAGTCCTTATACCGATTCCCAGAGCTTTTGCTACTGTCTCCTGGATATTGGCCGGTGAATTTTCATTTTCGTAATATTTTATTACATTTAATACCATTTTTTTCGCTTGTGGATGCAAAAAACCCGAAAATTGTTTTCTATTACTCATTTTGTCATTGACTGGTCAATCTGACTTTGAAGTGACATCGCTCAAAGATTTGTGCAACTGCTGGTATTTATACGTATATCCTTTTTTTTTATATGAAAATATCACAGGTCTGTCTAATTCATCTTCCGGATTTTATGCGGAGGATATGATTACACGTAATAAAAGAAAAACAAACTTAAATAGTTTGTCGTTGATAAATCGTATGACCCGCACGATAACACTGCTTTTGGCGACATTGTATTGCCAAAATCTACCTCTCCTGAGACATTCGTCGAATGCTGACAATTCAGTTTCCTTATATGTATCCAAGGGAGATGACCGAACGGTGAACAGCATATCGGGCCCCGGCTTCATTGTTCCAAATAGACTTTCAGAGTTTTCAATATTTATGCCATCTTTACTGCCCTTGAAGTAATAGAGAATTTTAGATTAACCAATGTGGTAATATTTTCAGATACCCCGAGTGCATTGGACAAGATTAGTAGCAGTTCTAAGCCCACGGATGATCACATTACAATCGCAATCAAGAAAAAAATATCCATTTTTGTCTTGATTGAGAGAGGATATTTAGGATATCTTTGGCTTGGGTTTCAAGCCATACGGGAATAGTAGGAAACGATAAATTGGTCAATTTGGGAAGACTTCTCAGAACTATTACGAATATTAAAACGGATTACAGATACAGATAATTTATCCCTTCATACAAACAATGTTTCTTTGAGAAGTGGAAGGAGAGATGAAAACAGATCTGTCTTACCAAGGGAAGACTCTAATGACAAATTGCACAAACATCGTTATATCAAACCCTGGTTTACAGCATCAAAATACCTGCATAGGAAGGAAATTGTTACTATGTGCAGAATCAGAGGCGATCACTACACAGTGCCGACTCATCTTCATAGACTCGGACTAGTCGATAGCTCAGATTGCGAATATGGAGAATCGGATATCCTTTTGGAATGTCCTCTACATATTCAGGCCACCTCTCTCTTATACAATTTCCTACAGCAACGGGATATAGAAACTGGTCCTATTAATCCGCCTTACCTAGCCAGTCAATCTAGTCGTGTAGCTAAGAGCATTTGCAATTTCTTGAGAATATGTAGATTGAAAGTTTACAATAGATACTTATTTCAGTAAATCCTTTTGGCCTCACCAATAAGGGTAAGGGCCCTCCCTTATATTTACACGGACATTCTTACGACCGATATAAGATTAAGGTCGTGTGACATTTGAGTTATGCTGATGTTTTCTATTGGTCTTTTCTCATGCTAAGAAATAAAACAATCCTTTAAAGAATTCAAAACTCCTTCATTAGATTTTATACGGAACTCATATTTTTTGATAGGTTGCCAAAGGGCTTAAATGTTCAAAATATCATTACACGCCTTCGTGGCCTCCCAAGTAGCACAAATTAGCTGATAAGCTTTTTTACCTAACAGTTAGCCATAAAAGACACACAAAAACCACAGATTTGTCAAATTTTGGCAAATCATTATTGGTTTGTTTTCTAGCCATGAAAGCTCGCTTCAAATTAGATTTTTTGGCTTCAAATTAGATTTTTTGGCTCCAAAAGTAGCAGATTTTAATGTAGATAGGCTATAGCATAATTACTTGGAAAAAAAATATCTTTTATTAAACCTCCAACTTTTTTTTGTAATATTGGATAGCCAAAAAGTAGAAATATCTGTCAATTTTGTTGTCACAACAGAACCAGATATATTCTAGTAAGTATTGAAGTTAAATTATAGTAAGCATAGCTGTTTAAAATGCCAGAATATGACATTTTAATCAATAGAAATCGAGGTCAGAATATGATCAATAAGTAGACATTTTTCGCAAATGCCAACCAAACATATTTCAGCAAGTATTTAAGTTTAATTATAGTAATATTACCTATATAAGAATGCCATATTATGACATTTTAAGACAACAAAAATTGAGAGGAAAAATTATGGCTTTTATTATCATAATTTTGTTTCAAAATTGAACTAAAATTGGGTAGCTTTATTTCGCTTATTTTTGCTAGAATATTTCAAAAAAAATGCCACATTTTCAAATTTACGTTTATAACCTATAAAACTATACTTAAACCAAACTGAAGATTTATTTAGAAAAAAAATAAATTATTTACCATACAAAATGTCTAATAAAAAGATTAAATTTTCCACCATATATTATAGAAAAACGCCCACTTGGGGTAATCGTCGTTTAATTTTGTTACGCTGGCTCCTGGGTCTTAAATTAGCCATCTTTTAGCGAGTAGTAAAGGCAAACCAAGTGGGCATTTTTATTGGCAAAAGATTAGTAAATATTGCTACATTTGAAAATCATTGCCATTTGCTAAATATTTGTGTACAAAGTGGCCAATTTCAAGGAATATTTGCTTAAAAAATAACCCAAAGTTTTTTATGATCCGCCATGATTGAAATTAAAATTAAACTAATGTCCATTTTTTGACCGCTTTAAACAAACATATTCTTTCTATTTATAAAAACGTATTTTCATGCATGGTTTTTTTACGTTATGGACCCTTTAATCAATTTTCTTAGAAAAATACATTTCAAACTAAAAAAAAAAAAATTGTAGAAACATTTTTTTGGCCCTACCAACCGTCAAACTCCTTACAATTTTTTACACAATACGTCATAGTTTACGTATTTCTACGAAACCATGATTTGTTATCTTTGCATTTCTTCTTGACTCGTAAGTTCTTAAACTGATTGGCTCTGTTAATACTATTTCTACATAATTTAAAACAATTGATAATTTATCATATAAATGAAGAAACGGAAAAAATTAGAAATTACTTAGGTAAATTTCGGAAATGTTACTCAAATTTCGGCTAAAAAACAAGTCAGAATTCAGCTAAAAAAGCTCGATTTTAAAGTAAAAAAGTAGCTAATAAACCCAACCATAAAATCAAAAGAGATAGTCGTATAATTGCCAATTGGTCATTTTAACCCCATTATAACCAAATTATTATTCCCCACTTTAGCCATATTTTCGTCTTTATACCGTAATAGAACTGTTATTTTGGCTAGCAATATTAGCTTATTAGCCAGAGATATCAGTAAATATCACAGCATTTTAGCCCATATATGATTATATGTGCTAGTTGGGCTGTATTACATTCTCAGCCGATGATTTTGAGCGTTCACTCACGAGAACCATAGCCTATAGCTTCAAAGCTAGCGACCACAGCCCATATCTTCATAGTATATCCGTAGATTCCTTTAAATCAAACTCCGCATGAGTTAGGTACACAATTTTTCCTATGGGCGTGCATAAATTACATACCTACGTATTAGCAAGTGCAGTTTAGTGAGGAGGGTGAAATGAAGTATGTTAAATTTTTATTTATCATAATTGATTACTTCAGATCAGATTTGATCACAAATACGTTAAAAATAGTTACAAAATGCACATACATGTTACATTTATTCGCAAATAAAGATAACAATATTTTTTTAAATTATTATAATTTGATTAAACAACTATTTTTTGTTGGTTATAACCAACGACATATATACATTTTAAATGTCATTGGTTATAACGTTTATATTGAATGTACAGTTTGTGGGATTGTTTACATTTAGAGAAGATGTCAAATCTAAACACTGTTTATTATAAGTTGTACTATTTGTTAATGTAGTAAACATTTATTTGCAATTTGTTTTTTGTTATATTATATTTTCTCCTGAATCAGTTAATATTGTGGCGGAAGATCGGCGAAAACTGTGACCAGTGTCATTTCTGGATCTGGCAATCCCAGTGTCCGGCAATATTGGATGGCATCTTCCCATTGTGCATTTTGCCTGTTTGTAGTTTACAAAAAAACGACGATAAGGTGTGTTTAAAGGACGTAGAGCTACATATTTCCTATAAAGCTGAAGGTGAACTGCATCTCCACCAATTACAAATGTTCTGGACATATTAGTTTTTGTATCAGGAATTTTGATGATTAGTAGGATCTATTTGTCTTCAATGTTATCAATGGTTAATCTTCGCGACGACGCGACATACACCTGCCAATCCAATAATGGCCGTAACTTTAATCAACAAATAGACAACATCAAGTACCTCGGAAAAATTTTGAAAAACTTTGTATTCTTTTTCATACCCAGCCGGGATTTTTCGGGCAATATAGTCAAAAGCAGTGTTATCGTGAGGGTCATACGATTTATCAATGACAAACTTTTTAATTTTCTTTTATTACGTGTAATCATATCCTCCGCATAAAATCCGGAAGATGAATTAGATAGACCTATGATATTTTCATATGAAAAAAGAGGATAAACATAAATACCAGCAATTGAAAAAATCTTTGAGCGATGTCACTTCAAAATCAGAATGGCAAGTCAATAACAAAATGGGTAATAGAAAACAATTTTCGGGTTTTTTGCATCCACAAGCGAAAAAAATGGTATTAAATCTCATAAAATATTACGAAAATGAAAATTCACCGGCCAATATCCAGGAGACAATAGCAAAAGCTCTGGGAATCGGTATAAGGACTGTGTAGAAAATTGTGCATGAAAAAAAGCATAATTTACTACCTATGAAGATTAAGAAATGTACACGAAAAAAGCCAAAGACAGAAGACTTAAATGACAATGTAAAAATGGATGCTCGTAATGCAATTTACGATTTATACACATCAAAAACTAATATAACCCTTCAAGTTTTAAAAGAAGCTTTAAAAAATCGAGGCATATTCGAAATTGGATTAAAATCGTTCGTCAAAATTAATAAAAATGTTGGGTTTTCGATATAAAAAGGACTGTAATCGAAAATTTTTATGCGAGTTGCCACTTATAGCAAGTTAGCGGATCCAGTTTTTAAAGAAATACAGGGAAAATGTTAATTCAAAATTTAGAAAAGTGGTATTTTTAGACGAGACTTGGATATTTTCTAATGGAAGTGGTTGGAAATCTTGGCAGGACGAGTCTGTAAAAAGTGTTAAGAGAAAAAAGGGATGTGGGACGGGAAAATGGTTCATGATTTTGCATGCAGATTCTTCAACAGGATTTCTCCCAGGTGCAAGTTTACTGTTTTCTTCAACATCCAAAAGTATGGACTACCATGATAATATGAACTGTGAACTGTTTGAAAAGTGGTTAAAAGAACAACTGTTCCAAATTTAGATAATCCATCTTTAATCATTTTGGACAATGCATCTTATCATTCAAGAATCTTAAATAAACAACCGCATCCTGGAAGAAAAGTGATATTTATGACTGGCTGATAAAATAAAAACAAAATCCTTTACCCAATATGCTGAAACTAGAACTTCTTTTAATGGAAAAATCTATTAAAAAAACCAACAATATATGCCGTAGATGAAATATTACACCGAAAATGGACATGAGGTTTTACGACTGCCGCCATACCATATCCAGTTTAACGCAATAGAATTAATATGGGCTGGGGCAAAATCATATTACGAAAAACACGTGAACGATGGTCTTACATCAGATGAAGTGCAAATTGTTTGGCAAGATTCATTAAATTATATTACGCCGGAGTACTGGAAGAAATCTGTGGAACATACGGAGAAATTAATATGGGATTGGTGGAATCGAGAACGAGTTCTAGATGTCGAAATAGCACCAATGATCATTGCGCCATTTGAGGACGACTCAGGAGATGAGGATTTTTTAAGTGATGATGATATTTTTTAGTCTATAATATTGAAAAGTTTCTGAAGGATTATATTAGTCTTTGACGTATATAAATCATAAAGTGCATTATGAATAACCATTTTTGCATTGTAACTTAATTTGGCCTTTGGATTTTTTCGTCTACATTTGTTAATCTTCTTCGGAAGTAAATTATGTTTTTTTTTTTCATGCACAAGTTTCTGTACATTCCTTATACCGATTCTCAGAGCTTTTGTTACTGTCTCCTGGATATCAGCCAGTGAATTTTAATTTGATTTGACACCATTTTTTGCTTACTTTTTTAGTTCATTTGTAAATTTGTAGACAATAAATGTCAATTACGCACTAACATGCGGGCGGAAATTGCTTACTTTCCACACACTTATTGCAAAAATACATACGGCGGGTTGCAGAAAGCTTAATTAAAGTTTAGAATGTTTAACGAAATGTCAAATTTGACAGCGAATTTCTAGATTTCTATAAGCAGCTTGTCAAATCCGTAAGTTCTGTTAAATATTCTAAACAGCAATTAAGTTTTGTGCAACCGGCTGTTAGAGTAATATCCCTGGGTTAAGATATATATAAAGCAAGATCTAAACATTTTAATATATGTATCACAATTGCTGTTAATACAACCATATAATGAAGGAATGCATTAAAAATCGAACTTGGTCTTTTCGTTCTGGAAACTACTACATTTATTTTAATTTATAATTAATACAAATTTTAATTACAGGCCACTGGTGGATTGGCGGATACTCTAGAATGTCCAGTATCCAATAAAAGACGTCAGAGGGAAAATTTGTTATTCTAAATAATGACGCTGACTGCAACATCTGGAAGTTCTCAAAATGCATTAATCCTATATACTAGATCAATGAAAAATAAAGTAGAACAAACAGAAGGTTATAATAAACCACAGTATTGACGTTATGATTATTACAACTTGCAAATGAATCATTATATCTTGCCCTAAAATTAAAATCTTCAGAAATTATTATACACGCAATTTATCAAGCCAAGTGAAAATTTTAAATGTCTAAATTTGTTAGATGAGATATTGGAAAAATCTATTATTTTTAAAGCAAATGTCTTCTAGTATCTGACAGTTACATTAATAGTCTTAAAGAAAATAATAATAATACAGGAAATATTTGGGATGATAACACAGCAAACAATATCAAATTATATAACAAACAAGAATAATTAATCAAAATTCAATATTTTGTTTAATAGATAATATTCTTACAAATTTATCGAAACAAAAAATAGATGTATCACCAGTCCATTAAATTTAAGTTATCAAAATTCTAATGTAAAAAATATTAAAAGTCAGACTAAATAATTCAGCTTGAGAAATTGTGTTAAGATGGATAAACAAGATTTAATTGAAGTAAATTATTGACTACGTTTAATACAAAATACAAAGCAACTATACTAAGAAATACTGGAGATATTTGATAGGTGCACTAATATTATATAAAAAAAAATTAAAGAAAATCTAGGTAACACAGAATCAAGACTAGGGCAAGGTATTCAAATTACAGTGAATGAAAAATGAAGGAAAAATATTATTAAGAAAAATTGTAAGTGGGAATCCAGAAAACTATATAGGAAAATGTGCAATCTATTTTAACAAATAAGAAAAGTAGATATTGAATGCAATTTAATAAATTCCTAAAAAGGTACCTATACGAGGAAATTATTATGTTCTAAAGGCAGGAAAAGTTTTATCCAAAAAATTACTCATCTACCAACTTGCAGAAGTTTATTCCATCAATATCTAATATATTTTATTAACCCAAATAAAGAAGAAATTGAAGAAATCATTGATCAACTTGATAGTGAAAAAGCCAGTGGTTGTGATAGTACAATTGGCAATATTTTAAACAGTTATATAAGCCCTATTTTATTCCCATTAAACTTAAGATCTTTCTAACAAAAAAAATGAAGTAGTAAAGTAAAAAAATAGATTGTAAACTTCTGGAATAAAAATTATTGTTTTCTAAGATTTCAGGTTAATTTTGAAATATTTTCCAGATACATTTTAATTAAATTATTTATAAATATGTTATATTACTTTTATTTATAAATATGTTATATTGTTTATTTGCTTTATTTGACAGGATAGTGTCGTCTTGTCTGGCACACAGCCGCTGTAACATTTCTATATACAGGGTTTTTTCAAAAATTACGGAGTTTTTGCAAATTTTTCATTGTAACTCAGGACTTTCTACTTGAAACGCCTAACATTTGTCCAATTTATATTAGGTAGTTGCGCAGTTTCTAAATAAAAATATTATACAAGGGGCACCTAAAGTAATGTAGCAGATAACATATCTCGAAATATCATTATTTAATACTAAAAAAAAAAAATAATGTTACCTCTGAACAAGGATATGGTAGTTTGTCATAATATCTGATACCAATTTTAAAAATTTTGACATTATATAACGAAACGGATTTTTTTGTCCTATTGATGGTGATCCAATTTTAGTGGGGAAATGACTTATCAATTTAATACAATGCTTACTGTGCTAGTACCTCTCTATCTCTATCTAGTTTTGCAAATACGATTATATAGGGTGCAAAAAAAATCTGAAATATTGGAAAGTTCTTTTAAATTTGTATTTTTTTTTTCGAAAATTTGTGTGCCAATATACAGGTTTAAATTTCTAATCTAATGGTTCTCACTCCTTTTTGTAATTATAGCGGGAAAGTCAATATATTTTGTTTCTACTGATCAAAAAAGCCATAACTGGATTATTTTTTTAAACTAATATACCAATATATATCTTAAATATAATTTTTAATATCGCTTCGCGCCCCCTTTCAGGTTATCACTTCGCGACATCTGATAGACATATACTTGCAATCAGCCTATTAGCAAGCATTTGCTTGAGAAACATTGATTCAATCTTCTTGAATGGCGGTTGTTGTCTTGTCTCGTCTTGATCTTGACTGCTGCTCTTTACGGGTAATTTGTCAGTGCATTCTTCTGGGCGCAGAAGAAACCTCATTGGAGAATTTCTCCTACCCCTTTTTTTAAATAACTTTAAATCTATCTAATTGCCTTTAAACGTTTGAAATGCATCATAGCTATCCCTGGTACCCCTTGAGACTACTTCTAACATCACGAGATGACTTTTGCTTTTAAGCCACCCTCTCATCTCTCCTACTCCTGCCACTTAGCGGCCATTTCGCTACTATTCTATGTAGAATGGGATAGACGAACAGGATAGAATGCAGAACCAACTATAGGCCTTACACGTTCACAATGTTTGGTTCCTTTCTAGCGGGGTCGTTAGTTTTCACTATGAGCATTTGAGTCTCCCTCAACGCCTCGAAACAATACATCAAAAGTAAAACCAAACACGTGGCACCATTTATGTCAAAACACAGAGGTCTGTCATCTACAGCGCGATTCGGCAGACTGAGTGGCAGCTGTTAGTTCCTCTAAAGATTCTGGAGGGGTTTTCCTTGAATCCTCAGAAGTAAACAGTTGGTAAAATTGCCTTTTTGTAGATAAAACCCGATTAAAAATTGGTGCATTTAGTTGGCTAAGACGAAAGGATATTGGTGTGTAATTGACAGCATCAAATGAACGGTTTGAAGAGAATATGGTAGCCTAAGAAGCCTTTTTGTGAGTTACAGCCTGAGGAGGAGTTATGCAGAATGGAAAAATAAATTCATTTATAACTTATAAACGGTTAATGCAGATATTTATTTAAATTAATGTCTACGCAAAGTTAATGTTTAGAATGTCGAGTAGTATTTATAAATGTCAACGTATACTGTGTTTTATTTCCTCAAGTTTAAGTTTAGTATTCTTTTGACAAGCCCCATATAACTATAAAAATTGAGTGACACCCATTAGATCAGAATTATTGTAAATCTATATCGGCACAGAAATTTTCCTAAACAATTTAAACACATTTCAAACAAAACAACAGAAATTTCTATTATTTGGGTTTTTTCTTACCGAATCGGGCGCCCCAACAAAACTCGAAATTGATTTTCTGCATGAGAAAATTCTCAGATAATAAAAATTAATCCACCATATCTAGATATGACAGACACGTCCAGATAACAATAAATACAATTTCCATTGCTTTTATAAGGTGTGCTGTTACTCATTTTTGGGTAGGTATTTGAGGCACCGTGGAAATGTATGTATCATTTCTATAGTAATGTCTGAATATAAAATCGAAGGGTTATGGGACATATCCAACCCAGTGGCGTATACCGGGTGTCAACGAATCTATTAGACAGGCCATAACTTTTGAAGTATTTGATGTATCAAAACGAAATTTCGTATAGGTAAATGGTACATAAAGAGGAGAGTTTTCGCATATTTTTCACTTTCCGATAACTTCCGGTTTCACCGGAAATGACTCTAGTTTCGATTTTTTAAATGGAACACTCTGTATATTTTTACATTTTTGGATTCCTAAGACAATTTTGAATCAGAATGTGACATTTTAAAAACTTTTTACGCCTGCTTGATTTTTTATAGCCATTTTTAAAATTGCATCTAGGTGGCCATGGCCGGATGTAAATTAATCTAAGGACCTGAAATGATGACATAATAACACAATCGCTAAGTTTAAGTGATTAGTCTGATACCTAGGAACAAGAGAAGTTGATTAAATCAAATGTTTGTGTCTAACTATTTTTTTTTCAAACGGCGACCCTTTTTAGACAAGCACTTTTTGAAAAGAGGATTTTTCTGCGAATCTAATGTTACTAACTTTTTTGCGATTGGATTAAAAATAAGCTCAAAAATTAAATATTACTAAGAAAAATACTCGATAATCAATTATTTACTTTTAACAAGTGTGCCATGGATATCCATGCTGGATATTAAGTAGGATTTTTAATTGTGACAGTTGGTTGATCAAGATTACTTATGTTGGATCTAACTATGCGTCATGTCACGTAAACTCTGCCTAGCCTATCTCTGTTGATGAAAAGAATGCACGCCTATGCGCCTAACGCTCGAAACAGCATTTTTATACAGTTTTCTGCTGCCCCTCTTCAGATATCGTGAACAAATTTAGGCGTGCAAATCTGTATCCTTGGCTAACAAATAGTTCAGAGTATTAAACAAAAATGTAACTTCAACTAACTTCAATAATGCTGTTAAATGTAAAAGTACAATATTCGAGTTCATTGTAGTTGTTCAAAGTGCATTCCTCCTTGTTCACGACACGTTTCCGCTCGTCAGAGGCGTAATACTTCTAAATACACGTACAATCCTTTCTTCTAAGATTTAAAGAGTGGCTGGGGCTGACATAGACTCTTTCTTTAACATATCCCCAAATAAAGAAATCGAGAACAGTGAGATCCGGTGAACGGGCGGGCTACCGTATTGGGCCATTGGTTGCAATAACTTTATTATTAAAACGTTCAATTAAATAATTTAGATTTTCTCTGGCATTGTGAGGCGGTGCTCCATCTTGCTGGAAGTAAATTCGGCGTAAAACTTCTAAAGGTAGATCATTAAAATGTTGCACAATTTCATTTTGGAGAAAGCCTAAGTACCTAACCCCTGTTAATTGGCCTTGAAATAAAATTGGCCCAATTATTCTGTTACCAACGACACCGGCCCAAACAATGACACCAAACCTTTCTTGAAAATTTCCTACTCTCATTTCATGTTGATTTTGCTGGGCCCAGTAACGACTGTTTTGCTTGTTAAACATACCATTATTAGTAAATCTGGATTCGTCAGAAAACAAGATAAAGTTTATAAAATTTGGGTCAATTCTACAATTTTGGAGCAAACAATCACAAAACAATACCCGTCTATCGCCATTGTCAGGATACAAAAGTTGATATATCCGTGTTTCTTTAGTATTTTTCTAGCTGATTAATGACTTAAACCCAGTTCGTGATTAATTTGTCTTAAAAAACAATTTTATCAACTTCAACCATAGCAAGAACGTTAATATCCATTTCTTCATTTTTAATAAATCTGCTTCCGTCACTGGATTTCCTTCTTGTTGATGCCTAAAACGATTCTCGAGATATGGAAAATACTGATAGACCGGATATAACTCGGCAGCATTCCTTGAATTTTTGTGAAATTCTCCAAATATTAATAACATCGACTTTTTCACTTTGAGTATACATTATTTTGACTTTTGAAAACAAAAATATTACTGTAAATCAAGAAAAATAAGGAAATTTTATGTCTACTTAGAAAGAATAGGTTAGGGATGCACACGACGTATCGATGTATCGAAAACATCGATATTTTCCTACTCAAGGACGATGTTTTTACATCGATATTTTTCTTTCGATGTATCGAAAAGACATCGATGTTTATATCCAATATATCGACACGGCGAATCGCACTTCGCACTATTATATTGCCAAATTTCGCCGCTCACCCAATCCTAAATAGCATTATAATTTAAGAAGCCGCGGCGCCGGCTGCGCTGCGATAATCAAATTGCGACAATTGCGCGGCCTCTGGCGGCAGTCGGTAATTGCACGAATCTGACGAATTTTGGTTATTAGTGTTTTACTGATTGATTTTGTTGTGTTTTTGCTTTTAGTTTTGTTTGCACATTAAATTATTTGGTGTGTTAAAATAACTTTTTGGTATTGGTAAAATTGCTTTTCAAATGTTTCTAATTTCTAAACTAACCGTATTGATAAAATTGCTTTTCAAATATATTGTTATTTAAAGAATAACATACCAAACGCAGATGGTTGTTATTTTCAGTAAATAACTCTTTACATCGAAATATATTTCGGTTATGTTCTTTCAATTAGAAACAAAAAATATTAAATAGATATAAAAGCTTTACTATCTTTTAAGCAGTTTTTCACGCAGTTAATTTTATGTATACATATTTCAAATGTTTCTAATTTCTAAACTAACCGAGACCGACATATTTCCATTTAAAGAGTTTATTATTATTAAGAGATGTCCATAAACATAGTACCTACTTAATTATTATTATTTCTACCTAAACTTCTACTTCTTCTGTATGAAAAAATAATATATTTAAATGCATATGAGGGTGTTTCAAATTCGCTAACCAAATTAGCTGCCAGTTTTTTTACATCATGACAGCTGATGAAGCTAATATGGTTAGACAAACTCGCATTCACAAGTAGTAAGTTGTGGTACATATAGTGTGAAAAATATTTTAATTTTTGGCTTTTTCGCAACATAAAAAGATATCTAATTTTAAAATAATTGAAATAAATATTTGAGTAAATTATATATCTCAACATGTGGACTAATCTGCCCACGGAATGTTTCGATATATCGTGGGCTTACTGCGAAAAGTGACTAAGTCAATTTTTGAATGTTTTGAGATAATGTGACCAAGTCATAGGTAAAAGTAATAGGTACTTCAAAAAAAATTGACCAAGTCATATATACGACTTAAAGTTGTTGAGGTAAATCCACCCAAAGTGATCAAGTAAAATAATATACTTTTAACATCAGCTAAAAGTCACTAAATCCACTTGGGCATTTTATCATGTCAGCAAAAATGTAAATTGACGATATGCAAAAATGATCAAGTCGACTTGGTCAATTTTTGCTGTAACTATACTTGCATTATTATTTGCGTTTTGACAAGTGGTTATTGTGCAAAAATATCGTTAGCTTGCTATAAAGAAGATACAAAGTTGTTCAAAAATGAGTGGCAGAGGAAAGTTATGTGTTTCGTTATGTTTTAAAAATGAAGGAAACCAAGAAAAATCAGCCAGTAAGTATTAAATAATATAATTAAATAATTAGTAAAAAGTGAGGTTATATATTATAAGGACCGGCATTTTTAAATTCGCATAAAATACTCTTTACTATCATAAAGAAGTTTTGTTGTTTGATTTGTTGATAAAACCATTATTTTTCTTGCTTTTAAATATAGTAGTTCAGGAAGAAGACAAAGTAGACTCGAGTGAAACTAGTTTCTCTGGCAACAAAAATTATATTACTGATACTGATAATCATGAGGCCATGAAGATATTTAGTAAACATGTGACCGCAGAAAGTAAGTATTACTTAAAGAGTACACAGGGTGTTTCTAAATATTATGTACAGTCGCGGTCAATAAAATTGTACAATGGTTACAGCCTAAGTGGGTTTTAATGATTGTTCTAGGGTTTAAGTAGTTTAGAATGTGATCGAGCTGTATAATTTTATTGACCACGAGTAGACATACGAAATTCCTCTAATAATTTTGTATTAAAAAAGTCTGGAAATATATTGTTTCCAAGACAGGCTTGGCCAAATTGTTTGAAATTTGACAGCGGTATTTGTAGTAAAAACTATAATAAAATTATTAAGTTTAGTGCGCTCCGGAGGCACTTTAACGACTATTAATGACGTAAAAGTATGCCACTGACATGTTTCAATTTTTTTAGCTGATCATTCTGATATTCAAGATGAAGGTGTTATTCAGCAAAACCAATATATAAATTTACATATTTGGAAGCTGAAAATGCATCAGACAGTGACGATGAGTATGTTCCAGAAAAAGAACAAAGTAGTAGTGAAGATGAAGAAGATAGTGATGAGCCTTTAGCTAAGAAAAGAGCACGTTGGAGGAAGTCAACACCAAACAAGTGGAAGAAAAATATTGTTAAAGAAAATAGAAAAAGTGGCAAGCCGTACATTAATAAAAATAAAGCTCAACCAGCCAATGCACCAAAGCAAGTTGACTGTACAAACTGCAAATTTAAATGTGCTTTGAACTTCAGTGAAGAGGACAGAAAGGCTATTTGCATTAATTACTGACAGCTAGACTACTGCCGGCAAAAAGACTTAATTTTGTCATGTGTTAGTAACTCTGCATCAAAACTAGATAGGGCTCGTACAGGCACAGGTGTGAGAAAAGAGTCCAGCCGAAAGTACCATTTTAAAAAACACAATGAATCTATCCAAGTCTATAAAAGTTTTTTTTAAAGACTCTTTGTATTAGTCACGGACCCGTTGATCATGCGTTACAAGGAGTAAACGAAAGAGGCATTTTCGGGTTGCCTGACAGGAGGGGTAAGGGAATTTCTAAAAATAAAACACCTGATGACCTAATAGAAAAAGTAAAGACCCACATTGAACGCTTTTCGACTATGGAATCACATTATTGTCGGAAAAGTAGTAAGAGATTATACTTAGATCCAAGTTTGTCTATTAGCAAAATGTATGACCTCTACTTACAGTGGTGCAGAGAAGAGAATGAACAAAATTTTGTGTCAGAAATTACATACAGGAGGACATTTTGCAACAACTACAATATGGCATTTTTCAACCCCAAAAAAGACCAGTGTGAGATATGCGCCCAATACAAAAACAAAACAATCACAGAAGAGGACTACAACCAACACCTACGACGAAAAGATAAGGCAATCAATGCCAAAAATGTAGATAAAATTCGAGCCACTGAAGATGATACCTTCTTAAGCGCAACTTTTGACTTACAAAGTATTCTTCAAATACCTGCCTCTGGAGTATCCCAAATGTATTACTCGTTAAAACTATGTGCATACAACTTTACAATTTATCAAGCGGCACCCCCAAATAATGCTTTCTGTTTTGCGTGGACCGAAGTAAATGGTCAGAGGGGTAGCGCAGAAATAGGAACGGCATTGTTAAGATGGATCGGAAAAGTCCCACGAGGTATAAAAGAACTTAGTTTATACTCTGATACATGTGGTGGGCAAAATCGAAATCAGTTTATTGCTCAATTATTCTTGTATGTCGTACGAAACACTCATATCGAGGTTATGCAACACAATTTTTTTGAGAAAGGCCACTCCTATATGGAAGTAGATTCAATGCATAGTGCCATAGAAAAAGCAAAAAAAAAATTGTGAAATATACACGATAAATGACCTCCTTAAAGTGTTTAAGCTGGCGCGCTCAAAGAGGTTAAAAAATAAAACAAGCGACCCATACTACATCGAAGAGCTACGGTTTGGCGACTTTCTGGACTTCTTGAAAAATCGAAACAAAGACGAACTCGGAAATCAAGTCTCGTGGCTTAAGTTAAAAGTAATGAGATACGAAAAGATTAAACCCGGTTGTATTCAGTTTAAGTATAATTACAGCGAAGCTGAATTTCGTGTCTTAAGAGTCTGTGGCAAAGGAAGACCAGCCGAAATTCCGAAAGATATCATGCCAATATACAATTCCCTTTTGGCAATCCCTGAAAAGAAAAAAAATAGTCTACTTAAACTATGCGCCAATAACATTATACCACCTGAATATCATTACTGGTATAAATCTCTCCCAGTGGACAAGAAAAAAGTTGCCACCATACCCGCGGACCCAACAAGTGATTTGGACGATTCTGAGTAGTGATCGACCGAGTAGTGTTAAGACAAAAATGATTTTTTTTTAATAAAAAATATACATAACATTACTTTTTTTCCAAATTTTGGTTTTTTTATTTATGACCAACCCTAATTTAAATTTTATTTCTTACATTATAAAATGCCTAAGTCATTTTTTTTCAAAAACTTTCATGTAAACTTACATCTCAGTAGGTTTGTGGAAAATTACAGCATTTCATACATCTATATTCCAAAATTTATGTACATGCAAATATTTCTTGATTTTACGCAGAGCCTTAAAATTAAAACGTATTTTCCTAAGAACTTACTATTTGGACTTGGTCACTTTTCGCAGTAAGCCCACGATATAATATAAAAGCATTTATTTAAGCAAAAGTTAAAAAAATTAGAAAAATTGTGTCATTTATTTCAATTAATTTAAAATTAGATCTTTTTATGTTGCAAAAAAGCCAAAATTAATCTATTTTTTACTCTAAACGCAACAAATAATCTGAACGCGCTTTGTAAAAATATGTATAGTGTGGTTATAACTCCTGTGTTTTGATTTTAAATCAGAGTTGGTTATTTGAAAGAGTTTTTACATGAATGTTTTTTTTTATGAAGGTGACATGGCTCCTCCAAAAAGCAGTGCTTGGAAATATTTTTCGAAAAATTCAGATAATACAGCCACATAGTCGTTACTGTTCAAAAAAATTAAAAACATCAGGAAACACCACCTATTTGTTGATGCATATCAATCGTTTTCACGAAAATATGAAACTGACGCAACAAAAAAATGAAACGGAGTCTAATCCTAACTCTAGAACTGAACACGATGTGCCTGGTCCATCAAGACCAAGATCACCATCTCCATCAACATCGGAACAATCGCAACAAAGTTCTTTTTCTACGGTGTCTTTGAAACGTCAAAAAACGATAATGGGATCATTTGAACACATAAGGTCGTACTCCGAAGGTGGTCGTAAATATTGTCAAATAAATGAAGGGATATTGTATATGATATGTAAGGATATGCAACCATTTTCAATAATTGAAAATGAGGGCTTTAAACATTTAATGAAACTGTCTTTTCCGCTGTTTCCGCTTTACCTAGCAGAACTAGTTTTACTCGATTTTTAGATGAAAAATATAATGTAGTAGCTTCAAAATTCCGCGAGAAACTAAGTGAAACAAAAAATATTACATTGACAACGGATGTTTGGACTGACACAATGCAAACAAGAAGTTTTTTGGGTCTTACGGTTCACTTTTGCCCTGATACTGAAACGGAATTATTTTCCTGCGCATTGGACGTAATTGAGCTACAAGAAAGGCATACTGGCCAATACTTGGCTGATGAAATTACCAAATCTTGCGAAACGTGGGGTATAAAAAAAGAACATATTACGGCGGTGGTAACAGTGGACAGTGGAGCCATCATACTAAAAGCTGTAGAATTAGGATTTGGGAAGAAAAAAAGTATTCCTTGTTTTGCTTATTTACTCAATTTGGTAGTGGAAAAAGGTCTTGAATCAGTGCCAGAATTGACAGCTCTGATATTCAAGGTCAAAACGATTGTCACATGGTTTAAGGCAAGCGTAGTTGCTAGTGGCGAACTTAGAAAATCAACATCTGCAGAAACAAAGTTAATTCAAAACGTTAGTATGCGATGGAATTCCACGTATTATATGATCGAGCGCTTTCTAGATTTAAGGCTTATGATAAATAATATTGTTAATCGACCCAGATCAGCGCCCAATATGATTAGTACAGGTGAAGCTGAAGAACTTGATGAAATAAAACAAGTACTACGACCTCTAGAAGCTGTCACCAAAGAGTTATGCGGGCAATCTTATGTAACAAGTAGTAAGGTCATCCCAATGATACACTGTTTAGCGAGTAAGATGGAAGCCATGCCCACTATACTGGGAATAGGTAAACAGTTAAAAATAAGTTTACTTAATGAAATACAAAAAAGATTTGGGGAAATTGAAGGACAACACATATTGGCATTGTCGACATTATTAGATCCGCGCTTTAAAAAGCTGTCTTTCAAGAATATGTTATCCTGTTCAAATACGATTAGAATTTTACAAAAAAATAATGGCGGAAGTGGAAATGATGAGAGCAGCGAGATACTAGGTAAAATAAGATTATTTTTAAACTTATTTTACTACTCTAAATATATGTTTTATTATTACAGATGATGCAGAAGATTTCAACTTGTGGAGTGATCATCACAAAATGGTTCATCGCTTAAGGCATCAATCTAAAGAGAACCGTGGAGATATTGAAGTAGAAATTACTCAATATTTAAGAATGCCAGTAGCCAACTTCGATCTAAACCCATTGTCTACCTGGAAAGAACTCTCTGGAGCGTATCCTATTTTGTCAATAATAGCTCGAAAATATTTATCGGTTGTGGCGACCTATGTACCCTCCGAAAGACTTTTTTCGAAGGCAGGGCAGATGTTGACCCAAGCAAGAAATAGCCTAAAAGGAAAAAAACTTGACAAACTGTTATTTTTTCATAGTGTCGATAAGACATTTTGAGAACTCAGTTGTTGAAAATATCTTACAAATTATCCTAAACAGTCCTAGAACCCATAGCGTCTAATTTACAAGTTTCTTTATTTTTTTCTTATGAATTCAAAGTGTTATCGATATTTTTTATTCGCTTTATGTAAATAAGTTGTATTACAAAACATGCATATAATATAAGTATCTTCGTTTAATTAAAAATGTTCTAAAAAAATTGTCATGTTTTCAAATGATGTATCGAAAAAAGATCAAAATATCGATGTATCGAAAGCTGCGATATCTTTTTTCGATATATCAATTGATTGGCAAGTGCCACTGTCAAAACAAAAAATCCTACTTAATATCCAGCATGGCTATCCATCGCACACTTGCTAAAAGTAAATAATTGATTATCGAGTATTTTTCTTAGTAATATAAAAGTTAGTACCGTTAGATTCACAAAAAATACTCTTTTCAAAAAGTGCTTGTCTAAAAAGTGTCGCCATTTGAAAAAAAAAAAGACACAAAAATTTCATTTTATCGACTTCTTTTATTCCTAGCTATCAGACTAATCACTAAAACTTAGCGATTGTATTATTCTGTTATTATTTCAGGTCCTTAGATTAATTTGCGTCCGGTCATGGCCACCTAGATGCAATTTTAAAACTGGCTATAAAAAAATCAAGTAGGCGTAAAAAGTTTTTAAAATATCACATTCTGATTCAGAATTGTCTCAGAAATCCAAAAATGTAAAAGTATACGGAGTGTTCCATTTAAAAAATCGAAACTGGAATCATTTCCGGTGAAACCGGAAGTGACCTGAAAGTGGAAAATATGCGAAAACTCTCCTCTTTGTGTATCATTTACCTATACCAAATTTCGTTTTGATACATTAAATATTTTAGAAGTTATGGCCCGTCTAATAGATTCGTTGACACCGGTATACAACGTGTCCAAAGAAATATGCAACAAATAGAATTTTTTATTATTCATTTCCCAGAAAATATTATTTGTGATAAAAGTTTCTCTTTAAAGAAAAAACTGGTTTTGATAATTTTAAACTTTAAGTGAGATATACAGGGTGTTAAAAAAAATCGAAAAAGTGGATTTCAAAAAACATCTTTTTTTTGTGACAGCACTTTTAAAGGCCACAAAAGTTAAGTAAAGTGTTTCTATATAAGTTATAGTTAAGGAGATATTTAAGGTAAAACACCGAAAATTTTTTTTTCGATTTTTAAATCAAAATATCTCCTCAACTTTTATAAATAATATGAAAAAACTTAACTTATATTTACTATTTCTTATTTATTACTTTTTCGTATTTTTTGAATACTCTGTATATCTGACCTAAAGTTTAGGAACTATTCTTTTTCAAGCATCGTCTTTGATCAAAAATAAAATTTTCTGAGAAATGAATAATAAAAAAGCTTCCCATTTGTTGAATACTTCTTTGGACACATTGTAGATATTGCTTTTGGGGGTTCTAAACTTACCCTTAAAACATGCAGATGTAAGTATCTATCTAATCTAGGGGCAAAAGTACGATAAAGAATTATATATAATACTTCTAATGCAGATTTGATGGCACAAACCAGCATAATAAGGATTATATTTGGCAAAAATGCTTCAAAACATCATCTCAATATCTCATTTAGTTCTACTTAAATTTTACCAGAAAATCTACGCAAACAGTTTCAAGTGACCTGCAGTGTATTTTGTACATATTTTGACGACGAACCGTCCTAATTGAATAATACTTTTGTTGTTAAGTAGCAATTATGGTAAATGACCCTTAACGAAGAATAAACTAATGCAGATCATATTTTTTAATCCCGAAAGCAACGAGCACGTGAAAGAAAAATGTGTAAACTTGTATTATTTTTCTTACTGGTAAGTATTTATAATTTTCCTTTTTTATGAACATGTCAATGGGTAAAGCAACCTGTTCTAACAACGAATTTGAGAGTTTAATAAAATGGCGTACTATTTGCTTATTATTCTTTGTAAATAATCCACTTCAGTTGTTTAATTTTTCGCCACAGTTGATCCAAAACTATCCAACACTTTATTTAGAAAACAATCACAGAGTTAAAGTTGTACAGAAAGGTATAAATAAATAACTGAATTGTCATACGCAAGTAGTGGTTTGTTTATTGCATTAAGTATTCACTGTGGAAAAAAGTCTGGATTACCACCAATAATTCTGGTAAAATTGTTATTAAACACGTCAATAGAGTTACTGAGCACATTTTTGTTTTTAAGTTGTTATCACGAAAATATGACGTTATAAGTATTCTAATCGTACATAAATCACATGACTTTTTTGGGTTTTCAATTTTCTCTCTTAAGAAATCTCAAAAACTACACAACCGATTGGGTTCAAATTCAGCTCAAAAATCAAGGGTCGTATGGGGATGAAATTATAAAATTTTGAACCAATTCCATATACGGTACAAAATAACCAGTATTAAATAAACTGCTTATCCAATAAACTTCAAATTTTGCACAAAAATCAACTGTCATATATATAATAGGGATGAATTGACAGAATTTGGAAATCAATTCAATATGGCGCAACAGAATGGCGGCTTAATGAAATGTTAAAAATGCCAGTTAAGGCTTTTAAGAGATGGGTTCTACCGAAACTAGTCAACAAAAAAAAATCCAGACACCCCATTTTCCTATAATTTTCAAAGTGCTGTGTTTTAAAAACGCGGGGTAAAAGGATTTCATTTTGCATTTCGGAATTTGAAAGCTTGATTTTCTACATTTCGCCTGATTACGTCAAAATCGACATTTCTTTTAAAAAAAATTGGGGACTTATTTGCTAAAAAAGTTGTATTAAGGGCAAGATTATGTTAAAATTATAAGAGATGTGTATTAGCTTCAATGTGATTTCAATAGGGAAATATGTATAGTTGGGCGCTAAATGCGAATTTTCATGAAAAAATTAAATCTAGAGTTATAAAATAAAAGTAGATTTGTCCATTTTCAACCATTTTTTGACCACGTTTTGACGCACATGCCTTCGCATATAATTTTTTTTTTCCACAAAATGGCTCTTTACCGCCTTACATTGATCCTTTTTCTGCGTAACTTCAAAATTTGAGATGGTAAATCGTACTCATGTCTTTGTATTTCTGCAGCGCGTGAACCCTTTTGAACCCATTTTTAACCGAAATATAATTTAAATTGCCTATACATAACACATTTTTTTGAGGTCGAACATGCAGGAGGTTTTTTTTAATGCGTAGATACCTTTCATCTTACTTTCAACTCGACTAGACCTTGTCGCTTGTTTTTCACTTTTTGCGTGCAGTTCTCCCTTAAGAAAAGTTGTTTATTTTTTAATTTTACATATGCCTACACATTTTTTTTAAGTTAGACCATTATTATTTTTTTCGAATATTGGAATTTTTTAACAAAATTCGGGATGCATATGTAAAATTAAAAAATAAACAACTTCTCTTAATGCAACTATTTAATATTTTAGCAAATAACCCCCTTTTCTGCAATTTTTTTAAAGAAATGTCAATTTTGACTGGTAACGGAAGTCACGTGATTATTTTCGACTAAGCCATTTTTCATCCTTAGTAAAGCAAAAGTTACTGCCTATGTTAAACTTTAATAAAGTGGCCTAAAACTATATATATATATATATACAGTGACTCACATCTTAAATGATGCAGTCAGTATTAAATAAAAGTAACTAATCTTAATGGCTGAATATTTATTCAAATAAAATTTAATTGTGAATTTTATTTGATATGAAGTATCTAAAGACATATAAATTTGTTTTTTGCTTTGAATCTTCGATAATTAGAAAACAAGACATATAACTAAATTACATGCGATTATAAAGTCACAGCTTATTTGATGCAGAAAGGGCAGATCGGGTCAAACCGCATAAATTTAAAAGTAATCTAGTAGGCGTTGTACCAACATTTTATTTCAATTGTTTTACGTACAGTTTGACGTTTGAAAGTGGTCTTTAATCAGTAAAAACGTATTTTTTTGAAAATGGGTCGTCGAACTACGATTTCTGAACGAAATTTAGTAATTACTCACTACAGAAATGGCTACAGTCAACGAGACATAGCCAAAATGACAAATAAGTGTCCCTCAACTGTCCAGCACATTATTGAACGTTACCGGGATGAAGACCGTGTTGAGAATAAGTCAAGATTACCTCCAAATAAGATCTTTAATGAACGCGAGGAGAGATGGATTGTACGAGAAGTCACAATAAATCCTAAAAAAAGTGCTCCAAAGTTGTGTGCTGAGGTGGAAAGACAATTCGGAAAAAGGTGCAATCCTGAAACAATCCGAAGAATCTTACGAAAAAATAATTTGAATGGCCGAACAGCTAGAAATAAACCTTTTATCAGTCAAAGGAATAGGCGCGTTCGCTTGGAGTTTGCCAGGGACCATATTAATAAGGATTTAGACTTCTGGAAACAAGTAATATTTGCCGATGAGACAAAATAAACCAATTCGGGTCTGATGGAAAAATTTCAGTCTGGAGAAAACCTAATGAAGAACTAAAACTAAAAAATATGAAAGCTACAGTGAAGCACGGTGGAGGTGGGGTGATGTTATGGGGGTGCATGTCGTCCGCAGGTGTAGGTGATTTGCATTTTATAGAAGGAAATATGAATCAATTTATTTATTTGGATATATTAAGACAACATCTAGCAGCATCTGCTCGAAAATTGGGTCTTATTGACAATTATCGGTTTTATCAAGATAATGATCCTAAGCATACCTCTTATCGAGTTCGAAATTGGTTACTTTATAATTGTCCAAACGTTATCAAAACACCTGCCCAGTCGCCAGATTTGAACGTCATAGAGAATTTGTGGTTAATTTTGAAAAAGAAAGTCAATAGTGCCCCAATAGCAAACAAAAATGAATTAAGAATTAAGATTAACGAAGCTTGGAACGCAATTTCACCAGAGTACACTACAAAGTTGGTGGAGTCAATGCCTAGACGTCTACAGGCTGTAATTGAAAATCAGGGAGGACCAACAAAATATTAGCAATCCCTATTTTGATGGTTTAGTTGTTTTTCTTAGGATATTTTTTATGTTTTGACTTTTGCATCATTTAAGCTGTGACATTAAAATCGCGCCTAGTTAAGTTAAATAATTCTTGTTACCTAAGTACAAAAAAATCAAAACCAAAAATGATTTTATTTGTCTTTGGAAGTTTCATAATAAATAAATTTTCCCATATAATTTTGTTTTAATAGATATTCCGCCAATAAAATAAATTAGTTTTATTTAATATCAAGTGCATCATTTAAGCTGTGACTCACTGTATATATATATATATATATATATATATATATATATATATATATATATATATATATATATATATATATATATATATATATATATTATATATATATATATATATATATATATATATTAGATATATATATATATATATATATATATATATATATGGGGTAGTCAATATTTGGAAAACCGTATAAAAAGTCATAAATACGACAAAAAAAACTCAACGGCATTAACCAACCATGAAAAGTCGAAAAACCACAGTTTTAATTACTCTGAAACTAAAATCTTAAAAACCGAGTGACAGTTAAAAAAAAGGGAATTTTATGAAATGGCTTTAATCCACAAAAACAAAAACTGTGTGAATGACAAAAAAGATGTAAACAATCTTAGCATATATAATTGATACTCCACAGTTCGTTGTGTTAGTCCTTGATATCAATGTGCAAAATGTTGTGTCCTGTTAACATTTTCTTAATCGAGAAAATAAAATTTTAATACATGTGATCGTCATAGCTGTTGCTTTGTTATGTGTTGTATACTGTTGTCATTACGTTCTAGGGTAAGATGATTGTTTTTTTTTGATGTATTTTATTATTGTCGTGCCAACAATTTTTCATATAATTTTAGATTTGAAAAAGACCAAAACTGGTTGAAACGTCATCAGACTACAATATATGTATGTTTAAAAAAAGAAGTAATTTTTTAATTATTTTCAAGTAAACCACTGACGGTAAGAAAAATAAAACTAAAAAACATATCTATTACGGAAAAGGTCAAAGAATAGAAAATCATAATATATATATATATATATATATATATATATATATATATATATATATATATATATATATATATATATATATATATATATATATATATATATATATATATATATATATATATATATATATATATATATATATATATATATATACATATAGTGTGTTAAAGAAAAAAAAAAACAAAAAATAACTTCTATGGTTTTTCTATAAGTGTATGCTTAATTGAAATGGCAGATGAAAATAATTTTCAATTGTCACTTTTCCTCTTCTATAAATTGGTGAAGTTAGTTTTTCAGTCCGACGTTTCGGATTCGGATCAGGATCATCAACCATTCGGCCGGCGCTGTGAACCAAGTGGGCACTTATTTTTGAAAACATTACTGTTTCAGAAATAAAAGTACTATATATTTATGGGATATTACATTTTGACACAATGTGTGTGAACCTAGACCTGTGACTTAAATACTTTTAAGTTGGGAAGTTAATTTAAAAACAAATCGTGTTTTTTCTCAGTACTTTCTACAGTTTCAGCTAGAAAATGAATCTATACAAAGCAAAGTATATGAGAATTATCGTCACCAGTATCGTTTACTGACGTGAAATTTGATCATGTAACTTGTTATGTGTAAAGATAACGGAATAACCATCACATAAAATATAGGTAAACGCAGCTGCCATTTGTTTTAAGGGGGAACTGCACGCAGTATTATGTATCCGCAAACTGAAATATGTATAGCTGGGTAAATGCGATTTTTTATGAAAAAATCTAATCTAGAATTATAAAATAGAAGTAGATTTGTCCATTTTTGACCACTTTTTGACGCAAATGCCGTAGACATAATTTTTTTTTCCACAAAATGGCTCTTTACCGCCTTGCATTGATCCTTTATCTACCTAACTGCAAAACTTGAAATGGTAAATCGTACTCATGTCTTTGTATTTCTGCAGCGCCTGAACCCTTTTGAACCCATTTTTAAACGAAATGTAATTTAAAGTGCCTATACATAACACATTTTTTTGAGGTCGGACTTGCACGAAGTTTTTTCTAATAAGTAGGTACCTTTTCATCTTACTTTGAACTTGACTAGACCTTGTCGCTAGTTTTTCACTTTTTGCGTGCAGTTCTCCCTTAAATGTTGAACCATTGTTCGAGTTTAAATGTAATTGGCAGTGGCGTAGCTACACCCCCGCCGTCGCGGGGCAGCCGACGAGGTCAGGGGGCTCGGCGATAATTGCAAATGAGTTCAAGGGGATTATGAGAGTATTGACAAGTAAAGGACCTTTTTTGTCATCAGTTATTTTTCTGTTTTGAGAGGGGGCCTTTTACCGAAAACCGCGAGGGGGGGGGGCAAAATTTGTAGCTACGCCACTGGTAATCGGGAATGATTCGAATAACGTAGAAAGCGTTTAGATCTTGACTTCAATAATACTAGTACATATATATAATTAGTATACCTAATTTGCACCGATTTCTTTTTTTTTCAGATCCAAACAGTTTACAGTTTCATAGGTAAGATTAGATTTTTTTAAATAAAATAATTCTTATTTGTTAATTATGCTTTATATAATTACTTAAAAATATCGGTTGACAATTGTATGTCTAGTAAACAAAAACACTTGTTTAAAATTTTCACTTACTGTATAAAAAAACAGTTGAAAATTGTTTTGCCAACATTGTGCCTTTCTCAGATTTTAACTAAAAACACAAAATAATTAATATTTAAGAAACGGGTTTTTGAAAATCTGAATTTTTCATGTTCCCAGATAATACCAAGGTGTATGCAACAATTCAACTTCCAGCATTCAGATTCAGCATACAGTTTTTCCTTGTTGGCTGTTTAGTATTCTTTGACTATATCTGCGATGATGTAAAAACCGTTTTTTATAATTCTGAATAAATTACAAATTGTAATGATTTTAGAGCTCTACGAAACCGAACATGCTCAACAACAGCTTGCTGATGAAATTAGCGATATTGAAGGAATCACTAAAGCGAAGGAGCTCATTGACAAAATGAAGGACGGAGTTGGAGGTTCGACGATTGCCATCCATCATCCTAGTGGTAAGAAATTAGCAAATACTCGAATTACCTTTGAAATATTATTAATATGGTAGGAATGGGCGGTATTAAATTTTGCCAAACTCAATAAAACTAAATCTACAAACTAAACGGTAAGAAGTTAAATAAAAGGAAAAATAGTTTGAATCAGATATTTCTACATAAAAATAAAAACGCGTTTGCAGTGTTGCCAGATCTACTGGTAACTGGCATCAACTTTGGACTTTTAAATGGGACACCCTGTTGTTTATTTTGTTTTTAGATTCTCAGAAACAATCTAAGTTCCTTTGTATAGGATGTTTTTTCATTTCTCCTACTGTTTCTTAAATATTAATTATTTTGGGGGTTTTTTTTTACCAGAACTATGTGAATTAAAACTTCAATATTTTCGTCTCGAGATGTCAAATCAATGTAAAATGTTAATATTATTTAGTCAACATGTGGTACTTTAATTTTAGTAACATAGGATCGGCGACTTTTATACAGAGTGTCCTAAAAATTAACTGCAATTAAGATTTTATAAATTTGAACAAAAGTGACTTTTTTAATGGAACAACCTGTATATTATTGAATCGTTGAATAGAATGGACAAATTGACTTCATTTTCGTATGAGATGTTACTATACCTATTTTGAACTGCTTTCGACTTATAAGCGATTGTATGAATAATTATTACTCTTAATATTCGACAAATAGACATTAAAGATGTTTAGATATCAAGAAGCCAATTTTACAGATCCAAACATTAACCTTACCTTAAAAAAATACAAAGTTACAACTATTTTTTATATAAACAATTTAATCATCTTGAAAAAGTTATGCTTATTGTATTTATTGTTACTATAAAGTAACCATATTATTTCTAGGAAGGCAATTTATCCACCGAAACAGATGGATCATGTTGTGCAATGGAGTAATATCCAAAGAAAACGGACACTGCAACGGTAACGCTTTGGAATCTGTAACAGCTTTCAGGCCTGAATCAAACTCGGACTATTGCTACATCAAGGACTACCATTCGATCAACGAAACTCTTTGCCTGTCGCCCCATCCGGTGAACCTAACGTTTGACAACAACACCATATCGTGCGAGGGCGTTACCGATTTCTTCCCTGCCCTTGCCATATCTATCGACGATTACTTGAAAACTTGTGAAAGGATATCTACTAACGTTACTTACGTCTACTACGCCAATGATCATGATCCAGATCATGTAGAAATACCTAACGAAAATCCCCATGTGAAATGTGACAACGAAGTAGATCATAATGATTTTAATAAGACAATGCCGCTCAGAACCCGGAAATTGATGAGGGAGTTTAATTTTGCTATCAACAAAACTGGAATTTGTATATTCACTGAACAAGACAAACTAGTATTAAAACTTTTGCAATATTTGAAACTTTAATTATTTGCTATAAATAAATTATATTTAGGATATTTAATAAAATTAGAAGCAGTGAATAAATGTCTAAACTAATATTTTTTATAATGTGTTTAATATTATTCAGTACTTCTATAAACTCATCGAGCATGGCATATTATTATGTAAGTAAAAAACCCCAACTCAAAAAAAAGGTAAGCGCTTTTGTATTGCAAGGTTATTTGCTAACTCAACTAAAACCCCGACCAACTTTGGGAGGAGTGGCTCTTTCCAAGCAACCCCACAATTGCATCCTTGGTCTGCTTCTTTAGCAACCATTTTTATAATTATTAAATAAAACAAACCTTTTCGATTTTCACTTGTATTTTGTCAAACATGACATATGTTTCGTTGGCACAGCAACTTTTTCAAATGTTGCTATGCCAACGAAACATGTCATGTTTGACAAAATACAAGTGAAAATCGAAAACGTTTGTTTTATTTAATAATTATTATTATGGATTTTCACCGCCGAAACAATCAAGATAACCATTTTTATATTCTGCCGATCTGCTGTATCAATAAAATTAAAGGAGTCTACAGTTCTGCCTAAATAAAGAATAATAGACGCTCCCACCAATTAAAAAGTAATAAAATAGCAGGGGTCGTTAAGAATATCATCATGGAATACGAAGCGACTGGAACTTATTGTTTCGTGTCTATGATTTTTTTAGATGACTCTTTGTGGTGTAAAATGAATAATTAGGAAATTAGGTATATATATATATATATATATATATATATATATATATATATATATATATATATATATATATATATATATATATATATATATATATATATATATATATATATATATATATATATATATATATATATATATATATATATATATATATATATATATATATATATATATATATATATATATATATATATATATATATATATATATATATATATATATATATATATATATATATATATATATATATATATATATATATATATATATACCGGGTGTCAACGATATCGTTTTACACGATGCCATTCAATTGCTTTTTAGGTTAGGATTTTTTTATTTGGGTTAACGAAATATGGTATTAAGACACATATTTTTCATAAAAAACAATTGAATATTACTGCCAGTTTTTCCGATATCAGAACCAAGTTAAGAATTTCAAATGGAACCCTGTATATTATTTTACATAGTTTGATAGAGCTTAGAATTACCTTTTCAATGACATATCACACGTTATATTTTTTTTCAAAATGGCGGACCAGGAAGCGCTTTTTCAAAATTCAATATGGCGGTCGTTTCCCGATACCGATGAAATTTTTGTTTAACAAATTATTAAAATATTAAACAAAATCGGGTTTTCAATGGATTTTAATCAAATTTAAAATCAAATTTTTAATTTATCACAAAATGGGATAAGTTTAATTTTTTCTCTAAAATGTGAACTTTTTCTTAAATTTTCTCAAAGATTTTAAATAGAAAGTTGTATTTATTAAATATTAGTATTAAAGTATATCTTATTAGCTACACGAAACCGCATAACAAGCCGTATTTTTGCTTTTTGTTTGAGAAAAAATTGACGAAACTCTGCCGATATACATTTTTCGTAATACATAACATGAAACACACACACCCACACACACACATATTATTAATCAGTAAATTTCGGAATATTTTTTATTGATAAGCAATTTTGTATTATTTTGACATTTTATGATTTTTGCTGTCTTATTTTAGGAAATCGAGAAAAATTCACAAGTAGTATTAATTTTATTTTACCGGTAGGCTTTCGGTTTTTCCGGAAATACCTAGACCTAAGTCAAGAAGTTTAAAAAGAACCCTGTATATTTTTTCACACAGTTTGATAGAACTTAGAATTCCCTTTACATTGACATATCACAAGTTGATTTTTTTTCGAAATGGAGGACCAGGAAGCTTTTGTTCAAAATTCAATATGGCGGCCATTTTCTAACACCGAAGATATTTTTGATTTATAGGTAGAAATAATAAACAAATAATCAAATTAAAAATTTGATTAAAATCCATTGAAAACCCGATTTTGTTTAATATTTTAATAATTTGTTAAACAAAAATTTCATCGGTATCGGGACACGACCGCCATATTGAATTTTGAAAAAGCGCTTCCTGGTCCGCCATTTTGAAAAAAAATATAACGTGTGATATGTCATTGAAAAGGTAATTCTAAGCTCTATCAAACTATGTAAAATAATATACAGGGTTCCATTTGAAATTCTTAACTTGGTTCTGATATGGGAAATACTGGCAGTAATATTCAATTGTTTTTTCATGAAAAATATGTGTCTTAATACCATATTTCGTTAACCCAAATAAAAAAATCCTAACCTAAAAAGCAATTGACTGGCATCGTGTAAAACGATATCGTTGACACCCGGTATATATATATATATATATATATATATATATATATATATATATATATATATATATATATATATACAGGGTGTCCCGAACTGCAGTGTCCAAACTTTAACAGCGCATTCTGCATTCAAAATAAGCCCTAATTTTCTATATAAACATATATCGGCAAATGCTTCGTTTTCGAAATACAGGGTGTTAAAGTTTTAAGAAAAAAATTGTTTTTAGTCATATCTTTTTTATTACTTGAGATATTGTTATTAAATTTGGTTAACAGCCTTGGAGTAACAAAAGGCATTTTTTGATTTGACATATTTTTTAATTTTTCATCAGTAGCGTCCGTACGGGATTTTTTATTAAATATTCTTGAAGAAAAAATGGTACTCTACTGCTTTTTCTGAAAACAAAAATCATTCCTAAAATCCCCACTCAGTTTGGAGCAAATTTGATCCCTTGTCTTTTTTTTGTGCGGTGTAAGGATTTCGAGTAAAAAACTAAAAACCATTTTTATGTATGGCATAGTTAAAATTTCCATTATTGTCAATTTCAGTAGCAAAACCTTTAAGGTGGCATTGTAACAGCAAGTTTTTAAAATTGGTTTCCGATATTTATTTCATGCATTCCGGGTGAGTTCATAATTTCTGAACGTATAGTAGGGTTTCTAAAATAAAAGCTTGTCTGACAACTAAGGAGAGATGACGTCATCGACCCGTTGTAATGGAGATTTGCATTATGTTTGGGTTATCAGGGTGACATCGCAGAAGTTAGCAGGCAACCTATTAAAATCTAATGTCCTTGGTACTTACCATCATTCCTTCATTGTCGACTCTTGGTATGCCATGATTGCATTTTTGTGATAATTGAACAATTGCTAGGTTCGTCTTTAAAGTATGACAGATGAGTTTATAATTCTAAAATGGTCGATTCATTTTATAAAACGGTAATTAGAATTAATTCAATTTTGAAGATGTTACTTCATTTTACAGAAACTAAACTAGAATTCATACCTTTTATTAACTTAGATCGTGAAAAAAATTTATAGAGCACTTTAAATATCATTAAGGATTAATGTGGGCCTTAAAATTCACAATAATTGCTCAAAATGAGCTCCTCTAACTTCGACACATTTTCGGCATCTGCTCTTAACTATGTCAGTGGCATGGCGTATAAAATTCGTATTGGCTCGCAAAGTTTCACAGGCTTGCTCTATCCTTAGAATCAGTTCTTCTCTTGTATGAACTGGTCTGGAATAAACTAAATTTTTCAAATAACCCCACACAGAAGTCGACAGGTGTGAGGTCAGGGGAACGTGGTGGCCAGGCTGTAGCTTCTAATCGTCCAATCCACCGTTCTGGATAATTATTATTTAACCACTTGCGATTTACAAGTGCAAAATGCGCGGGAACCCCGTCCATTTGAATCCAGAATTCGTTTCTAAGATTTAGAGGAATATTTTCTAGATATTGAAATAACTCATTTTGCAGAAAATCATTAAATAACTGTCCATCTAGGCGTGGTGGTAGAATATGGGGCCCGCAAAAAATTTCATTTATTACACCACACCAAACATTAACAGAAAATTCTTGCTGAAATGCTCTAGTTCGTACAACACGTGGATTGTCATGGGTCCAGATTCGTAAATTATGGAAATTTACTGAGCCGCTTCGGGTAAATGTAGCTTCATCAGTCCATAAATTTTTTTTTGAGAGTTCTCATCTTCCTCTATTTGGCGCAAAAACCAATTGCAAAAACTGACACGTTTTTCGGCATCACCAGGTTGTAAATTTTGAACTGGCTGCATCTGAAATGGCTTCCTGTGATCTTTCCTCAAAACGCGATGAACCTTATTTTTAGAAACAAAAACTGCGTTGCCTTGTAAATTATGAGCTGCTCTTCGTAGGCTTAATGTCCTATCGTTGTCAAACTTATTTAAAATTACATTTCGATATTGTTCATTTCTCCTACCTTCGTTTCTCGGATTCTTTTTGAGTCCAAAATTCCTAAACATTAAATGCGTTTTAATGAAAACTTGTCTGCAAGGTAATTTTCTATTTGGAAATCTTCGTTGGTATTCCCGTACTGCTGCATTTGCATTTCCATTACAGAAACCATAAACGAAATGAATATCAGCATACTCAAAGTTACTGAATAACACCATTTTGAAATCACTAGTTAGACTGATAATTACCTTTTTGTATAAACTGTAATGTACCTGACATTTATTTACTATAAAAACTCAAATGTCACACTTTAAAGACGAAACTAGCAATTGTTCAATTGTCACAAAAATGCAATCATGGCATACCAACATGTTAAAGGTTTTGCCACTGAAATAATGAACAATAATGGAAATTTTAACTACGCCACACATAAAAATAGTTTTTAGTTTTTAACTCGAAATCCTTGGATCGCACGAAAAAAAGGCAAGGGATCAAATTTGCTCCAAACTGAGTGGGGATTTTAGGAATGATTTTTGTTTTCAGAAAAAGCAGTAGCGTAGCATTTTTTCTTCAAGAATATTCAATCAAAAATCCCGTACGGACGCTACTGATGAAAAATTAAAAAATATTTCAAATCAAAAAATGCCTTTTGTTACTCAAATGCTCTTTACCAAGTTTAATAACAATATCTCAAGTACTAAAAAAGTTATGACTAAATAACAATTTTTTTCTTAAAACTTTAACACCCTGTATTTCGAAAACGTAGTATTTGCCGATATATGTTTATATAGAAAATTAGGGCTTATTTTGAATGCAGAATGCGCTGTTAAAGTTTGGACACTGCAATTCGGGACACCCTGTATATATATATATATATATATATATATATATATATATATATATATATATATATATATATATATACATATGAAAAGTTGACCACGAGCCGCCACTGCTTTTTTTATGCGCTGTAGTGCATAGGCGCGGGCGGACTATTAAAATTACCAGAATTTGATCAACTAAAATTTAAAAAAGGAATTAATTATCTCCTACAAATATTAACCACGAAATAATTGCATTGTTTATAAAAAGATTATGCAAAGGCATGAATGACCTTTTTTTCGTCATAAATTTCTTTTCTGTTTGTGGATACAGTGAGGACGAAAAGGTTGGAATAAATTCATTTAAAAAGCAGGTATTTACCCTCGGACCCTTCGATTTTTAATTTTAATTGTCGTTTTTTTATTATAAATTCATGTATACAGGGTGGCTCAAAAGCAAGTTATGACAGTTAGCTTAATTTTGTTAAATAGAATGTCCCATTTTTTATTTCATTTTCGGATTCTACGGAAAATTTTGATTATATTTCATATATCAGAAAATTAAGATGTATTAAAAATTAATTTTATTAAAAAAGGCTTAACTTTAAATAATAAATGTCTAGATGACAAAATTATGTAATATTAATTTAAAAATTGTTAAAATTGATCACCTGCAACGTTCTGACAATATCCTAGGCTGTCTTTAAATTCTTGCAAAATATTGTGCACTACTTGGGCTTCTATCAATCTAATTTGTTGTCTTATTTGGTCTTTAAGGTCATTTCTTCTTTGTAGATTTTAGGTAACCCCGCAGGTAATAATCTAATGGGGTCAAATCAGGGGATCTGGCAGGCCATTCTATCCTGTTGATGCCATAAAGTATCGTTGGGAATATATGGACCTACTGAATTTGGATACGATACAGCAAGCACAGGTATCAAATCGAATGTTAAAAATTCTAGATATCTTTCTCCAGTTAATGTCTCTTCAAAGAAGAGGAGACCCAAAATTCTGTTTCCAATAATCCCAGCCCATACATTTACTTTTTGGGGGTATTGGTGTGGCAATTCATTATCCAGTGCGGGTTTACTGTAGCCCAATATCGACAATTTTGTCTATTCACACTTCCGAATAAGCAAATCGTTGCTTTATCAGAAAACAAAATTGTTTGTGAAAATTGAGGTTCATTGACACCTCTCCATCATTATATCCCAAAAGTGCATTCTTTTACCCGGGTCGTCCTCATTAAGTTCATGAACTAACTGAACTTTATAAGGATACCATTTACTTTTATGTAAATTTTTCAGTACAGATCCTTTACTAATATTGTTTTCGGTAGCCATAGTGCGACTAGCTTTATGGCTGTTCTCTTCAACTGATAGTAACACATTTAACTGCACATTTTCTGAGATACTTGATTGGCAGTTTTCATAATTATCTCTCAAATGTCCCAAATTCCTATATATTTTTTCAATTTTACTTACAGGTGATTAAGATATAGGCGCTCTGTTTGGGTATTTATTTAGTGGCGGTTCGCGGGTGAAAAACTAAGTGAAGTGTAAATGAAGCAGGAACATATCGCAATAATTTTTTTCCAGAATTTTTTTATTTGTGGAGCGGGTAGAATATTTTTTTACGACTTACCTAAATTTTGTATACTAAATCAATTCTCCTATCCTTCATAGCAGCAAATTTATTTATACCATCCTCATAAAATGGATGAGTTGCCCTAATCTCCTCCAGAAATTCCTTTTGAATTGAAATATTGCCAAGAGAAGTAAGTCTTTCTTGAGATATTGTATTTCTTAAATAAGTTTTTACACATTTGAAGCAAGAAAAACTTCTTTCCACTGAAGCACTTGTCGTCGGTATTGTCAAAATAAGGTAAAACAATTTATATGCTTCGGTAAAAATATATTTATTTTTATTAATTTTTTCACTTGCTCTTGCAGCTATATATTCCAATTACTCTCATTGGTAAAAATAAGACCAAGCTCATTTTTAAGTCGTTGACTTTTTAAAAATATTTCGCCATATAACTGTAACAAATTTTCAAAAGGGCCAGTCGGAAAATTTAAACTATATTTAGAGAATTTAGCAGAACCTGCCAAACGTAAAAATGTTAAGTTTTTCACAGTCTTGAAATCCTAGTGTCATTTCCATTAAAATATGGTCCAATATTTCATAAAAAAGGGTTCTATACTTAGCCCTAATTTCTTCAGGTGAAAGCTTAGCAAGCTCACGTTTGTAATGATTTATTTCTGTAATAGAATTTGTTTTCTCAAACGTGGTATTAAAAAAATGTTCATTTCTTTTTTTACAGAGCGCCTCATGACAGCGTTTTATATTGGATATGCAAAAATGAATGCCAAGCGATTTTTTTTTGAAGAACGTTAAATAGTATGCCCGTGATTGAGAAAATGTCATTAAACACTAATGCCAGAAACGTGAATTCAAAATCGTTCTTCTCACCTAAAAATCCTTTCGCAAGGCGGATTGATTTTCATCATATTTGTCACAGTTTGTAATAAATTCAAAGACGTCTTTTAATTTATTCCGGTCTTGAACAATCACATTTACTAACTTCGAATTTGAAGTTGTAACAACACCATAAATAAATATAACACAAAACAGGCAAGTTAACTGCAAAGGAACTCGCAGGTTGCAGCGAAATCCGCGAAAATAAAAGTAAACAACCACCGCAAACTGAACGACACGTGAGTGTAGTGTACTGCGCCTGCAATTCACCGAGAGCGTTGTATGGCGTGGGCTAGACGTCATCTGATAGGCGTTGTCATGGCACCATAGTAGGAAAATCGTAAACTAAACATAGTACCTTCAGCTGTTATAATAAAGTTCGATTGAAAGTTTTAAAAAGATATGCCGCCAACGGTCAAGTAAAATATTTATTCGAGATGTACAGTTTATTTTTTACCAGGTATGGCGTGGGCTAGACGTCATCGGATAGGCGTTGTCATGGCACCATAGTAGGAAAATCGTAAACTAAACATAGCACCTTCAGCAAAGTCAAAGCGGTTTACGCCACTGTTATAATAAAGTTCGATTGAAAGTTTTAAAAAGATATGCCGCCAACGGTCAAGTAAAATATTTATTCGAGATGTACAGTTTATTTTTTACCAATCAGGTGAATAAATGAATGTAAACATTTAAATTTTAAGAGATATATAACAAATATAGTTAGATGTTTGCTTGCTTATTTTTCCTGGTGAAGTAGCACTTCACCTACTTCACCTGAATAGCCACCTCTGCATTTATTGTTAAACAATTCACAAACTTCGTTTTCGGTACGGATTCTATCTCCACAGCCAATCATTATTATTTCTATACCTTCTCTTTTGCTTAATCGTACCATTTCACAAAAAATACTTTTAACAACAAATGTTTACTTTTGACAGTGAATCAACGTCAAAATTACGTAAAATATGTAACAGGTAACAACAACAGTAGATTTGAGTTTGTTTAATTCTTAACATGAACTGCGTTCGCACCTAGTGCTAAATTTTACAACTTTTAGATAAAAAAATATTTATATATAGAAGGGCAGGGGAAATTGGTGCAACTGCAACTTTTTATTTCTTCATATTAGTATTTCGCAATTAAACAAACATTTTTTATTAATTTCTCATTATATATTTTTAGGATTTTGTTTAGATAGCAACTATTTTTTGCGCTTTCTTAAATATTTTTTTTTATCTAAAATTTGTAAAATATACCCCTCATATCTGAACGGCGTTCATATTAAGAATTAAACAAACTCAAGTCTACTGAAAGCGTCAACGTTAATAACATTGTTACCTGTTACGTATTTTACGTTCTTGAATATTTAGATACTGTTTTCCCTGGCAGGGGGATTGGTAGACGGGGTCCGATAGAATGGCCTGCCAGATCCCCGGATATGACTCCGTTAGATTATTATCTGTAGGGTTACCTAAAATCTACAGTGTATGTTAACAGACCCAACGATATTGATGACCTTAAAAACCGAAAAAGACAGGAAATTAGATTGATAGAAGCTTAAGTAGTGCAGAATGTTTTGCAAGAATTTGAAGATCGCCTACGAAATTGTCAGGATGTTGCTGGTGATCAATTTAAAATTTTTAAAATAATATTACATAATTCTGTGAGCTAGACATTTATCATTTAAAGGTAAGCTTTTTTTAAATAAAATTTATTTTTTATACAACTTAACTTGAGGCATATTATCTAGTATACATGAAATTATAATAAAAAAACGTGAATTAAAATTAAAAATCGACTGGTCCAAGCGTTTTTTCGAGAAAAACATTCCTGATTTTTAAATAAATTTATTCCAACCTTTTCGTCTTCACTTTATAGATGACCCTTTGTCAAACCTGCAGGCTTCTGTTTAAGTTCTACAAAAAAAAAACCTTGTAAATTTTGACATATCTTTTAGAGATTTGACAAGAAACAAAAGAGCATTGAAAAATACTTCTTACCAGTTTTTCAGGCTCAGTATTTAGAAACGTTTAAAGCAAAAGTTGTACAATTTTCGCGCTTTTCGATGCTTTTTTGTTTTGTATCATATTATTAAGATATCTCACGACAAGTTTGGTATTTACACTTTTTTCGTATCTGAAAGAATTAGTGGTGAAAAGGCATGTCAAAATATAAAAACCACCCTGTACAATTCATATACAAATTATGTCAAATTTCACTTCCTCAATAAAAGGAAAAGATTTATTACAAAGAAACTTTCGGTTAGTGCTGTACAGATCAATTAATTTTCCAGAATTTCCATCGTAATGAATCCTTACATATGTCAGGGCAATTAATGATAACATAATTTGTCAATGTACAAGGAAAGTTCTAGGCAAATCTAATTTACTGATTTCTTTTTTTACATTTTTGACACAACGTATCTCAATAACGAAGGTCTTGCTGGCACATGTTTACATGAACTTTTAGTTTTAAAGACAAAAGAACCTTACCATCAAGTAAAAATCACCCTGTATGTTCATGAATAGGAAATTAATTTGATATTTCTATATATAATGCCCAAATTTCAAATCAATTCGGTAATTACAAAAAAGATGAGTAGGCTGGCTAGTAATTTGGTTGACAGTCGGTATAACAACGATGACCTACGCTTGGAACACAATGGAAAACTCCTGTAAACTTTTAATATAAAAACTAACCAATAAAATCAAAACTTAAAAAGGAAATACATATTTGTGTTAAAAAAATGGATAATAATTTTAACGTTGGAACTAAATATAACCGTTTATAACCTATATTTCAAAAAAATATCTAACAAAACACCGAAAAACACATATAAAGTTTGACGTATATGCACGTAAATGATTGACGTAATTTTGATTGTCTTCCAAGCTTTAGACAAAAATATCTCCAGCTTATTATTATGATTTGGTAATCTTAATTCAAAATAATAATAATAAAACAACCTTACTTAAAAATATTTTATTGTATAAAAGTATAAATATGCCAGAATAATACAGAGAGTAGGCAAGTGATTCACAAAAAAAAACTCTTACAATACAATTAGAGATTTTAATCACACAGATACAAAATCTATTTTATTAACATACTAAGACTATAAAAACAAAAATATATATATATATATATATTGTCTGACAATAATTTAACACATGATCAGGGGAATGTATATGGGTAAATGAAAAGCTTTTAATAGGAAATAATATAAACAAAGCAAAAGCGATGACTATAAATAAAATGAAAACATAATTAATTTTCGAATATCACAATTCAGTTTAATCACAATCTCAATTTTGAACAATGTGAAATTGGATCTAGTTCAAAGAGTAAAATACTGTCTTATTTTATACTAATAATCAGTTCAAGAAAGAACTTCGATTTCATACTCGACGAAAAAATACCTTAGATTAGTTCGAATCAAAAAAACATATTTTTGGGGACATTTTTTTCAACACTTAAGGTAATGCTACATACAAAAAGTCTTAAATTTCGCAGAGATTCCAAATATATAACAGAAAAAATCGAGTCTTCCATAAAAAAGTAACATCAATAACCATATGTACATGGTGTCTCCTTTTCGTTGTTTTTATGGGGTATCTCTCTTATTAGTGAAGATAAAGGGTTCCCGTTTTCGCGACATGGTGCTACTTTTTTGTGAAACAAAAGATGACCCAAACAAAATGTTCATAGCCCCCTTCGCTTCTAAGATACAGTGTGAAATTGAAATTTTTTTTTGTTGTTTAACTTATCGAAAAGGTAACAGCTGGCTCTGATACAGTTTTTCACGAAGAATCCAGTGGCGTAGTCAGATATTATAATTCTTTAAATGAGACACCCCGTATATTTTTATTTTATATTATTCAGTTCACAATAAGCTTTTCGAAAATATATAATAGTATATACTTTTCTATTCGAATCGCACAGTAATTTGCATTTTTTGAGAGATAGACTTAATTTTTGGTAGTAGACTGGGATTGCCTAAACAAAACAAAAGAAAATTGTTGTCACGTTATAATAAATTACTTGTCAAAAACCTCTGGTTCGTTTTGAAGCTAGATTAGATAATAACCGCAACAATCATTTTAAATTTTATAATAAAAAATGGCTAGAAACCAAACGTTTTCTAATGAAGAAAAATACGGCACGTTACTTCGCTGTAATGTAATGTGTGTCAAAAAAGTGCAATTTAATAAATAACTTTACTTGACTCACAAATATCTGAATCTCAATCGTTCTTGTGCCAGATTTTGTAGACGCACTGTATATATAAAAAGTATAACTGGAATAAAAAAGAAAATAAATAACCTCAAATTATATCAAAATATTGGCTGGCTTATATAATAATATATAACTAACAGATTTTATTACATGTAGGAAAATAATTACATCTGAGTTACAGGTAAAAAGAAAACTCCATTAACTCCTAATCAAATTTTGTGCTTTGTTCAAAACACGATAAAACGTCCATAAAAATTTAATTACATCGATAGTAACTACAAATATAAAATCACACATAAAAACTGTAATAATGGAACGCAATTCGTTTTGTTTAGTTAAATGATATTATTTAGTATTATTTAATGATTTGTATATCCCTTAAGAGTTTTTTTAAAAGACATATTTATGGGACACATGGTTTACATAAAACACATCACAACACATCAAAGAAAATAAGTTCACCTAAAGTTTTAAGCAAATTTAATTAAATAAGTAAATTTTTAAATCAAAGACAATGAAAAGAGCAAAAAAAATCTGCCCTCGAGTGGGATACGAATCCACAACCTCGGTCTTACAGAGACATTGTTCTACCAACCAAGCTATCGAGGATCCCGTAGCCAAGTGGCTAAACCAAGTCATATGATTTCCCCCAAACGCCGCAAACATGTTCCACTCCTCACGCCCCATTTTTTTCCACTTTTCACTGCTTTCATTTTAAAATTTACTAATTTTTCACCGGGCTCGGTTTCCATAACCGACAAAAAACTCAGCTTTCCTAATTGCAAATTCAATTAAAACTATTTAGAATTATTGACTAGGGATGGGATTTTTTCAATATATCGAATAACAATAGGTAAATTGGGAAATAACGATAGTTATCGATTTATCAGTCACGATAAAATTTTCGATTACCGGCATCTATCGGTAAAGTTTCCGGGCGGGCCGTTTATGGTTTTGTCTATATTAGTGTGAATAAGTGATAATTATATATTTATTTTAGCAAATGAATATTATGTACTATGAATTCAGTCTAGACAAAAACAATTTATATTGTTCATAGATCACCCTAATTTTATTTGACCATGAAATGGGCTTCTTTATGGCAGTTGCATATTTCGCCGATTTAATATCTTTATGACAACTCAAAACAATCTGAAAAGAAACCTAACTGGAAAATCCCTTCTTAATGTTTTTTGTAGCTACAAAAATAAAAGGGAAAACGAAATATTGAAAATGAGGAAGGTCCTGTAAAGGAGATTTACCGATTTTTTTAAATGAATGCCACTATAAATATCAATAACTCCTGCAATGTTATGGCTTAAGAACATTTAAGTACATTATGTTTGTTATCAATCTAATAATAATAATAATAAATCATAATAATCAATCAACTATTAATACCCCTTGAAAGTTTCGAAAAACTATATACACATTCGCGTATTGTAGAGAGTAAAAAACTTCGAACAAACTTATATTTTTTGAAAAGTTTTGCGACCACAAATACCATAGTAATAGCTCATCTTTATATTACATTAATATGTTCGGTTGACTCTTAAAGGAGGAAAGAAACTATGCAATGAACGGGACACTTTAAAATGTCTATTGCCTGACTATACCCGCACACGATAGCAATAGAGATGAAAAATAACAGTAATTGGACAATAAATATATAAAAATATCAATAATTGTGTATAACTATCGGTATATCGCAAGGTGCACGGCATAAAGATAATGAGTGAGAGAGAGTAAAGAATAAAAGTATGAGAGAGGAAGAAAGAAAGGGAAGCAACAAATTTAACCTATTGTTGTTACTTTATATATGTATATATATATATATATATATATATATATATATATATATATATATACATACATATATACCCTTATAACTTTTTTACTTTTGAAGATATTAAAATGACATTTTGGAAGTTTAAATTCGAATTTTTGACTACTAACTTTTGGTAAATAGGACACCCAATATATTATTTCGTTTTTAGATTCAGTTTTAAATTTTAAATACATTTTATGTTACATGTCCTATACATAAGTTCAACTGTTTTCGAGAATATGGCGTCTCAACATTGTAATTTTGGAACTTTTAGAACCCTCTGTCGGTCAAATAGTAAAACTTGGAAGAGTGACCCGTTTTTCCTATCTTTATTTATTAGACGACATCAACTTAACTCAAAATAATGGCGAAACAGATTTGGTCATAAGGTACAAAAATGGAAAACACTATATAGCTAAATTTAACTCAACAAATCATGGTAGTGCAGATCAAGGTACATCAAATGGGAATTCAAAAAACGATTAAGGTGTGGTAAGAAAGTGGGAAAGCTCCATTGCTACTTTCAGAATGTAGGTGGAGCTCGCACTAAGCTGCATGAGCTTGGGATGGCTGTAAATGCATGTGCCTACGACCTAGTGATATTGGTGGAGACTTGGTTGTCTTGCGAACATGGTGATGTAGAATTGCACTTTAAAGACTTTGATGTTTTTCGGTGTGACAGAAACCCAAACACCTCTGCAAAAAAACTAGGAGGTGGTACACTTATTGCAGTATGTAAAGACCTGAAGCCAAGGGGAATTTCAGTAAGAACCTCAACTGTGGAGCACGTCTTCGTACATCTTTCTTATGGCAATACAAAGTATGTTTTCGGATCAGTATACATCCCACCTGATTCCAAGTCTGAAGCATACGATGATCATTGTAGGACTCTTTTGGACTTAGCTGATCAATATTCAACCAGTGAGTTTGTGATTTGTGGGGATTTTAATCTGCCGGGATGTGTGTGGAATAACAATGTTTACCTAACGGTGGACTGTCCTCCAGGTTCGCCTGCTAATATTGTTTGTGCAAATTATAACTATTTGAATTTAATACAGTTTAACCAGTTCCCCAATGTTAATAATACCTTTTTAGATTTAATATTTGGTAGTAGCAGTTGCGAGGTTCTCGTTTCATTAGCTGATGATTGCCTGCTGGGCACAAGTAGACATCATTCAGCATACCACTTTTTAGTACCATGTTTTAAACAGAATATAAACTTAAAATACGATGTTATGTATTATGATTTTAAAAACTGTAATTTTTTGTTGGTCAACGATTATCTTCATAGCATTGAGTGGGATTCTGTGCTCACCTGTAATGATGTAAATACTCTCGTTGAAGTCTTTTATGACTATCTGTATAATGCATTGAATATGTTTGTTCCACTGAGACGATCCAGGTCTTCAAATTTTCCTGTGTGGTTTTCTGGAGAACTTCGCAACCTAATAATAAACAAAAAGATTGCCCATCGCCAATTCAAAGAAAGTAACTCGATGACACATTATAATGAGTTTTCAGTACTATGCGAACGTTGCAAAGTTGTTCAGGCCGCGTGTTACACTCAACACTTGAATCATCTGGAAGATATCTCTAACAATCCATCATTTTTTTGGAAGTACGTACATGACGCGTGTAATTCTGGAGCATATCCCAACTCAATGTTTTTTGGAGATGAGTCGGCAGAGAATGGTGCTGACATGGCCAATCTGTTTGCCGAACATTTCTCAACAACCTATATCGAAAGTGATCTTGATTTACCTGATTACTTATCTAAAAGAACAGTTGATATTGATTGTTTAAATGTATCTTTAGCTGAACTCTTTAATGGAATTAGCAATTTAAAACTAAGTTATTCCACTGGACCAGATGGTATTCCATCTGTTTTAGTAAAGAACTGTGTCTACGCTCTGAGCAAGCCATTACAACATATTTTTAACCTTTCACTAAAATCAGGTTGTTTCCCAAATTATTGGAAAACGAGTTTTTTAACACCAATATTTAAATCGGGGAATAAACAGGACATTGCTAACTATCGTGGTATTTCTATTCAATCTGTTATTCCAAAACTTTTCGATAAACTTATTACAGATCAATTAGCTTGGAAATGTAAAGAATTAATAATAAAGCAACAACATGGCTTTTCTCGGGGTAAGTCAACAGTGACTAATTTACTTACTTACGAACAATAATTGTTGAACGCCCTTGAGAGGAAAGTGTATGTAGACAGTATCTACACTGATTTCTCAAAAGCGTTTGACAGGGTTAACCACAGTCTACTTCTACATAAACTAAAATGTTTGGGTTTTAGTGAATCTGCTATAAGATGGATATCGAGTTTTTTGTCGGGTCGTAGTCAGTGTGTAAAAATTCATAATTACATGTCTAAACAGATAAAAGTATTGTCAGGGGTACCACAGGGATCTCACTGTGGCCCATTATTTTTTTAACTTATTTGTGAATGATATTGGTGATGCAGTGGCTCATTTTGAGTTTGTGCTGTTTGCCAATGATCTGAAATTATACAAAAGTATCAATAACCAAACTGATATTGATAATTTACATTCCGATCTGAATGATTTATATTTATGGTCAGAAAAAAATGGCCTATCCTTAAATGTTAATAAATGTTTCTCCATCAGGTTTGGTCGCTGTAAGGGAAATGCTAATCGTTATTTTCTGAACGAAGTTATGTTGAATTCGGTTTTGGAGGTTCGAGACCTGGGCGTCTTATTCGATGCGCAGCTCACCTTTAACAGTCATATTGATAGGATTGTTCAGGAGGGATTCAAAAGATTGGGCTTTCTATCTAGATATGGTGCAGATTTATCTCCTTCCTCGATAAAGTTACTATATTGTGCTCTAGTGCGTTCGGGTCTTGAATATGCGTAAACAGTCTGGTCTCCTTTTTATCAATACCAAATTGATGCTCTTGAGAGTGTTCAACGAAGATTCCTTCGTAAACTGGCATTTAAATCAAATATTAATGTTTACAATGAACTTAATTACTACATCGATTATGGTATTGTAATGACCAGATTTAATATTAAGACTTTGAGGGAGCGAAGACTGTGTGCTGACCTAAGGTTTATGTTTAAACTATTAAATGGTATATACTGCTGTCCTGATTTACTACAAGATGTAAAGTTTAACACTGTGCGCAGAACTAGGAAAAGTAATTTATTCTTTGTACCGGCACACAGCACAAATTATGGATACCATAGCCCTATATCACTTATAACTCGATTATTCAACAATTTGGGTGTGGATCCCTTTGGTATGAGTTTAACCGCCTTCAAACGTCGATTACCTGTCCTACCTTTACTGTGATATTCAACAACCTATGTGATTCTACTATGTTTTTCTTTCACTTCATTTTGTTTTACTGTAAATTTTGTTTAATGTTTATTATAGATCATGTTTATGTATTATTACAATTTATTATATATACATTTGTGTAAAAATGGATTTTCCGTTGAAATAAATAAATAAATAAACTTCCAGTTTAGGCTGATATGCCAAATTTGGCACTGTCAAACCGAAAATGACCAAATGACCTTACCAATTGTAATTCTGACAAGACTGTGAACTTACATTACTATGATATTGACATATCAAAAGTGTTTGATTCTATATGTTCAATGAAAGGTTCATTTGCTAATGGTCCAGATAATATCCCATCATATTTCATAAAAATGTGTATTTATACTTTAACTAAACTAATTTCATTTATTTAATTTATCTTTGTCAACATAACTCCTATACACAAATCAGGTGCAAAAAATAATGCAGAAAACTAGAGAGGGTTCCCCATTCAATCTGCTCTTCCAAAACTTCTTGACAAATTGGTGACTGAATTGTTAAAAATCTCAACAACAAATCAATCTATCATTTCAAATTTGCTTTTGTCACAAAATGTGCCGATCTACACGGACTTGTCAAAGGCATTTGACAGGGTCTGCATATCCTGCTTATCAAAAACCTTTGCGCTTTAGATAGCTGTAGTAATATGTAGAATTAGCTCAAACTTTTTATCACAGACAGATCACAAATGGTAAGCATATATGGTTAAATTAGTTAGTGCAAGTCTGGGGTCCCACAAGAATCTCATTGTGGGCCATGTTTTGTTTGTCTGTAAATGATATCCCCTCAGATGTAAAACATTCAAGGTGTCTAATTTTCTCTGATGATTTAAAATTGTTTATGGCAGTTAGTACTATTTATGATGCAGATATGTTACACAATGATCTTTTGGAAATTGTTTTATGGTGTAACAAATTTATTATATTTAAATACCCAAAAATGTTTTACAATTACGTTTAGTAGATTTAAAACGCCCTTGGACTACAATTACAATAAATCAAGTGCAAAAGACTTGGATGTTCTTTTTGACAACAAATTGTATTTTGATCAACATATCCAAACTATTGTAAGTAAGGCAATGAAAATGATGGGATTCGTACTTCGCAATAGTTTAGGTTTCCCAATTTCTACCCTGAGACTGTTATATTTAGAATCAGTTAGATCAAATCTTGAGTATGCATGTTTGATTTGAACCCCATACTATAATAAGTATACTGTAGTTGTTGAAAAAATTAATTTTTTTGGTTGAAAACATACAGAATACATTTTTACATAGATTAGCTTATAGATACAATATAGGTTTTTTTTCAAAGATTCTTAAAAATTGAAACCCTAGAAAATCGTAAAATTTTTTTTTTTGTTAACATATTTATTGAAAATTCTAAACGGTAGAGTTTATTACTAGTTTCATTCAATGCTCCACGGAGAGCAACTAGACAAAAAATAATTGTTTGCAGTACTTGTGGTTACTTACAAAGGTTAGTAACAAAAAATTAGTATTTGGACAACATTCCATTTTTAAATTCCAAAATTTAAATTCATGGTCAAAACAAAAAAGTTATAAGGATATTTAATTTTTTTTATAACAAAGGCATTTTCATAAGATAAGGTTTTTCTGTTTCTTATTCTGAGATTTTAATTCAATAAAACTAAACAAATTTTAGATTGACATACTGTAAAAATTCTGGCAACACTGCAAAATGATTCTTGATGATAAATTTAGATAATTTTTTTTTCTTTGATGTGTGATGTGTTTTACTGTAACCATACCCTTCAGTTTTTGCAAATAGTTCGTTGTGTCGGATTATAGGAAAGGCCAACATCAGTACAATTCTTTACCAAAATCTAAGACTCAACATAAATAATCTTCATCGACATTTACTTACGGCCAAGGTTATTTTAATAAGACGCTATCGCATTTGTTGATCATCATTTCCAACAACAATATGTCACTCCTGACGTCTGGAATAATATTTGGAGGGTGGTGAATCAATGTTGGGGCAAAAACAGTGGCTAAGTTCAAGGCATTCATTTTATTGATTGGTGCATGTCGGGCTACCCTAAAAACATTCAAATACAGGTTTACGTTACCAAATTTGTATACCCGCCTAACGCAGATAGAAATAAATATTAAATAAAAGTTATAGGGCCTGTCCTGAACCACCAGGATTTAAATAAGTATAACAAAGAAAAGTAATTTTCAATTGTCATAATTTTGTCCAAAAGGACAAAACCATGAATTATCAAATCATTTTGCATGGAACAGACTTGGCAGTCCAACCCAATAGACATTAGCTTTTTCCTCAACCAAGTCCAATATTGCGCGCTTGACCGTTTCGTGGGCTCCTCCTAAAGCTGGTTTAGGTTCCACGAATCTTGTCTCTGCCCCTTTCTTTGCTAGAAAGTCCACAGACTCATTTCCCTTCAGACGCGCATGTCCTGGTATCCAGATAAGGCCGATTTTATTGATGCTCCCCAGGCCAACAAGGGCCTTTTGGCAATTCCAAACTGTTTTGAATGTACAATGACTTGCTTTAAGTGCTTTAAGGGCCCCTTGACTATCTGAAATTTTTTTTATCATTTTATGTGTTATTTGTTGATCCTGCAACATTCTAGAACACAATTCGATAGCATGAACTTCTGCATGGAATATTGAGGTGTTATTGCCCAGGCTTACTGACAGAGCAACCTTCGGCCTTACCGCATGGATTTCAGCTCCTACACCCTTATTGGTTTTGGAGCCGTCTCTGAATATAGCTCTCCTTTCAGTAGATCAGATTTATTCTGATTCCACTCCTCTCTCCCTTGGGAGATCACGGAGTAGGGTTGATATGCACTAACCGTTTTTGATAGCAGGTCTGATGGCATTCCCAATTTGTAATGGTTTTTCACAACTTTCAGCATGACTCGCGCTGTCACCACCAGCATGGTGGAGTCTGCATGTCCCCCTCATTGCTTCCCCTTCCACAAATAGGTTGAGTGGTGGAAGTTTTAAAAGTAGTTCCTTGGCCGCTATTGGGGTGGAGCGGACCACTCCTGTATCTCTAAGGCCATTCGAACACATGTTTATCTGAACTTTTTAGTACAATATTGATCCAAAAAATTACATCCTGCATTTTTAGGTTACAAAATAAAAACGGAAAAAAATAACATAACATTTTAAATGTGTAGAGCCTTAGCATTTCGTTAACTAATGTCTAAACTTTTGAAAATATCAGATTAAATTAAGAAACCAACAAGTTAGAAAATAAAATAAGGAATCTGATTTTCTAAATAAAAAAAGACAGTGACTAACATACTAGTAGATTTTTGTAAAATGTATTATAGCCATTTTATAGACATTGATTAGAGTATAGTGTGTCAAATTTTAATGGTTTATCGCTAGAAATATACAAGTTTGTGCACTTTTCTTTATATGAATTTTTTACACCCTGTATAAATATATACCTAGGAAAACTATAACATATTTAATTATAAAATAGTTAAAGCAACATTTTTTTATTAATAATAAACAGTTTAAGTCTTAAGTAACATGATATTTTAAATATTCATATTTGCTAATATTCCTGATATACCTATATAATTTTAGTAAAATATCTATACTCAGTTATGATTAACTTTCAAATTCATCGATTTATGACAAGGATCATCATTCACTCAATGAGTAAAAAACCTTCCATTAAATCTATTTTAACTTACCTATTAAGATGCTGTATCATAAATTTAAGAGTGTCATAGTGAGGTTTTGGCAACAGTAACAACGCGTGTTTGATGGAAGAGAGTTGTAAATCCAAATCGTTGTGTTCTAAAAGAAAACATCTATTAAGTGCGAATTAGTAACAAAGTAATGTTCATCTGAATAAAAGCACACTTACGAATTGAATCTATAAGTCTTGGATGTACTTCAAATGTTATAAGTGGGACTGGCAAAATTCTTAGATAAAGCTTTAAAGCACCTGTAATCACATTTATATTTGGATATTTTTCCATCGACAAATCAGCCTTTTCACCATCTAAAACAGACAGTTCATTACCATATTATTTTTTATATACACTGGCTGCAGATTTCCTCAATACTTAAAATCTTGAAGAATTCAAGATTCAAAAATTAACAAAATAAATACAGTGTTCTCAGTGATTTGTCAAAATAATATTCCCTGTCAAGTCTCCGATTTCCCCAAACAATACAAAAAAATCTTTAAATATTTTTTTCTTAATTCAGTTATTTGTCTCGGCGAAAGTTGTCAAGAATCCCATTATATAACTCAGGTGCAAAGTAATTTACAGATATTCTTGATCTTTTGAGTCTATGAAAGTCTACCCTTATAAGATCCCCATGTCTAGTTGGATAGTTATGGAAATCTTGGTTAAAACTGTACTGAGAAACATTCATATGACAATAGACTAGACACTCGAATATATATCTGCAAGGGATGGTGAGAACCTTTAACTGTATGAATATATCCCTGACATCCGCCCTATAACCCAGACTCATAGCTCTCCTTTGCAGTTTAAAAACAATGTCACAGTGTTTTGCCCTGAACCACACACTCAGATCCTTCACACGATCCGAGATATGATTGTTTAAAGTTTCAATGCAAACATCAGTCTCCGCAATTAATGTACCGTCTGCAAACAGGGTCACCTTTGACATTTAGGCAGATAAGTTAATGTCATTGATATATATAAGGAAGAGTAAGGGGCCCAGAACTGATCCCTGTGGAACACCATATCTTAACTCGACCTCCCCTGACAATTTGTTTCTGTATTCAGTAAGCTGTTTACGTCCTTCTAAATATTGCCCAAGCAGGCGCCTACCAATATCATCAATGCCATAGGCTCTCAACTTTTCTTCTAAAAGAATGGCATGCGAGACACAGTCAAAAGCCTTTGAGAGGCCGCAACATGTAATACTCACATACTGCTCCCCCTCAAATGCCCCAGCTATGTACCGCAATAAGTCAAGAACAGCCAAGGTAGTCGATCTACCAACAACCCAAGTTCTTGAACGACTTTAACATTGATACATTCATATTAAAAATGTCCATACTACTTTTGTTTTTTAACATATCTATTGCCTCTCTAACCCCCCAAGAGGCTCTGACAACAGTGGAAGAAGTCAATATGTAGATTGTATAGGCATTCTTTTTTTATTTAAAATAGTAGAATGGTAGCTCTTTTTATAGTTGTTTATATATTGCTTTAAATTATTAGATGGATTATTTCTGTATAATTCAGACAGTAGTTTGGCGTCCCACTCATCCCCCGCAATTCATTGTCATATCAATGAATATTACCAATAGTGTTTTGATGACTCTTTTTAGTAACAACAGGGAAGAAGTTATTAATCCCATCTGCCAGAATCCCCATGAAACTATTAAACATTCCCTCAATGCTCTGTCCCCATAAACCAATATTTTAAACTATATAAAGTATATTTTTAATACAAAATTAGGTAATTTTTTATTACAGCTCTTTCTCACTGATTTTCATGATTTTTCGCACACTGGAAGATTTTGGGTCGCTGATTACGAATATGAAGTCAACGTTTCGTTTCCGAGTTATCTTTCTCCAAAGTCTTAAATTTTACTATTTGATGGATTTCCCGTCTTTCTTTAGGAAATATCCTTTCTTTTAGAATAAATTTGATGGTAGTAAAATTAAACTCTGCAACCATTAGAAAATATCTATTTTATTGCGGTTTTTCGACCAAAAACCTTAAAAATAAAACAATCAAAATGTAATTTTAAAATTTATGGTTTTTACGCGGTATCAGCATCAGAGTTTTTGTTCTCAAGGTTGGTACAAAGTGATGTTATTGTCATTTAGAAATTAAAGGAGTAAAAAGTGAAAAGCACCTACCTCACAGTTTGAATTACTTTTCAAAATAAAATAACGAAATATGGTTTAATATATCAACTGTAAGCCGGTTTATAATTCCTCAAAAAAACAAGGATCTCAGTTCAAATTCTGTAGTTCTCAGTAGCAACAACATTCAACTGATGTAGTGTTATTATTGTAGCTTTAGGTAAAAAAAAACACAATAAAGTAGGCATACTCTACACAGTTTAATATCACTCCTATCAAATTTCTGCTAAAAGAAAAGGCGATTTCTAAAGAAAGAAGGGAAATCCATTAAAATGTGCAATTTTTGTCTTTGAAGATGGATAAATCAGAAACGATTTGATCTCAGAAAATTACCCAAAATTTTATTATATAAAGTATATTTTAAAAACTGATTTCTAATGACCCTTAGCTGCCAAAGGCAACAGGAACAGAATAATACGTTTTTTCCTTGCATTCCTATTTTGTTTAACTAATATATGGAACTCAGAAAATTAGACTTTCTATGCGGTGAAGAATGGAATCCTCTGTTGCAACAGAAAGATGATACTCCCACTTGAAAAAAATCTTATAATTCAATTAAAGGTAAATAAAAACGATAATTTGTAGAATCCACCATTTAATTTTTTGTATGTTTTGAGTGTTCCTTAACCCTAGTTGAAAGTCTACATTAGTTGTCTCTTAGATTATGATAAAATATAAACCCTTCTCACTTTCTTATCATCTAAATTAAGATACAACCATCAAATTCTTAAATTTGATTTTATTATATTTTAAAAATAACAGAAAGCAATGCCATTTCTTTTCTTGCTAAGAATATATGTTGCAATAACAGAAAGCAATGCCATTTCTTTCCTTGCTAAAAATATATATTGCATATTCTAAAAAGAATATTTCCCCTACAAGTGTATTAATAATAACCAAAAATAGTTTTGTGCATACCATTTTGCAACAATATCACCTGAAGAAAAAAAAACAACAAAACAATAAGAAGATAAAAACCATTCATGATGCTGACCTTTATCAAAAGCCATCTTAATGGCATCAATCTCATCTGCGAATCCACTGAGTCTATAAATTCCTTCAGTTGTAAGTCCCCTGGCTTCAACTTCCGTAACACATCTGGTCACTACAAAGGGCAGTTCCGCTTTATAAGCGCTTAACAATGTAGTCAGTTCGATTCCAAAAACACCTCTTAAATATTTAAGATCTGGTACACAATCATTGGCAAATTTTTCTGAACATTTTACTAAAAGAAAATAAATTAATCAGATAAAAAAGATATAGGAGAGTTCTGAGAGATATGAAACATCAGACCAGGGGTTCTCAACACATACATTTTCTGAGAAATGATTGCTATCTCTAGACTAACGAAATTTTTAATAGTTTGGAGGTATGCTATTGATCCGTGATACATATAAATGATTTATGTTAAAAAAGTTTGAGAACCCCTGCATTAAACAACTAGAAATAGAAAGCTTTATGGATTAATGGTTACATTTAAATATAAACTAAGAGAATCTCAGAATGCAAGGACAAATTCAGAGGGGAAGACTATTAAAATAAGCTAGAAAGGTACATCTTTTCACTTTTTACATAATATCTCTAAAGCTACATAAAAATTCGTCCAAATTAAAGAGTACTTTCCTTTTCTTTATTTCAAAACGAGGAAAATGGCTGATGTTCCATTTGAAATTTGGTAGAAGCAAAAAGAAATTTTAGTAATAGGTAAAATGCACACAATATGTAAATTAAAGCGATTTTAACACCAACATTACTGCGCTTAAAGAAATACTTACTGTGGGCAATAACTCCACAATCCTCACACTTCTTGCCCTGTAATGTGAAGCCCCATAAAAAATTGGCACAGAGCTCACACCAATTCAAACCTTTGAAAGTCGTCGGCTTAAATACGTGGGGCTTTTCAACTTTCTCTGGCAAGTTCTGGCCCAATATCTGCTGGGAAAGGGGTACATTATTTGGAGTGTTTGAGTTTCCAAAAAGATTTTTATTCCTAAAAGTATTTTCTAAAATAAATATGTAAAAAAATCTTGGATAAAGGAAAATGTTTTTTTGTTTGCTCAAATTATTTTATTTCATAAAGTTATCCCCATCTGAAAAAAATATATTGCTTTTACATTAAGAAATATAAACAAAGATTCCTGCCAGCCATTATATTCTGTTCAGCACTGGTTGCTAACCATGTCTAGATTCCCATATAAAATTTGTATATTATAGAACCTAGAAAAATTTCTAAAGTGAAAACCACCTACCAAAAGCTAGACAGGTAAGAATTCAATTAGATTATATAAGACACCCAAATAAATGTCTTTCTTTCGTAATATAAATTTGAATAAAGGCTAACTTTTGTGCCTCTCTGTATCACATTTTAATAAAAAAAGTTGAAAAACCCTATTTTTATGACTAAAAACGAAAACACAGTCTACACTGTTCATGGTAATCACCTAGAAAGTTTGACAAATTAAATTGAAAAATTGCATAAATTGAGACCTACATTTTTGGGTTACTCTGTATGTATGCGTATTACAAAAGTACCCATTAAAAGTTGCTTCTCTTGGACCCTAAAATAATTAATCAATATAATTTAAGTTAGAACAGAGCCATTTTTCAGGCCAGACCTCAGAAGGCTCTGCAAGTCAAAAAAAAATGTAAGAAGGTGCAACTTTTTTATCAATATCTGCCAAAATATTGGGCAATAAATTATATTATAAACACAAAAAATGAAGGCAAAATATTAGAAATGCCAATCCCGGGATCCCGATGTTCGACTTGTCTCGAAATACTGGGATAAGGCTGATCGATTCCAGGATTACTTCTGATTTTTTTCATATGCCTAGAATAACCTTTGCTCAATTCTCATAATAATACAGATTTTGTTTGTGTTTGATGCGTTGTTGATTGTATTATTTTGTATGTGTGCCTGCGGCTTTTGAACAAATTTAAATTCATTTTGAAACAATAATTAATTAAATAAAAATTAAAATACTACTTAGCGCTGATCAGCAAGAGACATTAAAAACCAGAATTAAGCAATTCAGAACTATTTCATTTTCAATTCTCGGCTATCTTAAAACTCTGGTCTCTATAACTTTTGAACAAGATGATTGCTTTAAAACATCAAGTATTTATCTTATCAAATCTGAATCAAACAAGACAACAAAATGAAACAACTAATCAATATGAAACAGAGATCAACGACGAAGATGATATTCCACTTGAAATTCTGGAAGAGGTTAATGAACTTTTAAGATTTATATAGAGCTAATATTTCTGCAGTATTTTTTAAAAATCTGTAAACTTAGAACACTTGTTTTGCATTTTAATAAAGTTAAATATTATTAAATACCATTATTATTTCTTTTTCTACCTACAATGTCTAACACTAGGATTCCAGGACTATGAAAATATTTTGGGAATAGAAAAATCTTTCGCATTGGCATCCCTACTAAATATGATAGTTTTTGAAATAAATCTATCAGAATCTATAGTTAATTTTCTCCCAAAATTATATTATTTTTTGCATAAAAATGAATTTAAAAGGGGAAATCCACGGCTACAATATGTGATAATTAGTTTTCATGGGCTAACTGAGCTTATATGATAGCCCCTCCCCATAATAAAGTATATATATTTGGTTTCTCTTTCTCTGAATATTGATGTCCTGTGAAATTCCAGACAGTGAATCTATCTTTGTTTAAATGAAACACCTGCAAAAAATAACCTCAGAAAAAGAAAGAAGTTATTTAAAGAAAATACTCAGATTTTGACAGTCGCAGTTGTGAGGGATATTTAAAATTTTCAAAAACATTTCAAAGAAAAACTCAATAGAAGGAAGATGATTTAAGGTTCCAATAATAATAAACGTCAAGGGATTTCATACTTTCTGAGGTTTTTATTTCTAGCTGATCAGGAGATTTTCAAAAAAACTGAAAAAGTATTAAAAAGCAAGATGGTCAAAGGTAATGATAATTTACCATATAAACAAATGAGGTTTTGAAAGTAATACCATTATTTCATGTCCTCTAAGGAAAATAATATCATACAAAGTGAATAAACATTTAAGAAAAAAATCATCAGGTCCTCTAAGGTAATTAATATCATAAAATGTGAATAAACATTAAAACATAAAAAAAATCAAGAGGACTATTTTTGTTTAAAATATCCTCCCTTTAATTTTTTACTTTTACATCTACAATATATTAGAAGTTATCGGCAAAAAATTAATTTTAGCAACTTTTGCATTTCTTTAACTACCTAATCAAGCAATTTAAAAATTGATTAGTTTAAAAGAGTTCTCAAAGAGTTACAATTTTAAAAAAATAGCCTAGTGCTTAATTGCCCACACTCCAGATACTGAAAACTTTAATATAAGTTTAATTTTAACTAACATTAATATAGTCAAATAAATTACTTACAGAGCATTTTGTTTTGAAAGTGTTCTTAACTTCCTTTTGTTTAATGTAAGGGTCATGTAAGGACTTTCATGATAATTTACATTAGTCAGTCTTTGTAAAATAGTTGGGGCCCTCAGTTCCAGATACATTGTTACCAAACCATCGGCAACTAAGGATCTGGCACAATCATATCTCTTTTCTCTCACATATAGTCCTCCATCAGGATCAAAATATAGTTTATAATGGTGGATTTTTTCATTAAATCTAAAACATTGGAAGCCAATAACTATATAACAAAATCATTTCCCAACTTGGGAAATTATTATTTCTGAAAAGTACTATGTATGCCTATTTCTTAATCTGCAGATACATTTTTATCAATAATGTTTAGTTATTAAATATAAAGTTTATTTTTTAATTTAGAGTCATGTTGATATGTACGGAAATATTCAACAATTTGTATACAGGATACCTAATTTTATAATGACCCTTCAGGGCAATGATATTTTTTACTAGATTGGTAAAACAAGAAAGAACAAAAGATGTTAAACAATAACTGTTTGCCTGAGTTTTTACCTTTATGACCACATTTAGATATAAATCAACCATAGACATAATAACAGAGAGACCCAACATTGTTTATCTTTGTTTACTTTCTTGTGACTGCAAAACACTGTGAACATCTCAGAAAGTATTTCAAAATAATTTGTTATAAGAAATGTATACTTTTTATGTCAAATATGTTTGCAGAGATATAGGTATATATACAATTCAATTGTGTTTGTTGAATCTATATACATTGGTTTTGCCTCAGAAGTTATGAATATTGCTATGTAGGTTAGGGAAAAAGGTGCAAATATGTAATTTTGCTGCCTAAGGAACAATGAGATAGCAATTACAGGCCCTATCATCCCTTAAAATAATTGAGCATATTTATAAATGAATAAATATTAGGAAGAATCTCATACTTTGTATTTGCCAATATATATATATATATATAAACAATAACATTCTGACTAACCCGAAAAAAGAAATGTTAGGAGTTAAATAGTCCAAATTTTTGCAAACTTTACATGACAATAGACCAAACAAGAAATATTTTTTACAATATATGATTGTGTCCAAATCAAAACAAGTTTCTATTTTTTATTATTATGCCATATATAAATGGCTCACCTTTATAACTTTATTCTTTGCAAACATATTCAACTTACATTTTGGTTGATTAAATAGGATACAATTTTGATTTTTTATGCATTTATGCAAATATGCATGTCATGGCAAAAAAATGTAAAATTAGGTTTTATTTAACCAACCAAAAGTCCATTTTAATATCTTTTTAAAGAAAATCGTTATAGCTATGAGCCACTTAATGGTACCCGTTATATAACTACCTAGAAAAAAATTGCTTCAAAGTGACACTCAATAATTGATACATACATTACTGGTAATCAAGAACTATAAAACTAAGTTGGAAAAAATAAAATGCACATCCTGCATATACATCAAAAATATACTGGGTGTTCAGAATATCCATTCCAATATTTGGAGGGACTATTTTACACTTTAAAACATTAAACATTACTTAATATGAACATGTTAAAAGCAACTTTCTTAATGTTGTTTTTAACAAATGTTGGAGTGGAATATCCCACACCCTGGTAAGATACTTACTTCAGACTCAAGGTAAAAAATTCCCCATTGGCTGATCTACTACTTCTTACCAAGTAAGCTCCATTGTCTTGCATACCCAAGAGGTTTGACGCCTGGACATGAGATATAGCCCCATGATAATCCTGACCTAAAAAGGTAGGCCTGCCTGGTATAATGTCATCACATAATATGGGTATAGGTACTGGAGCTTCCAGTTGCATACGATATACTGAAACCGATACAAAAAAAATATATATATACAGTACTTCGATACAAAGCAACCAAATCACATACTTCGCGCTTACTGTATTATTATTTAAAAAATTCTAGGAAGATTATTTAAAAAATATATAAGTTAAGGATATACTCAATGAAAGACATAACCTGTAAAAGTAGTTGGTTGAAAAAATAATCACTCAAATAAATATGACCTGTTACAAAGTGGTATATATAATATTAACATTATTAACAATAATTGTAATAAACTAAATAAATTTACATAGGTAAGTAAAGTATATAGCATAAAAGTTCTTATCAAAAAAGTTGGGATGTATCTGAAAAAACTAAAAATATTTTTGTTAAAACAAAATAAGGGAGAAAAAATATTTATGGGTATAGTATTTTTCACGATCTAAGAAATTGACTTGGCTATATCATACATCTAATATATCTAAACTACAAGAATAATTCAACTACTTAATGGCAAGATATCACAAACATACTGCTTTGAAAAATTGTAACTTTTTAAAACTTCTAACAGTCGTATATTTAACTCATACATATGATGATATTCTATTAGATTTTTCATTGTAGACTCCCTGCCCAGGAGTTTTTATTATAATGATAGGGTGGGGTGAGGACTTTTTTTTGTTAGTCATATGAAGACAACCAAAGTTTTAGAATCGGCCTGTATATTTGTCCTTTATTCATGACTATATTTTGACAAGAAATTTTGAGTGAAATGAAACATAGATCTGATGTTTCATTTCTGGCTAGTAATAGCTTAGATATTTAAAAATAATAAAGATTAAAATTATAACTCAAAATATTGATCTGTGCTATAGAAGTATTCCTACGTAAAAACTTCTGAAGGCACCTCGGAAGGCACATCCTTGATTTGTGGTAATTTAGTTTTTCAGAAAAAAATCAGTTTCTGGTCAAGGGTTAATACTTTTTAATAGTGTAGATTAAGTATAAATAGTGGTATAACAAGGTACAGTTTTATAAATTACCCATGAATTTATAAAACATTAGCATGACTCATTACAAAATAAAAATCAAGGAAAACATATGCTGATGCTAAATACGAAGCTAAATATATAGCAAAGAAAAATATCTGGTTATTGACCTTTCTGTGATAAATATATTTATTGCAGTTGGTTTATGTGTTTCACCAGTTGACTGACTCAATTATCCATATATGTTTTTATTGTAATGTAATTAGGTTTATGTTGAAATATCAACATATGTACCTTAATGAAATGACAAAAAAAATAAAAAGTGCAATATAAATACATACGCTGAATCAATAGAAGCATTACAATAAAACGATTCACCAAAGTTTATAATTAAATAAAAATAAATATTTATAAAGTATTCTCCAACTTACAATCACTTTTCCACAATGTATGAACTGGTGAGTTTAAATCCAGTACCATAATGATTAAATTAATTCCTCGAATAATCAAAAAAGTGCATCACTACATCATCAATTATTTTCGGACATATGCATTGGCTTTTCCAAATTTCCAGCTGAGAAATATACTTTTCATAACAAAACAGACTAAAAAAATAAGAGTTAATCGAATTGACATTACACGTTCCACGTTCGGTCAATACTCTATCAATAAATATTTGAACGAATTCCGGCATTGCACGATCTGAAATTTTCATGAGGCCGGCGTTACGTTCTGAGGATAATCCTGATATATCGGAATAGGATTTATTTATGTTTATGTTTTAACATACAGCGCCTTAGCCTACTGACTGATTACCATATTGATATTTTTTTCTTACTTAATACTTACTACTTTTTTTGGTAACTACTCCTTAATATTAATTTTGTACGCATTTTGAAATGTAAAAATATTAGGAAGAAAACATAATGTGATCACCTAATGCTACGGATCCGAAATTTCCGTCAGACTAAATTTTGGGAATTTCAGCTAACATTTTCAAGAATATATTGAACATAAACCATAAACAGAAATAGATAATGTTAAAATGTGGATGACTAAAAAAAGCAATTCTGTTTTCAAAATTGAATTTTGTGAAATCTATATAAAAAGGAAATATGAGCTGAGATGGTCGGAATTTTCGTGACATTTCGAGTATTATTACATATTCCAGTGCTCAGCCGATAAGTACTCGGAGACTTTTTTGTATAGTAATCAAAAAAGATTGAATCTTGAAAAATTATTAGGGAATAACTATAATTCATTTCGTTTTGTATAGTATAAACGTTGATATTGTGGTTTTCTGATAAACGCCAATAGTGGCGTTCCACCAAAATCTGCCTAACTGCGCTATTACGGTTTTTTCTACGAGGGGGACCTTGAAGCGGATGCGTAGAAATCAGTTTACACAACTCTATTTCTGGCAACTTTCTCCTCAAATTTAAGTGTCTCGCCGCAGTAAACTAATTGTCTACCCACCACTTTGTAACTTAATTCTGGTGATTATTCCCTCCAATCAAAATCTACCTTGCGACCGTTTAGTTTTCGGTTCGCCCGTTAACATTGTTCTAATATATAGGTTTTTTCAGCAGAGTATAAAAAAAAGTTCTTGAAAATTCCCCAAATTGCGTTGTGTGAGTAGGGGGCTTTACGGATGGCACCACGCTCGTCAACCTGTGGCTCTTACCTTAAGCCCGCCCGCAAGCACCGAATATTTTACCCACACTATTCAACAATTTTTATTTTATATTTTTTAATGTATGAAAATATACAAAAACAAAAGATTAGGTTCGAACGAATAGGCGGCCGAAATCAAAGCCTACGGTACCGCCGCGCAACTAATGAACAAATGGACGAATAATGACCAGCAGGATTAAGTGTATTGAAGAATAGCGCTGAAAGCAAAAAAGTGGTAGCCGGCTCTACACTGTAAAACAAAGAAAGAAAGAACTAACGAAACACACTTCTTCCGATGGGAAGGCAAATCACTGATCCAACAATACTAAAGATGCGCTACGGTCCATGATCAAAGCAGTAGAATTTCTTGCCCTATACCTTTTAGAACATAATTTTTCACGCGGAAGATGAATAACTTTAGTGTTAATGCAAAAGGCAAATAGAACAAAATAGTGAAGAAATCGGCAAATTTTCTGTACCAATGTTTGTATTTAAGGCGGAATATTAAATAGTCGTGTAAAACGTCTGCATTCTTTACAGTACCATATCGTCCAAAATTTTAACTAATCGGGTAGACGTTTAGTTAGTTCAATACGGCTTACGATCAATTTGACAACATCGAAAATATAAACTGCCAACCATGGAACCATAATCGTTGGGACGGAACCATGTGATTTTTTTGACAAACAAAAAATGACAGTCAGTAACAGTCAAATTTGAGTATTTTTCGGTTGGTTACTGAAGTTTTGTGGTTACCGTTACTGGTCATTGTTCAAATTTGCCCATCAACGTCGAACTGCCAACACGCCCATTCCGACAGTGTTTGCGTCGTTTGCGAATACACACATAGCAAATAAGAAACAACACAGAACAACAGCAGAAGTAACAGCCAAACAAACAAAGAAATTTCAAGCTCCTTCCTGATATCTATTTTAAGGTAATACAAACCAGCTAAATAATACGAATTATGTTTATTTTAGTTATTTAGATCTAGAACTCTCACCGCACTTTGTTTTTATAAATAGTTTTCACCATGCAATGCACTTCCTTTTATTGTCGGTATAATCCTGGCCAAACTAGTATCAACCGGATAAACAAACCGGTGAAGATACAAGAAATCTAAATTAAGGCAAGCCTAACAATTTCATTTTCATTCATTAACCTAGATGTGATTCATACATTTATTTAAAATCTATTCATAAATTTGTTCATATTTTTTAATTCGTTAATATTTATTATAGAGTGAAAATGACATCAACTAACATCTTTACTGGTTTCGGGGGTGGAAAAAACTCAAGCAAAGTGCTTAAACCACCGGGTGGTGGGCATACAGATATATTTGGAGCTCCCGACCCTCCTGTAAGAAAGGACAGTGGACGTAACGCGTCATCCATTATGGAAGGAAGAAATATTGATGAAAAACCCAAAGAAAAGCCATCCACCCCAGTTAAAGCAGCTGCACTGCCACAAAAAGACCAACCTCCAGCAGAAGCCTCAACAGCTTCCCGTTCGAGAGTGCCTCCTGGTGGTTTTTCTTCAGGTCCTTTATGGTAATTGGGAAAGTTACTGTATTACTTAATATTTACATAAAATTTAAACTTGGTACTTAACAAGAACTACTTTAGTAATGGTTGTCAACATTATTTTTTATCCTGTTTTTTTAATTTATTTTTTAATAAATGTTTAATCATAACATATTCACATCATTTTTTGGCTGCTTCGCTGTTGTATGTGTGTTATATTTAAGTGATATTTTAAAGACCAAATTTTTACAATGTTTCTCTGTAGAATGAATGTTAATGATGAATATGTGTCTCGTATTTATACAGCTTTTGATACATGTTTTGATTATTGAAAATATATGAATGCATTTTTATGACTAAAAGTGTTTTATTAAAATAAAAATAGGTTTTTTTTGTGTCATAAATGTTAATTTAACAGGTAGTTTATTATATTTATTAAATAATTTTTTCAGAGACAGTAGTCCAAAAATTTCATTACATTAATACTAATTTTTTAAAGACACAAAATTCTTATCTTAATTCATGAATGCTTAAGATACATTTTTAAAAAAATTACTACACTGACCTTAAGTAATGGAGTTGCAAAGTTATGCATTTATATTAATTTTTTTTATCCCTGGTTTTGAATGTGATAGGGGTGTAAAAACTACAAAATAAGTGGTCACTGATTTGACAAATTAATTAAGGTTGTGGTTATGTGTAGTGAATTTTAGCAATATGAAGTAAGCAACTTGTGAGGGAAGGTAAACAATATTGAATACCATTTAAGTACTGTATTTTGTATAACAATATATTTAAGTGATTGATGATACGTCCTCTATTCGTATCTTTATTGGAAATGGACATTAGTTCTATATTTTGAACAAGCATTTTTAGAAGGTAGAAAAATAAATTCAAAACATTCTTGCATAAGAGGGAGAGTGTTAGAAAGAAAAAAAACTTTCAACACAAATATCAATATACTGCCTGTTATGGCAGGATTATTGTTTATATTTATTTATTTATTTTCAACGTATAACCATTTACAGTTTAAAATTATTTTAGACTAACTTAAAATAATTCTAATGATACCATTAGAAAAAAGCTTATATTTTACATATTTAATAAATTTTATGTTGCACATTTTCTAATCTATTTGAATGTATCTGGTAGTATGACGACCAAACTACGTTTGAGATAGATAATACAAGAGCTGTATATAATAGTTTCAAAGCATTCTTCATAAACCCCAACATTTTATTGGCTCTACCGATTATGTTCTCTGTAGGATCTGTATATATGTTAGCTTGGTATCCGAGTAAACACCTAAATTTGTAACCAGAGACATTTAAGCAGGAGCAACATTGGTAATAAAACAAACAACAGGAATTCTATTTTTTAATAGACCAAACCTCATAAAACAACACATGTCATTAAGCTGACACCAACAAAAAACATTCAGATCATTTAATCAAAAAGTAATAGGTTTACATGCAGGGTTTTCCATTTAAAATAAAATTGAGATGTTCATTTTTTTTAATTTTAAAGGTTGTTTCTTAATGCTGTTAGTTGTGCTAATTTCTTTAATACTAAATATTTTAGCATATATATCATTTTTTTTATTGCAGACCACTGTAACTAAATATAATGTTTAATAAGGCTTCTCACCAATGTGTTTAATATAATTGTAATTGTATTATTTTTCAAAAGCTACTTTTCATCAGTAATCACAGTATTACGAAAATAAATGTTTCATGCAATATTTAAATAGGTACTTACTTAAGTAAATACACAATAAAGTAAATCACTTAAGGTACTTATTTTAATAAATTTAGGAACGCAAAATATTATGCATGTTAAAAAAAAATAGTAGTACAAAAATTTGGCTGTTCTAGCGTCTTGCTAATTGCATAAGCCCTTGCCATTAGGGTTGCTAACTCCGGAGGAGTTCGAGAGAGAAGAAAAGTAGTCCTATGGTCAAACTCAAAATAACTAATAAAAGAAATTTTGATCTAACGCATTCGCCATTTTATTTTGTAATTTTAAAAAATTTCAGTACTAAAAGTTTTGTATTCGTTTTATTTATATTATTATTAAGGAGTTTACTGGTTTGTTTCAAAAAATTTCGAACTCCAAATGTATTCAATAATAATAAAAAGTCAAAACGCGTTGTTTTCGGAAAATAAAAAGAACTTAAAACCAATTATGACTAATTTGTTACTGTTTCTATACAGCCCTATTGGTTATTTGTCGTCTATCAACTTAAAATTTAACAATGTTTGGCAAGTAATAGTCCCAAATATCTTTTATTAAACATTTTTTTACTGGGTTCATTAAACAGTTTATCCTAGTATAAATAATATTTTAAATTTTTAAACAGTAAATTGAACAAAAAAAAATATTAAAGAAGGTAAATCTTTAGGTTATTTGGCGCCAGGTAAAGGCCAATACACTGTTCATAAGACCGCAGGTATGGCAGTGGCGGCTATTCAGGTGAAGTGCTATTTCACCAGGAAAAATAAACAAGCAAACATCTAACTATATTTATTATATATCTCTTAAAATTTTAGTTTTTACATTCATTTTTTCATCTAATTGGTAAAAAATAAACTGTAGATCTCGAATAAATATTTTACTTGACCGTTGGCGGAATGTGTTTTTAAAACTTTCAATCGAACTTTATTATAACAACTAAAACAGTGGCGCAAACCTCTTTGACTTTGCTGAAGGTGCTATGTTTAGTTTATGACTTTCCTACTATGTTGCCATGACAACGCGTACGCGACGACGTCGAGCCCAGCGCCATACAAAACTCTCGGTGAATTGCAGGCGCAGTACACTACACTAGGGTTGACGATCTTGAATCGATCTTTTTAAAGATCGATTCTTAGGTCTAAAAAAAATCGATTTTTTCCTAAGCAATTTTTCGGAAATCGATTTTTTTTACGAGAATCGATTCTTATTTTACCGAGTTTGCATTACAAAATAATAAAATAAAGTATGGTTTTTTTGATTCCCAGTAGAGTTTAGGAATAATTACAAATTAATTTATCCAAAATTGGCATTGGTGCAATGGAGCACTTTTCGATAGTATCCACACCTGTGTCATCAAAGAATGGAAATATACTAGACCATTCTGGTAATCGGTTAGCTAGTAAAAGACTTCAAAAATTTTTTTTTTAACTCTTTAGATTTTTTTAAATTGGAGCTTATATTCTTTTCGTTTTCATTTTGACGACCCACCATGAAATTTGAGGAATTTCTCCATACTTATTACCCACCTTTCGGACTTTGGTAAAAATAGGAAACGAAATCACTTTCTCTATTTTTAAAGGAATCCCTTATCTCATTTATGGTCATTAATAAGGTTTTATTTTTCTGATTATAAATCAGATAATATGGACATACCTTTTTTTATATTTAAGGCTTTTTTCTGTCTAATTACACAAAAAACAAATGTATTTTTATTTTATTATTTAAAGGATATGTTAGAAGTTTTGTCAGTCTTCCTTATGCTCTGTGTTTGCGTCAGTAGTAGTCTTCTAAAGTGTAATATTTAGTTATTATATTTTTTTGGTTTTACTTTCTTTATGGATATCAAAATACGTTTTTATTTTTATCATGTTCTTTGCATATTTATCGTCTTTTCAAACATAAAATATAACGGTAAACTCTAAACAAGTTAACTTGACTGTTTTGTGTTATATTTATTTATGGTGTTACAACTTCAAATTCGAAGTTAGTAACTCTGATTGTTCAAGACTGGAATAAATTAAAAGACGTCTTTGAATTTATTACAAACTGTGACAAATCTGATGAAAAATCAATCCGCCTTGCGAAAGGATTTTTAGGTGAGATGAACGATTTTGAATTCACGTTTCTGGCATTAGTGTTTAATTACATTTTCTCAATCACCGACATACTATTTGACGTTCTTAAAAAAAATCGCTTGACATTCATTTTCGCATATCCAATATAAAACGCTGTCGTGAGGCGCTCTGTAAAAAAAGAAATGAACATTTTTTTAATACCATGTTTGATAAAGCAAATTCTATTACAGAAATAAATCATTACAAACGTAAGCTTGCTAAGCTTTCACCTGAAGAAATTAGGGCTAAGTATAGAACCCTTTTTTATGAAATATTGGACCATATTTTAATGGAAATGACACTAAGATTTCAAGTCTGTGAAAAACTTACATTTTCATGTTTGGCAGGTTCTGCCAAATTGTCCGAATATAGTTTAAATTTTATGACTAGCCCGTTTGAAAATTTGTTACAGTCAAATGGGGAAATATTTTCAAAAAGTCAACGACTTAAAAATGAGCTTGGTCTTATTTTTACCAATGAGAGTAATTGGAATATATTGCTGCAAGAGCAAGTGAAAAAAATTAACAAAAATAAATATACTTTTACCGAAGCGTATAAATTGTTTTCACTTATTTTGACAATACAGTCGACAAGTGCTTCAGTGGAAAGAAGCTTTTCTTGCTTCAAATGTGTAAAAACTTATTTAAGAAATACAATATCTCAAGAAAGACTTATTTACTTCTCTTGGCAATATTTCAATTCAAAAGGAATTTCTGGAGGAGATTAGGGAACTCATCCATTTTATGAAGATGTTATAAATAAATTTGCTGCTATGAAGGATACGAGAACTGATTTAGTATACAAAATTTAGGTAAGTCGTAAAAAATATTCTACACCCTCCACATGGAAAAAAAATTATTGCCATATTTTTTTGCTTCATATGCATTTTTTCAAGGACACTGTATTATGATATGTTATCTTTATAGATGATATACTGTTATTTTAAGTTATAACATAGAATGTATAGAACTGAGTAGCACTAAGACTGAAATTAATAATACAGAAATTTCATAAACAAGTCTTTAACTTATTTGCCAGAGAAGAAAATAGAGCGACGAATGACTACAGAGCAAATTAAGACGAAACTTTAACTTTAAGGGAATAAGTTTTCACCGTGCAGCTTTTAGACTAGTTTAAAAAAAAATTGTGTTCAGTGTAATCGTTACTATTTATATAAAGTACTAAGAATCTTATCTATTTATTTAAAACACGCCAGATTTGTACTGCACCAATTTACATGATGTTTTTTAAAACGATCGTCTGCGTTACCGAGACATTTCAGAACTATTTTTTGTATTGTTTCATTGCGTATTTTTTCCGTAAAACCAATATGATTTACTTTACTAACATTTCTGGATTTTGTGGTGAATGCACTCTATATTCTTATAATTCACCTGGAACTTCCTCGCGCTATCTAACGGAAAACTGGACCAGCTAGTTGCTATAAAATTTAAAAACATGCTTTTTACTTCACTCGTAAAAGGGAAGTATTGTAATCAGTGGCGCAACTAGACATCGACTTTTGGGGGGCTCCAGCCCTGACACTTATAAGATAATATTCATTTGAAACCAATTTTAAAGAAACAGTGATTTTTTGTGCTTGATATTTTTCCAAGTCAACAAAGCCATAAAAATTCTCATGTTAGGTTTATCTTATTCTTAACACTACAATGTATATAAAAAAAATGAAATAAATGTGCCATATTTCGCCGTTTTTCAAAATACTACCTCTTTTTTATTTTAAATATGCCTAATCGAGAAAAAGAGTAAGAGTCTGCGCCAATGAGTTCAGGAATTTTTTGGTGTTATATTTACCCCAACTATATCTATTTTCAATTTGACTATAACCGATTAGCGTTCTCAAAATATAAAATATGAATGCTTTTGAACCCTTAAAAAACTGAATATCTACGCCTATGGCATTCTAAATCAAAATTGTTAAGACACAGTCCCAGTCTACGGTACAAGTTTGAAACGAATCAAAATTTTACCGCATTTTTTTGTACGGCTACGATTTAATTATAAACTCTCGATATTGCCTAAGTTTTTATGATTCTTATTAGTTTTTAGACCATCATATTGTTATTTAGATTTTAAGAAATTAATACTACGTTAGACTTAACAGAATTTTATCTTTAAGTTCCCACAAGTTGAAAGGGTCTGTTTATTAGTTTTTGCCAAATGGGTTTTGTAACATGATATCTTCGACGTTGACATGATTCATAGCCAGATTTGTTATGAATAGTTTTTTCTAGATTTATGTGTTTAGATTAGAGGGGCACGTTAGAATACCGATATATATTGAAAAATATGATAGGTAGTAAGAAAGCGAACTTCGAACTGTAAACTGGTTAATTATTAAAATAACATTTTTGTCTTTGAGACACGGTGTTTTATTTAATAACGTAAAACATCAGAAGTGGGATAAAGAACTCAATCGCGCCGCGCCGGTAAACTGAGCATATTTAGAATGTACAGTGTGTGACGAATTTTGGTGGCTATTGTGTGCGGAATTTTTGGATAATAAACTTGTAAAAACAGTGGTATTCGGTGAAAATAAGTGACGACGAACAACAGCTTTACCAAAGCCTCTTGGAAAAGCACATTGAACTTAAAATTAACAAGGCATTTAAGAGGAAATTTAGAAATGAACATGAAAGTGGAGAATGTGACAGTGAGGTGTCTGAACTAAGTGCAGCGGTAGTGCGTGGGGATATTATTCCTGTGTTTGACCCAGACGATAGGAGTTCTACAATAACAGGGTGGCTTCAAAAAATTGACCAATTGGGCGAGATACACAGTTGGACAGATTACCATAAAGTTGCGTACATGCAACAAAAATTGAAAGGGTCAGCTCGCAGTTGGTTTAATCGACTGGACGACTATAGGAAAACATGGGACGAGTGGAAAACCGCACTTACGCGTGCATTTCCCAGGTGTACAGACTATGCCACAGTTTTGGAGGAATTAGTTGCCCGAAAGAAAAGACCTAATGAAACAATGACTCATTACTATCATGAAAAGTTGTCGCTAATTCAACAATGCAGGCTAGACAATGAGGCAGCGATATCATGTGTCATCAAGGGTTTGCCTTTAGAACTACAAGCAAATGCACGTGCTTTTTAATGCTCCACTATCGATCAGCTTTACGCCGGATTTATAGCTCCCCTAGAAAACTACCAGAGCCCCAGAGATGATGTTAGGCCAAAAAGACCCAGGTATAAAATGTCTACATCTCACCAGAATATTAAAAGAAACTCGGAATGCTATAATTGTGGAAAACCTGGTCATATAGCAAAGGAATGTCGCTTAAAAGGTTCACTTCGTTGTTATTTATGCAACCGATTTGGACACAAAAAGGAAAGCTGCCGCTTACGCAATCGTAACTTTAATATGCCTGGTACACCTCCCGAGTCTAAGCGGAGCCAATAAATCAGTTAATCTAGTGAATAAGGAGATTAACGAAATATACAAGAAGGTATGCGAAATTAATGGATATCAGATTGTGGCATATATGGACAGTGGCAGTCAAGAAAACATTATAAAATCTAGTATTGTCCAAAAGTTGAACATATCTACCCTACTGCTAAAACTTTAACCGCATTTGGAGGTAGCACTTACACACTAGAGAAGGGAGCGAAATTTAATATTAAACTGGATGACATTGAAATGGAGACATACGCCTTGGTCACTGAGTTGGAGATGGGTGACTTTGATGTACTAATTGGCCAACCCATTATTAATGCCAATGGTATATCTCTAATTGTCCATGCCAATGAGGTGAAATTGACCAAAGATATTACCTCAATGTTGGAGGAACTGACACTCGAAGGAGAAGAAGTTCGACCACTTATCTTCCTAGAAAAAGAAATAACCATCCGCCCACACACGACAACTATGGTTGACGTTCGAATTTCAAACACTGGAGAAGACGAGGACGTATTCATGGAGGGCAAGCGTTTCCAGCTAGGGAGGTCTCTAATCTGCATCCCAGGAACTGTGTTTAGGGGTTCCAGCTCTACACTACCTGTGTCCAACATGAGTGGAGACGAGATAACATGGAAAAGCGGACGTTTGCTAGGCAGAGGCTTAAAGTGCGGTGGTACCGTACAAGAGGAATGTCAGAGGGTAAGTTTGATTCAGAGAAATGTAGGAAGTATGAGATATCTAGATATGAAAGATATTGATATTAATAATAATTTAGACAGTGAAATAAAAAGTAGGCTGTTGGATATATTGAATAAATGGCAGCATTGTTTTTGTAATAAAACAGAGGAGTTAGGAACCGTAAAGGGTTGAGAGCTAAATATTGAGTTAAAAAGCGAGTCGAAACCAGTGTGCTACCGTCCGTATAGATTGCCTATGAAAGAAAGAGAGATAGTTAGAGAGAAAGTTAACGATTTATTAAAAGCAGGTATTATAAGAGAGTCTAATTCGAATTTTGCTAGTCCAATTGTGTTAGTGAAAAAGAGAAATAATGATTTTCGATTATGTTGCGATTTTAGGGCTTTAAATAAACAAAGTATTAAACAACTGTATCCTATGAGAAATATTGAAGAACAATTGAATTTGTTAGGAGGAAAATTTTTCTTTACAAGTTTAGATTGTAATCAGGGTTTTCATCAAATATCAGTTGCTCCTGACTCAATTCCGAAAACCGCGTTTGTCACTCCAGATGGTCATTACGAATACCTAAAAATGCCTTTCGGTCTGGTAAACGCCCCAGCTGTTTTTCAGAGTGCCATTGACAAAGCCTTAGGTAATTTACGCTACGAGCAGGTTCTTGTGTATATGGATGATTTATTGATACCTACCGTTTCAGCCGAACAGGGGTTAGATTTATTGGAAATAGTTTTACAGCTTTTAAGCGAGGCGGGTTTTAAATTAAATTTAAAAAAGTGTTCTTTTCTTAAACAATCTATTCAATTTTTAGGTCATGAAATAGGTGGAAATGGCATATCACCAGGTTCTGCTAAAGTGGAAGCCGTTAAAAATTTTAAACAACCTGCTAATGCACACGAAATTCGTCAATTTCTAGGTTTAGCCGGGTATTTTCGCAAATTTATACAAAATTTTGCAACTATTGCTCTTCCCCTCACGCAACTGACCAAAAAGAATGCCACTTTCGAGTGGAAAGAACCTCAGATATCAGCATTTTCTCAACTGAAAAATATGTTAATTGCCAAGCCAATTATAATGCCTTTTAATCCTAATCTACAAATTGAGATTCACACAGATGCTAGTTTAAAGGGTCTAGGAGGTATATTTTTTCAGGTTCATGACTGCGATAACTTGAAACCAGTTGCTTATTTTAGTCGGGTGACAAGCCCAGCAGAACAGGTATATCATAGTTATGAGTTGGAAACTTTAGCTATTGTGGAAAGTTTAAAGCGTTTTCGAATTTATCTTGTTGGATATCATTTTAAAATTGTGACTGATTGCTCAGCTGTTCGATATACGTTTTCAAAGCGAGACTTAATCCCCAGAATAGCGAGGTGGTGGCTTTCCATTCAAGACTTTGATTTCGAAATTCAGCATAAACCAGGTGTAAGCATGAAGCACGTCGATGCTTTAAGCCGTAATCCTATTACCCACATAATGCAAATTAACACTGAGGATTGGTTTTTAGCCATTCAACTTCAGGACGAAACCTTACAAATAATAATTGAACAAATTAAAAATAAAATCAACCTTGACTTGGACAGGCAATATGTTTACAAAAACAATCACCTTTATAGAAAAATATTAAATGGTGATAGACTCGTTATTCCTAAATCTGCGCGATTTCAACTTCTTCAAAAATATCATGATTCGATTGGTCACCCTGGATTTGCTCGCTGTTTGAAATTAATCAAGGATCAATTTTGGTTTGCAAAAATGACCCGTTTTGTAAAAAAATATGTAAATGGCTGTTTAGATTGTGGTTACAAAAAGGGTAATTATGGAAAAGCCGAAGGCGAACTTCATCCAATTTCGAAGCCAAATATTCCTATGCATACTGTTCATGTTGATCATGTCGGGCCATTTCCAAAAAGTAAGTCTGGATTTTCATATATTCTAACTCTTGTCGATTCTTTTACAAAATACATGGTAGCTAAACCAACACGCACTTTAGGTTCTGCGGAGTGCATTCGAAATTTAAGGGAAGTTTTTGGAGGATTTTTGGGATATCCTAAGCGAGTGATTTCAGATAATGGTTTGGCTTTTACAAGTAGGCATTTCAGAGATTTTGTTGATAGTAAGCAGATTCAGCACATAAAATCGGCTACTGCGACTCCAAGAGCTAATGGGCAGGTGGAAAGATTTAATCGGACCTTGTTGGATTCTCTTAGAACAATGACTGACGACAATGACACAAACTGGAGCGATAAAGTACCCGAAATTGTTTGGGGTATTAATAACACTGTTAACGATATTACTAAGCATAGTCCTTTTGAGCTCCTATTTGGGTATAAAGGCCACCTTCAGGGTAACCTAGAATGTGCATCTTCCTCTGTTGACTTTACAGGGAAAAGGGAAAAAGCTCACTCAAACTTAAAGCGAGTAGCAGAGAAAATGAAAGTTCTTTTCGATCGAAGGAGGAAACCTGCGCAGAAATATAAGAAAGGAGACCTGGTCCTATGGAAAGGTGGAAGTTCTTGTAGTAAAACAGATGTTAATAATAAGTTGCGTTCAAAGTTTTCTGGTCCGTATATAATTGGACAAGTGTTTGATAAAGATAGATACAAAATAACAAGTGTAAGAGGAATGAGGGGTTACAAAAAGTTTAGTACACTGGTTGCTGTTGACTCTCTTAGACCTTTCCGTAGTTCGATGAAAGATAATACTTCATCAGGTAGTGACTCTGAAAGTAATGTGCAAGATAGAGATGACTTGATCGATTTGTTAGAAAGTTAATGGTTATATTATTTACAATAGTCGGTTTGATCTTGCGATTATGTACAATAGTCGGACAGGACAACTATAAAGGTAACCTGAGTTAAAGTAAAAGAGTCGGGCAGGACGACTATAAAGGTAACCTGAGTTAAACTAAAAGAGTCGGGCAGGACGACTAAAAAGGTAGCCTGTGATTCTGGAAATTATAAAAGCGCATCGTATTTCGATATATTGACTGTTGTTGATAGCCGTACAGGGGCGGCTTAAGAATGGACCTGTGCTGAGATAATAGCTGTACAAGGGCGGCTTCAGAATGGACCTGTGTTTGAATAAAGTAAATTACAAGTTGGGCTTTATAAGTCATGATAGAATAACATTAGATCCCTTGTGAAATAGATGTGTTTATATGTATATACTTTAAAAATTGAAAAAAAAAGAAAAATCTCCCTTAAAGTAAGATCAAATCGGCTTCGGAAAAATCATGGTACTGCCTTATTTTTCTTTTGATTACAGGGGTTGCCTGAAGAGTGTTGAGCAAGGCTAAAAGGTGCCTGGTTTTCCGAGGGCGGAAAAGAAGTTAGGATGGCCGAATTGTTATTTAGATTTTAAGAAATTAATACTACGTTAGACTTAACAGAATTTTATCTTTAAGTTCCCACAAGTTGAAAGGGTCTGTTTATTAGTTTTTGCCAAATGGGTTTTGTAACATGATATGGGTTTAGCCAGATTTGTTATGAATAGTTTTTTCTAGATTTATGTGTTTAGATTAGAGGGCACGTTAGAATACCGATATATATTGAAAAATAGGATAGGTAGTAAGAAAGCGAACTTCGAACTGTAAACTGGTTAATTATTAAAATAACATTTTTGTCTTTGAGACACGGCGTTTTATTTAATAACGTAAAAATAATTTAATTAATATATTATAATTAATATATATATATATATATATATATATATATATATATATATATATATATATATATATATATATATATATATATATATATATATATATATATATATAATATATATATATATATATATATATATATATATATATATGAATATATATATATATATATATAATATATATATATATATATATATATATATATAAAATATATATATATTATATATATATATATATATATATATATATATATATATATATATGTTATCGTAAATTTATTAGTTTTCGCCAAAATAATACTAATAATAAAAATTTTTTTACAGCTTTCTTGCCTTGCTGCATCAAAATTTACTGTTATTATACTCAAGGGGAGTTTTGCGGGCAACCCCCCCTCTGCTCTTAAATTTATTTGACTGTCCTTGTATTGTTATCCATAATTTGAGTGAGATGTCAAAATTTTAAATAATACGAAAGAATTCACAGCCAAATTTAGACCAATATTACGCTTAAAGTTAATAAAAAGAATGCTTTTAAAACGTCCCCGGATATAGTTTCGAAATCAAATGAAATGGTTAATTATGTGTCGTCACTGTCTATCACGAAAAGACGTCTTAAATTGAGCCTGTGATAATTAATAATAGTAGTCTAAACATGTGCGTAGTAACTATGGTGGTTGTTCTTTTGTTTGTGTTTACCTATCGCTGTCAAATATCGAAGTTATCTAATTTCAAGAGTTGTTTATTTTCTACATTCATAATTAAAGATGAATAATAACCGACAGTTTTCCTTAAACGAACAAACTGATGATTTAATTGTGGAGAATGTCGTAGCCAAATTAAATCAAAAAAACGTCGGTATCAAATGAATTTTCCTGATAGAAGACAACCAAGCTGTCAGGTATTTCGCAAAGTATTGCTTCATTTCAGAACAACCGGTAATAACAAGTAAGAAAAAACGGTTCATAATGAGTGAGGAACATGAAACCAATGTTATTTTGAGTATAGCGGACAATCCAAATCCAAGTACCTATTCAGTAGCAGATGATCAGAATATTTCGCAGAGTATAGTATCCCGAATTATTAGAAAACATAAGTATCATCCTTATCACCTCTGTCTGAACCAAGAACTCCATGGGGATGATTTCCAAAACGGGGTAAATTTTTGCAGAGATCTTCAAACGAGAGTTAATGAAAATAAACCATTTTTGAGAAATATTTTATACACCGACGAATCTTCTTTTAAAAGTAATGGAGCTGTTAATAGACACACCATGCACTATTACAGTACTTGTATGAGAGCTGTAGACAATCAAACAGTTTGGTTTTTAAATGTATGGGGCGGAATTTTAGGATCGCAGGTTATTGGACCACATTTTTCTGACGGCACTTTAACGGGCGAAATTTACTTAAATTTTTTAAGAAACGATTTGCCTACATACTTGCAAGAGGTCCCTCTACAGGTTCGACAAGTTATGTGGTACCATCACGACGGGGAAGCTCCTCATTATTCCCACATTTTTCGCAGTTATTTGGATCAAACTTATCCAAACCAATGGATAGAAAGAAAAGGGAGTATAAACTGGCCGGCAAGGTCACCTGATCTTACTCCATGTGATTTTTTCCTTTGGGGATATATCAAAGAACAAGTTGATGTAATTCCACCAACTACCATCGAAGATATGAAAACGATGATTAGAAATGTGTTTTCCAAAATTACTCCTGTAACACTTTTAGATGTGCATGTGCATCGAACAAAATGGAAACACGTTCGAGCATTTGGGAGTTTAACATTTTGTAATATCCCTAACTTCATCCACTGGTTTTATCACGTTTAATTGTTTTAATAGTTTTTACGTTTTCTACCGTTAATTAATTGTTACTTCCTTGATTATTTGTTTAGTTATTATTAAATAAAAAGTTAAAATCGAAATATTGTTATTTACAATTAGATATTAACTGATGCAATTTTAATAACAATGCTTGTTACTGGTATTGGCTGCAGCTGGTAGTTGCTTCACATTCGTAGAGGGAAACTACAATTTTTTTTTCAAATACCATTTTGACGAAAACTATTAAATTTACGATGATAGTATGTTATACAAAATACAACCCGAATTCCAAGTTGAATTCAAAACTGAAATAAAACATACAAGGTTACGTTTAAAAATTAACCACTCTGTATAGTGAACGCTCATCATAAAATAAAGTTCGCTGAATATTAAAAATATTTTATAAAAAGTTTTTTTTTCTATTTCCAGCTATCACAGATATACAGGGGGGGTTTCGCTTGCCAGGCTTACCCTGTACATATACTGGACAAACATTATTTTGATACAAATAATTAAATAACGTTGAGAATTTTCGCCATTTTTTGGAATATTATTTTTATTTTAAATATGTGTAGTCGACAAAAATTATCAATGACTTCCATTATTTTTCAATGTTAGAACATTTACCCCACCTATATCAGTTTTAAATTTGACTATTATCGGTTTTGCGTCCTCAAAATATGATCACCAATCGTTTGGCGGGGGGCTAAGCTCCCTTTAGCCCCCCCCCTAGTTGCGCCACTGATTGTAATTGCGAAAAAATCATCCTCCGGGATTTTTTCGGATCTTCACGTTTCAGGGTTCCTAGGTGCCGAAAAATATCTTTTCTCAATTCCTTCGGTCCGTCCGTCGGTCTGTCTGTCTGTCTATTCGCGGCATAGCTAAAAAGCTACTTACCTGATTGACTTCAAATTTGGGTAAAAAATTAAGGGTCTTATGGGGATGACCTGGTAATATTTTGCTAAAAATCCAATATGGTAGAACAATGTTAAAAACATTATTACTATAAAACTAATTATCCAATTTACCTCAAATTTTGCACAAAAATCAAGTGTTACATAGGAATGAACTGGTATCAGTTTGATATGAATCCAAGATAATATTTAAAATATCTACTGAAAATACTATTTATTAAATTAATTTCAATTTTGTGCAAGAATGAAGTGTAAATAGAGATCCACTGGTAAAGTTGTAGTACGAGTTTAAGAAATAAAATGGCGGCCAAATAAGATTTTTAAAAAATTAACGTAAAAAATCTTGTTAAATTGACTTTAAATTTTGCAGAAAAATTAAATGTGAAAATGGGATAAACTGGTTCGAATTCAACATGACGTAACAAAAAAATAGCGGTATGTGTCAATGTAAAAACTACTTATTGAATTTATTTTAAGTTATGCCCAAAAGTCAAGTGTGGCATAGGTAGATTGAAACTGGTAAATGTAGGAATCCAATATAAGGGATCAAAATGGCGCTCAATAAAAATGTTTAAAAAGACAGCTAGTATAATCTAACACATATATACTGTGGCTATGTACTAAACTAAATTGGGCCACACCTCACTTTTACTAACAAATGGAAATAGATCATTACGCCGAAATCCATTTGTATATAAAATTTAAATACACTTGCATTAATTAATAGTAAATACTTATACTTATGATTTAAATTAAAAAAAAAACCTTTTGGAAAGCATATCATAATTAACTTATTTATTTTGTCTGAAGTCAAAGTAGACTAGTAAAATTAGCACGAGATTCAAAAGTGAAGTGTATAAAATGACATCGTATCTAAATATTCTTGACATAATGGCGATTGCTTATAATTATGTGAAAAATGAAATTGCTTGCCATTAACTACGGCAGGGCCAAAATGATTAATATTTTTTCTGTATTATAACCTATATAGGCATAGCATTTATTACTAAACCATTTTGATCTAGATTTAAATACTTTATCAGGTATAGATATTAAATAGGATTAAAAGATTTAGGATATTGTTTGTTATGAATTATTTTAACTTTTACGAGAAATTTACTTTTATCTTTTCAGGAACGATAATAACACAAGATAACAGCAAGGTGTATTGAGAGTTTTAAATTGGTGACTTATTAAATATAAAATTGTTGTGTACTTACTGTATATTATGTGGAAAGTTAGCAAAACCAGAAAAATATGTGTAAACTAAGTCTCGTTTTATAACTCGGATAAGAATTATGAATCAAGATAGGGACAGAGTTTTAGGAAGCAATATATCGGAAAATGGTAACGGTTATGCCAATCACTCTGACTTTTATCCATTTTATGTTATTAAAAATCGGCCGAGCATTGTTAGAAGAAGATCCAGGTGAGTTAACATGGAGTAGATCGAGACACATTAGCACCACGTGGATTTAGTGGCTTTGCAGTGGGACACAAAATTTGAGGGATAGTATTCTCAATGGAAGCTAAAGTAATCTTTTCTAGATAATCCTCCCACATTCAGTAAACATTTAATTCATAATAATAATAATATACAAGGTGAGCTAAACGTTTTTAAATTTGAATAATTTACGGAAACTAACTACCAAAACTTTTTTGCACTAATAATGAAAACGATATTTTACTTTCTATATTTGGCATCGCCCATTGTCGCTCTTGCTAGACATCTGCTAAATTTTGCTGGTACTAAGACGCAATTTCTTTCGTAATTTTTTCTCTGGCTGAAGGTTTCAAGCTTGTTGACATTAACCTTTTCATTTAACTAATTCGAAGAAATCGGTGGACCTCAGATCTGGTAAACGCGCGGGCAATTCAATTTCTGATAGCTTTGAAATTAGTCGCTGAGAGAACAGTTCCGTGCAGAGGGATTTTGCTTTTAGAAAGGGTGGTTGAAACTCTCCCTTTGCCACGTAACTGCGGTGTTGTGTCATTTTGTAGTTTACTTAATAAATTAAAAAATATATTTTTCAAGCGAGGTTATAGAGGATATATTCTTCTTATCCTCCCGTAAGTACGTCATTGAATAGTTCACATAATGTTGCATATACAGGGTGTAAAACTAATTCATGTTTAAATCTTTGAGAGATGTTTAGTCTCATAAAAATAAGAGAGCAAAAAAAAAGGGGACCACAGTCACTTTGATTTTGAGCTAAAGGAATTTATTTTTTTCTAATTTTTTTTTTAAACTCCACGTATATTTTAGAGACTTTTAAATCAAATTTGAATTTCTTGGAATTTTCGGTTCATAGAATAAAACATCTAAGAATCCACATTGAAAAATATTTGAAGAATGGATGATTATATGCTGAATTATACCATCTAATTAAAATACAACGTAGAAAATGTAGTATTTAAAATGAAAATTATCACCAAACTAAATAGTAAACTAGCAGATCAGAAGAACAGCAGAAAATATTTATTGAAAGCGTTGCAAATATGAAAATATCATTTTTTTATTTTTTAAAATTTAAAACAAAACGTAAGAGTTTTTTCGCCATCTCTCCAAAACCAAATTAACGAAATCATTTTTAATAATTTTACAAAGAAAACATTATAGCTATTAATCAGTGCTACAATAGAGATGACAAAGAAAATTGAGAACAGTGAATGTAGCAAAAATAAATTTTTTCAAATATTACCAAGGAATATTTATGAAGCTTTTAATCAAGAAAAAATAACACAAATATGAGACTCTATTTTTGAAAATAAAACAAAGAAATATAAATAAAATAAATAAATAATGTAATTTCTGAAAACTCTAAGAAGGTTCCTAAAACAGTTATCGTGGAGAAAGAAAATTTGAAATCTCTCATATACCGATATTCCTAAATATGTAATGGAAACTTTAAGTTTGGGCTCAAATTTTGCAATGCCAGTAGAAACCATGAGAGGCCCATACTAGATATCATATCTTCTAAAGAAAACTGTCTTAAAAATTTAACCGAAAAAAAAACTGAAACAATATCAATATGTACAGGGCTTTCCCATATATTTTTCCACCCACCTAGAGAGTTTTTTTGAATAGATACGGAAATGTAAATACAAAAGTTGTTGGGTTTTTTTTTATGAAGATTTAAAATATTATATCATAACTGCGAAAATATTTTTAAATATGTTCAGATTATTTGTTGCGTTTAGATTGACAAACAAAAATCTTTTTTGGCTTTTTCGCAACTGAATAAAAATATTTAACTTTAAATTAATTGAAGCAGATATTTAATATAGTTACATACCTCAACATGTAGACTAGACTGTCTACGGAATGTTTCGATACATAATATAAATAATATTATTTAAGCTAGCATAAGAAATTATATCATTTACCTTAAGTTTTTATAGACACATAGTAGTTGTACAAATACTTTCATCATAGCGGGACTCATCAGTGCGCCGATCGTAAGAGAAAAACATTAAATAACAGAAAAGAATTGATTTCAAAATTTTAAAATGTGTCAGTTTGTTTGACATGTAGCCTAGATATGAAAAAAATGATATTTTGCAGTCATCTGTAACGTTATTTTTAAATGTGTTCAGATTATTTGTTGCGTTTAGAATGACAAACAAAAATCTTTTTTGGCTTTTTCGCAACTGAATAAAAATATTTAACTTTAAATTAATTGAAGCAGATATTTAATATAATTACATACCTCAACATGTAGACTAGTCTGTCTACGGAATGTTTCGATACATAATATAAGTAATATTATTTAAGCATTTAAAAATAACGTAACAGATGGCTGCAAACTATCATTTTTTTCATATCTAGGTTACATGTCAAACAAACTGACACATTTTAAAATTTTGAAATCAATTCTTTTCTATTATTTAATGTTTTTTTCTTACGATCGGCGTCCTGATGAGTCCCGATGGGATGAAAGTATTTGTACAACTACTATGTGTCTATAAAAACTTAAGGTAAATGATATAATTTCTTATGCTTGCTACTATCTACTGGTGCAGATAGAGTAAAAGAAATATCTCAGTAGAGAACGTTAGGAAATGTCTGAATATTATAAATCGACATTTCCTACCTATTGTAAGAGATGGCGCTGGGCTCTCAGTAAGGGAGTAAACTACATATTTTTTTATTCGCCGTTTTGCTAGGAATTTTAATTATTATTACTAAAATTAAAATCGTTCTGGATGTGTAAGGTAAATGTTGGATGGGCCCGAGGTCCGTGATGGCGTGATGGGCCCCTTTAAAGTCGTGGGCCTTTAGGCATTGCCTAACCTTGCCTACAGGTAGTTACGCCACTGTATTACACCGATATCGCATCTGATGATTTCTCTGTTTCCTATGTAGACATATATTTGTCTATTTCTAAAATTAATTTGTAGTGAAGACAGACAAATATTGTTTATGAGTATTTAATGTTTTCCAAGCAGAATATTTAAGGCGCAAAATAGTGCTAATGGAAATGCTGCATTATTAAAAAATTGTATACATATATTCCTAATTATTTTTGAATGAAAACCTGGGATCATTTAGGAATGTAAATAGCATATTTTGAACTTTTAATTAAAATATCAGGTTGCGGTTGACCGGTTTTAAAGAAACTAACATCTGGCAACAGTGGCAATCCCAACCGCGACGAAACAAAACCGTTTGGACGAGAGGGTGATTATCGTTTAAAACAGGCTGTTTCCATGGATGTTTAGAGCTTTAGCCAATAAGTAATTCAGTATGGCGAACATTGTTTGCGAAATGTTTCAAATGTTTGTCACAATATTTTGTAAGTAAATATACTTATCATCTTAGACAAGGAAAGAGAGGACGCGTAACTCTGAAATAAAATTGTCATCATTTGCCACCACGCAGGTCGGCCTATAGGCGCATCCGAAAGGTTTACGTAGATTACTAATGCAAAGGATAAAATTCTTAAATTAAATAAGTAAAATCTTAAGAATCATATATATATATATATATATATATATATATATATATATATATATATATATATATATATATATATATATATATATATATATATATATATATATATATATATATATATATATATACCCACCAATAAATATAATACTATGAATTAGGTTATTTAATTTAATTAAAGAAAAAATTGTCATAAGAACTCAGTTTCATACTTTATATGAATGATTTTTGTTTAAATACTCTTAGTGTATAATTTGGTCTTTTTATAAAAGCTCCAAACCAATAAGGAAGATGACTTTAAGATACAACAATAATATAAGGTTTTCAAACTTTATCTATAAAATTCTTTTACAAAAATAATATCTGGATACCTATTATCTAACATCTAAAAAACTAAAATTTACTGTCCTTTAAGAATTATGGTTTTTGTCAGATGGTGTCGAACAGGATCTATTATTTCAGACCTCCTCTTTGTTATGAAATGTAATCGAATGTTGATGTACTTTGAAATAACAGATTCTGTTAGAAAATAAATATGGTTGCTGCTACAATTTAAAACATGGTCTTTTAATTCACTAAAATAATTATTTTGTATGCAAACAAACATTATTCTATTCTTTAAAATATTAACAAAGTTATTTTTTGTTAAGTTGGTTTCATTAACCCGTAAAAATGTTCAGACAAGTTGCAGATTTCTATAATGTCTTTAGAAGGATATATCAGTCCACCACGGTTCTTTTTTGATATTAAAGAATTTTCCTTGTTGCCACATAAAGCTCTTCGACATTCTTCACATTTGATGATTTTTGATAACTGCAGAGATACAAAACCAGCAATATATATAACAATTTGCAGTGAACAGATACTTATGACACTGGTATTCATTATATATTCATGTTCACCAAAGATTGTTTGCAAATCATAAGTTTGATCATCCTTAGAAGTGTCGAGTCTAGATTCGTTTATCATATTAATATTTGAATCGATATTTTTGAATCTATTAGGGCCGGATAAAATGGGAATATCCTCACGTGCAATGGAATTTCCCATTCCTCCATCCCGAATCTCGGCTATGACCAACAATCTTTTATATGCAGCAGTAAATTGGCGACTGGTGGGGTTGTTATTCCAGCCACCTTTAGCTCGAACAGAGCTAAAAAAAAGTTCCAAATGATCTTGGCTGACTTTATATAAGGGGAGATATAGTAAGCTCTGCTTCTCTACTATCAGATCATGCACTTTTTAACGATATTATTAAACCCAAGAACCCAGTTTTCCTTCTTGAGTGTATTACAAATTCCCCATCAGAAAATTTTAAATTGGAAATATATTCAATAGCACTAGTAACAAAATTTGTAGTCCAAGTTTTTTCACATAAGCCCTTTTGTGACCAGGAGCAACTATGGATATACTATTTAAAATATCAAAAACATTGTTCATTATATTAATAAATTTGCAAGTTGGTCACATCCTTTGAATTTTTCAAGCCCCAACTCTTTTTCACAATAAGATAGAGAATCTGCAACTGAGTTACTTAGAAGCTGTAGTGCTAGTTTGACCTTCATTTTCTGTTTGAAAAAATTAATATGTGCGTGCCGAACCTTATTACCTAAATGTAACTAAATTTTCAATAAATTCTCATTTAATTAATCCTTTGTCTTTATCAACCAAGACTTTTTTTCCCCAAATGTGTTTCTTACTAGTTTAAGCATGTGACAGTAGTCCCAAAAAATATGAATTTTTTTTTCATTTAATATAATTTGAGTCTTATTTTTATTTAAATCTATGTTGCAGCCTAAAATACTGGCCATAGCAATATTCGATGGGGCCCCATCGAAAGTTAAGCTTGCTACAATTGCTTCAGTTTCCTGAAGCCATACATTGGACCGCAAGATTACTTTTTTGATATCCATTTAGGCTATCTGTAAAAAAATATTCTACTGGTAGTTAACATCGTCCATTTATAACATTTACTAATAAGACAAAAGCTTCTTTTGCAATTGCATTGCTATCGTCTTGAAGGTTAACCCCATAACTAACACAACCAGAGAATTTTTTGCCATCCCACTCTACATGTTTCCGAATGCACATTTCATCTATGATTAGAGATAAAAAATAGATTTATCTGAATTTTTCACATATATTTTTAAAATTTCAAAAGATTCCTGTGTAAAACATGGTTCGGCATGTACATTTTTAAACCACATGCCAATAGTACTGCGATGTGGTAAACAAGAAAACGTTTTAGTAAGTCTGTACTCATACCTGGTAAATTAGCAATTACAATGAAATGTTCTAAAGGTAATAAATTTGTGTCTGTTAACTTTTTAATAAGTTCTTTTAAATGCACCACTTTCTTTCTATAGCGTTTGACTTTTTGTCCCAACACTCTCACTTTTTTTGATTGAATTTTTCTTTTTTTCTGTTCTTTCGTGGTGTATCATCTGAATTATGAGTCATTTCACTTTCTTCCGTTCTTGTGCTAGTTGACGGTTCTCCAATTTCTTCTCTGGATCTTTTTGTTGCCTGTAAAAAAATTATAAAAATACATTGTATTACTTAAAGATGAATTTAATTATAGATTTAACAACAAATATAAATAGCAATATGATATTATTAATAAACATGCCCATTTGTTCTGGTTCTTGACATAACCTGCCTACGCTTAGACCAATTATATAATTTTCTATTGTAAATCTGTCACCATATCCAAATAATGTTTAAAAATAAGTAAATAAAATATTTTAGTTAATCTTACCCTTTTTGTTTGAGGCTTTTCCTGAAGGTATGTGGGTAACGTCATAAATAATGTAGGTACTGCTTCATCTAGCAAACGAGTCCTATCCCCAATATGATAAAACAAATTTGGTTCAAAGTGCTTTGAACAAAGTTGATCATTTTTTGTAGGCTTCCAATCTATAGTTTGCATGTTTTTAATCCAAAGATCATGCCTTCTAGTATCTTTCGGAAATCTGAAAAAATAATAAATTCTTAAAACCTAAATTTATATAAAATAATGAGTGCATTATCAATTCCAGCTAGTGGTCAGTTTTTATTTAGCAATCTGTTGTTTTACAGTTATTATTCAGAAATAACAGTTCATACAGTTTTTTTATATAACATCTAAAAAAGTAGTTTGCTATATTAGTAGCACATTACAGAAACAAAGTGGAATAAATTATCTGTTGGAGCGGTGGTGTAACAGTTGTTTGACCAAGCAGATATTATCAGATAAAACTAAATTTTATTTTAGATTTAGTTATTGTTTTAGAACAATTTTCTTTGGGCCAAAGCTTGTATTTTACAATTAACAATGTAATAGTTTTGCAAATATTTAAAACTGAATTTGAATTTTACTTGAAATAAAATTTTAGCTCTGAATTAAAAAACGACTAATAGATATTTTATTACACTTCATGTATTTATTACTTAAAAAGACAGGAAGTTAGCCTATTTTATATTAAATTGAACGAGTTTGATTAAAATCTCTCTTATTTATTATTTTATATCAACAAAAACCTGTTATTTAGAAATAACAGACGCAGTTTAAACAGTTACTCTAAAATAATAGATTTACCAATCACTCATTACAACAGTCAATTAAGAACGTAATTTTTGTTTAACAGAATTACCCACGCCACTGGAATGACATAAATTATTACTCAATTAAGAAAACATGAATGAAAATCCTCAAGGACGAAGTTACACTGAATAAGTTTTATTTTTGAAAAGCTATTCTCAACCAAGATATTTTTTAAAATAGGAGTCGCTAAAAACTACAAGTGTTTAATTCTTACCTATGAAACGTAATTCCAGGTTCTTTTTTCGTGCTCCGAGATTTGCAACCATAATCACAACAATTCACCAGAGTGAAACACTAAAAATAACTAGTCATTCAGTCAAAATTTAAGCACAATGCCTCGAAATAATTTTGATGCCACCACGGATATTTGCCACCTTAAAATGGCGTCCTCTCGAATTTCAGTCACACGCCCAAGACCATTGTATACGCGCATGTTACTTGTCCTCTCTCTTTCCTTGTCTAAGCTTATGATCTTCTTACAGCTTGCACAGTTGGCAACAAAGGCATAAATACAAGTTGGTACGTAGATTAGTTCGGAAAAGTGGAAAATCCTCAATACACCAGAAGAGTTCAAAAGAAAGGTCGTTTAAATTTCTTCTAGATTTATCAAATACATTAATAGAAAGTTCATGGATAGCGACACTTTTAGTGGTTTCCTTCGTCTTCATCTTAACGTGGGTAATGTTTGCAGGATTCTGGGCGATTATATCGATTGAAAACGTGGATGCTTGGAATGGAACTACCGATACTTGCCTTGAAGGTAAATATGGTATTCACCCTATAAGAAACGTACCATTATTATTTTCAATTTTAGGCATTGACAGTTTTGCTGGATATTTACTTTTCAGCATTGAAACTCAAACCACAGTGGGATATGGTGGCCGCTACATAAACGAGTACTGTCCGGAAGCCATTATCGGTCTCTGCATTCAGCTCATAATAGGAGCGGGAGTGTGTGGAAGTCTGGTCTGCATCGTATTTTTGAAAATGGTGGGCCCTCTAAAACATCCCCATTCGTTGGTGTGTTTTAGTAAGAAAGCTGTGGTAAGTTTCTAAAACCATTTTTTGGCAGGGGCGGTTTTAGCAGTTCTTTAAATCAGTGTTTTTGATTATGGCACTGGTAAATATCTTCCTACGGATATCGCGGGGATCGGAGAAATATTATAATTCATTAATTACACAGGGTAACAAAATGAAAACAAAAATTTGGTGCCGGAAATCTAACATCTGATTTTAGATGTTTTTAATGTGCTGATTCCAAAAATGCCACCAGATTTTTTCTATCAGCTCTAGTTTTTGAGATACAGGTTACAGGTTAATTGATATTTTTTTCTGATAAAGGACAACAAATAAAGAGATAAATATGTACTTAATCGTCAAAATAGAAATTTCCCAGAATCTAATTAACCAAACGGATACCTGGAATGGTCCCTGACCCAATGTTTTTATACTAGGAACTACTCAATACACTGCTCTTAATTACTTTTATACCTGTAATTGCCTATGACCCGATCCTTTTATACCTGCTTGGCTGGACTCGATTTAGTATATTATTGAGTTTTCCCAAGTAAAGTTGTGCTATCATTTTGTGTAAATTTTAGTCGTTTTGTAGTATCAAGACACTAAACTGAAACAATGGCATCTACAAGCAGACGTACCTGTGTAAATCATCCCGATGTTTTTTGTTATGTGTGTGGTGAATACACTTTGAAAGATAGCAGAAAAACGATTTCTGATTTTGTAAAAAGAGCTTATCTTTCAATCAATGAATATCAACTGGAAAGAGGAAGTGCCTAAAGTTTGGTGTATCAATGGTTTGGAGAGAACCGCGAAACCATCATGACGACTGCTATTTTTGTCTCGCTAATAGTAAAGGCATAAATAGAAACAATAGACACAAATGGGAATATCTAGATTCTGCATGAAGGCCTGTAGCGCATTCGGAAGAAATACCCATCATTCAGCAGTCTACCCGAACTGACAGAAGATCAACGTCTTACGAAGTTCAAAGAATTCAATCAGAAAACGACAGCGAATTTGAAGCAGATTTAGCAACTCCGCAGTGTTCCAATCAAGAAGAACTAAACGATCTTATAAGAGACCTGAATCTCTCAAAGGAATCCGCTGAATTACTTGCATCCAGATTAAAAGAAAAAAATCTACTTTGTCCAGGTACTAATATTACATTTTATCGTAAGAGATAAGGATCTGCTGCCTTTTTCGCTCAGGAAAATGACTTGGTATTCTATAACAATATAAAAGGGTTCTTAGAAAAAATGGGTTTGCCTGAACACACTCCAGATGATTGCCGCCTTTTTATTGACAGTTGACAGAAAACGTAGTTTAAAATGTGTTCTTTTACATAACGGTAACAAATATGGCTCGATTTCTATTGGTCATTCTACTACCATGAAGGAAGAATATGAAACAATTGCATTAGTTTTGAGAAAAATTAAATACGAAGAACAACAGTGGGCAATTTGTGTTGATTTAAAAATGGTTAAATTCCTCCTTGGACAGCAGAGTGGTTATACAAAATATCCTTGTTTTTTTGTGCCTTTGGGACAGCAGAGCTAAAAATGAGGAAGGAAAACAAAACGTGATCAACGAACCCTTGGTTTCAAGAGAAAAAATCTTACTTCCGCCCTTGCATATCAAACTAGGCCTAATGAAGCAATTTGTGAAAGCTTTAAATCGAGATGGAAATTATTTTGGGTATTTGTCACGTAAATTTCCTGGCATTAACACGGAAAAACTAAAAGCTGGTATATTTGATGGTCCTCAAATAAGGCAACTTGTTAAAGATCCACAATTCACCACATCAATGAACGAGACTGAATCTAACGCTTGGTGTTCATTTGTTCAAGTAGTACAAAATTTTCTTGGCAATCTTAAAGCAGAGAATTACATAGAATTAGTGGAAACTATGCTTTCAAATTTTAATATTCTCGGCTGTAACATGAGTATAAAACTTCACTACCTCCACAGCCACCTAGATCGTTTTCCAGAAAACTTAGGTGATTGTAGTGAAGAAAAGGGGGAAAGGTTCCATCAGGATATTAAAACGACTACTGCTGGAGCCTTCAGCGAGACTGCTCTAGTAAACTCCATTCTAGAAAGTCGTCTAAAAGAAAATTTTTATGTGATTAGTGACTAATGTAATTATGTAAATTAAGTTTCTGCAATAAATACTTAAAGCCATGTGTCTTTGTTTTTTTAACTGGCAATAGTAATATTATATATTATAACAGTTATAACGTACAAAATATACACATTTTTTTTTTGTAAATTAGATCTGATAGACAAAATCTGAGAACTTTTTTACATTCTCCATCCAAAAATTACCCAGGAACAGTTAAAAAGTGGCAGGCACCAAAATTTATATTGGCCTGTGTTATTAACTACATAACCCAAGAAATTTGATAAAATTAGTATGGATTTAAGCTTGCTTAAAAGTCAATTTCTTAGAAATGGAAAATTTTACTTTAAACTAATATTTAGCTAAAAAAAATGTCTCCAAGAAACATATAAGAACTTTTATCATAAAACTAATTAATATATAAATACCTTTTTTCATAATTTAGCTGTATTACCTTCTATATAAACACTTGCTTAAATAACAATGTAAATAAAACACTTTAAAGTGTTTTAGATTTTCACTTTTATTCACAACTTGTGACATATGTCAGAAATTTGGCTACACTCGGGTATATCTGCGGAGAGTCTGCATATTCTCAATTAGGATCTATTCAGGCTAGATGGCTACTCCCGTGATGAAGGACTTTTGTGATTTTCGGTGGAGATTTCAATTTTGACTTCCTGAACTCAAAAACAATTGTTTCACAGAACGGAATCTTTCACGGCTTCAGTCAATTAAGAAATCATGGTTCTTGTGATTAGAATTACTATTCGACGTTTCGCCTTCGATTGCACGAGGCATCTTTAGGGATCTGTACTTCACGAGATCTAAACACTGAATGAGCTCGAAGAGATTCAGGCGGGCTTTTATATCCGACTTGTGCTCGCCGAACCGCGACCCTATGTTAAGATCGGTTTCCACGTGTGATGTAGACCGTAATCCGTATCTCTGTTGAAATTTTTTGTATGTTTAAATATTTCAATAGATTATCTAATTTTTCGTTTATAAAATCCTGGAACCGATGCTAGAACCTTGGTTTCCTTTACATTTATAATATGGCCAGTGTTATGCTGGTGTTCAGCTACAGCAGATTGAACAATTTGTTTCTTTTTAATACATCGTTCATGTTCCTTTTTCCACAGGAGCAGTTTTATATACACTTTTCCACAGGAGCAAGGAATTTTATATACTCCTATTTTGTCTGTAGGGCCATGTATGTAGGGAAGAACAACACTACCTAACGGTGGCTCTTTATCATTCTCCTTTGACGAAGTTGGATTACTATATCTTTTAACTAAACGCGTAATATCTTCAGTGCAATAACCATTCCCTCTAAGAAAGGAACAATATCTTTCTTTTGTGCTGGATGGTGATCGCAAGCATTGTCCAATATTGGTATGTGTATTGATAGATGTGATTAAGGTACGTATGTTGGACCGGTGCTTTGGTTTTAGCGAAGTAATATCATCCTTCTTTCTATTTTGTCTGTAGGGCCATTAAGTTCTTCAAGATTATTATTATACAGTATGTCTGATATATTGAAATTGAGTCGTTGACAGGAACATTTGTGTATAGTGATTCTACATTGAAACTGACCAAAATATCTTTGGGATCCAACTGGATTGCTCTTTTTTGATAAAAGACTCAGTTTTCTAAATGGATTAAGAAAATTTTAAATATATTTACCTTTTGTATATGAGCGAAGTTGGTGGTACATTGTCTTTGTGTATCTTCGGAAGACTATATCTTTTTTAATGATTTTTTCTCCGCTGGTAAACGCGTTGATCAGATTGGTAATGTACCTTTCTATATTGTGGGGTTTGCTTAACCTTATAGTGTTGTTGTCAAAAGTAACCTTTTCCACTTATTCCGTTATGTCCATGACGCTTAGGTCAGTTTCGATGTCTAATGAGCTAATACGCGACTTCTTTTATGCTGGACAGAATGTTCTGCTTCGGTTAACGGCTTCGATGACAAATTGATAACTGTATTCTGCGTAGGTTTTACTGGATTTTTTCTGTTCAGGAGGGCTTTCAACTTCTTTTGTTGCTTAAGTGTCATAAAAGTCGGGTATAAAAGCCCGCCTAAATCTCTTCGAGTTCATTCAGTGTTCAGATCTCGTGGAGTAAAGATCCCTAAAGATGCCTCGTGCAATCGAAGGCAAAACGTCGGATAGTAATTACAATTTGACACGGTCTATTCCCAAGAACCATGATTTCTTCGTGTTTCACATTATTTGATAATTTTATTAATACATTTGGTCCAGCGTAGATTGTATCTCAACTATCCGTATGGTAAATTACATACGCACCCTTCCAGATATAATATTTGTAACAAGTTCTTTAGTAGTAAATAACACCAATGTAATCGATATGCCTAACCTCTCTTATCGCTGTCTTGTAACTTGCAACTTAAACCAAAACGAAATTAAGTGTCGAACATATTGTGACTATAGCTCAACACAGTTTTATTAGTTGATCCCTATACCAAAATTGGTTATGGCACGCAATTTGAAATCAAACCATTAAGCAGTTTTTTAGGTTGAATTTTTAAATATTTTAGAAAACCGCTATTTTTATTTCGCCATCTTGGATTCGAACCAAAATGTTACCAGTTGCTTCCAGCATAATACTTGATGCTTTATGAAAAAACCGTGTAACAAACCGCAAAAAATCTTAGTTTTTCCGTAATTAAGATGTGGTGAAAATGTTAAGCCCGTGGCAAAATCGAAGAATGTAAAAGCCAACTTTGTTAGGGAACAAATGTGCTCTAAACTTTTATATGCAGAAAATTAAATATATGAATTTGACCCACTGAAAATAGGTATGCCCCGAAATAATGAACGCGGGATGCTATTGACATATTATATTTTAGTTTGTATTTAGCTATTATTTGGTTCCCGAAGTTGACATTTAACTTTTGCGGATTTCAAAACTTCTATGTGCAACTTTTACCTAGATGTTTGTTTATAACACTGTGGTATAACATTATACGTAGTAGCAAACTAAGGGGTCCAGGAAAAACTAGTAAAACTATTTCTTGATATTTAATGTGGCTTAGTTAAAAAACTTTATTATTTATGTTACATCACTGGTTATTTAAATTTTTCCGTGCTGACCGAATAATGTATTTTTCTAAAAAAAATATTTTTGTGTTTTTTACGATAGTTTATTCATTTTCGTCCAACTTTGTGTATCATTAAAAAGGTAAAATGGCGTACTTTTTAACTGACAGAAAATCTAATATGACGGCTCTAAGAAAAACATAAGTGGATGATGGAAAAATTAAATTACACTATGCTTAAGAAAAGTTTTTACAAAATAAAAAAATATATATAAAAAAAACACGCAGTTTAAAAAAATGCACCATTTCGGTTTTTCCCCTATATCTCGAGAACCCAAACAGCTCATTGATCGGATTAAGTGAATAACAAAATTATCTAAAATTTGTCCCATTAAGCGTTTTTCCACCCTTTATAGTGTTTTTTTAGCCGGTTTACTAAAAGTTACTTAAGTATAAAAAAAGCCCCAAGGGAAACCCTTATGCAGTTTAATAGGAAATTAAATATACTTTCTTCTTGGTGTGAAGATAGGTATATGAAAGGGCTTTATTTAAAATATCGAAGCAGTGATTTTTTAAAATCACTGCAGAACCCTCCAATGTTGTTATTTTGAGGCTATTTTATTCTTTGTAGTGCTCTATGCTTTCGGTTGTTTAATATACAATTCGGCTCTAAACTCTCGGATCCCAAAAACACATTGGGGAGCCGACATATCGGAGCTGTTCCGATGTATTAAGGGTCCGAACTTTCGGCTCCCCAGACACTGCCTAAAAGATATAGTTTATAAAATACGTGATATGATATATAAAATACTTAATCCATTAGCATTAAATACAGTTTTGTTTTGTAACATCAGCAACGTCAATGTTATCTGCTCTTAACAAAGTAAAATATTTCAACTTTGTTAATGATGGTATCAAGTTTTATATAAACCTAAACTTTCTATGTACTTTATTTCTACGAAATGTTCATTGTTGGCAAGTAGTTGTTCAAAGATATTCCCTAATATTCTACATTACTCAGATTGTATCCCCTTAAAATCTAAATAAATGACATTTCTTACCTGAGGAGATCTGGATAACTTCTAAAGTTGTTTCAGTTCCTTTCATTATTTTACGAAAATATTTCTAATGAATAAGTTTCGAGAAAATTATTAAATAATTAAACATTCTTTAAAATACAAACAAGACTTCTGAATTAATTAGATTATCCGAAAAGTTCTTTACCCACCGGTTTCCTCTGAAATTATAAAGATGAAATTGTTGGGACTTATAAAATATTTAGGTAGATAATACTTTGTCGTTATACTTCTAAAAACACTTGAGGATAATAATTAGTTCTAAAAATTAAGCTTAGTAATTAATTATTTATAACCAAATGAAAAAGGAACTGTAAATATCTTTAATGAGACTTAACTAGATGTATTTTGGTAAGAAATTATTTCAAAATCTGCATTGTTACTAACTATGTAACACTTTTTTTATAGATATATTAGGGGAAAAAGATTTTATATTATATGATTAAGACATGTTGTTTTGTATAGGTGAATTAATGTGATTGTGTTGGATTTCTTTGTTTTGTGCTAAATTTTTTTTGAGTCATGCATTAAAAAATCTCTTCTTGAAAACGCTCAGACAATTTAAAATTGTAATTTACCTGAGACAAACCTTAATTAAAGATTCTTAATACTGTATTTGGCTTAGAGAACAAAGAAAATCTATACACAAACAAGCTAGACAAATGTGTGTCGTACATTCGAGGGTTATGCTAATTAAATCCTTTAGTACTAATTTTAAAAGCTTCTAATTACCCGAATCGCTAAAAACAAGAGGAATTATTTAGCAATTTAATATAGGAAGGTCTCGCGGAGATAAAAGAAAAGGTTGCCTTAGTAATTTACTTCACTGCGACATCTTATTACCGAAGCTTTTACATTATAGATCTGCCAGAGAGATGGAGAATTATGTTTAATATTCCGAGTGAGGGATTACGACATGCGATATGAATGCCATACGAAAATCGTAGCGTATCTTGCCGAGGAAAGGGGAGGAGAACTGACGCTCAAGGTGCTCAGGCTCGAGCCGACTGGAATATTAATCTGGCCCGTCGAAGTGATTCACAAGATTGACGAAACTAGTCCATTTTGGGATCTTTCAGCTAAAGATCTTATCTTAAAAAGGTATATTATCCCGATATGAATCTTCCATTTACCCGTTATTCTTATTCTTGTTAAAAATTGACGTATACTCTGGGTTTCAATTCGGGTATAGCAATTGCTTTATCTTTGTTTGGAAGATGTTATACTGTACTGTACTTCACTTCTTCATAGACTAGGAAAGTATATTTTAATATAATAATGTATTGCGAGAATATATAGTATTTAGCATCCAAAGTTTAGATGACGTTTTTCGTTCGACGGGGTTCGTTTCAATAAAAAAATTAAATTTGCTTCAGGAATAAATTTTTAAAAGTAAAAAAATAACATTTTGAAGGTGAACGATTGAAAAATTTGGTGTTTGAAAAACTAATATAAATATTATGTAAATATTACATAAGGACATGATGTATATGTGAATGTTTTTAAAAGTCTAAATTTTCAAGAAAAGCCACTAATATCAAATATATTACCAAAGCATCCGACACGTAAATGTCTGTTTCTGATATATCTAGCATCTATGTAGATAACTATTAGGTTTACAGCTACTTTTAAAAAATATTATGTTCTCTTTTTATGTACAGTGTGTTCCAAATTAAGATTTGTGAGAATATCGAAAACTATAAGAGATGGCGGTTAAATAAAGAAAGTTTTAGATAATTTTCTTACTAACTTAGAACCGGCTGCGCAGGGGTTATAACTGTTTTAGTTTTTAAATTATTTTGAGAAAATCACAATGTTGTATTCATGAAAATCTATCCTAATTATTTATTTTTTAAAGAAATTTAAAATCTGTAAAAACATTCTTAAAGCAACTTTTTACGCGTAATTTAATTATTGAATCAGATTTTAATTTGAAAGTTTTGGTTTTCCGAAATCACCATCAACATTTTTTTTATGAACACCATATTGAATTTCATCTTATTCAAGGAGGTCTTTTTTTGGTTTGGTGATATAATACGTGGTAAAAAAAATCATAGCGCAATTCCAATAAAATTAATTTTTTTCAGAAAGCTGGCAATGACCCTTATGAAAATTTAAATAGTGGCTTAGAATATTTTCAATATCATTTAATAATACACATTTAAAAAGAATAAATTTTTTAGGTGCGTAATGATAACAATTTAGTCTATACCGGTGGACAGAAACATTTGAATCAAATAAAACATAAACTAATAATTATAATCATTAAACTATGTTACGTTAAGAAAAATAAAAGTAGGTAATTACTATACCTACGAAATCAAAGATTACGGAATTAACCTACATCTATTTGAAATATCGACCGTTTTGGTCGATACACTTTACAGGTTTTTAATACCGTTCTGATAATTCGATTGAGAGTGTTACGGTTGGTGGCAGCAAATAAGTATTCATTCTCTCGTCCTTTGCTCCAGGATTTCCGTGTTTTCAGGGGATTTAAATGCATATAGTTAGTTTTTTCCGTGTCCTCATAAATAGAAATCTAGGGCGTAAGGTCTGCAGACTGAGCCGGTCAACGATTCTTACACCAAAGATGTCTGTTGAAAAGTGTCCTAGAATTATAGACTGGGCAACCGTCTTGTTGGAACCAAACATCGTTAAATTGTTTTCGGAGCTGTTGCTCTATTTGCGGGAACTATTTGGTTTTGTAGCATCTCGAGATACTTCTGGCTTTTAAGGGTATAAGTATAAAAAATAGGTCATCAAGTTCCTTTCTTAAAAACATTTAGTATTTAGCTAACAATGGATTAATATGTACAGGGTGTCCCATTTTGGGTACTTTTGCGGGGTATCTCCGTTATTTTTATAGACAGAAAGTTGCGGTTTTCGCGACAGTGTGCTACTTTTTCGTAAAACTAAAGATGCCGTTAACAAAATTATCACAGCTTTTTTAGTTTTTAAGATACAGGGATAAATTGAAAATGTTGCATTTTCAGGCACCCCTCGTATCTCAACTTATCGAAAATGTGAAAACTGTTTCTTATATTACTTTTCCTGTAGAACACAATTCTCCATTCGGAATTAGTATACAGGGTCAGGTCAAAAAGTTATGGGACCCTACTTTATTTTGGGAATGGAATACCCTGTATATTTATAGACTATAAAATTTGACTTTTTTTAACCTTTTCAAAAATATATAATAGTTAGTATGCACTTTTTTTCAGAAATACGCAAATAAACGTCAATTTCCTAAATTAAATGCATAATTTAATAGTAGGCCATGAATAACAATAATAAACAATAAAATTGAAAGTTATATATTGCTAACGAAGAATTGGGTACCTTGCATAAAATACCTATATAGTTTTTTAATAACAGTAAGTTTGCAACAACAGTTTTATAGCATAAAGTAACAATATAAGAAACACAAAAAATAACATTATTAAAAAAAGAAAAAAGACATTTTTAAAGGTGATGTTTAAATTGACAACTATTTTCTTTAATGCAAAATTGGCACATTTTTGTAATTCTTTGAATAGCGTTAAAAAGAACCATTGGTCTCATTTGCAGATTTCGAAAGGCTAAATGAATTGCCTCTTGAAGTTCTGCTATGCCTTCATATCGTGTTTTATATATTACATTTTGTATATAGCCCCCCAAAAAATCTAAAATTGAGAGATCTGGAGATCGTGGAGGCCCTCTAACGGATCCGTTGGTACCTATCCATCTTTGAGGAAAATTATTATTAAAAAATTCCCTTAAGAGCCTAGAGTTCTGACTTGGGGCACCATCTTGCTGTAGGTAAACAGCATTATATTGGGCTAATGGATTATTTTCGGGCAATTTTGGAATAACTTACTCAATATTTCTAGGTAGCTGTATCAGACCTCCTTCAAAAATCCTATAGGCTATATGTCTGCCCAAAATAAACCATGACACCCCATCTCCAAAGCGTCCTTGTTGTGCCCTTTCAAACATTAAATGCTGATTTTCATTATGCCAGTTCCTGGTATTGTGCCGATTAAAAATTACCGCACGTGAAAAAAAGCATTCGTCTAACCAGATAACAAGTCTGCCAAATAAAACGTTAGCATTGATTTGTTGCATTATATTACCACTGGCAAACAGTGCCCGGCGCTCGGCATCGCCAGGATGCAAATGTTGCACTATATTATATTTGTATGGATGATAGTTATAGATCCTCTCACCGTCAGTTTTTGGCACACCAATTTCCTTCTCAATTTTTCTACATGAGGACGAAGGTATTGCTTCTATATATCCCAAAACATCTCATTTCTTCCCCTGTTCTTTTTGTTGTATGTTTTAGGACGCGGGTGAACAAATGATCCGTGCTCAACTAAATTTGCTTTTAAACGAGCAAATATCCCAAAAAACGGTTGGCTTCTTACTGGATATCTAACAAGCAAAAACTAATAACGATAATACAGATTTTCATAGCCATAATAGCTTACATACCTTTGGAAATATAATCCCGAGGCTTTTTCAGAATTTTCTACTCTGTATACAAGCTACCAGCATATGATATTTTAAATAAAAATACCAAAAGAACGTTTATAAACTCCTTTATAAACCAAAAGTCGATCCAAACATCGATGAGATATATTTGACATTTATTTTTGTTTGTTGTCATAAACAATAGCCACAGCCTATTATTAAATTATACATTTAATTTCAGAAAATTGTCATTTATTTGCGTATTTCTGAAAAAACTGCATACTATTATATCTTTTTGAAAAGGTAATAGGATAATCGTCTCCCTGGAGCACTTGTACTATGTTCGGTTTATAACGATGCCATATTCCTTTCGTTTAAACTCAGTGGTTTGTGGATTTTGGAACGTGTACCTCTCTTCGCCTACCGTCGTTTGAAGTCGATGGATTTTGAATAAAATATTGTTGAATATTAGCATCACGATTTTCATTATCTTGTGTCTAGTTTTTAGCCCCAGGTTTTTCGCCACTTCCAAATCTAATAAATTTCTAGTTATCGTTGGGAAATATTGAGAATTAGGTTGACGTCTTTCGGGATAGTTTGCAAAATTATTATTTGTGAAATTTCTGCGTCTCTTTGTCTTTTAATGTAGAATTCAAGCATATTAAATTTTTCTTCATTAGAGAATTTTTATTCCATTTTGATAGATTGTTAGTAAAGAAAATAAATCATCAATTTGGACACACACTGTCAGGTGCGAAATAAAAACATCATACTTGATATTTTTACATCAAATATATAGGACTTACTGGCTGCTTTCCATTTATGGCTACAAAATGGTGAGAGTAGTTCTTTAAAAGTCTGCAGACCACGATACATAATAAAAGTTTACTTTTAGCACATAAACATTGTAAAACTTACGCTATAAATATAAAATCAGGGTGTTATCGTAAAACTTACGCTATGGTACATTTAATGTTATCACCATTCTCAGGACTCGTCGATAAGAATTCGTTTTTTTTTTAATTGTGTTACTCAGCTCTATGGTGTAACTACACTTGGTTTGTTTCAAGTTGAAATTATGACAAAAAAAAGCCATTTCAAGAAAACTTAAGATCTCATATCAAGATAAAATTGAAATGTTTTCAAGAATTGACTTAAAGTCAAGAAATCTTGAGAAGTTCAATTATTGGTATGCACTTGACAATTTGAAAACAATAACAGGTCAAGATTGATAAAAGTCAAATTTTGAAGGCAAATTCAAAACCCTAGTCCTGAAGAGCATGAAATTGATTTGTTATTAAGTTTATTAACACAAAAATTTCGTTTGACGTTTTTTAAAATACAGCGGTATAAAAATAACAGAAGTAAATATATTAATATAAGTAATATTATTTTTATTTTGAAACTTGAACCATTTTAGGTGTAACTTAAAACAGAAATAGAAGGTTCTTGAAAGACACAAATGACCTTTATCTTTAACTACCACGATTTTTAGGCAAATATATAGGATCAGGTTACTGGCTGCTTTCCATTTATGGCTACAAATGAGGGATGGTGAAAGATCCACAAGTATTCCAAAATCTTTAAAAGTCTGCAGACCACGATGCACATATCTTATGCAAAAGTGGTTTCGATAAAATTTAGCACATAAACATTGTAACTTTCTGAAGAAAAGTTGCCTCAGGCATCACTAGTTCTATAGATATAAAATCAGGGTGTTAAACTTTGCCTCTATCTCATATAAAATATGTTGGGAAAAGAGCATGATACAAAATAAACTTTTTCAGAAATATTTTATTTATTTCTCCTCTGTAACTTTAGCATACAATTTTTACGTCCAATTTTCTTAGGGGAAAATCGAGCAAGCAAGCTACAAGCCCTTGAATCAGAGACGGCTCTCGCCAATTACAACACAAATTGTTCAGCGTGCGTCCTAATGGTTCGAGGTTTATTTTCGCGGAGTATAAACAAGTTTTGTTGAATGTTCAGTCTGGGCTTCCTGGCTCAATGAAGCCTCAATGGTAGAATTCTCAGCTTTGTATGAGCGCATATGTATTCGAATCTCCCGTTTAGACACATGACTTGTTTATATTTTCTTTAAAAAAACTTGTAATTAATAAAAATATGGATTGGGTTAGGTTAAGATTGATTAGGTTTGCCCAACCAAATTTCGCGTTAGCATTAGGTTAGCTCAGGTTCGTCGATAAACCCATCATTAAAGGCATACATCATCATTAAAGCCATAAAATAACACATCACTGTCTTCTCTTTTAAAGTTTAGGTTAAAAAATAATCAATAATGCGATGTTGCCAAGCGTAAAGTTCAAATAAATTTGAACATCAATCAAGTGTTGTTAGTGCATACCATTATTTTGCGAGATTGATTGAAACGAAAATCGATTGATATGATTTCAAGAATTGCAAGAATAATCAATGTTGTTATAGCATATTGCTGATTAAATAGTATTGAACATATATATTGCCAGCGATTTGTTTTTAATTTTAATAATGCGTCATTGCCAGATTTATGAAAAAAAAATTAGTGGATTTATGGTACGACTTTTATTTTCTTTACCACATGCGTGTTACATCACGGAAAAGCCAAAATGCAACATTTTGTGTTTTTCAAAATCTTTCAAACATCAAAATAATCAAAACAATTCAGAAGACGGCGTGTAAGTTAGTAAGAAAATTGCCTAAAAATATTCTCATTTATTCGATTTTAGGTAATAATAATTAGGCACTCCAACGATCTGTCACTGTCATGTAATTTTTGGGTTGTCGTAGGACAAACAAACTGATTTAGCCAATAAGTCTTAAATATTGGTTTGATAAGTCCCACAATAAATTGGTCTAATAGCTGTCGTAGGACAAGCAGCTGTTTTTTTGCACTGCCTAATTATGACAGACTATGCATACGAAAATTGGCTTTAGGTTAACTAAAGTAAACCAATTCATTAACCTAATAGTTGTGTTTATTTTTAGGTTCGAGGTTATCATCGTTCTGGAAGGCGAGTGTTTAGCCACATCATACATGTCAAGAACCACCACATCATATCTTAGTAGGGAAATAAGATGGGGTTATAAATTTACGCCCTGCACGAGTTGGGACACGCAGGGGAGGAAATATATCGTCAACCACAAGCTATTCAATAAGACTGAAGAAGTTATCATTCCTTTATGCAGCGCTCAACGACTCGTAGAGGTATACGATGACGTAGTTTCAGATGCCAGGTCACCCTACACTGGCAGTGTACTGAGCAGTACCTCGAAATATTCTAGTCCTTCCACAATGAGTCCACTGGTGGCTAGTGCAAAACATTTCAGAAAATCTGATATTCCTAACATAGACGAACTCCAAGTGGAGAGTTCTTCAGAAGAAGAATTTGATAGCATTAAAGCGGTGGTTTCGGCGGACATACATCATATGCCGAAGCCCGTAGAACAAAGTGAAAGCGATTCAACTTCGACATCGTCGGGAGTTGAAGCTGAAGAATATCCTACCTTTATGGATTTAAGTGTAGAAAGTTTGGCACGACAGAAGAAGAAAAGGGCAGCCGTGGCTCCGGTTCAAATCAGATCAAGGCCATCCGATAGTGCTGAGTTACGGCCGAGGACTTTGAGTGGTACCGCTAAAGACTTTTTAAACACTATTCAAAAATTCGTAACTGAAAGCGGGAATAAAAACAGAACAAGCAGAAAATACGAAGAAACTGCATTTTGATGTCATAGGTGTTCAAATGTGTACAGGGTGATCTACTATAATGTTACCCTCTCTAACTTTCTTATTATTCAAGATAGAAAAAAATTCAAAAACTGGTATGTAGAGTTACTACTCTAGTCTTTGCTCGTGCATAGTTTATCTTTTTTAGTGTAGAGGGAGGAGCAAAAACTTGCATTTTTTTAAAATGGAACTCCCTCTATATAAATCGATTTTTGAATTCTACTAAAAATTCTATGAATATGAAGTAACAAATTTGACACTAGAAGGCTATAATGTTACTATCTCTAACTTTCTTGTTACGAGTATTCAAGATAGAATAAAAATTAAAAAATTGACATATAGGGTTATTACTTTTATTAGTTATTAGTTTTAGCAGACATCAAAAAATAATGTTTATCTCAATTAATATCCAGGGGTCCGCCTTTTTTTGTAATACCTCAGATATTTCACAAATTGATTTATTAGGATTTTCTTCGAATGGAAGTAATACTATATTATTACTTATTAAAGCGTTTTCTATTGTTGCTGTTGTTCTTTTTCTTTTTAAATCCGAAGTAATTTTTTATTTCTTTCAAACTTTTTGCCGGACATTATAATACAACCTACACCATTTTCAACCCCCTTCGAAATATATTATAGTTCTAAAACAAAAATGTGTGCCCTAAATAGAGTGCGGAAGGACGAATCTAAAAAAACAGTAGTGTGCCTTGGAAAACAAAAGAAACATGACAAGCATTTGACAGTATACTTATTTATTATTGTTGGCTATCAAGTGTCGGTTTTAAATAGCAATTAATTTAATTTCATGATCATAATAATATGCCTTATTCACTTAGAAAATAGTAAAAACATTTAGTTTAGAATATAAAAAATAATTATAACTGCAGAACTGCGCAACAAGAGGTTAGAGCTAATAATCCCCGAATGCATGTTCCATTTAAAAAGTAAAAGACGACCAGCGACAGTTGTTGAAAATGCTGAGGTAAATATATTACTTTATATCAAAGAACATCCAAATACCTCAATTCGAAAAATATCTGAGAAATTAAAAAAAAATTAAGAAAAAGTTTGGAATTAAAGAGTTTAAGATTAGACCTTGCCCAAAATTAACAGACTCGTAAAAAGAGAAGAGGGTTGCTTTTTGTCGTAATATGTTAGAACAACAATTATTGACGGCAAGTGCTTTGGACAGACGAATCAAGATTTTCAACGACTCTCCTGGCTCAAACTAACCTCCTTAAACTTTATAGTTCAGGTAACCAGGGGACGGAGCATTATGGCGACATAATCACTTCCCATAATGACTCCCATATTAAAAAATTGAACAATTGGAATTTATACCAGAAAAAATAAAAAATATCCATTTTACAGAAAATATTTCTACCTCTGCTGAACTGGATATCGTTATGTAATTCTTTTTAATCTTTAAATCGACAAAAATTACCAAATACTGCTCGATTCCCTCAGACATCAAGGAAAAAATGAAAGAAAAAAACAGACTCAAAAATCTGGCCTATAGAACTGTAGATCCCCATTTTAAAAACCTTGCCAACAAAGCTACTAAAGAAATTAAAATTCTGCTTAAGGATTTCTCACCAAAGGGCCTAACCTCCCCATGACCCATATCAGGAATAACAACTCAATAATCTCTAACCTTGATGACTGATGATTGAATATTTTGTAGACAACCTGTATGAGCAGTTTTAGTGACAGTCAATCAATCAATTTAGCCACGAAAATAATGTAATTCACACGATCAGAATCTACGAAAAAACTCCGGTTGGCATTGGCCAATTGAAGATCCCCACTGAACTTTTTAAACACTATTACTGCTATTCTTAAATTAGGCTATTTTCCACTCCTGTGGAAACCAGCAAAAGTAAATAGTTATTACGAAAAAAGGTAAAAGAACATATCTAACTAACAGCCATTGTCCAATAATTAGTCTCCTCCGTGTTTTAGGTAAAATCACGGAAAAAATTATTTTAATTAAACTTTAGGAAGAAGTTGCAAACAAAGGCTTTCTTCCAGACTTTCAGTTCGGCTTTAGAAACACGATTAGCAGCATTAATCAAACAACTAGACTAACAGCTGACATTATTAATGCTTTTAACAGGAAAAAAAGCTCTGGCGCCATTTTCCTTAACATAAAAAAAGCCTTTGATGCACTATTTATGGTCAGCAGTTTAGATACACTCCTTAAAAATACAAATTTCTAAAATATACATCTATATATACAAAATATACTAACAAAAATAGAAAACTCCGTAATAAATCGATGCATGCCTAATCTCCCGCGAATTCATTTAAGACAGAACACATCTATCTCCATGTTTTAGTTTTCATGTCTACTGTACTTGCGTTTCAATTTGTATTTAAGATACTTCTGCAGCGAATTTCTCGATACTTATATCGTACAAAACGCATTTTCTCCAAAAATTGACTATTTTTGCATTCATCCAGCGATATACAAACATGGCTAATATCGAACATAAAGCAGCACAAGCTTTCATATGTCTCAGTATAATATCGTGCATATTTTAGCCATATTGGTTATGTAATTTAAAATTTCCAACTAACCAAATCGCTCCATTTCGCTGAACAGAAGGTGATATTAATGTTTCTGTCATCTCGACTCTTAGCACATTAAATACGTGTTTGCTCCTCGTCAGCAAAATGTCCTACATCGTAAGCATTCATGTCGTAAGACGCGTCGTCTATTTTTACTTCTAATATTAAGCAGAGTTCTCCATCATCCTGACATGCTTATTATATAAAATCATCGCCGAAAGACGGTGTAAATCAGACTTGAAAATAGTTTCCTTTTGTACGAGTTAAATCTTGGGTATAATCAGGCCATAAATATTCTCCGCATATTTTGAAGACGTTTATAGATGTTTCAATTTGGTGCAGTATTACATTGTGTAAACTAGTGCTATTTTTGGTGATCTTGGAAACGGCACAGTTATTTTCGTGTACAGAAAGTTTTAGCAGTAAGCCATATCCGCCTTGACACAGTTATTATTTTAAAAATTCTTTATTTTCAAAAGCTTTATTTTTCTAATGGCTGGTTTTCATCAGTTATTTTATGAATTTCAGTTACTAGAAAAAATACACTACTAGTAGACTTTATTTGAAATATCATGCTTGCATATAAACGTTGACACATGCCTGTGTACCCTGGATCCGAACGGTACATTTGAGAGGCTTTACTAGGCCATCTTCTGGAACCTTAGGCCTTTTCATAAGATAAACAGCCACAATACCTAACAATAAATGTTATTATTTTTATTGTTATTATCATTATAAATCCATCATCAAATTTTGGTGGACTTAAAAGAAGTAGGTGGGTTAAGAAAAATGAAATCAGGGCCTTTGCTGAACAAGTTTCCTGACTAAATGACAGGTATCCAAAATGACTTTTTTCTGAAGGTCCATATAGATGTTTTTATGGAGTCTTATTTTCACCAGGTTTTCTTCCTAGGTCTTGGGTAATAGATTCTTTGATGACACGATAATGGATATCCCTTAGACCCTGTCCAGTTGTTATATTTGTTGGACGTCTGTAGCCAGTTCTGCATTTTCTTCTATTTTCGATATTTGGGAATCATAAAGCAATTGTTGGACGTAGCACTGTATGAAATATGAGCAAATTTACTTCAATTCAATTCAAAAATATTTATTTGTCAAATATTACAAAAAGTGTAATTTTACAAAAACAATAGTTACAAAAATTTGACAAAAAGCTCTGCCTTGCGATTTTAAAACTGATCCAAAAACGCAAAAATGCGCCTGTGTGAGACAGCCTAAAATGATTAAAAAAATATATCATCGGAATTCAGGGCAGGCAGAGCTGTGGCCATCACGCAAGGAGTTTTGGCGGAACCAGGGAGAAGAAAAAATAAAAGCAACAATAACATTTTAATAAGCTCAATCAGGCAGTTCAGCTTTAGGAAATTAAAAATATATACATAAATAATTAAGTTCTTTGTTCATTTAGAAGCATATTTTTAATATATTTTTGAAATTTTAAAGATGAGAAGTCCCTTACGTTTCTATGGAGATTTGAGTTGTTACAAAACCAAATGATTTTTGAAAAGAGCTCGTTCTGCGTTGTGGTATTATAAAATCGTTTATGTTTCGCGTTTGATGACAATGACCCATTGAATTAAAAAGGGATTTTAAATATGATGGTTGTCCGGCTTTTATTCTATAAACAAGGGCATACATTGACACTGTTAGAATTAAATAGTCGTTAAGATATGGAGAAATATGATTTCTATACGAATGTTAAAAGAAAAGCGGATACATGCTTTTTGCAGCTTTTTCACAGATTTAGCCTCTCTAACAGTTAATGAGTTGTGATAGACCACACCTCCGTAGTCAAATAAAGATAGAATGAGCGTATTGCATAAAAAATATTTTGTTTTTGGCGGTAGAAACTTCTTTAAGTTATATAACTTTTTTAAGCGCATATATGAAACTGTAAGTTTGTTTTTAATATGCGTCTGAAATGTAAGACCTGTAACAAAGTAAATTCCTAAGCTTTTTGCCTCTGTTACTATAGGTAATTTTACATTATTTATTTTTATATTAGAGTTTAATTTATTTAATATAAATTTTATGGGACCCAAAATAGAGTATACACGACTTACTTACATTTAAGTTTAAATTATCTTCCACTGCGAACTGGTTAATACTTTCTAAATCTTCATTAAAGTGCAATTGAGAAATATATAAATGGTCAAGAGAAAATGATATATATAGTTGCGAATCGTCCGCATATTGCACTAGCTTTGAGTAATTTACCATAATGTGCATGTCAGCAACATATAATAAAAATAGAAGGGGACCTAAAATTGATCCTTGAGGAACTCCAGCGTTACTTTTTATTGCGACACAATGCGATCTACTCGAAAGGTAGGACTGTGCATTTTTTGATAATCCAAATAACATTTCATGACTTATTGTGTCAAACGCCTTACTAAAATCTAATAGGCCCAGATAAGTAATTTCCTTATTCTCTTAATTAAAGCTGATGGCATCTACAAAATATACAAGACATGTAGTAGTACTAAAATTCTTACGAAACCCTGATTGACAATCTGGTATAATTTCAAAAGTATTCATAAATGTGATAATTTGGTTGTAAATATGCTTTTCAATAACTTTAGAAATAACAGAAAGAATGCTAAGTCTTTATATTCTTTAGCGTTAGACATTTTAGGCAAAGGTTTAATTATGGCCTTTTTCCAAAAATCGGGAATAACATTTTCCAATATGCAGGTATTAATAATATTTATTAGCGGTTTATAGCAAAAAGGTAAACATATTTTTAAATCTCTCATAGATAACCCATCTCCGCCTATAGCATTTGTTCCTATCGAATGTATAATATTACACAAAGAAATTTCATCAATTAGTTGATAATTTAAGTCCGTTATTGCATTTCTGTGTTTATTATGTTCATAAAACAATATTTTTCTTTTGAGGTAGTGTCTATCCCGTTATTACAATTAGCAAAATAATCATTAATTACGGAGGTTTGGGAGGAAGACTATTTAAACAAATCGATCGTAATGTTCCCTGAAAATATAACGCAATCGTAAAATGGCACAGTCAGAGTCAACATATCTTCTAGACCGTTAATACAATTATTGACATTTAAGGAAGGGGGCCTATACACAGAGATAAACAATATATTTTTTTATTTACATGGATTTTAACACTAATGAATTCAAAAGAATCAGCAGCAACGTCAAGGTTGACTTTTTCAAATTTGAGGTATTTCTTTATATAAATCCCAACTCCTTCTTCCCTACCTGTTCTGTCTTTCCGAATAAAATTATAACCATTGATGTTAAAAATATCCGAATCGTGGTTGGGTGTAAGCCAAGTTTCTAAGATTCCTAGTATATCAAATTCAAAATTATTTACATAAGTAGTAAGTTTAGCGATTGAACGTTAAGATGTCCGACAATAAAATTTTTCTCAGAACAATCATTACGCTGAATGCCTGCACTTGACAATAGTATTAAAATACAAGTTTGAAGAACTAAGTTTAAAGAAATTTTTGGCCCTTTGAAGCTCTGTAACTTCTAAACACTTTAACTTCACTTCGAACGAAATGGATTACCCTTAGTTGTTAATTATCTATCTCATGACAACAATTTCTGCTTTGACAGGAAGTGTCAAATTGTGACACCTCCTTAATTACTCCCTAAATTGAAGTGGGGAGATAGATAATTAAAATCTAAGATAAGAAAGTGAAATCTATTTAGTTCAAGGTTAAGGCCAAATGCCTTAAGAGCTTCAAAAGGTCAAAACTGTCAATTTTCAAGTACGGTTGAATTTAGATATAGGAAACATAAGATCTTCAGCAAAATACAAAAATGCAATAATATACAGGGCTTTCCATTTAGAAAATGCATGTTGCCATCCGTTTAAGGTAGAAGTGGCAACACCGCACAATTTAAAATATATTAAAAAGAGAGTTTATGATTGTCTATTAGTTCTCTAGGTACTTCTAATAGACCACTGAGTTTGAAGCAACCTGTATGTATATGTGTTACTAAATGACTATGCGCGGAACAGTAGATCGAACAACACACGGCAACTTTCAGGCCTCCCTAAATGGGGGCGCGTTAATTTCTCGGATGGATGCAGGCTTTGAAATCAAAAAGCATTTCTAAACCTATTCACTTATACTTTGCGTTTTGAGATACCTGTATGTACAGGGTGGGTTACTATATTATAACAACCACCTACAAGGTTATTTATTAACAAACATAGAGAAATAGTTTAAATACAAAAAGTATAGGGTAAAAAACACGTTTTTTTAATGAAACACCCTGTATATTGTTCATTTTCATGAAAGGCCATTCTCTATTGATTTCAAAAATATATAATTTGATTATACTGGCGAAAAGCGTTTAATAATTATTTTAGTTTAACTGCAACATTACTTGCCATTATAAGTCTAAGGTAATACACCCATGGAAAAAAGTTAGGGATAATGAAAAAAAAGATCGTTTTTGCAAACAAAATATATTATTTATAATTGGAATAATTAAAAATTTGCCTTTATAGCCTAAATTTATATTATTTCGAAAATGATTTCATGATAATGATACAAAATAAAATTGGCTACTGAATAAGATACAGGGCGAAGTCAAGGCATATGTTTTTTACCGAATTTTTGAAACACCCTGAAGCATAAACTGCCTGCAATTTTTAAACTGTATATCGGTATCTTTGAAGCCTGATTCTTTAAAAACATTTTGTTTTTGGGATGATCAACGAATTTTTGTTTTTAAAGAAAATACAGTAATACTAGTATAGTGATGTTTTACCCGTATTTCTCTTATGCCCATAAAAACGTAACGTCTAGAATGCTTTGAGATTTGAAGAATCCCGGCTTGAAATGTCATCAGAGATGTCATTAGTATTAATACTGAGAGAAGTGTTTGTATATCGTGCGAAATGGTACCAAGGCACTTAACGAAAGACAACGGTAATAGAGTCATTGGTATGCTACACGCTGGCATGAGTCAAGCAGATGTTGCAAATGCAGTTCATGTTTCACAAAGTGTGATCAGTAGATTAAATAAATAAGGAGTATGCCTAGACGTATTCAAGCAGTGATAGAAAACAACGGTCGACGTATAGAATATTAGTTTCTTATGTTTTTCTTTTTTCCATTAAGTTGATCCTATTTTTTTAGTTTTGTTGGATAAATTTATAAATTTTCTGTATTACTACCTACTATGAATAAATTTGTAAAATTTGTAAAGAGATTCTTCAACAATCAATAACTTCTTTCCGTATGAGCAATAATTTGTGCTAAATGATATTTTTATTTCGCATGGAATTTTTAATATTCACATTTTTATACTAATATTGCTGTATTTTCTTTAAAAAGAAAGATACATTGATCATCCAAAAATCAAAACTTTTTTAAAGAATCAGGATTCAAAGTTACCGATATACAGTTTAAAAATTGCAGGCAGTTTATGCTACGGGGTGTTTCAAAAATTCACTAAAAAACGTATGCTTTGACTTCACCCTGTATCTTATTCAGTAGTCAATTTTACTTGGTATTATTATAATGAAATTTTTGAAATAATATAATTTTAGGCTATAAAATCAAATTTTTAATTATTCCAACTATAAATAATATATTTTGTTTGCAAAAACGACCTTTTTATCATTATCCCTAACTTTTATCCATGTGTGTATTATAATATAATGCAAAACTTGTGTTACAGTTAAACTAAAATAATCAAAAAACGGCTTGCGCCAAAATAGTCAAACTATATATTTTTGAATTCAGGAAAAAAAGAGCATTCATAAAAATTATAAAAATACGTATTTCGGCTTTGAGAAGCCTGCATCCGTCCGAGAAATTGACGCGCAATGTTGCCAAGTGTGTTAAGGAAGCCGGCAGACGCAGACTTTCGCCAAAATAATTTGCTGCTATCCCTCGATGTATATATTTTTCTATGGCGGCTATATTAACCTTTATTAACCTATATCAGTCTCTGGAAACGCCAACGATTCGTCCAAAAAAAAAACGATTTTAATTACTCTTTAAAAAATAACTATTTTGCTATTTATATTGTTTCAGTCAAATTCTTTTGATGATGAAACACTCGTCTTATTTACGATGCGTTTAGTAAGAAGAAATTATTTAGCTTCTTTTTGATTACATAATTTAAAAAGTGACAATTACTTTTTAACTTGTTTCAAAAATGTACAGGATGAGTCATTATATTTTGACACCTATCTACAGAATTTATTAACGAAGATAGAGAAAACGTATAAATATAAAAGCTTTATGGTTTATTTTTAAATCGCCAAAATCCGTTATGCAAAAAACTGACTACTATAGCACGCCTATCTATACGCTTTTAAAAATATAACGAAATACTTTTTTTTTAAATGGAACACCCTGTATTATAATAAAATATATAGTTTGACTACTTTGGCGCAATCCGTTTTGTAATTATTTCGATTTAACTGTAACTAGTTTGCATTATATTATAATATTACCTTAGACTTATATGGCAAGTAATGTTGCAGTTAAACTAAAATAATTATTAAACGCTTTGCACAAATATATTCAAATTATATATTTTTGGAATCAGTAGAGAATGTCCTTTCATAAAAATAAACGATATACATGGTATTCCATTAAAAAAAAAAACGGATTTCTTACCCTATACTTTTTGTATTTAAACTTTTTCTCTATCTTTGTTAATAAATGGCTATCAGGCTGACGCCATTTACACAGACTTTTCCAAAGCGTTTGACAGGGTGAATCAACAACTTCTTTTAGCGAAACTAAGAGCTACAGGTTTTGATGAACTATCTTTGCGATGGTTGGCCAACATGCTCATCGGCCGAACCCAGAGGGTCAAAATTGGTTACTCCATTTCTAAATCTATTTTAGTTACATCTGGTGTACCTCAGGGTGGACACTCCGCGCCCCTTCTCTTCAATATTTTTGTTAATGATATAGGTCAATATCTCGATTTCTATTCCTATCTACTGTTTGCAGATGATATGAAGATGTCTAGGGTAATAAAATCAGAATATGATGGCTTGTTACTACAAAATTGTCTTAGTCGCTTTGTTCATTGGTCAGAGTTGAATTATCTATCACTTAATATAAAAAAGTGCAACCTTATCAGCTTCTACAAAAATCGAAGTAGGATTGAGACCTCATATAACATATGAGGAGAAGAATTACGTTTGGTTACAGGAGTTAAGGACGTCATTTTTGAGAACAAGATCACTTTTCGCGATCATTATACCATGGTCACAACCAGGGCATTGAGAATGTTAGGGTTTGTCCTGAGTTTTGCTCGTGACTTATCTTTTCCTTGCTTAAAGACTCTGTTTTGCTCCCTTGTCAGATGTCACCTTGAATATGCTTCGGCACTTTTTAGTGCATATTAATGACATTGAGAGAGTTCAAAATAAATTTTTGAGTTTTTGTAATTTTAAATTTGGCTACATAGACTTTGAAATATCCCTAAATATCCTAAGAAATAGTTAGTATAGAGTAGTTAATGATATCTATTTTATTTTTAAAATTCTAAGTGGTGTTATTGATTGCCTACCACTACTTGAGTTCCTGATCGCCTCTTGAGGAGAAATGAGACTTTCAAAGTTATGAGTCATACAACCAACTATGGGATACATAGTCCCCTGTCTAGATCCGTAAATGTCCACCCATCCCTCGATCCATTCGGACGCTCACTTCAACATTTTAAAAAATGTGTTCTCGACTGTGCTTGTGTTGACTGATACGTTTTATAAAGAATTAGCCTGTTGCTTGGTTACTATTAGATGTTGTTCTTAGTTCTTAGAAAACTGTATTTGTTATCTTCATTTATATGTATGAATTATTGTTAGTATAGTAATTTATCTTTTTTCTAGTGTGTTAAGAAAATTATTATTGTATTGTTTTTCTTTCAATGGGGTTCTCCCGTTTAATAATAAATAAAATAAATAAATAACCTTGTAGGTGCTTATCATAATGTAATAACTCACCCTGTACATACAAGTATCTCAAAAAGCAAATGTGCTTCTTCCTGTATAAGTTAATAGGTTCAGAAATGCATTTTGATTAAACTAATATTTAGCGTTGTTTCTTTGATTTTGTTATTCAGGTTTTTGTAGGATAAGTTTGTTTTCTATTAAAAAGTATGCTTACTCCTAAAAACTTTGTTTCAAGCTAACCTGAATCAAATATGAACCCCAAAGATTAACAGGCAAATTCAATATTCCTCTTTAAACTAAAAGATTTCTTCTAATATTTAGTGATTGGAAACGCCGTTTGCGAGTTGACGATTACCGCACGAAACAATATAGTTTCGGCGAGCATTAATGTCCCCGACTTTTGGCGGAACTAAATTGGGATTCATTTCACTATTCCTAATAAAATAATATATTTATAACGCGGGAAGTTCTGGGTAAAGGAAGTTTGCCCAGTTTTCAATGAAGTAGATTTGTTAAATTTATTTTCATAGCTTATATTTGTGAATACTTGCTTACGATGGTAGCTGATGAATGTAGAAATATTTCTGATGAGATAAATTCCTTTCAACATTTCAAAAGTTACATAACTTTTTAATTTTTCGTCCATATTCCATAAAAATCGGTAGCTGTGACAGTAAATCAGTAACCTACCGAAAAATCGGTAGACCTGGCAACTCTGGGTTGAGCGTTTACCTGTTAACGTTTAACGTTGATGTAAAGTCCGTTTGTTAAAAAAATGGAGATTTCCGAGCATCTGCATTTCAAAATCGGCATGAGTCAAACCCTTTTATTAAATTTCTGTATGGCTTGGAAAATTTTGGAATTCTGTGGTTTAAGTGGTGTTAGAAAGCATTTTTCAAAGTTATTGCCTGTTAACGTTGTTTCCCTAGGTATTTTTATGTTTGTAATTTCCGTCGTAACCTTAAATGTATTATAATTTTCAGCAGACAATAACATTTCTGAAGCGAGACCGCACAATGTTTCACCTTAAACTCTAAATAACTTTTGTTACCATTTACAGCATCCTATATCAATTTTGTGCCTATGTAAACGATACTATGTTTATGACGCAAACTTTATACATTAGTTCTACTTTTCGAGAAAAATATTGAGCCTTATTTTAAAATAATTGTCCTTACTACACTTAAGTTATTGTTGTTAAAGTAAATACTAAAATTATGATAAAACAATATTAATAATAACAACAATAATAAAATACTTTCAAAGCTATTAATACCCTGTTTTAACTTATATGTTTGGTACTGTTAAATAGCCTAAAAATGAACTAGAAATCGGACTAAGATCCACATTCCATCTGAAGTCAGAACTCCCGACTACAGCGAATTGTTGTTCAAGCAGACAAGTGCTACACCCCCCTTGACCTTCATCATACTCCCCAGAAATTGAAACAGTTAACCTTAGAATTGTAAACAACCTGAAACGATGGGCTGAAAAAGAGATTCACGAGCGATGTGCTCACGATCTTATGAAACCTCATGTGGATGAAGATACCTCAGTTGCATAGCTATATAATGCAGGTATATTTACAGAGGGCTTTCTAATGGCAATACAGGATACCAAAAACTACACTAAATATATTGTTTCAAGCCTGTAAGAATTTTCTCACTATGTAGCAAGTACTGAACAGGACGGCCTTCTGGATGTCGATGAAGGTGTTAGTATGCAGTCCTACGATTTTCAGGTGCTCTTCTAGTATTTTTGGAGCTTGTCTAGTTGATCATACGATGATCATTATCACAGGAACCTTATTCAGTCGCTATATCTGCTGTATCTCGATGACCAGCTCCGCATATTTGGCCTTTTTCTCTTGATATTTATCCAATACGTTGTTATTGTTTGGTTCAACAACATCTACCAAATAAGCTGTGTTTGTTTCTTTGTTTCCTTATTTAACTGTACATCAGGCCGGTTATTTCTCACCAGTCTGTCGCTGATAATTGTCCGGTCATAGTACAGTTTAAAGGCATTTGATGACCGGACTTTGATGATGAACTTCGTGTGATGTTATAGTGTATCTAAAGTCAATTGAGACAACATAAAAACTAAATATCCGTCAAGTCAGCGATTTCTTTGTGAAGCATGGGCGGCGAGATGAAATTTTAACTTACTTATGTAAACCGATTAACTGAATAAAAATAAATTTATTTGATATACCAGGTGTAGTAAAGTGAGCGTACCGCAAATTTTCCGCTGTCTCAATTTACTTTAAATACACTTTAATAACTTGATCCTGTACTGTACTGCCATTACAAATCTTTCTGTCTCTGGGAACAGTTGTCCATCCTTCAGCCATCTGTTGAATGTGTTCAAGTGTGGCTGATTAAAATCATTGTGATGGCTGATTCAAGTCATTGTGATGTCGGCGGTGCAGTGTTATTTGAGCTCACTGATCTTGTTTGTCGGGATCTGAAAGTGAGTTTAGGATGATTTTGTCACTTGCAAGATTGAGTGGAGAGTATTAGTTGTCACTTAGGGTCACATGCGGTGAATTGGTCAAGTCAATAAGGAATTTTCTTCGTGGTAAGGTCATTCGGAGAGTTGATGACCTTGGGTGGTGTGACTTATACTTGGTCATCATTAGGCGAGTAGTTCGTTGTAGTCCCTCTAGCTCCGTGTTAGTCCATTTCAAGATTCCGAAACTGTAGCAGCAAGGACACATCATAGGTGTTAATTGCTGTAATGAGATTTCCGACGTTTAGTTCTGTTTACAAGAGAGCTCGCACTCTTTGAACGTACTGATCTTTCAGCCTGGTCTTTCCTTGCTTATTTTGGAGTAGTCTAGCTGGTTGGAATCCTAAGTATTTGTAGGTCTCTCCTTGGTTTATCGCTAGAACTATTTCTCCATTGGGTAAGGCTACATCACCATTAATGACCTTGCCTGTTACGATGTTTAAGGCTTTACATTTTTCCATTCCAAATTCTATATCGATGTCTTTCGAGAAGATGTATGTCACGTCAATAAGCTTTTTTAGTTGGTTACGGTTTCCACCATAGAGCTTAATTTAATCCATATACACAAGGTGGGATATGGTTCGGGAGTTGTGCCTCTAATGGCTATGATGTTGAAACCATGTTCTGTGTTGTTAATAACAGGTTCGTCCTCCACTAGTGTTTGATAGTGCCAGGAAATTGATGATCACAGGGTGAATTTTGTCTATTCTAGGTCTATAAGTCAGGAATGTTGGACACTTTCAAATGCCATTTTATAGTCTATAAAAGCAGATGATAAGTTGTTCTTTGTATCCTTGATAGTCTCGAATGCATTAGTTCTGTTTCTCGCTTAATAGGTTATGACTGTCAATATGGTGATAGATACGGTTTGCAATACATCTTATTAGGATCTTGTACATGGTGGGCAAACAGGTGATGGGCCTGTACTATTATTATTATTACTATTGTTTTTATGACTTTTTGTCTCACAGTGTTCCAGTGGTTGTATTTTATACTGACGGGATTATATCAAGTCAGTATAAAAAATAAAAAAAGAAATGCAAAAAAAAAACAACTATTGTGTATTAAGAAATGATCTAACTATGCTACATGTTTTCAAAATGACCAATTTCTGGATGTTCCCGTGAATGTCTGTATTAAGTCCTAATTGAGCCAAATGCGGTGTAAAGGTTGTTGGAGTGAGACGTGTAACTGATATGACGAGAGGAACAATGATGACTCTTTCCTGTTTCCATAGCCTTTTTACTTCCATTGCCAAGTCGGTGTATTTGGCGATCTTCTCACTGTATTTCGCTTGGATGTTCTCGTCGTTGGAGACAGCCATGTCAATTAAATAAGTGATTTTCTCTTTTTTGGATTGAAAGTTGATATCGGGTCTATTTGCGGGGATTGTTTTATCTGTGTGGATGTCAATGTCCCAGTAGAGCTTGTAGTCTTCGTTTTCACGCATAGATGTTGGTGTATAACGGTAGTAAGGGTCTGTGTTCTCCGTTAGTTTTATGTTGTGGCTAATGCTTGATGAACGACCTTCGCTGCTGAGTTCCGGCCATTATTCTACATCCACTCGTTATGTGATCGATCGTTTCTCTCTGCTGGTGACATCTCCTACACCTCTCGTCTTCAATGGTTGTGTCCTTGACGATGTGCTTTCGGTAGTTTCTGGTTGCTATGACTTTGTCCTGGATGGCAAGCAGGAAGCCTTCTATTTCAGGGAACAGCTGCCCTTCTTGTAACCACGTATATGAAAGATTCTGATGTATATGGTCTTGCTTTATGTGGTATCTGTGTCTTCCGTGAAGTATTTTTTCAGACCAGATGTTCATCTTTTCTAGTCGTGATTGGATGTGACTGTGTGCGTCTGCTGCGTGGATCGTTTGAGACAGGTCGAGCGGTGTATAATTCTTGTCTGCCTTCACTACTGCCTTGTGGAGGTTACTTTGTTTGTTGTGGAAGAGTTCGTAATTTTGTTTTTTATTTAGCGATTGTATATCTATAATTCTCCTTCCTCCTTCTTTTCTCTCGATGATGGTGAGTCTTTCCTTGCATCCGTGGGATGTAACTTCTTGTCTTTAGTGATTTCAGAGCGTATGAGAATGTGAATGTTTTCTATGTCTGTGTGTGACCATTTAATGATACCAAACGAATACGTAAGAATAGGTATGGCGAAGGTGTTAATAGCTTTCGTTAGATTTCTGGAATTCAGACTTTATATAATTCTAGTACTCTGGTTAGCCAACTGTGGGGTATCGAATCAAAGGCTTTGTTATAATCTATGTAACCAGTATGAAGGTTTCTATAGTTTTTCCTAGTTTGTTCCATGATGACGCTGCCTATAATGAGCTGCTCCTTGCATCTTAGGCTGTTTTTCCTGCACCCTTTTTGTTCTTCCGTTAGAATGTTTTTGTGTGCTAGATGTTGTTCTATTCTCCTGGTAATTGTGGCTGTGATGATCTTATATAGGGTTGGAAGGCACGTAATAGGTCGGTAATTTAACGGGTCCTTATTGTCTGAATTTTTGGCTTTAAGGTATGTTATTCCTTGGGTGAGAAAACTGGGGAGTGTACTAGGTTTTAAAATGATTTCATTAATGTGGCGAGTGAGAGCTTCATGTGTGGAGGTAAACTGTTTGTACCAGAAGTTATGAATGTTATCTACTCCAGGACATCTCCAGTTATGCGTGTGTTTGATTGTTTCGGCAACTTCTTGTGTTGTCATTGCAAAGACCTCTTGTTCCTCTAAGCACTTGTGTCTGTCTTCTTCCGCTTTATTCCATGAAGCGTTATTATTGTGTAGTTTCGGTTCTGACCAAATACTTTTCAAGTATTCTGTGATCTCTTGTTTGGTCGGTGGTTCTATTACTCGTGCCTCCTCATTGCTCATGATTTTTTGGTAGAACTGTTTTTCGCTTCTTCGAAACAGGTTGTTAGCGTCCTTTCTTTCATTTGATTCTTTGTATCTTCGGAGTCTTGCGGCATACACAGATAATTTTTCCTTCAGAGTGTCAAGGATTTCTGTAAGCGTGTAATCAGGAGATGCAAATTTGATTTTCTCTACACTTTGTGTGATATGTTTTGACTTGTTGCCGTTCATGGATTGGGTAAGATGTTCCAATTCTTTTCTAATTTTGTTAATTTTGTTTTCAATCCTTATCTGCCATTTGAATTTTGGTTTTATGTTGTTGGTGTTTCTGTGTCGTGGTGGGAGTTTCTGATTGTTCTGTGTTATCGTGGTAATAGCTGCTGCGTAGATCACTGTATGAATGTCCTCAATTGTGCTCGCATTCGTTATGTACTCGGGAATTATGTATTCGTTGATGTTCTTTAGGATTTTATGTGTGTCTCGTTTGAAGATTACACGAGGAATAGGATCTCTTGTAGGATCGGAGCCTGACCATTTGTTTAGGTGTGACTTCATTTCTACTTTGATTGCTTGTGTGAGAGATGATCCGAGGTGTAGCTGTGTGTATGGTGCTTTGGGCGAATGATTCACTTGTCCTGTGTGCTGTATGGTGTTTGCCATCTGTCGTGGGTTGTTGCTGGCTGCTTCGCCCCTACTGAGCATTGAGTGAGGTTGCAGATCCTCTTGCACAAAGTTGGGCTGGTTTGTATGTGGGATCGGTTCGGCATCTCCTCCACTGTCCTCAATGTTTGGTTGATGAATGTTTAGTTCAGCAGCTACCATAGCTTTGATATTTTTCAATGCGAGTGGGGTGAGCTTACTGGTCTTAGTGATGACTCTTTTTTGATCTATTACTCTCTGTTCTGTGATAAGTGACTTGTATTCTGGATATTGTGCTATGAAAAGTGTATGCAGTTTATGTCTGTATCCTGATGAAATTGTCTCAAGTTTGGTAGCGGTTTAGTAGGAATGCATCACCGTTCGATTCATTTCATCTGTCCATTTTAACCTCTTCCTTGGTTTACCTGCCTTGGTAGTTGCAGGTAGTCGTTGCGATATATCCGCTGTTGTAATGAGCTCAAGTTGTTGTGTTTGGTTAGCATCTGTATCAGATTTATTTATGTATCCAATTTTTCCTGGTTTATTCCATGATGACGCTGTCTATAATGAGCTGCTCCTTGCATCCTTGGCTGTTTTTCCTGCGCCCTGTATTATTATTATTATTATTATTATTATAAAACAGAATAACTCGAAATCCACATCCCAAATGTAAGGCATAAAATTCATGCCTCCAAGGAAAAAATATGGAGGACACTAATGCTAATATAAATTTACGAGAAAACAAAAGCCAATCATCAGTGAGGAATTACCTAATAAGCTTTTCATTCTTATAAAAAACCTCGATAATCAAATAAGTAAAAAAACATTTCTATTTCTAGCATGAATGGGTCTTAAAACTAAAAGAACAATGGCATCTTAAATATGAGGCATTAAATTCGAGAAATGACGTTAATATGGAGGACACTAATGCTAATATAAATTTACGAGAAAACAAAAGCCAATCATCAGTGAGGAATTACCTAATAAGCTTTTCATTCTTATAAAAAACCTCGATAATCAAATAAGTAAAAAAACATTTCTATTTCTAGCATGAATGGGTCTTAAAACTAAAAGAACAATGGCATCTTAAATATGAGGCATTAAATTCGAGAAATGACGTTAAGAAATTAAATACACAGACCTAATGCATTATTCAAGAAGTCTAAATATCTTTCCCTAAATTAAATGCATTGTTCGCTTTAGTCGGAGATACCAATCGTGGAATTGTTAGTCAACTGTTTTATCTTGTTAAGCATTTCTAAAGCTCTATTTAATTCGAAATATCTTTAAGCATCATTTTCTAATTTATTTTCTCAGACGTAATGGAAGAGGAAAATTATATTACGTTTCTATTTTATTTACTGTAAAAGGAGGAGAGAGTAGGTTTAGTGATGGTTGAATTTGATATATAGCGCAACAGATTTATGTGCAAATATTTTGAAATGAAAGAGCACATATAACATTAAAACGAAAGTATTCATATGTCTTGTCTTAGTTATTTCGATTTTAATATTTAAGAATTTTCCGAAAACGCAGGGTGTTTCTAAATAAGTTTCACATAATGATTCCTCAAGTATTTTTAAGGTAAAAAGTAAATAATAAACGTGTCGCGTAAAATGCTTCGTTTTCGAGATACAGCGTGTCAAAGTTTTACTTTTATTTTGGTTTTTTCTGCATAATTTCCTAAATAATTTCGATTTCTGAGTGAAAATTGGTATCTGGGTTTTTTTTGGAATTAGAAATTTAAATTGGATCTTAATTTAGCTCTTACTTGTAGGGGGCGCCACCTACATGTATTTTCTCACTTTCAAAGCTTCGTAACTTTTTTGTTCGACCTTGTATTACATTTTTCTAAAAAACTGAATTTATTTTTATGTGAAAAGGTCATTTATTTAGATTTCCAATAATCGGTACATGTGATATGGAATGGTTAAATGCAGGACTTTTTTCCAAATCTAAATCTAAAGAATTATTTTTCAAGATATCCGTAATGCATTGTGGGGATTTTTTGGCATTAGAAATTTGAATTTGGTCGTAATTTAGCTCTTAATTGTAGGGGGAGCCACTCACTTCCAAAGCCTCGTAACTTTGTTGTCCTACCTTGTATTACATTTTTGCTCAAAACAATTCCTCGATCATTCCTACGTGAAAAAGTTATTCCTATTAAAATCTTTACTATTTATCGAGATTTATGATTTATGAGAATTATACGAAACAATATCAGGGGGTAACAATTTTTTTAATCATCATAAACATTTCAGACAATGATTTATAAAAAACATGCACTAATAAAAAAAACCACAAACAATAAAATACAATAATTGTTGGAAATATCACCTCCTGCCAAAATGCATGCATCCAACCTTCTTCTCATCAATTTGTGCACCCTTTGAAAAATTTCCAGTATTTCTTATCGTTTGACAGGAATCTATTATGCGATTCCTTAGTTTATTTTGAATGGGAGTTTGGTAAACGAGGATCTTAAGATGACCTCAAAGAAAATAATGTAGTCAGTTAAGGTCTGGTGACCTAGGAGGCCACGAATGAGGCCCTTCTCGACCTATCCAGCGATTATTGAAAGTTTGATTTAAAAATTTTCGCGCTTGAATGCTAAAATGTGCAGGTACACCGTCATACATAAACCACATTTGATTTCGTGGAACCTATCTCGTTTAATCTTTCCGGAAGAAAGAATGAACCTATTAGAAAATCTCCCAGAACTCCAGCCTACACATTAACGGAGAACTGTTCTTGAAAATGCAGTTTCTCTATTGCATGGGGGGTTTTCCTCTTCAATAGCAGTGCCTGAATCCTGAATGTGGTAGGGATAAAGCAAATTATCGAGTAACAATCTCCAAACCAGAAGATGAGAAGTGTTTAATGTTAGCGATATATTTCTGGTACTTGTTTCTGGATGTTCTCCAACCACATTAAGGAATACTTCCTCGGCTTATCGAGTTCTTACCGAGGTGAGCGTCTTTCTTAAAAGTTGATGTTTCTTTCAATGGGAGGTGGATCCTTGAAAATGTTTTTGAAGTAGGATTCGGATAACGCTCTTGATACAAACTTCTAGCTTCATAAGCATTCCCATTAGCAAGTCCGTATATAATTGTATGTCGGCAAGCTTAGCAGTTCTCCATTTTTTTTAAATACTTACTATTTACTTCAATTACTTTATAAATGTACGCACAGTAATTCTTTAGATTTAGATCTGGAAAAAAAGTCCAACATTTTGCCATTAAATATCCAATACCAATCTTAAAAATACACAAGCAATCGGTTTTGAGGCCCTAAAATTAAATGAAATTTATTTAAATATGTACTCATTAATTTCTGGCAGGGCCAATATCTACGTCAATACTTACGTTTCAGAAAATCGTAAAATATATTTAAATTTTCTTCAAAGTCATACTTTTTAGTATTTCGTTATGTTGTAGAAACAAATGGTAAATTGAGAAGTTGTAGAAAATAGATTAAGTTTTTTGAATCTACCTTGCTTTTGTGTGAAAAAGGTAAATAATTTTGGTTATATCCGGCTTCCAGCCAAGGGTATCGTTATCGTTTAATTTTTAGGTCAGTATTCAAAAAATAGTAACTTAGATTTTATCCGACAGCGTCTGTTTTTTAGAAGAATCTCGAACATCAAAAGGTACGGCTAAAATGTAATAGAATTTAATGTTTTGCACGTAGTTCTTTCGTGAATCATTTAGCTTTAAACTTTAAACGCAGTTTTGTAGTTTTTTTAGCTGTTTATTATTTTTGTTTTGTGTTATTTTTCAATAGAACTAATTTTTGAAGAAACGACAAAAAAAGTTATTTAAAAATTGAATGCTTACAAATATGCTGGGTTAATCGAAATTTGCATAGACTTTTTGAAAAGCGAACCTTATTAGATTGGTATTTCATATTTACGCTCATTCAGAACGTTTTTCGTGTTTGTCAAAAACTTAAACAGTTTAATTTTGACCTAAAAAAGTTTTAAAAATAAAAAAATGCTTCTTCATAATTCGCTACCTTCCATTATAACTAGTGAAGACCTGTTTTTTAGAATCTCAAATTTATATTTCAATTTTGTTAACATTATCATATTCAAACGAAATTTGTAATAATAGACCACCAAACCACTAAAACCAAAAATGACACGAAAATGTCTTTAATACCGTTTAAGAGCCCTAGTGTGCTGAAAAAAAAATGTATAAGCCGATTTGGAAATACGAAATTATTGAGAAGTTAAATAGGTACTTTAAATTCAACTTGATTCTGTCAAAAATTGTTCGTAAAAATTTATTTTTATTACTTTAAAACTTTAATAAAAACTCATTTTCATACTCATATTTTCGCAAAAAAAACAACAGGTTTTTCGGTAAAATTTTCCCGTAAAATCACAGTGATTATCTACGACAATACCATTCAAAAGAGTTCGCCTTGAGAATTCCTTGCACTTTCGGACCAACAATTATAAAATTTACGTTCGCTTAGCGGTGCTTACTAGGAGAATGTTTTTATTTATGGATAATAAAAACCGTTATTTCTTTTGGCACACATTCGTATTTTATAGCGATGCTTACATCTTGAGTTAGTGGAGACATACAATGTGTTTTTACTGCTCTCAGAATGCACAGCTCTGCATATAAATGAGGCTGCTTTTTGAATATGAGACCGAATTTTAATTCGCAAATAAAATAAAATAAGAAACTGTGTTCTTCAATAAAATATCGATTTTTTTAAATAAAATATTTATTATATTGGTATTAATAACAATAATAATAATAAAGAAGGAAATAATGAAAGATCAGTAAGTTCAAAAAGTGCGAGCTCTTCTGAAGACAAAACTGAACCCAGGAAATCTCATTACAGCAATTAACACCTATGCTGTGCCCGTGCTGACCTACAGTTTCGGAATCTTGAAACTAACTAAGCTAGAAACGCTACAACAAACTACTCCCGTAATGATGGCCACGTACAAGCCACACCACCCAAAGTCATCAACTCTCCGAATGACATTACCACGACGAGAAGGTGGAAGATCCCTTGTTGACTTGACCAATTCGCACTCTCGACAGACGCAAAACTTGAGATATTTCTGCACCAACAACGAACAAACGTCAAGCCTTCAACGCATAGTGACCCTAAGTGACAATTCATACTCTCCACTCAATCTCGCAAGTGACAACATCATCCTAGTCACTTTCAGACCCCGACAAACAAATGGGCTCAGATGGCACTGCACGGCCGAAATCACAATGACTTGAATCAGCCGCACATAGATAAGAAAGTATCTAATAGGTGGCTGAAGGATGGACAACTATTCCCAGAGACAGAAGGATTTGTGATGGCAATACAGGCCAAGTTATTAACACACGGAATTACATGAAATTCTTCATCAAAGATTGAATCCGATAAGTGTCGAAAATGTAGCGAGAGATCAGAGACTATACAGCATATAACATCTAGCTGCACTTACCTAGCAAACATAAATCATATACCAGAAGCTTGTCAATACATACGGGCTCCTGAACACCTTTGTGCCTTATTATAAATACCAACAAAGTTCAGTGCTTGAAAATAGTGCCTTCAAACTGTACTACGACCGGGCAATGTTAAATAAGGACAAAAACAAAGACAAACCATAAGCGCTTATTTGGTAGATGTCGCTGTATCCAACAGTGACAACGTGTTGAATAAATTTCAAGAGAAAAAGGCCAAATATGCGGGGCTGGCCATCGAGATACAGCAGATGTGGCGGCTGAATAAGGTTCATGTGATAGCGATCATCGTATCATCAACTGGACTAGTTCCAAAAACGCTAGAAGAAAACTTGAAAATTATAGGACTGCATACTAACACCTTCATCGACATCCAGAAGGCAGTCCTGCTCAGTACTTGCCATATAGTGAGAAAATTTTTACAGGACATCACATAGAACTAATAGAAACCAGCCCACTCCTTTTGATGCACGCATCCGGGATGAGCTTGGAACACAAGATTTGTTGAGAAATTGATTGTCATTTTCGGTAATAATAGTAATAATTATTTTTCTTTAAATTGATTTCCAAATTCATATACAAATAGCCAGGGCCGTTTTTAGGGGTGTGCACGGTGTGCCGGCACAAAGGCGGCCAAATTATTGGGGCGGCCGCAGGCCGCCCGCCAAAAACACAAAATTAGCCATTTGATTACAAAAATATACCTATATTTTTGTTTTCAAAATAAAGAAAAATTAAATTACATTTTGTTAGGCTTTTAAGATAAAACATTCATAAGAAATTTATTACCGGTCATTTCTTTTTTTGCTGTGCATGAGTTGCCGAAATTACAATAGAACTATTTATAGCAGCGTTCCTTGGAAAAGCAATAAAAATGATAGATAAGGGCGGCCGCCTTTCAATGCAAAAATGTTTGTTTATACTTCATAATTGGTATGTGTACAGTATATAGTTTTATATAGCTCTATATACTGTAGAATGGGGCAGTTTTTAAATGTTTTGTTTTTCTTTTTAGTATTCGATTAACTAGCGAGAGTTTAACAGTGATATAAAGTGTTTGTTGTTTAGTTATTTTTTTCTACATTTTGCAAAAGTGAAATTTCAAAAGAAACAAATTTTCGTAATTTAAAAAGGTAAGTTCTTCGGATAGATATTACTTTACTTAATATTACCATCCAAATCCGCATCTTACGTTTTGGATTTAATATTAAACATGTGAAAAAAAATTTTTTTTAGCTTGAGATCAAAAAGTGGTTTATTGTTAATTTTATGTCTAGATTAATTTTTTATATTTCAAGTTTTAAAAAATGTATAAAGTAGTTTTACTAATTTACTTATCTAATAAAAATATAATAATTATATTTATTTTTTGGGTCATTTTAAAAACAGAATCTGATGCTAGATTACAATTTTACTTATTATTTATAAAAAATTCCATTTGGTGCGAACTTAATTGGGGATACTATAAAATTATATCTTCGCAGATTCAGAACTATTACATAAACTAAATTTTCTAACTTTAATTACCTTTCAATTTTATTTCCTGATGTCCGATAGAAAAACAAAACGTTTATCTGGAGCTTAATATAAAAAAAGAAAATTAGAAAAGGAAGAAAACAAAAAAAAATTAAGTGGATCTTTGCAAAAATATTTAGTTCCATCAACATCGTCACAGGGTACAGATACAATTGAGGATGAAAATGTAAAGGATGCACATAAAGTAAGCGACCCTGAAGAAAAAAAACACCCTGAATCAAATACAGAAATAGATAATGAAGAAAAGATGCTCTTAACCGATGATAATCCTAACTTAAACGAAGTTATCCCTGAAACTAATGATGATTTTGATGTCAGCGACCCATTCACCTGGCCGGATATTTTACAAAATCAAGTTATTGAGCAAATAGTACAAAACGATTTTCAGCATATAGAAAAAAAATTTCCTTCTGATGAATCGGGAAGGAAATTTTCTTCAACTCAATATTTTCGAATTTTGCCAAATGGTGAAAAAATTAAAAGAGCTTGGTTGGTATACCCTTGTAGAGCAAATAGCATTTTTTGTCTTTGTTGTAAAATATTTTGTAAGGAAGTGTTTAAGTTAAATAGCAAAATGGGGTATTCTGATTGGCGACATCTTTCACATATTTTATCCAAGCATGAATCTTCTGTACATCACTTGCAAGCTAATCAAAAATGGGTTGAGTTAAAAATGTCATTAAATAAAAAATTAACTATTGACAAAGAACGGCAAAATTATTTTGAACTTGAAAGGGAACGCTGGCGCTCTATCTTAAAAAGAGTTATTGCCATTATTCAATTTTTAGCTGGACAATCATTGGCATTTCGTGGAAAAAGTTCCGTCTTATACGAACAAAATAATGGCAATTTTTTAAAAGCTGTTGAAATGGTGGCAAAATTTGACCCAGTGTTATCCGATCATCTAAAAAAAATTACAAAGACCCAAGAATCAAAAAGTAAAATAACTCACTATTTGGGAATTCATTTTCAAAACGAAATAATTACTTTGCTAGCAAAAAATATTTGCCATCATTTCACGACACTCTTAAAAAAATCCAAATATTTTTCCATAATTTTAGATTCTACTCCAGATGCAAGTCATACAGAGCAAATTACATTTGTAGTCAGATATGTAGACTGTAACGAAGAAAATGTTGTCATAAAAGAGTGTTTTTTGGGTTTTTTTCCTATTTTATATACAACTGGGGAAGGGATTTTTAACCTATTGGTTAATGATATTTTGCCTAAGTTTGAATTAGATATTAGGGGTATAAGAGGTCAGGGCTATGATAATGGGGCCAATATGTCCGGAAAACATATCGGACTTCAACAAAGGGTAAAAAATGTTAATTCCAGGGCTATATTTGTTCCTTGCACCGCTCACACACTAAATCTAGTAATAAACGATTCCGCTAAAATCTCCCACGAAACAATAAATTTTTTTAACATCGTGCAGGAACTGTATGTATTCTTTTCTTCTTCTCCTTTTCGTTGGGATGCTTTAAAAAAAATGTTAGTAATTTAAATCTTACATCGGTAAGTGACACCCGATGGGAAAGCAGAGTTAAAGCGCTTAAACCACTTCGGAATCAACTAGGAAATATTTGTAAAGCTTTGGTTGAGCTTTCAGAAGATGTTACAAGAGACTCAAAAACAAAACTAAGTGCCAATTCATTATTAGAAAAAATAAAATCATTTACTTTTATCTGTAGCTTAGTCATATGGTACGAGTTATTAGTTAAAATTGACGTAGTATTGCAAAAAATTAATATTGATCTGACTCAGTGTGTCACATCATTAAAACATGTACTTAACTTTATTAACGAAATGCGATCGGACCAAAATTTTAACACTTACATAGAAATTTCATCCAATTTAGCAAATGAAATTGATGTGGAACCAGATTTTCCAGAAGTTCGTATAAGGCGGAAAAAATCCCAATTTAGTTATGAAAGTACAGACAATGTATTAACTAACGAACGAGAGAAATTTAAAATAAATTTTTATTATACTGTTATTGACCGAGCTAGAATATCAGTAGAAGAAAGGTTTAATTCTCTTTCGTATTGCAGTAATATTTTTAACTTTTTAACACGGTTTCATGATGTGACATCGGATGATTTAAAACAAAAATGCGTTGAACTTGAAATCGCATTAACCGAAGACAAATCGAGGGATATAAGTGGCGTAGAACTATTTGAAGAAATTGTTACATTTAAATCTCTAACAGATTAAATCAAACCTATTGAGATTCTAAAATTTATTTATAGTAATAATTTGGTCTCATCTTTTCCTAATTTATGTATAAGCTTGAGAATTTTTTTAACAATACCAGTAACGGTTGCATCTGGTGAACGGTCATTCTCAAAATTAAAAATAATAAAAAACTATTTAAGATCTTCTATGTCACAGGAAAGGCTTACAAATTTAGGTATAATTGCCATTGAAAATGAAATTTGTGAAAATTTAGACCATAATAAAATAATAGATGAGTTCGCAAGTACAAAAGCCAGAAAAATATTTTTGAAATGAAGAGGTTGTTTTTTTATTGGGACTTGCTTAGTTTTATACTTAGATACAATATAAAAGATACCAATTTTTGTTTGTTTGGCTTTTATATTATTTGATATTTAAATAATTAATAGTTTAAACATTTGTATTTTGTTTTATGTTGTTTATTGTTTCGTTTAATAGATTATTACCTTATGTTATGATACAATGTTACTTGTTAATGTATACGTAGGAACTTAAATATATTTTTTTGTTCAATAAATATTTTTTTTTTTTGTTATAAAAGGGCGGCCGTTTTATTTCTGCACAAAAGCGGCCGAGGGGCTAGGAACGGCCCTGCAAATAGCTATTCTTACATATAACCTAACCTATCCTAACCTAAATGTAAATGAAACATATTATAATATGTGCTTAGTTGGTGCGCTTGTGTCCATAAATTTCTTGTCGTTTTGGAGTTTCTTCCACGCGTTGTGGTTCATGAAAATGGATATCTTCATCACACACATATATAGATCATTTATGCCTTCCTTGGAAGGGATAAGAACGGGTTAGTTATGCACATAGAGAAATTTTGACAAAGTTTCCGAAATATTTAAATTTCTTTGAGTTCGATGCGTGATTTTGGCTATTGATTTTGATATTAAAGTTGTTATTATGTTTTTCCTCCATAAAAAATATTTTAAATGACAAGCTTTATTAAAAATACACTAAATGAACTAATTATTAATTAGTCTGTGGAAAATATACTGACTAGCTGACTAAAAAAGAGAGAACAATATAATATATTTATTTATTATATTATATATATATATTTATCTTTATTTACATAGGATAAATAAATGTGTTCTCTTGTTTTCTTTTTTTAAGCTTTTTGTTAAGTTCTTTTGTATGTTAGTTAGTTATTATGTATGTTTGGGTCAAATCTTGCAAGAAACTTTTGAAGCAGTTCTCGTTAGCGGTACTTTGGAAAATTTGAAATACGTACATAAACCCGATGACAATACAATATTATGGTGTTCAATCGTGAATGCCTTATACATAGTGCGCAAAAAATAATGCTAAAAAGTGTAAAACAGTTCCCGTTATTAGAATTGACTATGTCAAAGTCAAAGTCAAAATACGCTTCATTGTCTAAAGACTAAATCTCATTGTCAAAGCTGTAGTAAGGGAAAATTATAGTATTAAAATCAAGAATTGTCTTAACTAAACATATGTATCCAAAAAGAGGAAAACTCTCATACACAATTAAGATTTTCGACAAAAAATACTATAAAACTCGAACTAAAAAAAAAAAAAATTCAATTATATATCAAACCAAAACACAAAACAGAATTTATTAGCATATAAAGTCCACTTAGATACGATCCTCAAGAAACTCATTTACTAAATAATAGGCTGTGCTCAGCAATAAGGCTTTCATTGCTTTCTCAAAGGTTGAGATATTTTGTACGGATTATATGCAACTCCGCAAATAGTTAAAAACCTTCTTAGCATTTTAAATTAAAGAGTTCCTGCTTAATGATGTACATGGAAGAGGTAGCTGCAGTCTACCCTCTTGTCGGGTGTTATATACATTGACTTGATGAAGCAGGGACTATGATAATTTTTGTAAATTAGGCGGACAGCTTCTAATATGTATAAAGGGTGCAACGTGAGTATTCTGTATTACAAATCGTAGAGCTCTTTTTGAAGCACAAACAACGTGATGATTAGGTACTGTGCTGAATTATCCCAAAATAAAATACCATATCTCAAGTGAGATTCTACAAGGTCAAAATAAGCCACATGCGTCGTAGCCAAATTTAGCTCTTTTTTATTGTCCTCAGAGCATAGCGACCAGAAGCAATCCTTCGCAATTGCAATTAAGTTTTATGTCGTCAAAAGTACAATTAAAGTGAAGAATATTTGTTTTACTTACCTTAAAGGAAAGGAGATTCGGATCACACCATTTCTTTATAATTTCAATGTCTTCAGTTAACATCTTGCCTAATTTAGTGAGATCTGGATCATGCTAGAGGATTGTGGTGTCGTCCGCAAACAAAGTGAAAGCCCTCTAACATTTGTGTTAGTTATTTCATTAATATAAAGGAGAAAGAGAATGGAATACAAGACTGGAGTACTCTCGAAGCTACGGTACCTATGCTCGACTACTTATCTCCATTCTGACTCTCTGCTTACGCCCACCCAAATAAGACTTAAATCATTCAAGAGTTATCCCCTAAACCCACATTTTTCGAGTTTACGCAAGAGTATTCCATGATCCACGTAGTCAAACGCTTTAGAAAGATCAGAGAACACTGCTGCAGCCGCTTCATTTTCATTCAGATCCGGATACAAGTCAGATGGGAACTCGAAAACCCCATCAGTTGTGTTTTTATTACTCTGAAATCCAAACTGACATTTAATATTTTATTATTTTTTAAGTAAAGGAGCATTCTCCTTTTGATCAACGTTTCTCTTTAGCCTTTGAGACGACGGTGGGAATTAATGCTATAGGTCTAAAATTAGTAGTCCAGGCTTTGTCTCCACATTTGTGCATTGGAAGGACAATAGAGAGTTTTAAGCATTCTGGGAAGTAGTCGAGAGTAAACGAATAATTTATCACCTCTGCTAGGCAGAATCCGGCAAGTGGTGAAATACTCTAATTGAGATCTCATCCCAACCAGAAGCCCTTTTATTTCTAATTTCATTGAATACTGTGTTCAGATTCCGTGGAGTAAAGATCCCTGAAGATGCCTCGTGCAATCGAAGGCGAAACGTCGGATAGTAATTCCACGGACATGGACACGGTCTAATCCCCCCAATTAATTGATCAAACCAAATCAAAATAGTAAAATTTCAATCGTTAAGATTTTGCTCATAATTTAAGATATCGGAGTCGAGTAAATAATTTTTTTAAACGCCGTTACCTAAAGTAACATCTTTCTAACTGTTTAAAGAAAAAATAATGTTAAGTAAAAATTTTTATTTTATAGATTAGAAAAATTGGTAAAATTCCCTTCACCCGGAACTTCCCCTTCTCTCGTTATGTTTTTTCCATCTATTAGGAACAGTGTAGTGTGACCCAATTTAGTTCAGTACATAGTCACAGTATATATGTGTTAACATATATACATACATATACTGTCTTTTCAAACATTTTTATTAGACCGCTATTTTGTTTTGCTATCTTGGATTTATATCAAAGTGTTACCAGTTCATTTCTATGTAATACTTGATTTATGTGCAAAGTTTGAGGTAAATTGGATAATTAGTTTTTTTAGTAATAATTTTTTTAATATTCAAAATGGTTTTCGTTAATGATCCGTATGTTGTTATGCTAGAGTGGTGTATTATTTGGGGTTAGGATCCAGAAAAAAAAAGTCTTTTTCTAAATTGCCAACGTTTCGTAACTTTATTGTTGCATCCTCAGGACACATAGATTCAATATCCTGCATGAAACTTATATTATCAGATTTTACCTACTCCGTTAGTCCGCAGATATTTACTAACCCCAGATTATACAAAACTCTAACATAACAACAAGAGGATCGTTAACGAAAACCATTTACAAACTTAATATTTGGGAAATATCTGCGGACCAACGGAGTAGGTAAAGACTGATAATATGGGTTTCATGCAGGATATAAAATCTTTATGTGTCCTGAGGATGCAACAATAAAGTTGCGAAACGTCGAAAATAAAAAAAGACTTTTGTTTTTTTACTGGATCGTAACCCCAAATAATAAACCACTCTAACATCATAACAAGAGGATCGTTCACGAAAACCGTTTAGAAACTTATTATCAGGGAAATATCTGCGGGCCAACGGAGTAGGTAAAGACTGACAATATGGGTTTCAAGTAGCATAAATGATCTATATATATGTGTCCTGAAGATGCAACAATAAAGCAGTGAAACGTCGACAATTTAAAAAAAACTTGCTTTTTTTTTACTGGATTCTAACCCCAAATAATATTCCACTCTGTCATAAAAACAAGACGATTGTTAACGAAAACCATTTAGGAACTTAATATCTGGGAAATATCTGCGGACCAACGGAGTAGGCAAAGACTAAGAATATGGGTTTCCTGCATGATATAGAATCTATATATATGTCCTGAGAATGCAACAATAAAGTTGCGAAACGCCGACAATAAAAAAAGTCTTCTTTTTTTACTGGATCCTAATTAAAAATAATGCACCAGTTTAACAAAAAATGTTTACCATTATTTCGCCATATTGGATTTTTACCGAAATATTACCAGGTCATCCCCATTTGACCCTTAATTTTTGGTCAGAATTTGAAGTCAATCGGTTAAGTAGTTTTTAAGCTATGCCGCGAACTGACGAGATAGACGGACCGACGGAATTGATAAACCCTGTTTTTTGGCATCTAGAACGAATAAGTAAAAGCTTAATTTACTAGAAAGTATACATAAACATAAAAATAACTAACTAAATAGTTCCCCATTGTTAAATCTTCATTAGGCTATAACGGAAAATCCAGACCATTTTACCTGTATAATATCCGCAAAACGGGTTAAGACCTACAATTCCTGTTAGAGATCGAACATCTGATGAGGATACAGTGTTGGTAAAATAACATGTGTTTCACTTTTTGTGAAATAAATTAAGTGGAAATTTTAAACAGTTTAAAGTGTTTTCGTTTACTTAGCTGGAATCTCTAATTTTTTTGGCATCTAAAATATTTCTATTGAATCCATGCGTTGGAGTTTTTCTTACGTTTACAATATTTTCTTCTTCAGCTTTTTCTATACCTACATGTTCTTACAATATGTTCAAATATTTCATTAATATTTAGACTTCATTAATATAGGAACTTAACCGGAAATTGCCCCCTGAATTCTTCATTTTATCTACAAAAGTGAATGGAGCATAGAACACGATAATTGGCCTAAAAAAAGGGTATATTTCCCGCTGCACTTCTCAATATACCCTACCGCAATTTATGCTTGTATTTACCCCCTGATCTAATCAAATCACCTTTGAATTAAAATACGTTTTTTTCGGGCCTAAATCGACAGTTTTGTGGACAATTATCCTTATCACATTTTCCCATCAAAAGAAAATAAACTACCCTCCAAAAGTATATGTTACTTTCGTGATTATCCTCGCTTCTGTGGGAATAATATATTCGGACGACTTTACATCCCAAATCCCAGGGTGTAAATATGTTTTTGAGGCGAACTTTTCCGTCAGCCTTCAAAAACTCTCGAATTTTACATGACAATAAACCAGAATGTTCTAACTTTGATCAACTCTCAGCTCGACAGACAAGCAGCTGCGAGACAGTGACAAATGAACATCTTTGTATGTAGTCGGCTTAAAATCGTTGCTTTGTAACTTTATACAGAAAGAGCGCTTTTAGCAACGTCTGTGGGTGTGTTTGCCATTTAAATATTTAGATTTCAAGGCCCAGCATAAAGTGCTCGAGGGTTTAGTCTTATGGCTGTCGGCCAAATGATTTCCGAAAAGTTAATATAAATAAAGTTAAATCAAGATCTTTAATTAGCTTTTTTTACGAGGTTTTAATTAACTTTGTTTGTCTGTCTGGGACAGATATTGAAAGCCGATTTTGAACTATTTAAACAAACCGGTGCGAATTGAAATTTGAAACATAAAGAGTGGAGCTATTCTATAATTGAACGGAAACTCTCTAAAAAATTTTATTCACTAATGGAGTAGTTATAAAAAGTTGCCTTTGTATAGAACATAGAAAAATCTAAAAATTGTAGCTAAAGCCTCTGGCGGGCACCCCTTCTTTATTTTTTTTTAGTTCGATTTTTTATTTTTAAGTAAAATAGGTAAGAATACCCCGGAACCCGTAGTTATCTAATTTGGGACGTACATTATGCTTTCTACCCATATTTTGGTCCACATACTACGGAAATTTAATAATTTCTGATTTATTTTTAGTGACCACAATAGTAATTTTGGGGGTGTTTTAAGTTGGGTGATGATTAATAAAACCCACAAAAAAGTATTGTTGCAAGTAGTCGAAGTTTCGACTTCTATTAGGTCATCTTCAGGACTCTAAAAGTTAAGAACTGTTGTTAAATATTGTTAGTTAGAAAAGACAATGTTTAACAGCTATACGGATATACGGTAGAATCCTGTAGAGGGTCTTACTACATTTAAAATTGACTATACACATTATTAAGTATATAAAACAAAAACAAACAATGTACATGGTGCAACACAGTTATTATACTATGAGAATTAAAAAAGAATAAAATAAATTTTAATTAAAATCGATGTTGACTAGCAGGTATTGCTATATTTACATACAAATGTGATTTTCCGTGTTAAACTTAAAAATATATAATTAATAATGTAACTAACACTTAAAGTCAATCAAGTAGTTTTTAAGCTATGCTGTGAACTGTTTTCCTTTTTTTCTTAATACAACGGACACTGACGTCAATTTCACTTAATTCATAAGGAAATCACAAAGGTCACAATGCCGATGAAAACTTTATTGAATTCTTTTACAGCTTTTGCTGGAACTTTTGGGTCTGTATACACTCGCAACAGAAAAAAAAATTATATATAAATAACAAAAAAAATACCTTTTCACAGAGAATATATAATGAATTAGAGGAACTTAGAAGGCTTAACTGGTTGAAAAGCCATACGTATTGAAAAAACATTTAGCTAGAAAAACAACTTTATTATGATAATTTAATCGCCAATTCTACGAATAAAAAAATGTCATGAAATATTGTTAACAATATTCAAGGAACAAATAGTTTTTTTTTTTGGTTAAATATAATATTTCTTCAGATCGTCAGCATACTTTTCGCCGGTGGCTGAAAGCACTTGCGCTGACCTTGTTCGATACGTAACAGATACGATTGATAATAGAGAAACTATAATTTCCTCCTGTTATGATCTTACTCGAGCTTTTGACACTATTGATAAAGATTCTGTGGCTTTAAAATTAAACAGTTTTGTGAGAAGGGGTAACTTCAACGACTGGATCATTTCTTTTTTAGCTAACAGGACATTTTTGGTGAGGGTTGACGGTTCAAAGTCTGATCTTTATATAAATATCAAAATATAGGAACACCTCAGGGTAGTATTTTGGGCCCGGTAATTCTTCTTCATTTCGTTAATGATTTGTGCGAACATATCTCCTAGGGTAGATTATTCTTGTATGCCAATGATACCACAGTTGTTCTCTCGGATCCGGATATGGCTGCATTGAGGAGTAAAGCCAATATTATTCTGAAGCAATTTTCTTCCTGGTATAGGAAAAACAAATTTATGGTTAATCGGGCGAAAACTGTTTGTATGGAAATAAAAACCGTATGCAAAACATCATGTGGTCTTATTTTTAATCTTGATGGTCACAAGTTAGTTTTGAGTGATTCAATAAATTTCTTGAATGTCTCCATTTGATAGTTATTGAACCTGGAATGAGCAAATTTCTAAGGTGTGTTCAAAAATCGATAGCTCCTATGTTTTAAACTCTTTAAGGAATTATGTAACTCTTTATTTATTTATTCTATTTACGAAAATTGCTGACTTATTCCCACAAGAACGAACATTTTTGTCGGCTTAATAGTTCTTACCATAACTATCTCGGAATAAGTCTAATGTCTCGCTCTTAAAGCACAATTTAGAAATGTATAAAAAATCTCCTCTGTGTGCCGGTAGTCGTATTTTTAATCTGTTACCACTGTCAATAAAAACTAGCGCATCTAAACTCGAATTAAAAAAACCATTGACAGCTAATGTATTTTATTCCATAAACGAATTTGTTATTCCATCCTTAAATTTGATTAACGCTTTGTAAGTATGTGAATTTAAAATTTACTACTTTGTATATTAATTAATTAAGTATATGTGTGATCTAGTTTGTTGTTATACTGGGTGTCCCACGACGAACTGCGGCGATCGATTTCTCAGGATTTGGAAAAATGCGAAATTTTGGCAGCTAACTAAAGTCGATGGGGGCAATTCGCGCAAAATATTTTCAAGATGGCGGCACTTCCGGTAATACCGGATGTGTCTATTCCAAAAATTTATAGTTTTTGAGTTATTGACGATTTAACATTTTTTATTCTAATAATGCCAGACGGCTTCTAAGTTTTCTTGTTTGTTGGCCATGATAGGGAGGCCTGGCGAGAACCAAACCAATTGGTTACTATAGAAACGCAATGTTTATTGTCGTTTGACAATTACCTACTAAATGTTATTTATTTATTATAGTAATTATAATAATTATTAAACTAATAATCACGCCGGGGCGATTATATTACACACACGAGGATTATTTCAATTTGTATATTATCTATGGGGAATCTAACAGAGTTTTAACAAGAACATGCCAGATATTTGCTGATAGATATCCAGATAAACAGAAACCGTCACCGAACAGCGTTAAATAAATGTTGGAAAACTATAAACATTTTGGAAACGTCGAGGCAAAAATTAATAAGAGGAAGCCCATTGTTGATAATGAAAATGTCGAGATTGCAGTTCTGAGATATTTTGCAGCATATCCAATGACATCCCTAAGAAACGTGGCAAGACAATCAGGAATCTCGAGGGCTCAGTGCATAGGATTCTGTTAAAACATAACTTCCAACCTTATTTGATATCATTGGTTCAATATCTTTAAAAGATAACCCTAGATTTTTGGACAATATAATTTGGACCGATGAAGCAAAATTTACTAAAAATGGCCTTTTCATTAAACACAATTCATATTTTTGGAGTGATTCGAATCCTTATGCAGTAAGATCGCGGAACTTTCAAGAATCCTGGCAACTTAATGTATTTTGTGCAGTAGGGGAACGATGGAATAATAAAACTGAATTTTTACGAATAAAATTTGAATGGTAAGTTATACATTGCCTAAACACAAGGATTTTTTAATGAAAAATAATCCATTTAGGTAATATTACAATAATTTTTTTTTATCAATTTAGGGTCAATCCAAAATTAGATAAATCATTTAGTAAATATTATTACATAAATAAATTAAATTAAATTATTTATACAGGTCACACAAATACTGGTCCACATACTGTAACACATTATATCTAAAAAAATATATCGTACCAAGTTTTATAGGAAAGTTATCTTTAGTTCGATATTTACAAGCTATTTATACAGGGTGCTTTAGAAAGTCATAAAATACTAAACCTTTTTTTTTTATTGAGCACTCTTCAAATTAAGTTAATTGAATTTTGATGTATTTTGTTTCTTCTTAAATCAATAAATCGATGAATATTATCAAAGCATTTCTTTCCGTCAAATAATGTCTATAAACTTTTGTAGGAGAAAGATATCTGAATATTGTTGAAGAGTTGGACAACGAATATTTAAGTAATTTACCTTTGGCAGAACATAGTCAAATTTTCTACCAACACGATGGCGCCCTACCACATAAAACCCTTGCAGTTACTAACTTTTTAAAGGTTACGTTTTACGACAAGTGGATTGCCAACAATGGACCTTTCCTGTGGCCTCCTCGTTCCCCCGATCTGACAATCTTAGACTATTTTATATGGTGAACGATAAAAGGAATCGTTTATTTTAATCCAGTAACAACGAAAGAGGACTGTATGGCAAGGGTAAGTGACGCGTTCGAAAGTTTATCTCCAGCTTCAATTAGAGCGGCCACCCACGAGGGATTTACTCGGAGATGTCCCCGTCGACTTTAGTTAGCTGCCAAAATTTCAAATTTTTTTAAAGCCTACTTTCTGAGAAATCGATCGCCGCAGTTCGTCGTGGGACACCCTGTATATTATATGCTGAAGCACAATTTTTGTATTTTTTAGATTTTGATATTATACACCTACGTCTTGTTTCTATTTACACATTGTAGTTCTCGAAATGTAATATATTTTGAAATTGATAGACAGACAGATAAACCGACAGTCGCTCCAACGGAACTGATAAAACATATTTTTTTGGCATCTAGGCAAGTTAAAACAAAGTTTAAAGATAAAAAAAAATATTTGGCCGCCATTTTGTTCCGCCATCTTGAATTAGTACCACAGTAGTTCATCTCTATGCTTCAATTAGTTATGGTATAATGACAAAGTCAGTTCATTAAGTATTTTTTTTAGGATGAATTTTTAAATATTTTATTAAGCCGCCATCTTAGATTTGTACTAATATTTTCTCAGTTCATTCCCATATAATACTTGATTTTTGTGTAAAATTTTGAGATTGAATTGGATATTTAGTTTTTTAGCAAACATTTTTGTAACATATCACTAGGCTGCCATTTTGTTCGCCATATTGGATTTTTACCAGGTCATCCCTATATGACCGTTAATTTTTGACCAAAATTTGAAGTCAATCGGGTAAGTAGTTTTTTAGTAAGGCGGTGAACAGGCAGAGAGACCGACGGAATTGAGAAAACGTGTTTTTCGCCATCTAATAACCTTGAAACATAAAGAACTGAAAAAAATTTGGATGGTGACTTTTTCACGATTACAATACTTCCCTTTTAGGAGGGAAGTAAACACATAAAATATAAAAGTTCCAGCATTTTTCTGTATTATCTTTTAAGAATTTCAAATGTACACATATTAACAAATCAAATTATAGCACAAATATGAAACAAAATATTAAGCCATCGTATCATAATTTCTTAAAAGAACATCATATTTAATATTGTTTTAATAAATGTACTCTTATTACAAACATATTAGGTTCAATACCTTAAGTTTTAAAGACAACCGAGAAAATGAAAAATCTTGTAAAAAAATAATTTTTGAAATTGTAAGTGTGTTTAAAGATCGCTTTACTTAAGATTATTTATTTTGTTCTAAACTAAAATGTGATACGTCCAAATGTCAAAGATTATCTTGACTTTTAACAGAAAAAAGTAAGCTGATGCTCAAGTCAGTTAATTAATTAAACCTTTCAAACATCCTGTATAAAATTTCGAAATACATAATTTTTGTTGGAATTTTAAAATAGGCTCCTTTTTCACCCACTTCTAAAAAAAGGGGGTCATCAATTTGACCCTATGAATTTTTTTGTATCTTCATCGATTACTCCGCGATGACCAACTTGGATGAAATTTTTAGGGAATATTCAAGACATTATCGGAGTCGTCCCATAGTAAGCATATTAGAAAAATATAAAAAATTACAGAATGGCACCATTTTCAAAAAGTACATACGTTAATATCGTGTTTTATATGGTTTTAGGGACTTTTAATGACACGAAGTTCAAATTACTCATCTTTTTAAATTATAAAAATTTTTATAACGTTATTACCGTAATTCTAGCAAGATTTTATAAGCAGCAAACCTTATTTATTTTATTAGGGACCTTCAAAATCTTAACCTAAGGCTTTAAAACTTAAAATTTTTGATAAATAGAACTAAAAAGGATGAGGTAAAAATTTTTATAAAACAAATAAAACCGAAAAAAAAAGCACAAAAAGGTAAAAAATAATATTTTATTCCAAATTAAAAATAAATTTGACTTCATGAAGTCGGTGTCAAAGTAAGAAAGACCGTGCCAATTTAATGTTGTATATATATACGTAGACTCTTAATATAAGTGTCTGCCTGTGATTAATTAAGAATGTGTTTGACATCGAATTCATAAAGTCAAATTTTCAATGTGGAATAAATATTTTTTATTCTTTAGTGCTTTTTTTTTAAGTCGGCTCTATTTTTTTATATTTTTTTTACTTCGCTTTATAAGAGCTTTTCCAGTAACATCGACAAAATAAAATCAAATAAGCAAAATTTCCAACTTTTTTAAACTGAATGTTGGTTTGTATAATGAAAATCGCTCATCTAGTGCCGCGCCGCGCCGGCAGCTTTGAAATCAGCGCTCCGGGCTCAGAGTGGAAGCCACTCTCGGAAATGGAATTGGATTAGAGTTATAACCTGCAGCCACAATGTTTTGATCCTATTATAGAAGATACGATTTGTGATGTCGCATTTCCTATCCAATTAATTATAGAAAGGTATAGTTTGGTAAATACCTGTTTGTGTTAAACTGATATTTTATGGCCTATCTAAATATGTATTTATTGAACACACATTTATACATACAAGTATATTTATACTTTTAAAGTGGATGGTTACTGATACAGCTTGACTTTAAATGGTCAGATAAGTATCATGTGATTATCAACAAAACTTAAGAATTGTGTAAAAACTGCAAGTGTCTACTGTGTTGTTAAACTGCATAGAAGTATTGATAATTTGTGTTTGAAATACCTTTTCATACTTTTATCGTGAATTCTTCGAACACCAGGAATATCTGACGAAGCCCAGTGGTTCGTTAACTCGCCCGAACCTAAATTGGAAAAAAGAAAATATGAATACATTTTGACTGAGTTGGTAAATGATTTTTTTTCAAATTGTAGTTCTCAGTTGGGTTTTTCTTACATACTCCCCTCCAATATTTTCTCTTCGGAGCGTCCCAGAATACAGCGTTATATAGGGTCCCTTAAAATTCGTGATTTTACTGCTAGATACAAAAATGGTAAAAACTGCATTTTGTTTTAAATGGTACGCCCTGCATAATATTAATTAATCTGAAAGGCAATCAAAATCCCTTTTAAATGATATATCGTATTCCTGTATCTAAATAGTAGAGTTTCGGAAATAAAAGTAAGCTTCTCTAAAAATCAGATTATCTCGGCATATCTGTCTAGATAGCGATGAAATGTCATGATGAAACATGGCATTAGGAAAATAGGATAATTATTAATAATAATAATACGTTCATGCATTTCTTAATAAAAGTGTCTAAAAAATAGGTCCTAACACTGAAACTTGTTACGTTTTGGACGAGCGTTTCGCTAACCAAGTAGCATCGTCAGCAGATGATAACTTATCCTAACTGAGACTATTTATAGGTAAATGGGTCACACTTGGTTGCAATCGACTACACCGTTGTCAAATAAGCAATATAGGGGACTAGAGGGAATAGGCCCTTTGTCTTTATTTAGTGCTTTCTTACCACATTTTACTATTTCTATACTCTCAAATGCATCCAATAATGTATTATTAGATACATGTTTAATTAACTTAAGATTATTTATTCTTATTTGGTGATTGTTTTCCAAACGATGTTGGGCAACGTTTGACTTTTCTGTTCTTCCGTATCTTAAATGTGCCATGTGTTCTTTAAAACGAGTGTTTATGGAGCGTTTAGTTTGCATATTTTAGATCGCAGTCATTACAGCTACAGTCGACTTTGTCTTTAGGGTTTCCAAGGAGATTTATGTCAGTTTATATCATCTACTGATGATGCTAACTTGGTTAGCGAAACGCGCGCCACGAAAAATAGTTTGAAAAATCTCCTAAAATCTATGAAATTGGCTGTAATGACGGCGATCTAAAATATTTTGGGCAAACTAAACGCTCCATCAACATTCGTTTTAAAGAACACATGGCACATTTAAGATACTGAAGAACAGAAAAATCAAGCGTTGCCCAACATGCTTTGAAAAACAATCACCAAAGAAGAATAAATAATAATAGATTATTGGTTGCATTTGAGAGTATAGAAATAGTGAAATGTGGTAATAAAGCCCTAAATAAAGACAGAGGGCCTATTTCCTATAGTCCCCTCTATTGCTTACTTGACAACTGTGCAGTCGGGTGCAACCAAGTGTGACCACATTTACCTATAAATAGTCTCAGTTAGGATAAGTTACTGTAGTTTATATCTGCTCTATAGTCTCGCTTAGTTTAGTTAGTTAGTTTAGTTTATATCATCTGCTGATGATGCTAACTAACATAAACGTGCGTCCAGAACGTAACAAGTTGTGGTGTAGTGTGTGAAATTGTTTATTCTTCAAGGACAATTTGACCTAATTATTGCAAGAACTTGCGGAATGTTCAATGAAATGTACCCTGATTTGCAATTAATGAACAAGAGAAAGTGTGAAAGATTACAAAATTATATCATTAATTATGAATCAAAACTAAAAACAAACTAATTTCATCAACTAACATAAATAAAATGTAGCAGCAAATAACAATACAAAACAACAAATCTTTCAGGGGGCAAAAAACCTTAAAACTAAATATTTCCAGAAATCACATTTCCTTGATACCATGTGGATTTTGCTCAGCCCAGAAATTCTCGTTTCTTCTATTAAATATGCTCTCTCTGGCACATTTAGCTTCGTCTGTCCAAAATATTTTCTTTAAAGACTTAGGATCTTCTTGCGTGCGAATTAGAAATAGAAAATAATTAATAACTCGAAAGCCGTTAGGGATGGGTATAGCATATATATATATATATATATATATATATATATATATATATATATATATATATATATATATAACGGACATTTCGAATATACCGTGTACAGAAAAGCAACACATGCAGACAGTTATTTAAATGCAAGATCACATCATCACCCAGTACAAATTGAAGCTGTGGCAAATACCTTAATATCCAGAACCGTGCGATTAACTGAAACACAGACAAGAGAAAACGAACTTAGGGTAATATCTAGTGCTAGAAAAATTGCTACACAAATCGCACCATAGAGAAAGCTACTAATGCACAGGTTTCCCGAACAACGAATAACAAAAATTATGAACCGGGAAAGCAACAAGTAGTCTTACCATATGTAAAAGGCACAACAGACAGAATTGAAAGAATTCTTAGGAAACACAACATACAAACAACTATAGGCAAACTACTTGAAAACTCAAAAGATAAAGTCAAACTGGAAAACCGCGGAGTATACAGCATTCCGAGCCAGGACTGTGAAAAGGTGTACGTACAAACAAACAACCTCAACTTTATTCCTAGGTTATCAGGAAACCGGCCATAATATCAATTTCGATGGGTGTAGGGAGATTGCCAATATAGAACATTATAAGACCAGAATAATCCGAGAAGCCATAGAAATTGTAAAACAAGGTGATTTGAGTAAAAGGGACGAATGATTAAAACTACCAGCTGTATGGAAGACAATAATCGACAAATCTAAAATCGCAAAAACTCAAGCAGCGCAACAAGAACAGCACCATCCGGAAAACATAAATAACGACCAACGGCCGTGTAGATATAACCTTCGGCACCGGTTGGAGGTATAAAAGAAAGCGTCGTAGTCACCAACACTTCAGTCTATATACATATAGTTTAAAAAACCAGATGCATTTTTTACTTCTCTCGAAAAAAGGAAGTATTTTTTCTAGTGCCAACACAGATCCTGGCAGTGGTAACATTAAGAGCTAGGTAAAAATAGAAAATCTTCTAATCTTCTGTGTATTTTTTGTGGTAAAGTTAAAAATGTGGAACCAGGACTAAGTGATAACAATCACCATTCTATCTCTGAAATTTTTACTTTTTCAGATATTTCCTGTTTTCAGGCAATCATGATCTGCTAGTGAATAGAAAAGTTGAATAGTATCAGCATATGTTACGTTAAAAATATTACCAGAAAATTGCACTCACGGAACTGTCATAAATATTTAAAAAATTTTACGAAAGTGATAAAAATTGTGGGTCTAAATAATTGAAGGCGTGGGACCGCCATTAAAGTGTTTATGTACATTCGTGATTAACAACAAATGATAAGTCGATTGCGATGTATAAAAGAAAACCTCTATTCCGAAGCCATTGTTCAAATACAGCTGAATTTTTAATTTTTTAATCTAAAAATGTTATTATTTTTATGGCCACTATTTGTCTTTTTTCATATTATGGGTGTCAAATTCAATAATTGGACAGGACAATTATACAATTTTCAAGAGAAAACAACTGTAAGTGCGATTAGATTTGCAGCATCTGTAAATATATGTTTCTACCTATATAGAAAATAGAACATTTCTTTTTTATTTACGAGGGAAAATATTACCTATTCCTGCAGCTGCACTAATTTTTGGTAATTTTTCAAAATATCAATTTATTTTTACGAAAAATTTTGATTTTTTTATATTTAATTCACAATTTTCTTAATAAAGTGTCAATCAACCTACTTAAATACATATGACAGCAAACATTCTTTGCTCCCATATGCGTTCACTTTTCTTAAGGGAAATTATTTTTAGTTCATTGTCCTCAACATGTGATATCTTGTAGTTTTCAGCTCCCTGGTCAAAATTTCTCATTTCCAGAGCTGATTCCTGTGGCTAGTTTTTGATATACAGGGTGTGAAAGTTTGAATTTTGCGTTTTCCATATTTCACACAAAAGTTTTAAGTTTATTTGATTTTAAATACCTTTTTAAATAAGTCGGTCCTTAGAATATTTTTTAAAAAAGCTAATGTATGTTAAAGTAAAAATAAATTTATATTGAGTGTAGCTGTATTTTAGAATGGGGTCATTTTTGTATTATATACAACTGCACCAAAAATGCTAAACTTCCAATTTTTATTAAGTGCTTTATTACGCTAAAGCAATCAGATTTTGCTAAATTTGTGAAATGATTACATACATGACATGACATTACAGTGGTCTTAGATTGTAGTACATAAGATTAAAAATGATATAAGTAAAATTGACATATGTTAATTATTGAACGAATATTATAAATAAATACAGCTTTAATACTGTAACTTAAAATAAAATCAGGGTGTCTTTTAAAATTGCGATTAGTATTACATCAGATTCATCTGGTATTTCATAATAATTCCTCAAAATGTAAAATAATTCTCGTAATTACTTCAATATTACCGATAAGTTATCAAATAATAGTCGATTTACAGTACAAAAACCTATAAAATAAGAGTGGCCAATTACGTAAAACTATGTCTTTAAAAGTAAGGTAGCCACTAGGTGTAATTTGAAAAAAAGAACTAAAAGAAAAGAGGAGACTAGTATAACATGTTTTGAAAGGTCTTTTTAACTTTTTTAGTAATAGTAATAGTAATTGTTGGGGGTGGTCTAGAGACCTGACTGGTAGGCCAACAAGGACCTTTCATTCTATCCCAGATCTTCCCTCAACCACCACATGCCACCAGGTTTTCATCCTTGAATCTATCTATCTTAAGCCCGGATATCTTTCCAGGCGAGATCCTTAACAACATATATTCAAGATCGTAGTGCTAAAAATATCTCGACGTAGTTTTGCTCGTGACTTACATCTGCATAGGCAGTGGAGTGGAATTCCCTCCTCCTGTCTCTCCTTGAAGTCCTCCTCAATATTTGCGAGATAAAGAGGTGCCTACTCAATCGACAGTATCCCTTTATTATTCCTACAAAGAAATTTAGGGCCTTCCTGTCCCTTGTTAACAACCATACTGTCTGGCCTTTATCTGGCTTCGTAATTCGGAATTTTTTAAAAAATTTTATTTACCCCCAAAATATAGTATCATTAAAGTTTCCCACTTCCAAACGATAGCCAATTGTAAATGTGACAGAACCTAAAATTTTTATTGGTACCCTAATTTGCTTATTTAAAGTATCGCATGTTTAAATCCAACTTTATAACACTAAACACGCGCGTGTTTTAATATTACCATGGCAACATCAAGAACCAAAGGAACGTAAAGTCTAAATGTCAACTTTTTAATTATTGATCTGACAGGAGTACCTCATAATGTCAAGTAAAATATTACTGACAAATGTTTCAAAAGCTTTATTCAAATATTCAACAATCTTAATTTTTTAAATAAATATGATATGTACTATTGGTATTGTTTGAATTATTAATATTTCGGTTTTTTAAGTCAGAGGAACTGCTTTTCAAATTAATACTTCCAACATTCTCGGAAGTCAGTAAGGTTGCACTTCACCTATGGGACTCCCAATAATGTTTGAAACGTTCTTCTTATTGCTCTTACTCTCTTCAACGTAACAAGTCGCCACAGCAGCTGATTTCCATCCTACTTGTCGTTAAATTTGACCTATTGTCATGCAACTGTTCGCCATAATAGTAGTGGACGTATTAATACCAACCACTTGATTGGTGCACTTACCCTTATCATATCGTAAGAAAACTCGGTCTATACTTACATTTTGGGGGCGCAGTGACAAATACTGCTTCACCAAACGCACATAACATTCCATCACTGTCAGCAATAGTAAAACGTCGAGCCTTCGCTGTCTTAAATGATCGAATAGCAATAAGCAATACGCTTCCTTCTTCCTTGATGATGTCAGATAAGCGTAAATCACACAATTCACATCTTCTGCAAGAGTCAAAGATACCGCAAATAGTTACCACTTTAAAAATAAATACGTAATGTCCGGTGCATCTATGAAAAATGTACGCAAATCATCTTCGTTGAGTACATTATGTCTTCTTGGCTACGTTTTTTTTGCTAATTGCCTTCATGAATGCATGCATTTCAGAAATGATTTCATATTGCCACCTTTATTTATCCCTAACATACTTTGCAGTTTCGTATGGATACCCCACAAGTCGACGCCTTGTACATTTTCTGAAAATAAGCAAGGACAACTCGTTCACCTGTAGGGGTTTGCGAGACCGAGACCGAGACTGAATCAGTCTCGGTTTCGGTGTCGCAAAATGTTTACGGTTTCGGTATCGGTCTCGAAAGGGTCGGTGGTCTCGAAAACAAAATTTTAAAAATAATAATTGTTCGCCGAGATGTTATTTAGACAAAAGTACATTGAAGCCTAGGTCCAAAACCCAGAGTTTTTCCAATCTTAAAAATTTAATGTAGAAAAACCATGACATATCGAAAGATATACAAATGGAATGATATATTAAACACAAAATAAGGACACACTGTATAATGCTGCCGAATTCGTGCAAGCAACGTGCTGGGCATTCTAGGGACAGACGTTATAATTCAATAGGTCAAAAACGATCAATGGCCAAGTAAAGCACCCTTAGGTATTCTGTAAAATTTGCTATTTTGAACCAAAGTTTTATTCCTTTGATGCGTATTTACTTTCTTAACCAGGATCGTTCTTAGGGGTCTACTTGTGAGTCAACTATTTTTGTTCTTTGATAAATTAACTATACATTTTAAAACTGGAGTAGATTTTAAAAGTAAATTTATTTATAAAACAAATATCTACTTCTTCAATTTTTCGCCTGAAAGATTAGTCTATAGCCTTTTTTGAGAAAATGTACAAGGATAAATATTATATTGTGCCTGCTGAATCACCAAGAATATCAAGTTCCTCAAGCAATAATAACTATGACATCGATTATACATCACTATTTGAAAAAAAAAGTGATTCCGAAAATTGGAGAAATGAAATAATAGTATATTTGCAATTAAAGCGCGCTCCAAAGGGTACAGATATTTTAGAATGGTGGGAAGCACACGATAAACAATTTCCAAATATAGCGAAAATGGCAAAAGGTCTTTTGTCTATACAGGCGACCTCTGTAGCAGTAGAGCATTTATTTTCATACACAGGGTTAATTAATAGAAAACTAAGAAGCATGTTAAATGAAACTTCAAACAAATGCTTATTATGTATTCATTCATGGTATAAAAGTAACTTGAAAAATGAAATTATAAAATATTAGTTTAAATTTTCTGCAATATTTTTAGGTTTATTATATAAGTTGAAATAAAATCTAAAAATATGCTTATAATGTATGTTTAGAAATTTAAATTTTTACTTTGTTATTAGAACAGGTCGTTATTTTTTAAGCGTATTAGTTGAATTAGCGTTAGTGATCATCTATTTAAAATCCTAAGCCAAATTCTACTTAGTGTTTTGTTTGTTGAAAATCTTGTCCGTATGTATATGTATTGTTTTTATTATACAAATATAGTTAAAAAATTTATATCGTCCAATATTTTCAAATACAAACAAAATCAATACACAAATATTGTTCTATAAAACTCGTACCTTCTTTAATTAGCAAGCCATCGAAGCGATTAAAGATGAAAATGTTAAGAAAAATGTTCACTGATTTTTTTAACAATTTTTTGTTTATTTTAAGTCGGAAAATTTTTAAACAAAAATCACTGTTGGAGACTTTACCGTATCTATACTATATAAGAATATGATATTGCGATGTTTTTAGTTCTTGGAGTCTATTAGTTATTAATTATTGAACCAAAAAACTAGAAATTTTTGGATTTTAGTTACTTTCAGTAATTAAACATACAAACCGATTATAAATATATAAAATCGCAATATCAAAATCCTACATAGTATACTTGTGATAAAGTGTCTCTCTTTGAGAACAGGGTAGCAATTTACGGTTTTCGATATGTGAAGGGGAATTTCGCTACTAGAATTTCTAAATTTGGAAAATTCTCTTTTTATAGTTATTTATATCGTATTTATATGACTATTTCACTAGTTTTGTTGTTATAAGAACATTTATTTTTTGCATGAATTAATTTGCCTCAAAACATATATTTTTTGAATTATTTTGTCAAAACAAATAATATACGAACATTAGCTATTTTGCTACTTTACCTTGAGATCGAGACTTATAGTCTCGATAGGTAAGTCTCGGTCTCGAACAGAAAGTCTCGATATCGGTCTCGAAATACTTTTTCAAGTTTTGGTCTCGGTCCCGTTTCGAGACCGAGACCGAGACTAGTCTCGTGGTCTCGCGAACCCCTATTCACCTGTATCTATTACCTTTTGTTCTTTAATCCATTTGATGAACTTGTATTCTTTTTTATAAGCGTGTTTCTATTTTTGCAGTATCAACTGCGATTCTGCTTTACTATTTAACTAATTAATGTTTGAACTCATTTTTTAGCGAAATATAATGTGACAGATTGCAAATTAATTTTTGTTTTTCTCAGTTTTTCCAAGACAATGAAAGGTATAGCGATGACACATCACGAATTTAACATTTTACATTACTAGTTCTTATTTTAATTTGTTGTATTATTAATATCAGTATCTATTTGTAATTTCAAAGTTTACCAACAAAAAAAAAATAGCGTAAAGTATTCGTTTAATATCCATTTACACTTTAATATACTAGTATTGGTAATGCGACCCTTAACTAAATTGTTTTTATAAGCGTAGAGCTAAGTATTGCACTTTTCTAGTTACAGGGTGTTTGATAAAGGTCAAAAAATAATGTTATTCAAAATTGGCACACATTATTAACAGAAAAATACCTAGTGCGCACGTTCATATGAACATTTTACTTAATAACCACGTGAAGAATAAAATAATTTTGTTTTATAAGTTTTTAAAAACTTTTGTTTTCTATATTTTTTAGGTTATGTCACATTTACGAACGGCCACCATTTTGAACTAAATTTTGATGTCCTCATATTTTGATTAAGGATGCAAAGGAATTTTAAAGGATCTGCTACTCGACCCTTTATTCCATACATTTTTTTCTTCAAGATGGCGCCCAGCCGCCATCCTAAAATTTTGAAAATCACGAAATATACATGCACCAAAAAAAAGCATTAGGTCTATTATTAAAGCTTACCAAATTTACTAGTTTGTTTTGAATTAGAATGAAAAGAATAGAAAAGTATGATGATCTTATTACTAATCAGATCCATACCGAGGTGCATTCCTGTATGTGCTGCAAACTAAAAAGTATAAACCCTTTAATAAATTTCATTGAATCTAATTTCAAACAGCTCTTGCTAAATCATCCTGTATATTTTTTCATGTGGCTTCGGGATAATTTTCTCCTCTTAAAAAGTCCCTCTATCAAATATTTTCGAGCAGTGGCTATATTAGTAAGCAAGTTGCAATACGTAGTTAAAAAACTGGTAAGAAATGTTAAAAATAAAATCCAGTTTTTACTATTAACTATTAAAAGGTAGAATAATTCTTGTTCTATATCAATAGGCTTGTATCTACATGAAATCCGTCCTTAATTCAAATTTTCTGCATGTCGATTTATCTACGTAAATATATGACGATCGAATGGTATGAAACTTGTAATGTTTTTTTTTATACAAGCATGGCGAAATTTCTTGAGTCTAAAAATGTGTAATAACGAAATGCACTTGCACCAAAAAGGAGCGTTAGGTCCATTATTAAAGCTTGCCAAAATTACTAGTTAGTTTTGCACTAGACTAGTTCAGAAAATAAAAGGGGGCAACCTATTAAAGAATCACACTGTATGTGTATTAACTATAAGTATATTAGTAATAGGCTATCGATGTACAAAACTTTATATTTTAGGAACCACTGTAATTTTATAGTTTTTCTTTATTGTTAATGGAGTACTGAAATTTTAACAAAATACTTTATTTGACCACTATTTTGTTTCGCTGTCTTAAAATAGTACCACAGCTTTTTTAACATTTCGCTAGGTCGTCATATTGTTTTGCCATATTGGATTTTTACCAAAATATTACCGGGTCATCTCCATATGACTCTTAATGTTTGACTAAAATTTAAAGTCAATCTGATGAGTTTTTGAGCTATGCCGCAAACTGACAGACAGTCAGAAAAACCAACAGACGGACCGACGGAATTGATAAAACATATTTTTTTGTAAAATATGTTAGACCTGAGAGATTGATTTTTTACGATAACAAATATTTTATTTGGCCGCCATTTTGAATTAGTACCACAGTTTTACTCGTTCATCTCTATACCACAATTAGTTATGGCTCGCAATTTGACATTAGTCCATTAAGTAGTTTTTCAGGTTTAGTTTTAAATATTTTATTAATCCACCGTCTTGGATTTGTATCAAGATTTTAACAGTTGTTTCTACATAATACATGTTTTTTTGCGTAAAATTTGAGATAAACTGGATAAATGGTTTTTTAATAATAATTTTTTTAACATTTCACTTTGTTTTGCCATATTAGATTTTTACCAAAATCTTACTATTTTGTCCCTATATGACCCTTAAATTTTAGTTGAAATTTGAAGTCCATCTGATGAGTAGTTTTTAAGAAAAATTGCGAAATGATAGACAGACAGATGGACCGATGAAATTGATAAAACATATTTTTTAATATCTAGGGACGCTAAAACCTGAAAATATTAAAACACCTGAGAGACTAATTTTTTTCACGATTACACATATTTTATTTAGCCGCCATTTTGTTCCGCCATTTTGAATTAGTAACCGCAGTTTTACTAGTTCATCTCTATACCACAATATAGTTATGGCACACAATTTGAAATCAGTCCAATAAGTAGTTTTTTCAGGCTGAATTTTTAGATATTTTACGAGTTGATTCCTGCATAATATTTGATATTTGTGCTAAATTTGACATAAATTGGGTAAATCGTTTTTAAGTAATGATTTTTTAACGTTTCACTAGGCCGCCTTTTGTTTTGCCATATTGGATTTTTACCAAAATGTTACCAGGTCATCCCCATATGAACCTTACTTTTTGACCAAAATTTGAAGTCAATCGGTTAAGTAGCTTTTTTAGCTATGCCGCGAACAACGGCAGACCGGCAGACGGACAGACAGACAAACAAATAGACAGAAACCAATAAAAATGAGAAAACATTTCGGCATCTAGAGACCCTGACACGTAAAGATTTAAAAAGATCTTGGAGGGTTACAATACTTCCCTTTTACGAGGGAAGTAAAAAGGTGGTCAAAGGTAAGTATACAGGATTTTTGTCCTCGCTGTTTGCATTGTGATGTTTGGATGGGTTAGTTGGTACTCTATTTGCGAAAGTTATAGAGATATATTTAAGTCATTTGATATTTTGGAGTTCCGTTCATCACGAGTAAGTTCTTCATAGTAAATTCCATGCAGGAAGCAGGGACCAAGCAAATTCGTACAGCGAGCAGTTTTAGCAGTAACTGATACCCAGCGCGAGAGTAGTGACATCACTGTCAACCGTGTTGTCAATCAATATTAATTTTGGCTAAGAAACAGGAAAATTGTATATATAGTATATTTGCAAAATTATTTGAGGGAACACTGTGCCAGCTTTTCACGCATCCCCATCACCATATACATTGTGCAACACCATATGCACCGATTTTTTTTTAATTAATACATTTTTTAAGAAACTTATACTGTTACTGGGCTAATTAATTTGTATTATTTATGCCAGGTAGATATATTAAAGCAGGCCAATTATCCTGTAGAGGTTCATTCTGTCACTACAGAAGATGGTTACATACTTACTATGCACCGCATACCTCACGGCAAAGATGGTACAAAAGCTACCAAAGGCCCGGTATTTTTGATGCACGGACTGTTATGCAGTTCAGCAGATTGGATCGTTATTGGCGAAAAATCATTGGGCTTGACGCTGGCTGATGCTGGATATGACGTATGGCTCGGAAATAATAGGGGCAACACCTATTCTCATCATCATACTAATTTAGATCCTCTAACGGATCATGAAGAATTCTTTCAGTATAGGTAAGTATGCTTATTATCACCAACTACTACTATTTGCCACTAATTTCAAAAAATATATGCTTTTGTAATGTTGTCTCTGGCATTCTGTTTATTCCTCCGTTCTTTTAGAAAATTCAACTATTTTAAAGCAATTATTTATGCGGTGGCGTAACTACAAATTGGAGCTCTCAATACCCACGTAAAGAAATAATATTGTTTGAAAGAAAGATAGGAAAAAAAAGTTATTCATAGTGTTTGCAATTACAAAAACAGAGCCGGGAAGATCATTCATAGTTTTGTATAATATTTTTATAAACAAATGCAACACCAAAAACAAAGCCGGAAAATAACTGATTACTGAAAAAAATAGAGCCCTTCGGGCCACCTGTACTTGTGCCCCCGCAGTATAGTAGTTACGCCACTGTATTTATGGCTTTTTAACATTTTATTTTTTATGTCTACTTTAATTCAATTTAAATTATTGATGCTTTTTTTCTGTATTTACGAGTTAGATATTAATAATTTATTTTCATATCGTTATGTGTGGGTTCTTGTTCATAATCCGCCTATTTATGTGTACAGGTCGCCTCAAAAATGCGTAGCAGTCCTAAAATACGTTTTTTGAAATGGAACACTTTGCGTAATATGCCTATCGAATGTATTTGTATTATTGTAATATTTTTAGGTGGTATTTATTGTCTGTATTTAATATATGACCTATCTTTTAGTTATTACGAGGTTTCTAATAAAAAGGTTTAAAATAAAATATTATTAAAAGTAAAACTTTTAGAATAACATGATTTTATTAAAATTCAATAAAAGTAAAAAGATACAAAAAGAGGCGGCCAGGTAAAATTATTTTTTCACTTTTAGGGCATTTTAATACAACTTTGTCTTTGAAAAAAAAGTATTATTTTATTTGAGATTTTTAACACAAAAGTATAAATTCATTTTTAATTTTAGTTATCATGAGATGGGAATATTCGACCTACCAGCGATGATCGATTATGTTCTAGAAAAAACTCAGGTCAAAAAATTACCATACGTTGGATTTTCTGAAGGAACGACTCAATTTCTTGTTCTTATGTCCAGCCGTCCTGAATATAACGAAAAGGTTTCGGTTATGATGTCTTGGGCGCCAGTAACAGATATGTATGGAATTCAAAACAGCGTGATCAATATTTTGGCAAAATATCGTATATTTGAACAGGTAATTTGATAGAAAAACTAATTTAGTTAAATATTTTGAGTGTATGAAATAGTTAAAGCATTTATCTATCATTAAGCATAATTATCTAAACAAGTAATATGTCAAGTTATCCCTGTAGACTCTGGGTGCGTGCATTAGTTGCGTTCGTGACCTTAAGTGTCTAGTCCTACATACTTATGTTACTATTATCATAACCTTGATGTCTATTTTTGTTTAACAAACGTCCGCTATTTTGATACATCTAGGGTTCTGTAAGACCGGAAGAACCATCGTTCCAGAAAATTAAAATTGCGACCTCAACCGTGTTACATCGAAGTTGACTTTTTTTGGTTAACTTTACCAGTGGCGGCTAGCCAGGAGACGCGGGTGAAGCTCCGCTTCAACTATATTTTCCAATCAATTTACTTAAAATAAAAATATTTTTAAAATATTAAGCATTTTATAATCTACATTTCTATATATAAAAATGTAATTTATATAAATTCACATTATTTACTTAATTATTCCATTATTTTCTATCAAAAATAGTGCGTTATCTAAATAATAATGACTTAAAAACGTAGCGCGCTGAACACCTTTTCATAAGAGTGACCCGTTGAGGAATTACAATCAGCAGTAAAAAATTCCGCTTCAGACTCCCCCCGCACGCCGGCTGTCACGTTTAGATTTGTTTACGGCAGTTGTTATGGCAACGCAATGGTGAATATCCGTAAGCCAAATAGAGATGGGAGCGGCATAAAATTGCTGCTGCAGGCCCTTGTTTGCTGTTATAGAATTAATGTAAATTAGTGCGTTCGGATCATCGGAGGCTGAAGCAGTTTTGCCTCGATCGAATTGAATCGAAATTAGCTTTAAGACATAGGTACATAACTGTTTTTTAAGAACAAAAGAATATATTTAAAATCTTAGTAATTTATATTATTTCTCCTAAGTATTAAAAATCGCTCTAAAGCTATGCGGCGCTGTGCACCTAGCCGCGAAGCGGACGTTTGTTAATAAGTAGGACTCTAATAGTCTAGAATCTGTACGTCAGATTCTTTGAGCTGCATTGAGACAGGAATTTGAACAGATGTCAACAGGCGTCTATGTAACGGGGTTAAAATATGTTAATTCAGCATTATAATTTTATACCATTTAAATTTATTTATTTACTTAAAATATTAAGTAGCGGGTAACCTTGTCAACGCTACTGAAATTAACTAAGATATAATACATAAAATGTAAGATACTCCGTAGGTTTCTTCGCAGATTATAATTTACTATTTTAACACATATACTGGTTAATAATAATCAATTAAATATCTTATCTCACCAGTTCAGTAACCTCTTATGTTTTGATAAACAGCAAACTGCAACAATGATGATATCTTTTTCTTGTGTTCTACTATTGTTACAGGGAGTTTGTGCTTAGTTCATTTAAATATAAGATTTTAATTAAAAAAAAACTTAAATTAAGTGTATTAACAAATTTGAAAAGAAATAAATAAGTTTACAAAAATAATGCTTAAAATTAGTTTAAATATATTATAATATAAATTATTAAACCTAAACTAAAATCTAGAAAAAGACATAATTTACTGAAAGTCCCCAATCGTAAAACAAAAAGAACTTTTTTAATTAAACCATACATATTAGAAAATCCAGCAACTGAATTCAGAGTTTTGATCCCTGAAGATGCCTCGTGCAATAGCAGGCGAAACGTCGGAAAGTAATTCCAATTTGAGACGGTCTAAACCCCAGAATCATAATTTCTTAATTGAGTCCAGCCGTGCAAGCTTGCGTGCTATGTTTCTAAAGTTGTCTTGAAAGGTCTCTTCTAACTGAAATATACCATAATGTTCTCAAAACTTATAAATCTTGTTTGGTTTTGAATAAGAACTTTCTAGAACTCCAATAAATTATCTGTTATGAGGTCTTCTTGAGGTCTGAAGCTCATTGGCATGGTCAAATCAAACATATATTAATTTGTTTTGGAGTAGAACTTTCTTGAAAATGTACCTTGTAAGTCTTCTTGAGGTCCAAAACACGGATCCTGTTTTGAACAGAATTTTGTAGAAGTTTCGAAACATGAAAATGCATCATAACCTTTTTTTGGTTGACAAACAAATGGCTTCAAAATTTGTCACAATCGGGCACTGATCACACTTCGAATTTTCTAATGTTCACACTGTTTTTCAGTCAACATCTCAATTCCTACACCAATTGTTCTCTTATTGACAAACACTTTTTTCACAAACAACACTACCTTTATTAAATACTGAGAACAATATAACTACTATCCGTTAAGACATATATTTTAAGACTAGCTTTAAATCGTACCTTCTTTTACTATTGTAGTCTGTGTAGAGGATTCAGACAATAATGCACCGATATTCCACAAACAATATTATATTCTAGCATATAGAAACAGAAACGAACGTGATAACATCCGTACAATACACTGAAAAGAATCATTCTGTCCATATCAACATATCAAAACTAACTGAATCATGCTCTTTGTTCGATCCGGGCGTCTTGTGTAATCATATCGGATGACTCATCTGCTTCGAACCGCTTTTTCTAGGGGGAATATATGGGTCCGACTGCACGGCCATCCTGCTTTTCTTTCGTCCTCGAAAGATATTTTTCTGAAAAGAAAGAGCCGAGAAAAAAAAATTAGTCTAAGCTTATTACTTAAAAAAAAAATTGTGTGTGTGTGCCTTGTATGGCTGATATGCGTGCTATAGAGTGCTACTATGTGTGCTAGAGTATTGATATGTGTGCCATTGAGGGCTGCCATATGTGCTATAGAGTATTGATATGTGTACCATTGAGGGCTGCTATGAGTGTGTGCTGTAGAGTGTTGATACATATGCCATTGAGGGCTGCTATGAGTGCCATTGAGGGCTGCTATGTGTGCCATTGAGGGCTGCTATGTGTACTATAGAGTGTTGATATGTGTGCCATTGAGGGCTGCTATGAGTGCCATTGAGGGCTGCTATGTGTGCCATTGAGGGCTGCTATTACATACCTTGCTAATTAACGGTTTTGAAATGTAAATGATTTCATGTGTTCCAATCCCACGACAGCTTCGTAGGGCCTGTTTGACCTTTCTGAGTGAATATCCTCCTTCACACGATATCGGTCGTTAGGCAAAACTTCTACTACTTTAAATGGTCCTCTGAACTGTGGAACCAGCTTTTTGCTCTCGTTGTTGGCCGGGAAACTGGTTGTTTTTGTAAGCACCAAGTCGCCTACTGAGTATATCTTTGGGGGTGAACGATGTGTGTTAAACTTTACATTCTGTTTCATTCTGTTTTCTTCCAGATATCGGGCGGCTTGTTTTCGCATTTTCGTTACGTCCATAACATTTTTCGTCGGATTCGGACATCACGTGTATGTCAGTATTTGTTCTCAGTGGAAAGCCGAATAGTAGCTCCGCAGGAGAGTGTTGAGTTATACGGTGTTTCGTGCTATTTATTCCTTGTTGAACTTGTTGTATCTTGCTGTCCCAGTTCTTTTTGTCCGTTTCCCCACTTGTTGTAGCAAGAGCGTCAAGAATTGTTTTGTTTACTCGCTCTGCTTGACCGTTTCCTCGTGGTAAACCTACGGCTGTTATAAACAGTCGAATGCCTTTGTTTTCTGCATACTGTCTAAAACTGTGTGATGTGAAGGCTGAACCAGCATCGGTTATGATTCGCTTGGGGTTTCCAAGAATGGTGAAGATTTCTTCTAATTTAGTAATCACATGTTTTGAAGATGTGTCTGGAACTGGCTTGATATAGGTGTACTTTGAAAAACCATCTACCGCTACTAACACATATTTGTTTCCCTTAACAGTTTCAATAAAGGGGCCTAAGTGGTCCAGGTGCAGCGTATGGTGAGGCCTAGCGTATTTGGGCATTGAGTGAAGGTATCCGGGCTCTTTTCCGCCACGTTCTTTGTGATAAAGGCACATTAAACAAGAACCGATATATTTTTGTACAAACCTGTTCATTTTAGGAAACCAGTATGACCTTTTGATTCTTTCAATTGTTTTGTCAAAAGCGAAATGACCTATGTCGTCATGGTTCGCTTTGACAATTTGCCATCGACAGTTTTTAGGTACGACCCATCTGCGCCCAAACGGAGTTAGTCTGTAAACTTTATTACCGCGAAGATCATAATCGTTAAACACGTCTTTATTATTTTCTCTATCCCCGCTCAATAAAATTTCCTTAATATTTTTAATAGTATCGTCTAGATCTTGTGCTTCGCGTAGATAGTCATTTTCATTAATTACTAACACTTCTTTCACAGGTGAGTTTGATGCCTGTTGAAAATTACGACTCAATGCATCGACATGTTGCATTTGAGTGCCCGCTTTGTGGGTTATGGTAAAACAAAAATCTTGCAATGACAAAATCCATCGAGCAATTCGAGGTATAATTGATTGTCTGCTCCAAGAATTTTTAACTGAATTACAATCTGTAAAGACTGTGAATTCATGACCAATTAAACAGTAGCGAAATTTTTCCAGTGCTTTGACGATCGCAAGTAACTCAAGCTCAAAGGAGTGATAGTTTTTCTCCGCATCCGTTGTTTGTTTGCTGAAGAAAGCTACGGGATTCTCCGTGTTTTCTCTTTTTTGAGTTATGATACCTGCATAACCGTGTCGACTGGCGTCCGTATATATAAAAATTGGTAACTTTGGGTCAAACATAGCTAACGTTGGTTTCGAGCATATTTGTTCTTTTAATGAGTTAAAAATTTCTGAATGGCTCTCTGACCATTTCCATTTAACATCCTTTTTTAATAGTTTTGTAAGTGGCGCTGTTTTACGCGCAAAATCTTTAATAAATTTTCGAAAATAACCTACTAAGCCTAGAAATTGTCTTAAATTGTGTTGGTTTTTTAGGGTAAGGAAAATTTGTGACTGCTTCTACTTTCGAATTTGATGGACATATTTGGTTGAAAGATATTTCGTAGCCTAAATAATTAATTTTTGTTTGTAAAAATGAAGATTTTGTTATTTTTATAGTTAGACCATGTTGTTTAATTATCTGCAAAACTCTTTCTAGCATCTGTAAACCTTCAATAGTTTTAGAAGGTATTAAGATATCGTCCAAATATGGAATTACATGAAATTTACGTAGAGGTAGTAATATGTCATTCATAAATTGCTGGAATACGGAAGGAGCATTACATAACCCAAATGGGACCCTTAGGAATTCATAATGCCCTTCGGGGGTCACAAAGGCTGTGTAAGGAATTGAGTTTTTTTCCATAGGAATTTGATGGTACCCTGAAGCTAAATCTAAATTTGTAAAATATTTGTAACCTGTTAGGGTGTCTATAATGTCTTCAATAAGAGTCATAGGAAAGCTATTTTTTTGAGAAATTTTATTTAAAGCCCTAAAATCTACCACGAGTCTTTTCTCATTGTTTTTCTTATTTACTAGAAGCGCAGGACTTGAATAAGGAGAGTTACTTTCTCGAATAATTTGAGCGTCTAACAATTCTTTAATAATGTTGCGATAAACTTCTTTGTCTTTTTCTGCGCATCGGTAGGCTCTGTGTGTTACAGGTTTATCCGTAGTTAATTTTATATCAAGCGATACAGAATGGGTTTTACCTAAGGTGTTTAATGTTTGGAACATACAACCTTCATACCTCTTGAGGAGCTCGTGTAATAAACTTAAGTCATTTGTTGGCATTTCACCATGGTTAATATTTTGTAAACACTGCGGCATATCTACTTTATATTTGAAGTTTAACCGATCATCTATTCTATAGTATATAATGTTTGAATTTTCCGTAAAATTTGTACCTATTAAAATATCAAATTTGAACTCTAAATCGTTAATTATATAATATTTTGTATCTAAAGTTACACCATCAATTTGTGTTGTTACCACAACATAATGCGTGACCGTTGTTCCAACTCCCAAGAATCCGGATAACACAATCGGCTTTTCAAGTTCATAGATGGTTTGGATATTAAATTTTTGGACCAAAAGGGATTTTATTAATGAGCAGTCACTGCCAAAGTCTATGAAAGCTTTGCCAGGTTTATTGTTTAGGAGAATATCTTTATAGAATTTTGAAGTAGTGCTTGAATTTTTAATTACATTTATGTGGTTTGATTTTATGTCCGGTTTTATAGATTTTTGAGAATTTTCTTGTTTTGTTTGTTGTTGCTGTATATTGTTACTTTTCTTTAAACAATATCTTTCGATGTGCCCTTTTTTATTGCAGAACCTACAAATTTGATTTCTATGTTTACAAGCTGAGCGATCATGTCCCTATTTTCCACATGATTTGCAAAACTTGTTTTTCTTGTCTGAATAAATAGCGTTACTTGTTGAGGGTTTACTATAATTACTACGTGTAGAGGGCCTATCGAAAATATTACTTGATTTATTTCTATTACTGTCTGATTGAGGTTTATTTTGAACAATTGTGTTTTTAGAACTGTAAGTTTTATTTTTGAGATACGCGCTTAATAAATTTGGGTCTGTCATGTTAGAGGCCTCGACGGCCGCGCTTATGTTGTGGTCACCAATAGCCCCAATAATTAAGGAAACCTTATCTGCCTCAGAGAAATTTAGTTTAAGTTTATTTATTTTCGATAAGTGTTCGAAATAAAAGTCATACAATGCACAGCCTTCGTACGGTTTGTGATTAACGAGACCCATTAATAGTTTGTAAACATTTCGAGTACTTTTAAAAGTAGATATCAAAGTATTTTTCCATTTAGCCCAAGTAAACTGAGACCACCCCAATTCGCTTTCGATGTAGCTATCATGCCACATTTTTGCCGTACCTTTTAATTTGCTTAAAGCCTGAAATATTATTGTATTCTCGGACCAATTATAAATATTAGCATTATATTGAACAATTTCAATCCACTCATTGACATCAGTAGATTTTGGATCAAACTCTGGTATTACAGAGGAAACGGTCATGTTTGATGTCTGCTGTACATTATATGATTGCCCTAAAGGAGGGGTATAACTTACGTTTCTTTGTCCGTGTGATTTTTTTTGCTTCTTGAAACTACATTTATTTATATATTTTTCGTCACTTGATGTCGAACTATCCGATGATGATGATGATCGTCGCCTTTTTGAATACTTCTTGTGTCGCCCCATATCAAATGAAGATCGTAAATGAGCACGAAACAGTTCAAACACGTACACAAAGTCACTCAACACTCCTTTTTCTTTTCAACCACCTCTGATGTAGTCTGTGTAGAGGATTCAGACAATAATGCACCGATATTCCACAAACAATATTATATTCTAGCATATAGAAACAGAAACGAACGTGATAACATCCGTACAATACACTGAAAAGAATTATTCTGTCCATATCAACATATCAAAACTAACTGAATCATACTCTTTGTTCGATCCGGGCGTCTTGTGTAATCATATCGGATGACTCGTCACTATGCGTCAGGAATTCACTATAATCTCGATAGATGGTGACGTGTTTGTTTACTTGTAGCCCACGTACATAAACGTTGTATGACTTATTTAGCTAGTTTTCGCACGACCGTCACAGTATCTACTCTAGGAGTTTTTCTTTATGAGGCGGCAGAATTTAATACTTTCCTCAGGAGTTAATCTTCGGTGGATGTTAAGGGTTCGTGCGGATATTATGTTAATGATAGTTCTGATATGATTGTTGGTGTTTTTCTTTGGGATATGTTTTTAGTATACTTGCTTTGTAACAAGGTTATAGATCATAAACGAGCATTTTAATTTTATAGCATTTAAATTTATTTATATATTTTTTTAAAGAGCCGGCAATCCCCCAACATTACTGAAATTAACTAAGATATTTACAATTTTAAAACATATACAGTGGCGCAACTAGACATCGACTTTTGGGGGGGCTCAAGCCTTGACACTTATAAGATAATATTGATTATAGAATAAAACTAATTTTAACCATTTTGTCGTACGGCTATGATTTAATTATAAACTCTGTGTCTAAGTTTTTATGTTTCGGCTATATACGATTTGATTAATATCTATGACAGCTGTCAAAAATATATATTTTTTTAATAAATTACAACAATTAATGTTACATAGAACGATGAAACTCTTATATAAAAATTTTAGCGAGTTCAAAGTTATCACTTCTCCTGTATAACATATGTTTTACTCGATCTGTTAACAGGAAACTTTCCAAAGTGCCTCCTCCTTTTTGGTCTACCCTGTATACCAGCCCAAGTAGCACAAATAATCATATATGGGCTAAAATGCTGTGATATTTACTAATATCTCTGGCTAATTAGCTAAAATTGCTAGCCAAAATAACAGTTCTATTACAGTATAAAGACGGAAATATGGCTAAAGTGGGGAATAATAATTTGGCCATATTGGGGTAAAAATGGCTAATTGGCAATTATACGACCCATTCTTTTAATTTTATGGTTGAGTAACATTTTTTCCAAAATTTAGCTAAATAATTTCTCATTTTTTGCCTTTTCTACAATTTTTTTTGGAGATGTAATTTACCAAGAAATTCATTAAAGAGTCCCTAACGTTAAAAAACATGCATGAAAATACGTTTTTATTGGTAGAAAGAATATGTTTGTTTAAAGTGGTCAAGTAATGGCTGCTAAGAAATTAGTTTAATTTTAATTTCAATCATGGCGGATCATAAAAAGCTTTGGGCTATTTTTTAAGCAAATATTCCTTGAAATTGGCCACTTTGTACGCAAATATTTATCAAATGGGAATAATTTTCAAATGTAGCAACATTTATTAAAATTTTGCCAATAAAAATGCCCACTTGCGTTTAGTACTCGCTAAGAAATGGCTAATTTTAGACCCAGGAGCCAGCGTTATACAATTAAACGACGATTACTCCAAGTCGGCGTTTTTCTATAATATCTGGTGAAATATTTAATCTTTTTATTAGACATATTGTATGGTAAATAATTTATATTCCGTTTTTCTAAATAAATCTTCAGTTTGGTTAAGTATAGTTTTATAGGTTATAAACGTAAATTTGAAAATGTGGCATTTTTGGCAATATTAAAGCAAAAATAGGCGAAATAAAACTACCCAAGTTTAGTTTAATTTTAAAATAAAAATATGATAATAAAAGCCTTATTTTTCCTCTCAATTTGTCTTAAAATGTCATAATATGGCATTTTTATATATCTATTATTTCTATAATTAAACTTATATACTTGCTACAATATGTTTGGTTGGCATTGGAAAAAATGCCTACTTATTGATTATATTCTGACCTCGATTTTTATTGATTAAAAATGCTATATTCTGACTTAATTACTATAATTTAACTTCATTACTTACTAGAATATATCTGGTTATATTGTGGCAACAAAATTGACTTTTTGGCCATCCAATATTACAAAAAAAAGTTGGAGGTTTAATTATCCTATAAAAGATATTTTTTGGGCAAGTAATTATGCTATCTCTATTGGAAACCGCTACTTTTGGAGCCAAAAAATCTAATTTGAAGCGAGCTTTCATGGCTAGAAAACAAACCAAGAATCATTTGCCAAAATTTGACAAATTTCTGGTTTTTATGTGTTTTTATGGATAATAAGATCATGGTTTTGATACAAAAAATTAAATACCAGAAGTTTCGCAGTTTTTTGGAATATCACCTCAATTTTATTTATAATATGTATAGTTGAGAAAGATTAAGTAATGTTAGAATTTACCCCACCTATTTCTGTTTTCAGTTTGACTATTATCGGTTTTGCGTAATCAAAATATGATTTTTTTTTACTTTTTTAAACCCCTTAAAAAATATCGCTTACACTTTTCACTATTTCTCAAACTTTTATGATCCATAACTTCAAAATAAGCGCGCACTTACGCTTTCTTAAGCCCAGATAGTACCCAATTAAATTGGTCAAAAGTATACAAGATGCTAAATTAGAAAAAAAACTATGTTTATTTCTTAACCGAAAAACGGAAAATGCAAGAGAAAAATAAACTATGCTACAGAAGAATACCTTTTTACCCATTTTTACAAATAAAATGGAGTTTAGGTGTTTTGGTTGGCCCTCGCCAATCGCCCGGCAGGGGGGCTAATTTTGGGGTCGGAGGGCTAAGCCCCCCCCCTAGTTGCGCCACTGCACATATATTTGCTAGTAATAATTAATTAAATATCTTATCTCGCCAATTCAGTGGTCACTTATACCTCGAGCAATAGCAAACTGCAATAATCTTGAATATAGATATTCTAACAATAAAAAGATGTGAATTACTATACAAAACAGTGATACTAAATTAAATTAATAACAAAAAATGATTAAACCTAAATAAAAGAAAATGATGGAATTTACTTAAAGTCTCCAATTTTATGTAAAAATTATTCCCCAAATAAATACTAAGAATCGAAATAAAATGTCCTTAATAAACCCTCAACTTTGATATCCCTCTCTATATATAAATACCCCATAAATCACCACACAAAGAAGAATTTAAAATCAACCGTAACAACTAGAACTTTGAGACAGATTAACTTTTGTTTTAGGAATTAAAAAAAAATGTTGACGGTAATTTAACTAGAACTCTCCGCTTAGAAGCCTTTTATTGATTGGAACGCGAAGCGTCATCATAGACGAATCCTCATCTTTTAATTAATATAAATTTTATAGGAGTCGCCCAGAGTTCTACTTTATATGAAAATTGTATTAAATTGAAATATAATCACATTTCGGTCTATATAAAATAAAAGTTTCTTTTATATAACGGTCTAAAACTTATCATCATTCTGGATCAAAAATGCCAAAATACATTTCAGCTTATGTCTTCTAATATATAAAAACCAAGACAGCAGAAAAAACTCTATATGTATAACATTAATAGCAGTTAGTAAATCTTCCCATTATAATAATATAAAATTTTACGATTTCTTAATAGTATAAATAGTTAAATAGTTCCAAAAACTGTAGAAAAATTATTTATTATTATTTTATACAATATATATTATCATTTATCAATATTTATCATCGAATTCTTTTTTACTTCGTTATTAAATATTAAGTTAATATTTTTTAGATTGCAACTTTCACCAGATGGTACGAAATCTTCCCACATGCGACAATTGGCAACATTTTTAGGGCACTGTGCCGAACAACGGATTGGGTTTGCAGTTTTATTTTCCATGAATTTGGTGCATCCTGGGAGAGAATGCCAAACAAGGTAATTATTAAACGCTTATTTAAAAGGAGGACCGCGCCGGCCATATGCGCAGACAACGCCAGATCCTAAAGGCTCCTTTTTTAAAATTAAAATGGTAAAATCAAATAAGTATAAGATAAACCAGTAGCTACAGGTGGCCCAAAGAAAAATGGAAAGAGCAATGCTAGGAATCAAACTGCAGGATCGGATAAGAAACGTAGATATAAGACAAAGAACAAAAGTCGATGATGTCATAGAACGAATCACGACACTAAAGTGGAAATGGGCAGGGCACGTTGCACGATTTAGAGATGATAGATGGACAATAAGGATAATAAACTGGCGACCAAGAGCAGACAAAAGAAGCCGAGGGAGACCACCAACTCGCTGGAGTGATGATATTAAGAGAGTCGCCGGTCACTGGATTAGAGAAGCTCAAGACAGAGCAAATTGGATGCGTCTAATGGAGGCCTATGTTCAGCAGTGGACTCAACAGGCTGGGGGATGATGATGATGAAACCAGTAGCGCAATCAGAAGAGGACCTATGGAGCTGCAGCCCTCCCCCATGAAGATTCAAGATACAATTTAGCGATTTATACATTTACTCCTGAACATTTTTTTTGGTCAACAAAAGTTAGGAGCTCCCCAAAAAGTAAAGATTTTTTTTAGTTGTCGAATTTCATGTTCGTGCAATATATTATGTATAAAATAAAAAGCAAGGACTTGTATCATTAGTTATTTACTTGTTAAGTAGTTTTTCTCTTTCGTTTATTTTGGCTAAAAATGGTATAACCCCACAAAGGCCCACAGAAATATGTACCCGACGGCTTTAGTTTAGTTTGGCGTGGCCTTGTTTAAGAGAACATCGCTGGAAAATAAATCTTTGTTATAGTGCGTGACACGAAAGAAAACCGGGCGGAGTCAATCGGTTTAGGAAGGTCGGCCAAGAAATCTCTTTAAACCAGTGGTGTCCCGTCGTTCTTTAAATAATATGGCACTCCTTTTTGACTATACGCACTTCAGATAATTAAAAAATGTAACTATGCCTAATGCACCTTTATCTATATTTGTCTGTTTTCTTTCGTGTACCGCACTTCTATATCTCTTTTGTGTTGCAAAAACGGCGAACTTTCGAATTTTAAAATGATTTAAATTTTGATTTTTCTTGATCGATTTACCTATAAATATATTTTTTCTTGAGTTCTGTCATTAACGGTTCCCGGGTACTGCCTACGTCCACTATTATTGGACCACCCAGTATAGTGATACACGATTTACAAGTCCAGATTTTACAAGGGCAGCAATTAGGAAACGCCCTGTATAGTACTTCACAATGACGCCCCCTGTACAAAGTAATATGACAGACGGAGACAAACGGTCACTTTTAACGTACCCGAATAGCCCAAAGTCGAACTACATAAGTTAAAATTTTGATAAATCTTGTTCACTGGAATCAGTGCTAGCTCCCCTACTATAACTACAATGATGTGTTAATTTTGGAAAAATATGAGTTCTGTAGTTTTTCAAATATTAATTGCAATATTAGATATTTTTTGACACCCGGTATTGAACAGAAAATTAATTATTTTGAAGTAGTTTATTGACAGCTACTTTATGAACAATTTTACAAAATAAATGAAAAAAAACTAAGCAATTTTTGAGGTTGACGGCTGTGATTCTAATGGTTCGATTCCTTCTAAATCGTTGTCTTCCTCTGAAAATGATGAGGTTTCGTCGTCACTACTTGAAGATCCCAGTGTGATAACTAAATCATCAATAACCGTTTCAATTTTGCCATCTACTTCCCAGTGTTTATCTTCAATAGAACGAACATGTTTAACATATGATTTCCAATTTTCAGCCGATATTGAGTCAGTCGCTTCTAATGCTATTTTATTTAAATCTTTAATTGAAAGTTCACCGGTGTTGCGCTCTCGAATATATTTTTTTACTTCTTCCCATGCAAGTTCAATAGGGTTGAGGTCGCACATGTATGGAGGCAGCCTTAAAGATGTAGACCGAGGTTACATAAAAGACCGTCAATTTTACACTTTTTTTCTCTAGGCTTGTTGGCTGATATTACTTCATATAATTGATATTTTCTCCATATTGGATCATATACAAGATTGTTCGATTTAAGCCACGATATCATATGAGCTTTTGTAGAGTATTTAGTTGGCACTTTCTTTTACGTGAGAATGATAAGACGCATTATCCATTACCACGACTGATTTGGGAGGAATGTTAGGTAGAAGCTTCTCGAGCAACCACTTTTCAAAATTATCTCTATTCATCTGTCCATGATAGTTTCCAGTGGTTAGTCCCGAGCGAAAAACCACCTGGAAGAAATCCGGCTTCTGAACCAGCATGAACAATAATAAAACGGCTACTAGAGCGGATTCCCTGAACAACACCTGTAACACTTTCACTTTGCCATCATTTGTTCACTGTCATATCATTATCTACCCAGGTTTCGTCTAGATACACAATATTGCATCCTTCTTGCCTATATTGCCTTACAGATGATAGATATTTCACCCACCAGTAAAAAATATTTGGTTTCTCAATGAGCAATTTTCGTTTATTTTGGCGCCAAACAAAACCATTTGATTTAAGGTTTTATACCCGTACGGAAAATCTATTTTGTTCTTTACAGCACGAAGTAGGGGTTCGCAGGTCTGAACCTTCTTCAAGTTTACATAAAAATCCTGTATTGTTCGTCGAATTACTTGAAAATCACCATCGTCAATTTTGTCTTTGTATGATAATCGGGGTCTTTTTTTACCAAGAGATTTTAAAGGTGAAGTAGAACATGAGCCATCATTATGTTCTCTTTGAATTTTTCTTACACTACTTTCCGAAACACCAGTGTAAAATGCAGTGCGTTCTGTTCGATTTTGAGTTGGAATAGTCAAACTATTATTTTCAGCTTCTCTAGTACCGGCTCTATAACGCTCGCAATAACTTCACGTGCACCGCTTCGAATTGTTTTTCCCCTTTTGCTCGTCATCGTTACTTAGAAATAAAAATTCAAATTCAACGCAACGCATTTATATAGAAATGAAAACAAATGCTCGAAATGTATAGGCGCCACTGGAAATAGCTTGAACCTTCTAGCGACAAGTGCATGGAGACTCTAGGCACATCCCAATTGCAAGTCGACCAGTGCGAAATTTACTAAATCCTCGATTAACTTTATAGGTGAAGGGGCAAACTATTACAACAAATAAAATAACATAAAATTTATTTGCGTACACAAATTTTACTTTTCCGCTTCCTTAAGACTATAAATCTTTATACGTTAGCTTGCGGTTAGAGTCAAGTTTTTTGACGAGTTTAGTACCGTAACCCATTTTAACTCTAAGAATAGGTCAAACAATGCAAACTTTTGGTTATCTTCTACTTGATTTATGTGTAATTAATCCACAAAAGATGTCTGTGAAAAATTAAATTCAATTAATTTGATTCGATTTAATTCGTCATACAAAACTAAAGTTTGGTAAAAAATCAATTATTTTCCCAAAATTAGTAAAAAACAAAATTGTTCTCAGGTTTCCAAACTGCCTGTGTATACACCTTCCTTTTTGCAGTTTTAAATCTTAATCACTTAAAATATTTGTCTTTTTAGGAGTTAAAAGCTGAAATTTTACAAAATTTCCCAGCTGGAATGTCACTACAACAGATCACGCATTACGTACAAGGAACTCGTACAGGTAATTTCAGTTATTATTATTTGTAACTCTATTTTTTATATTACAAATGACGGAATAAATTGGACGGATGACATTTTGGTGATCGGACAAATTGAGCTATGCGAATAATTGACTTCCACGAAATAGACGTCTCCGCTTAACTAAATTCCATCAAAATGACCTGTCCGTCGAATTAACTTCTGAAACTGTCAATATTCCAACATTTTTAAGGGGGCGGGCGATTTCGCTGATATTTTCAGGAAACGTTCTCAAAAAGTTTGGAAAAATTTTTTTCTAAAAATTATTTTAAACCAAAATATAGGGCAACTTTGAGGCCTTTAAGCGGTTAAACTGCTGCCCTGGTCGGCAAAAGCAAAAAAATTACTCTTAATGGTCTTATCTAGAAGAGAAAAATACTAAAATTTGTATTTAGATTGTAGTAAGATAAGTTTTTCTTAAGTTAATTAAGGAACATAGATAAGGTCTTAAAGTAATATATTTTTATTGAAACAGGATATCATTCGTCTTTAGTACCCCAATTTCTAGAAGTATTATATAATATGTCCTAAAATGTTGGCCGTAGGATAAAAAGGAATAATATTTATACTTACCTCAAATACATCTGATAATTCAGATATCTACAGTTATATCTTAAAGATTATCTGGTCTAGATTTTTGTAAATGTTAATAGATATTTTTTTTTCTTCGTTAGTATAAACATTTTCGGCAGCTTCAATTTGCTAGTGACATCGTCGTAATAAAAAAATATTGATATTTAGATTTACATCTATTTATAATATTTAGTTATTGTTTGTAATTAAAAAAAAAAGCGCTAGGTGTGAACTAGTCTCTCAATAGTCCTTTCAGTTTTACCAACTTGGCAAAAAAGGGGACCTGTTCAAATAGCCCCGATAAAATATCTTAAGTACCTACAAAATTATATCAGTCCAAGTAGTTAAAAAAATTACTAAACAAGACTCTGCAAATTTTTCAATTTTTTATTTGTTCCAAAAATCTACAAAAACAATTTTTTAGTTCTAATTGTTAGATTAGCGTAATCCTTGGTGAAATTGTAAAAAAACAATTTTAAACTTTTTTTACAATTTTTAATATTTTTTGATATGATTTTTTTTGTCAAAAAAATTAATTTTTCTACATAATAAGCTGTAACTTTTTATTAGCCATTTGATGTAAAATTTTCTTGTTAGAGGGCCCTTAAGTCATATTTTTTTTATAATGCACGGTCTGCACTACCCACAATATATACAGGGTGTAAAAAAAATGTGGCCAGGTTATTTAAAAATCTAGCAATCCTAAAGTTCATGTAACCTGTAGTATAAAAACGAATTTAAATTTAAAAGTTTTTACTTAAGTTTTAAGGAGTATCGAGTATTTTCTCCAAACGGTTTTTTAATTTTCTCTGAAACTTTATTATTTTAAAAAATACGGTGTTGATTTTACAGCCAGAGTTACCAACATCGGGTAACACAAGAGACATGTAACAGGCCACCTTTTTAGTTTTACAAATATCAAAAAAATTAAACTTAAGATGTTTCTATAACTCGAGAAGAGGTAAATTTTCTATAAAAAAGTAATTAAAAATTACTTCCGGTTTTACTATTTTGAAAACAAAACTTAACTTGTGGTATATCGTTAAAAATCTAACTTTAAGCTGAATACGATAGTTCGTTAAATATACAGGGTACTATTTAAAATAAAAAAGTAGGGGGTTACTTCCAGACATTTTTTCTTTTATGGAATTAAAGAGACAACACATCAAGTTGATATTTTTAAAACTAAAAAGGTCGAAGCCGGTTACATGTCTCTTGTGTTACCCGATGTTGGTAAATTTGGCTGTAAAATCAACACCTGTATTTGTTAGAATCATAAGGTTAGAGAGAAAATTAAAAAATCGTTTGTAGAAAATATTCGCTACCACTTAAAACTTAAGTAAAAACTTTTAAATTTGAATTCTTTTTTATGCTACAGGGAGTTGAAATATACGTACATGATTTGATTGCTAGGTTTTTAAATAACCTTGCCACATTTTTTTCACACCCTGTATATGTTCTGCGTAATGCAGACCGTGCACATTATAAAAAAATGTGACTTAAGGGCCCTCTAGCAAGAAAACTTTACATCAAAGGGCTAATAAAGAGTTACAGCTTATTATGCAGGAAAATTAATCTCAAAACTTATTAAAAAATGTAAAAAAAATTTGAAATTGTTTTTTACAATTTCACAAAGGATTACCCTAATTTAACAATTAGAACTAAAAAATTGTTTTTGTAGATTTTCGGAACAAATAAAAAATTGAAAAATTTGCAGAGTCTTGTTTAACTCCCTGTATAAAGAACTTTTTAGCTTAGTTAAATTTTACGCCTAACATCGGTTATATGTAATAACATTTCAACTTAAATTTTACCAAAAAATGCAGGTGAACTGTTTCAAGCAAGCTAGCTAATAAAAAAATAATATATATATATATATATATATATATATATATATATATATATATATATATATATAGCAGAAAAATTTTTTTTTTGATATGACCACTAAAGCAATGAAATTTGGCCAAATATAGACACTTGTCACAGTCAACTAGTTGAGGGACGAGTATATCTATCGCTGAAATTAATCTACAAAAACCACACCAGAGTCACCAACAGGAACAAAACCGACATTTGTGATTAACAAGAGAACGTCCGAAATCTTCGCCGGACTTTATTTTATTTTGTACAAACATACCTTCTAAGAGAGTCTATTTTTGACATTTTTTTTTCTTTATATTTTTTCAGATTCACATATAAATTACACAATACACAAGTACGCTGATAAAAAAATAACCAAATAAATATAATTGTTACAACAGTAATTTATATAAAAATATATTATAATGGAATAATATTTCAAATGTTACGCAAGTGTTGGAGAACATTGTCATATTTTGTGCACTGTCTTACAAGCTTTTCAATTTGTTTATTTAGCGGGATGTATTTCTTCTTTGATGTATTATTACTGTACTAACTTCACTCCTCTCCCAAAGCCTACTCGTTATATTAATTAATATTTATCGCCAAGTGTTTACATAAATAGCAATTATGTCCCATGGTTTCATTTTTTTAAAATTGGTTTGATTAAGGTAAGTAGAATAGGCCTATTTAATTATAGCTATTTCATTAGGTTATTTTATCTGGGTTATTTTATTGGAAGACTATTTTGTCGGGGCTATTTTGTAGGTGTACCGACAAAAAATATCATGACCATGCGAGAAGCATTTAAATAGTGAACGGGGTATACTTTCAGCAACCTTCTGTAAAATTAATTAGGCACCTAGTAAATGACTGTTATAACATATTATTTATCATTTGTATTTATTTTAGGAATCTTTAGGCCTTTCGATTTTGGCACAACAAAGAACATTCAAGTGTACCACAAGGTATTGCCAGATCCATATGATTTATCTAAAGTCACAGTTCCTATATTTTTGTATTACGGGGGAGCTGACAGTCTTGTCAACAATGATGTAAGTTAAATTAAAATTGCTGCAGATTTCTCGTTTTTATCAACATTTATTATTTGCAATAATTGTTTGAAACTACTATCAAAAATGAATCTTTGATGGAAAGGCTATTTCGGACTCTAAGAATAGGAAACGGCTGTGTACACGTAGAGGTAAAATGGTAATGTAGACACTTTTGTATTTCCTGCAATTTTTTTATTTAATAAAAAACGTAGCAGAGCGCTTTCGGCTTTCAAGTGACTAATTCATTTGAAGCAACCATGTGTTAAAGTTTCAAGATCTTATGGTTTAAATTGCCAAAAGGGGTGAAATAACACGCCCTTTGTGATATTTTAACGTGTTTTTATAGATGTGACGTTAACAAATTCTCAATGTTCACTGTTTTGTCTAATCATGTTTCTTCTTTGGATTTCCTGTGCTCACCTGACTAAGGGGCATTGATGATGGCGAAAGCCGAAAGCGCTCTGCTACGTTTTTAATTAAATAAAAAAATTGCACGAAATACAAAAGTGTCTACATTCCCATTCTAATTATTTTAGTTTTAAACACAACTTTCTGGTTTGTAAATATCTTCCTCAGGTAAATACAAAAACAAGTAGAGAGGTTACAAAACTATGTCTACTAATCTGAGTGCGTTTATACATGATTACAGGTATTCACTCAATTTGACATTTATGTAGATCTTAATTTAGGCTCCAGTGACGTATTTAAGGAGATATTTGGGAATTAATACCCCCGCAGAGCTATTTTTCCTTAAACTAAAATGAAATAAGTATAAAGTAAACACTCAATGAAGTAAGGACCTTTTTATTTAGGATTTCTTAAAGTAAAATAAATTAATTCCTAAATAGAATAATAAAAACTAGCTACGGAACTTGTAAATAACACATACACACCTAATTATACGATGAATGCGTCAAATAATATGTATTGTTCCTCTTTGGACAATTCTACAATGAGAAGCCTAACCTATTTTCTAGCATATCATGCAATCTTATGGTTTTCGGACTCCCTCCCTCCTCGGAACAAAATTTCAAATACGCCACTTTGCTAAGTAAAAGGAATAAATCAATAGGATGTTGTTTTGTTTTAGGTACTACTCAATGATGTGGCCAAACAGCTTGAAAACGTGAATGAAGTACTTGTACCTATAACAAACTTTAATCATCTAGATTTCATATGGAGTAGAGATTCCGATTGGATAACTAAGGAAACTCTTCGCAATTTGGATGAAGCAGCAAAACCCAATGAAGATAAATCTGAGGCAACCACTACTGCAAGAAATATGTCCTAAGGACAGAAATTTCAAGATGTAAGAATTTGCCATAGATCTTAAAACAAATCTGGAAAAATAAAGTGAAAGAGTCTGTAAAATTTTAAATTTGACGTTGTTATTATTTAAAAATATATTTTAATTCACTATTTTTATTTATTTTATTTATACAGAACTTAGCCTTAGACACGTTGTGTGTACATGCAATGCATATCAAGCTTGTAATGGATTATTTAAACCGAAATATTTGGTGGTTTCACGCCCACTACTAAGAATAAAATAAACTATGTCAATTAAAACTTTACCTCACCTAAAACCACAATGAAGGTACCTAAGGAACCAATCCCAGCTAGCACTAAAGTAGCTACAACTGTTTCTACTACTACTCTTTAAGAGTTTTTACGTATTTATTACTAATAATCCTACTATACAGTGTGTATCAGCCAAATGGAATAAATTCGATAATAAATAAATGGGGACGTGTTCGGAAAAACGCTTGGACCCGTCGATTGGTATTTTTAGTTGCTCATTTTCTCCAATAAAAACGTTTTATACAGGGTGTGTCCTGTAACAGTGGTCAATGCCAACTTTCTTATTTCAAATGCAACACCCCGGATATTATTTAATTTTTGGATTCTTTAGGAGATTCTAAACATATTTTATGTTCAATGTCCTATACCTATCTTCAATTATTTCGGCAATATTAAGTGTTTTCAAATTTATTTTTATTTTATTTATTTCGAATTTATTATTATTCATGAAAGTGGCTCTGGTTACTGAACTATTTATTTGATTACAAAAATTCGCTACAACACACTCAATACTTATTTACCATTTAGGTCTTCATATTAAGAATGTAAGCAAAAACCATTTTAGCGTTCCTTTTTATTGATATAGAACAAAAAGAGCCAGTTTTGTTTACTTTTAAGTTTTGTTTACTTTTGTGTAAAATGCCTGGCCTTTGTCTTTGCAAGACAGTAGTTGTCAGTGTCAACGTCATAGTCTTTTGAATTTCGTTAACTGCATAATACCTAATATCAGAAAAATGGTTCATTTAACAGAAATGCATAAAATAACAATTCTACAAATGATTGGTTATGGAGATAACACACGAACACAAGTGGAAGTTGCTCGCTTATTTAATGAAAAATTTCCAAATTTGCCGCATATATCCCAAGGGACAATTAGTAAAATAGAAAAGCAGTTTCGCGAGCTTGGACATGTGAGGCAGATAAAAAAAGCAGCTGCCAATTCAATAAATGATGATACTAAATTGGATATTATGCTTGAGTTTGAGGAAAACCCACATATTTCTAGTCGACAAGCCGCCGCAATGTTCGATATTAGCCATTCGTCGATTATTCGAACATTAAAAGAAAATAAAATGCATCCCTCTAAAGTGATACCAACTCAGGAGCTCATGGAAGACGATTATGATAGGAGAACTTATTTTTGTGAACAAATGATGGCTATGTTAGATAACAATGTTATTCAATTAGAACATGTTTTGTTTTCGGATGAGTGCACCTTTACACTTCACGGTCATGTAAATCGTCAAAATTGCCGCTATTGGTCTAGGGAAAATCCTCACTGGATCAGCGAAGAACATACTCAATATCCTGAAAAGGTTAATGCTTGGGCAGGAATTGTTAGGGATCCTAGGTATAGGCCCCTTTTTCATTGACGGCAATTTGAATGGCGATAATTATTTAGCACTGCTCCAAAATAATGTCGTGCCAACTTTGACAAATTTGTATCCGGATCCAGCAAACCCACAGGTTCCAGCGAATATGATATGGTTTCAGCAAGATGGAGCACCGCCCCATTACCAAATTAATGTCCGGCAGTACCTCAACGGAATATTTCCAAATCGGTGGATAGGGAGACGAGGATCGATAGAATGGCCAGCGCGATCCCCTGATCTGACGCCATTAGACTTTTTCTTATGGGGACATATTAAAAATGTTGTATACAAAACTAAACCCCTCGACTTAGCTGACTTAAGAAGACGAATAACGCTTGCGATTAGATCGGTCACGCCTGAGATGCTAAATAACGTTAGAAGAAATTTCTTTTTAAGATTAGGAATTTGCCAAGACGTTCACGGCGAGCATATTCAACAGTTCCTAAATTAACTTCTTACTTTTGTTTATACATTATGAAGAAATAAATAATTTAATTTTTTTAATCTTAATTTTTGCAATAAATTTGAAAACACTTAATATTGCTGAAATAGTTGAAGATAGGTAAAGGACATTGAACATAAAATATGTTTAGAATCTCCTAAAGAATCCAAAAATTAAATAATATCCGGGGTGTTGCATTTGAAATAATAACGTTGCCATTGACCTCTGTTACAGGACGCACCCTGTATAAAAAGTTTTTATTGGAGAAAATGAGCAACTAAAAATACCAATCGACGGGTCCAAGCGTTTTTCCGAACACGCCCCCATTTATTTATTATCGAATTTATTCCATTTGGCTGATACACACTGTATATCAACAAACACTTTGGGTTACACGTTTTTAAGTATTGTATATGTATTTGTTACTGCAAATAATACTTTATAGTAATTTTCCATTTAAAGTAACTATATAATAACTACTGCCAAGGAACTACTTAAGGAATTGACTCCAAGGTCGTCATTTCTTTTCCGTGACATAATAGTAATTATTCAAAGTTACAGTTTCTAATCTGTTTACTAAATTACATTATTTAAGTATCAGTATTTTAGAACTTTGCAAAGACTACTCCATTACGTTCAAATGTACTCCTATAACGTATTACTATAAAGTAAAACGAGTCGTTGCAGAGTAGAAAAAGTTATCGTCCACTGCTACTTTAAACTGGCTATTAGCAGTCGTTATTCTGCTGTTGCAACTTAGAAGAAAGAATTACAGTAATTATTTACTACAAGTAAACTATTACCTCTTGTATTTGAGGTTCCGGAGATAGGGGGCGCTGTTACAAGATTTGGTCGGAGATTTTATAAGGACAGTGGCAACAATAGAGTAACCAATTTTTGATTGGTTCGGCCATATTGCTGCTAAAATAGTTTTGTTTACTTTTCGCCTACGTGGGTTTCGTATGAGGTTTGTTGTTTTAGTGTGTCATTTTATTAGTTTTTGTGATTATTAAAATGAATATTGGTTCAAAAAGTTCTCAGCTATTGGCCATATGGAGAATTCTATTTAAGCCTGGTTCACCTGTTTTTTGCTTGTAATTATAAAGTATTGGGATGATGAATGTGTAAATGACTATGAGCGTAAATGTCTTAAGTTTAAGTTTACTCCAAGAAAAGTTATTAAATATTGCACATTATTATATTTTGGTTGTATTTTGCTGTAAAAGACAATATTGTTTCATATCTTAGTGTATGTTTTATTTCATTCAGTACCTCAATTTGAGGTAGAAGCTCTCTAAGATTAGCATAAAAGAAACTTAATTTTGTAGGCCTTCTTCAGTACAGGGTGTCCCATTTTCGTAGGTTTTACGGGGTTTCCAGCTTATGAGTAGAGATAGAGAGATGCGGTTTTCGCGACACCGTGCTACTTTTCGATGAAACTAAAGAGGCCGCAAACAGATTTGCCCTAACCATTTTAGTTTCCGTGCTACAGGGTGATTTTGAAAATTTGTCATTTTCGGACACCCCCTGTAACTCAGCTATCGTAAAATATATTTAAAATGTTTCAACTGGTGTTTATAGATTTTTTCACGTAGAATTCAGTGGCATACTCAGATTTTTGCTGAGAGTCATAGTTTTTGACATATTGGCATAACCTACTATTTTTTAAATGGGAGACCCTATATATTATTTTTTCATCTTATTCTTCGTGTCGAGGGCTTTTCAAAAACATACCATAAGTCATATTTATTTTCATAAATAACATGAAAAAATGCATTTTTCTTTAAACGGATTTATGGCATAGCAGATCAATCGAAATAAGAGAAGGTGGCTGTGGTAGCCATGGCAATGCCAACAAAAATATGATCAGGCAGCCATTACTGCTGTCATTTTTGGCATTATTGCGTTTAAATTTTTCTTGACGTCTATTATAATTATTGTTTTTAATATGGCTCAGAATCAAAAATTTTAATATTTTGAGAAATATGATATGAACGCGTGTTTTATATTGTCTAATGAAGATGCAGATCAGGCGGCAGAGCTTTATCTGAACAGGTTAGTTCTTTTTTATCTTCCTGCATTTTGACTTTATTGGTTCGCTTTATTTTATCTTAGATATCCCGAGAGAAGACAACCAGAAAAAAGAATTTTTCAAAAAATTAAAAATAATCTTTGCCAATATGGATCTTTTAACAAGCCTCGATCGCGAACTTACAATAAAGACAACGAAGAATCTGAGGTCAACGTTTTAGCCCTCGTTCAGACAGCTCCTGAAACATCTTGCAGGAAAATAGACGAAGAGGCGGATGTACCGAAAACCAAAGTGCAGAAAATTTTGAAAAAGCACAAATTCAAACCCTATAAATACAAACTTGTGCATCATCTGCATCCTGGTGATGCAGAGCGCAGATTGGAGTTCTGCAATTGGTTTATAAATATGAAGGCAGAAGATATCGATTTTGAAAAAAAGATTATTTGGTCAGACGAGGCACATTTTACTAGTTCAGGGATTTTAAATAGACACAACACGCGATTTTGGAGTCAAGAAAACAACCATGTTATTTTTCCTAGGGAGCGTCAGGGCAGATTTGGATTCAATGTCTCCTGTTTTATTTTCAACCGAAAAATAGTTTACCAAATATATGAAGGAAATCTGAATTCGATTGGTTACGTGCGAATCCTAGAAGACGCATTAGGAATTTTGGATGAGGTTCCCTTGGCTCAACTAAATAGGATTTATTTCCAGCAAGACGGAGCTCCAGCCCACAATGCCAGAATAAGTCAAAACTGGCTTAACGACCATTTTCCTGGAAGATGGATAGGAACACACGGACCTGTTCGATGGCCACCACGATCCCCTGACCTCTCAGTTTTAGATTTCTTTTTGTGGGGTTATTTAGAAAACAAGGTTTATGTAAGGCGATACGAAAACTTAGAACAACTAAGAATGGCCACCGAAAACGCTTTTGCAGAGTTACAAAGACAGTCATTTACAATAGAAAATGCATTAAAAAGAATTTTTAAAGTTTGTCTTACTTGTAGGACACATAATGGTCTACAATTTGAACAATATTTGTAGTTTTATTGAAATTATAATTATTACCTTTTACCTACTTCCTAATTTTTTCTGATGCTGTTACTTTGTTATTTCGTTAATAAATATTTGTTAACTTTTTCCATGGCTCCACAGCCACCTTCTCTTATTTCGATTGATCTGCTATGCCATACATCCGTTTAAAGAAAAATGCATTTTTTCATGTTATTTATGAAAATAAATATGACTTATGGTATGTTTTTGAAAAGCTCTCGACACGAAGAATAAGATGAAAAAATAATATATAGGGTGTCCCATTTAAAAAATAGTAGGTTATGCCAATATGTCAAAAACTATGACTCTCAGCAAAAATCTGAGTACGCCACTGAATTCTACGTGAAAAAATCTATAAATATCAGTTGAAACATTTTAAATATATTTTACGATAGCTGAGTTACAGGGGGTGTCCGAAAATGACAAATTTTCAAAATCACCCTGTAGCACGGAAACTAAAATGGTTAGGGCAAATCTGTTTGCGGCCTCTTTAGTTTCATCGAAAAGTAGCACAGTGTCGCGAAAACCGCATCTCTCTATCTCTACTCATAAGCTGGAAACCCCGTAAAACCTACGAAAATGGGACACCCTGTACATATTACATTATTAAATTCACTTGGCAGACAACTCTCATTAATCGCTTGCACAAACATTGTTATTTGTTAAAAATCTAAATGAAAAAGTAAGTTTGTACTAGATAGTTCGAATAAATTATTAGAGTAAAACGTTAACATAACCCTACATTTACAACTGACACTGACAGAGGTTGTCAATATAAAAGTAAGATTAATTTAGTCATATTTTGCAAAAAACTAACGATAATATGGCTGCCCCCATTTAAACCTTTAGATATTATGCATCAATTTGGCGGGTGGGCTTCTATTGTCGCTACTGTCCTTATAAAGTCATTGTAATTCAATCTACAGGTATTAATTAGTTGTGTATGTTTTGTGTTATCGTCTACGAGAAACAAGTTAAAATGGTTCACAATGGCTTCACATACCATAAGAAAAAAAAGTAGCTTTCGTCACTCACATTTTATAGAGAATTAAAAATATCACAACTTGGTTATGTCCTACCTGAACAAAAAAACCTAAAGAGTATTTTCAGGAAACAAAGATTTATGGTTATGATAGATGGCAGAATTATAGTAGTGACTCAAGTATCGCAACTCCCACATTAACACGCCCTCCGACACAACGCATTAAAATTTAAAGAACCGGCGGAATGTTCGCAAATCGTAACCGCTTGGTAATAATATACACTATAGGTTTAATGGTTTAGCTATGATGTTTGTTTTTGTAACTATAAAGATTAAAAATGCATACAAATTAAACATTACGTTAAAAAAAGAACCACTCTTTATAATAGGATATTTAATGATAATTACTGTTTAAAGCAAAGTCCAAAATTACATTTTTGAGATTTAAATTAGCTAATATATTTGACCAAAATGTATTGAAAATTAACGAATTTTAAAGGCGCGTAATTTTTTTACTACTATCATCATCATATTCACCAAAGAAATTGCTTGCGTTTTAATTTTAGGTCCTTACCACAGCCAGAAAACTCAATGAAACGCATGTATCCTACCTCAAATACTAATAACGTATTCTATACGCTCTGCACAATATTTCCACTTGGAGTGTTTGTAGTCGCCATAACTGTCTTGTTTGTATTAAAACGAACCATACATATTTTTAAAACGAGTTAAATAAAGACAGAAATAAGGAAGTGACGAATAGGGTGAATTATTACTATTCGGCTACTCAAATGGAACTACACAATTCCGTACTATCTACGTAATAGTCAAAGTCACAGTTACATGTTATTCACGAAATAGTTACCCTAAAATTGTTCCCCATTTTGGTAATGACTACATAGTCTCAGCTTAAACAGAACGTGGCGACACCAAGTTCCGGTAACTTCAATGAAAATACTTGTAACAACAATGACGTATTCATGACTAAATATGCTACTATATATATATATATATATATATATATATATATATATATATATATATATATATATATATATATATATATATATATATATATATATATATATATATATATATATATATATATATATATATATATATATATATATATATATATATATAGTGGATTAAGTGGTTTCTTGGGAATAAGGCACATGAATATACTAAATTTCTGTTATATTTTTTTCATAACTTTGACGTTTCGGTCGAACGTTGACCTTCATCAGAAACACTACAAAAAGGAACGATTCGATAAAATTTTTGTTTTATAAAATTAATAAAATATTTAGCTTACGTAATTGGAAGGTTTCATGGATAACATCCTGTATATGTCAATAAATTAAACACAAACACACAGCAACTAACATTTACATTTAAAAACTTGGCATGCTGTATATACATTTACATTTGTCGAAATTTTAAAACACATACAAGCAATATACGAACAATACTGACGAATGGTTTGGTGTATGGACGATGAGATTAGGTCTATGTCTGTAAAAACTTAAGATGCTATTTTTTCTTTTTGTTTTGGAATTTAAATGCGGACTATTGTTGTTATGCAGTTGCCATTATAGGTGTATTATTTTATAATATTATTGTAAATTTTACTGAGTTGTGTTGTGTCGGTTTTGGAGTTTATGCAATGGGGTCTTTTTTGTATTTCAATCATTTCCAAAATTTCACGTCTTTTAGTGTGACTTTCTGTCTTTAATATTTTTACTGCATTGAAATCAAAACTGTGTTTCTCCTCGAGAGCATGGTTGGTGAGCGCTGTTTTATTTTTTTTGTCATATTTATGGCCGTTAATTCGGTTTTTAATGTATTGGCTTGTTTGTCCAACATACACACTATTGCAATCTTTACATGGGATTTCGTAGATTACGTGTGATTTTTTATCTTTTGGAATTTCTGATTTGATTTTGGAGAAATTTGTTTTTAGTAAATTGTGTGCTTTGTGAGCTACGGTAATGTTGTATGGCTTGAAAATGTTTTTAATGTTTTCAGATAAGCCCGGAATGTATGGTAAAGTAAGAAAAGTATTAGTTTTATTGTTATTATTTTTTCTATTATTATTTGTTTGGTTTTAGAAAATATATATTCGATTTTTAAAAATTTTATTAATTAATATGTCGGGATAGTTATTCTGTTTTAGTGCAATTTTTGCTTTCTTAATCGCATTTTCACGGTACTCAGGGTCGGACAACCTTATGGCACGATCGGCAAGACCTATAATAACTGATTTTTTTTGGGGTAGAGGGTGTTGGGAATGAAAATTTAGGTAGCGTGATGACCAAGTTTCCTTGGTAAACCATTCTGATCTAATTTTGTTGGAGTGGTGATGTAGGGTGAGGTCCAGAAAGCTTATTCGGTTTTGATTTTCAGTTTCTATAGTGAATTGCAATCTGTCATTATGGTTATTGAACGCCTCGATTATTTCGTTTTGTTTGTTAATGGGGATGGCTGTTATGCAATCGTCCACGTACCTGTAAAAAAATGGAATTTCAAATGGAATATCACTAAGAACTGTTTCTTCTAAGTCTTCCATTACTAATTGCGCTATTACGCTTGAAATGGAAGCCCCCATGGCACATCCTTCTATTTGTTTATAGAATTTTTGATCGTAAATAAAATATGTTGAATTTAGTGTAAGTTCTACTGCTTCTAAAAAGCAATTTAAAGGGATATCTGTAAAAGGTTTAATTTTATTCCATTTTTTTGTAATTATGTTTTTTGCTATATTTATAGGAATGCTGGTGTAAAGGGATATTACATCTAAAGAAACGAGGATATAGTTATTTGGTATAGTTAAATGTTTTATTTTATTTTTGAAATCCATTGAATCTTTTATATAGTATTCATTCTGGAACACAATTTTTTGAAGAATGTCTTTGAGAAATTTTGAGAGATTTTCAAATGGAGATTGGATGCAGGATACGATTGGACGGAGTGGTATGCCTGGTTTGTGCATTTTTGGTAATCCGTAGATTCTTGGAGTATGTGAGTTTTGGATTTTTAATTTTTTTGCTAAGTTTGGTGAAATATAGGCTTTGTTTTCCCAAAGAGATATTAATTCGTTATTTTTTTTCTGGTAAATTATGGTAGGATCGTTTTTTAATTCTTTATAGGTGGTTTCATCTTTTAGTAGGTCACACATTTTACCATTATAATCATTTTTTGACATAATAACAGTTTTATTTGTTTTATCAGGCTGTAACACTAATAGGTAAATCCCACGCATGACAACATTTCATGGCTTGAAAACTTAACAAATGTGGATCTTCCTGAGTATGTTTGTGAGACACTAAGTATGGGGCCGAATTTCGCAATTCCTCTTCAAAAAGCTGAATATATACCTATCCCTGAGCTAATAAGCAACATCGAAACATCCTTGATAAACCTTGATTCTAGTACCAAAGACAATATACGTTCTCAATGTTGCAACATAATAACTAATCACAAAAATAACTTTCAAAAGAGAACTTCTCTCACCCAAAAAAAAGAAAAAATTTTAGCACAAAAAATAAACAAAACAAAAAAATTTCTCAAAGAAAATAATAACCTATTAGTGTTACAGCCTGATAAAACAAATAAAACTGTTATTATGTCAAAAAATGATTATAATGGTAAAATGTGTGACCTACTAAAAGATGAAACCACCTATAAAGAATTAAAAAACGATCCTACCATAATTTACCAGAAAAAAAATAACGAATTAATATCTCTTTGGGAAAACAAAGCCTATATTTCACCAAACTTAGCAAAAAAATTAAAAATCCAAAACTCACATCCTCCAAGAATCTACGGATTACCAAAAATGCACAAACCAGGCATACCACTCCGTCCAATCGTATCCTGCATCCAATCTCCATTTGAAAATCTCTCAAAATTTCTCAAAGACATTCTTCAAAAAATTGTGTTCCAGAATGGATACTATATAAAAGATTCAATGGATTTCAAAAATAAAATAAAACATTTAACTATACCAAATAACTATATCCTCGTTTCTTTAGATGTAATATCCCTTTACACCAGCATTCCTATAAATATAGCAAAAAACATAATTACAAAAAAATGGAATAAAATTAAACCTTTTACAGATATCCCTTTAAATTGCTTTTTAGAAGCAGTAGAACTTACACTAAATTCAACATATTTTATTTACGATCAAAAATTCTATAAACAAATAGAAGGATGTGCCATGGGGGCTTCCATTTCAAGCGTAATAGCGCAATTAGTAATGGAAGACTTAGAAGAAACAGTTCTTAGTGATATTCCATTTGAAATTCCATTTTTTTACAGGTACGTGGACGATTGCATAACAGCCATCCCCATTAACAAACAAAACGAAATAATCGAGGCGTTCAATAACTATAATAACAGATTGCAATTCACTATAGAAACTGAAAATCAAAACCGAATAAGCTTTCTGGACCTCAACCTACATCACCACTCCAACAAAATTAGATCAGAATGGTTTACCAAGGAAACTTGGTCATCACGCTACCTAAATTTTCATTCCCAACACCCTCTACCCCAAAAAAAATCAGTTATTATAGGTCTTGCCGATCGTGCCATAAGGTTGTCCGACCCTGAGTACCGTGAAAATGCGATTAAGAAAGCAAAAATTGCACTAAAACAGAATAACTATCCCGACATATTAATTAATAAAATTTTTAAAAATCGAATATATATTTTCTACAACCAAAAAAATAATAATAGAAAAAATAATAACAATAAAACTAATACTTTTCTTACTTTACCATACATTCCGGGCTTATCTGAAAACATTAAAAACATTTTCAAGCCATACAACATTACCGTAGCTCACAAAGCACACAATTTTTTTTGGGTGAGAGAAGTTCTCTTTTGAAAGTTATTTTTGTGATTAGTTATTATGTTGCAACATTGAGAACGTATATTGTCTTTGGTACTAGAATCAAGGTTTATCAAGGATGTTTCGATGTTGCTTATTAGCTCAGGGATAGGTATATATTCAGCTTTTTGAAGAGGAATTGCGAAATTCGGCCCCATACTTAGTGTCTCACAAAAAGAAAAAATAGCATCTTAAGTTTTTACAGACATAGACCTAATCTCATCGTCCATACACCAAACCATTCGTCAGTATTGTTCGTATATTGCTTGTATGTGTTTTAAAATTTCGACAAATGTAAATGTATATACAGCATGGCAAGTTTTTAAATGTAAATGTTAGTTGCTGTGTGTTTGTGTTTAATTTATTGACATATACAGGATGTTATCCATGAAACCTTCCAATTACGTAAGCTAAATATTTTATTAATTTTATAAAACAAAAATTTTATCGAATCGTTCCTTTTTGTAGTGTTTCTGATGAAGGTCAACGTTCGACCGAAACGTCAAAGTTATGAAAAAAATATAACAGAAATTTAGTATATTCATGTGCCTTATTCCCAAGAAACCACTTAATCCACAATATAAGTACTAAGGCCAAGAAAACGAAAACAACAATATATCAAAGCATGGGTGAAAATATGCTATCCTTCACTAACATCGCTAGCTCCTACGGGGAAGAGACAGTATTGCAGATGAAGCTATACACAAAAACATGCCTACAACACTGCAAACTTAAAAATCGACGTATCTTTCTTCTAAGATGTAAAAATAATAATTTAACACCAACCTTTTTAAATTTAAAAACAAACCATATTCTTTTCAATTGTAAAAATTTGGAACAAAAATTCAGAGATAACATCCTTAGTAATTTCGTTCAGGGTACAATAAATTTATTGATATCCGATACAACAAAATATATAAAATCCTTAGAAAAGAAAATCAAAATGCTAGCTGAACGTCTCAAAGGCACACTGCCAACACATATCTTGACAAATTTCAAAAAACAAGAAGACCAAAAAACAGAGGTTATTTTTCAAGAAATTAAAAATAAAAACATTAACAAAATTCAACGTCTTTCAAACACAAATATAAATCCCACGCATGACAACATTTCATGGCTTGAAAACTTAACAAATGTGGATCTTCCTGAGTATGTTTGTGAGACACTAAGTATGGGGCCGAATTTCGCAATTCCTCTTCAAAAAGCTGAATATATACCTATCCCTGAGCTAATAAGCAACATCGAAACATCCTTGATAAACCTTGATTCTAGTACCAAAGACAATATACGTTCTCAATGTTGCAACATAATAACTAATCACAAAAATAACTTTCAAAAGAGAACTTCTCTCACCCAAAAAAAAGAAAAAATTTTAGCACAAAAAATAAACAAAACAAAAAAATTTCTCAAAGAAAATAATAACCTATTAGTGTTACAGCCTGATAAAACAAATAAAACTGTTATTATGTCAAAAAATGATTATAATGGTAAAATGTGTGACCTACTAAAAGATGAAACCACCTATAAAGAATTAAAAAACGATCCTACCATAATTTACCAGAAAAAAAATAACGAATTAATATCTCTTTGGGAAAACAAAGCCTATATTTCACCAAACTTAGCAAAAAAATTAAAAATCCAAAACTCACATCCTCCAAGAATCTACGGATTACCAAAAATGCACAAACCAGGCATACCACTCCGTCCAATCGTATCCTGCATCCAATCTCCATTTGAAAATCTCTCAAAATTTCTCAAAGACATTCTTCAAAAAATTGTGTTCCAGAATGGATACTATATAAAAGATTCAATGGATTTCAAAAATAAAATAAAACATTTAACTATACCAAATAACTATATCCTCGTTTCTTTAGATGTAATATCCCTTTACACCAGCATTCCTATAAATATAGCAAAAAACATAATTACAAAAAAATGGAATAAAATTAAACCTTTTACAGATATCCCTTTAAATTGCTTTTTAGAAGCAGTAGAACTTACACTAAATTCAACATATTTTATTTACGATCAAAAATTCTATAAACAAATAGAAGGATGTGCCATGGGGGCTTCCATTTCAAGCGTAATAGCGCAATTAGTAATGGAAGACTTAGAAGAAACAGTTCTTAGTGATATTCCATTTGAAATTCCATTTTTTTACAGGTACGTGGACGATTGCATAACAGCCATCCCCATTAACAAACAAAACGAAATAATCGAGGCGTTCAATAACTATAATAACAGATTGCAATTCACTATAGAAACTGAAAATCAAAACCGAATAAGCTTTCTGGACCTCACCCTACATCACCACTCCAACAAAATTAGATCAGAATGGTTTACCAAGGAAACTTGGTCATCACGCTACCTAAATTTTCATTCCCAACACCCTCTACCCCAAAAAAAATCAGTTATTATAGGTCTTGCCGATCGTGCCATAAGGTTGTCCGACCCTGAGTACCGTGAAAATGCGATTAAGAAAGCAAAAATTGCACTAAAACAGAATAACTATCCCGACATATTAATTAATAAAATTTTTAAAAATCGAATATATATTTTCTACAACCAAACAAATAATAATAGAAAAAATAATAACAATAAAACTAATACTTTTCTTACTTTACCATACATTCCGGGCTTATCTGAAAACATTAAAAACATTTTCAAGCCATACAACATTACCGTAGCTCACAAAGCACACAATTTACTAAAAACAAATTTCTCCAAAATCAAATCAGAAATTCCAAAAGATAAAAAATCACACGTAATCTACGAAATCCCATGTAAAGATTGCAATAGTGTGTATGTTGGACAAACAAGCCAATACATTAAAAACCGAATTAACGGCCATAAATATGACAAAAAAAATAAAACAGCGCTCACCAACCATGCTCTCGAGGAGAAACACAGTTTTGATTTCAATGCAGTAAAAATATTAAAGACAGAAAGTCACACTAAAAGACGTGAAATTTTGGAAATGATTGAAATACAAAAAAGACCCCATTGCATAAACTCCAAAACCGACACAACACAACTCAGTAAAATTTACAATAATATTATAAAATAATACACCTATAATGGCAACTGCATAACAACCATAGTCCGCATTTAAATTCCAAAACAAAAAGAAAAAATAGCATCTTAAGTTTTTACAGACATAGACCTAATCTCATCGTCCATACACCAAACCATTCGTCAGTATTGTTCGTATATTGCTTGTATGTGTTTTAAAATTTCGACAAATGTAAATGTATATACAGCATGCCAAGTTTTTAAATGTAAATGTTAGTTGCTGTGTGTTTGTGTTTAATTTATTGACATATACAGGATGTTATCCATGAAACCTTCCAATTACGTAAGCTAAATATTTTATTAATTTTATAAAACAAAAATTTTATCGAATCGTTCCTTTTTGTAGTGTTTCTGATGAAGGTCAACGTTCGACCGAAACGTCAAAGTTATGAAAAAAATATAACAGAAATTTAGTATATTCATGTGCCTTATTCCCAAGAAACCACTTAATCCACAATATAAGTACTAAGGCCAAGAAAACGAAAACAACAATAAATATATATATATATATATATATATATATATATATATATATATATATATATATATATATATATATATATATATATATGTTAGTTTTGATTACCGGGCAACTTCTTTAAATTCTCTCGTTTTTAACTGTCAAAACTTTTCAAAAAATAACCTCAAGTTCATTAAATAAAATTAACCTACCTTATTCATATTCTAATAGTATTTAATTAAATATTCCGTATGATAAGGTACAGACCTTTTACAAAGCTGTCGTGAACGAACCGGAATCCCGGGTAATGTGCTTTGACATACGATTAATCAATTTTAATATCAAAAAGGGAATATCCTATTTGTACAAGGCGAGGTCAATGATATGTGTGGGACATTAGATACATAATAGGTTTATTTATTTAAAAAAATCTTGTTTCTAATTTTTAAAATTTGACAGATTCGAGATATTCATTGTTTATGTATTCTAATTTGTGTTTCATTTATGAACTGTGGCGGCTCTTCCATAATGTCATTTGTTCAATGACCCCTAAAAATATTTCAGAAAAGAAATTATTCGTTTGACCGTCTTTCCTAATAGTTGTAATAAAATGGTAACCTGGGGAAAAGTTAAATACGCTACAGTGTTAGCCGCGCGCCGGTTCGAATGGTCTCGTGGCGTTCTTTAGGCATAAAAAAATACACTATACTAAGCTAGGCTGGGCAGTCAGAATTGCCCTGATTACCTTAAAGTTTGACGAAAGTACCCGAAGATTTCACAGCTACCGAGCCGAACGTGATAGCAAATGGAATACGAAATCGCGATTTGGGTCATCAGCTGGTCTCTTCTCATAATTCGATCGATCAATCGTGGCATCACGTCGGCATGCGGAAGTTCAATTGTTCAGAGGTCGCGCGGTTGATATTCTAACTCGATATCGTTTCGGACGTTTTTAATCGATGAGAATTGATTTATATACTGTTTTTTGTAATATATATGTTTTATTTTTATGATCCATGTGTGAGTTGGAAATATACAAAAAATAAAATGTTGGTATGTATTAGTGCAAAAAAATAAACAACTAAAAAGTGCTCACGAATTTAATTTTGCAAAAATAACGAATTTTAAGGTGGTCTATGTTTGAGTTGTGAATGTAAGGTAATGAAATGTCGGTAGTGCAAAAAATTAAAGAACTAAAGATTGCTAACGAACTTAATTTTGTGAAAATATCCGAATTCAAGGTAAGTGGTCGCAATTTGCTAGAACTTAGTATACGACAAACTAGTAAAGACAAAAATAAAGAGGTTCATCTAAACTTTCGCAAAACTATGTATATTTTAGCTAACTGGATATGTGGTTGTGAAATCTCTAACTCATTTTACTGTTATGATTGTTTGTTGTTTTCTAAGGACTCGTCGGACTCATTATGGTGCAAAACCGGTGTTAAAATACTTAAAAGAAAAGATAAAAAATGCGTTTTGTGCAGATCACATGAAATGTTCGGTGAACTATGTTACGGTCGGAAGTGCTGATATTCGCACTCAGCTAGACACAGCTTATAGAAAATCCATTAGAGATTTTAATGAAAATGTATCCAAAAATCGTTATATTTTAAACAAAATTATAGATTGTGTAAAATTTTGTGGGGAATTCGAGCTGGCACTACGTGGCCATGATGAAACAGTTTTGTCTGAAATCCAGAGGTTTTTCGAGGGCTTATAAATTTTTGTTGAGGAGTTGGGCCAAGCTAGACTATCCGCTTTAGCAATGTTAAGTATCGAGAAATTGTTTATAAAAGAAATGTGCGTGCAATTTTAACGAACGTGTCATTCAGCATTTTTCCAATTCTAAAGAACGAAGAGTAGACCTGAACTTCAAGAGAATTTAAAGCTCAATTTAAAGATAAGATATTTTTATTTTAAGTAGTAGTTAAGTAAGTATGTCTACTTTTAAATTTGTTATTCACCTCCCAATAAAATTCACTACGAGCCGCCACTGCTTTGGATATCTAATATCAACTGCTGTAAGTTAATATCCTAACAATAGCGCTCATAATACATTACGTTTGTAAATATAATTCTGAAGCTTCTTGGGGATTTTCATTAGATTGTATGAAACAAATCAAGATATCATACTTTTCATACATTTCGTAGACCGTCGTTATTGTATATAAAGTAAATTAAATACAGTATATAGTTAAATGGAAACATCAAAACAACAAAAATATTTCATTAAAAATCAAAGAGGTCATTTAAGGAACAGTTTTCGCTATTTTTTTTCGACACAGGTGTTGAAAAATTTTTTCAATACGCATGTGAATATGACGCTTTTTAGCCCACTTAACAGTGTGCTTTTTGTCAGTTTCGTAAGTGGTCGTAGGATAAATAAAATTATAACATTATTAATGACTGCAATAATTATTATGATTCTCTGTTTCGAATGTCAAACTTAATTTTATTCCAATGATGCATTTTATCCATTTTGTAGACCATAAATTTCTCCAATAGGCAATTACCAGTAAATGTATTCTATTAACACCAGGAGAATATTAATTAATGGGTGTGTTGGTGTAAATCAGCGTGCATTATTTACGCAACTGAATAAGGAAACTACATATTTTATATATATTGTCATGTGACAATATTTATTACCTTTACTAATTAAATTCTTTTTTTACCCTACTTTTTGGGGGAGCCAAATTTGGGAATTATATAATTTTCCTAGTCAAGTCTTAATTTAAAGATTTTTAGTTATTAAAGTTAAATTATTAATAATCTACTATAGAACTAAAAAAGAAAAACTACAAAATCATTGAAATACCCATACCACAAAACTAAAAAAGAAAAACTTTACATATTCGTATTAAAATATGCGTTAGTTTTCTGAGCAGCATATTACAACATTGCATTACTTTCATCCATAATCGAGGAAGAATACTTTTATGGTCAATTTTTGACCTATAGAGCTCAGCTCAGGCATCACAGTATCTACTTTTCAATTATGACTTCGTAGGCTTGATTTTTTTTGTACTGGTTATTTGGATTTTTCACTCCATTAGCATCGAAAAATCTTGTACAGTTCAATAAACTCACACAGAAACTCAAATGAACATTGATGAACGTCTTACATTATTTTATCAGTAATTTAAATATCAAAAAATTGCAGTTTCGAAACGAAGTCATTATCCTAACAAGCATTTTTTCTTGTATTGGTTCTGTAAATCCAAATGAATTTAATAAATCGATAAAATCTTGGTTCCTACTACTATTATTTTCATTAAAATCTATATTAAGGACTTATTACATACCTAACACTAACAGTTAAACAATCTAAAATTTTGATAAAACTCTCCAAAAATATACTAAAATCAACTCGAAGCGGTGCATACACAAAAACGATGATAGGATTTATACGATCTCAATTCAACAGCGGAAATTTCACATAACATTTCTGTTCGACAAAATCTTCTCTTGGACAGCATTCAACAATCTGTTTTATTAGAACTGAAATCGGAAATGTGTATATGTTCCAAATTTTATGTCGATTGAATACTTCTACAAGTAGCTCCAAATTGACTTTATCCAGACTAACAGATATACAGACAGACAAGTCAGTCAACCCTCCATCGAAAAATATCGCTTTTTCTTAAGCCCTATAGCCCTATTAGCAGCATGGAACTATTGAAAAAAATGAATAACATCACAAGCAAATCCTCGTGTAGCATTGATGGCCTCTCAATTAAAATATTCCTGAATCTGCCGCTCCCAGGCATAGAGGTCCTTACAAATGAATTTTTTATAAAATATTCCCTGAATGCCTTAAAACAGTTATAATTATTCCTCTTCATAAAGGGGACGGAAAAACTAACTCTTGAAATTATCGCCCAATTACTCTACTACCAGTGCTATCAAAAATCATTGAAAGGTTACTGAAGAATCGTCTTATACCATTTTTCCTTAAACATCAGATAATATCCCCGGATCAGTTCGGATTTTCACCCAACAAGTGCACTAGTGACGCCTTGTTCCCGTTGCTTAGCGACGTCTACTTATCCCTCAATAACAACCACCCACCGCCTCAGTTTTTTATGACTATGCAAAAGCCTTTGACTGTGTTAGTCATAAAATTTTGATAAGCAAGCTATCTTATCTCAGGAATAGGCAACAATTTGTAAGGGCAAATGGTTCTGATTCTTATTGTAAATTGATTATAAGTGGAGTCCCTCAAGGTTCGGTCTTGGGACCTATTCTTTTGTTGTTATATGTTAATGATATTACCAACCTAAAAATTATTGGAAAAATTTCAGCCTTTGCTGATGACACAAGCATAATATGAAGCGATTTTGATACAACGTCTTTACATTCTAACATTTCCAACGATCTTGTTATGATTAAGGCTTGGTCCGATTCCAATCTGCTTTGCTTCAAGTGGATAAAACGTAGGCCTTATCTTATAAGGGGACTTTACAACCACTTCAGCAATATTGAATACGATGAGTTTAAGTTCCTGGGTTTGAATATAAATAACAGCCTGAAATGGACTAAGCATATTGACACCCAAACTAAAAAACTTTCTACCACCTGCTTTGCCATTCGATCAGTTTCAAAACAACTAGACGTGTCCTCTGCCAGACTTACTTATTTCTCTCTATTGGAATCCCATCTCCGCTATGGCCTTCCCTTTTGGTGCTGCTGTACCACCGAGCCATTTCTTGTATTTTTAGGCTTCAAAAGAAAGCAATCCGCTATTTGTTTGGTTTACTATTAATAGTTAATACTATTTCAAAAAACATGAAATATTAACACTTCCTGCCTTATTTATTTTAGAAACCATCTGTTTAACAAGAAAACATATAAACAGTTTCTCGGAAAGGCCACAACACGTATATCTTACCAGAAACTTTAGGCATGACATATACCTTCCCATTCCTTCTACAGAATTAATAAAAAATCAATTATTTACAACGCCATAAAACTTTACAATCGTCTTGCAGAGTATTTGAAAACAATCCCTATGTTTGCACCCTTTCGAAAAAAAAACCTTTCTGAAATACCTTTTTACTGCATTAATGATTTTTATAATGAATAAATCTCATTAAAATGCGTTTTATTTGTTCGTTTACTTAAATCTTTTTGGGTGTCAGTTCCAACTCTAGCATTGCATTTTGAAAATCATTTTATAGGGGAATGAACTGTCTGATAGTCAGTTAAAATTAATTACTTTGATTAGTATATTAGTTCAGTACACTTTTTGTTAAACTTCACTTATTTTGCTTGTATAACGGTAGGAAAATAGAGTTTAAGGTTGCGTAATTTTAATTTCATTGTCATCGAAATATTTCACCTCGCATATGTATTGTTTATTATTTGTATTTCCTTATTATTAAGATCACCTAGATCCTTTAACCGCTTTACGACAATGTTATGTCCTAAAGAATCTTTCTTTTTTCGTGATGGTTTTATAGCTATCATTACTTGGTATATTTACAATTTATGAGTTTGCATTGACCTATCGAAAAATATGATTTTTTTCTTTTTTCAATGTTTTGTTTTTTTTTAAGGTAGATTTCGCTTGATTCCTAAAGTTGTAACAATTTTGCTGCGGCAATAAAGCATACTTTTGTTTGTTTGTGACAAATAAGAAGATTATAAAATTACACCTACATTCTGTGCTATTATGTGGGTTTATAATATTATTGTAGAAATAAAATACCCTATGTATTTTAAGAATACTTGTATTAGTAGAAATTTAAATATTTTATGCTAAAAGCATTAAACATCTGCTAAAACGCTGAAATCAATAAAATATGACTTTAAAATAAAACCAATGAAATAAAGTTCGTGAGCTCGCAGGTTGCCTGATAAAAACCTTGAAATCAATAAGCCATTAATATAAATTTAGGAGGGTGTTTCTTTAGTTAACGAAGTTTTAATCGACATCTATCTGAAATTAAAACATGCAATAATTACTTAATTTTTTGTTATATGATTCTCATAAAATATTGGTAAAGAGGTTATTATGTTTTTGCCATGCCTTGACTTACACTTAAGTGGCTATACTCTCTGGTTCTCTAAAAAACTTTATAGGTTAAACGAGATCTAGGGTTGCTATGGCAAGTAAACCTTTCTTTTTGCCAGTTTTTATTTCTTTAACAACAACAAATAAATTCACTAAATAATTTCTAGGAATTTATAAAAGAATGTGTAAAAAATGCATCAGAATATCTTTGCAATAAAAAGCTCAATTATTATCTTGATGTGTTTTATATAATCAAATATTTCAAGCCAAAACAATTACAATATCGCTCAACTGTTATCATTAAAGATGTAAATCGTATGAGACGCAAATTAAATAAATCCTAATATGCCATTCATCCTAATTTATACAGCCGATGTCGGTATTAAGCACATTTCATTAAATTAAAAGCCCCGACCAGCTTTAATGCTCTTATCCTGGGCGTTTGGAGAAACGACAAAGGGGAAAACAAATAATGCTCGGGTTAAGTACCATCCCCGTCAAATATAAATCAACAGACACGTAAGTACATATATTTCTGACAACGCGTCTTTTAGCCACTCATGCAGAGTTTCGTGGGATTTGGGGGAATTCCCTGGATTTGCCATCCGTTGAAAAGAATCGTTTATTTAGAAAGGTTCTCTTGTAAAATGGTTTCCTCAGTAATAAACAAATAATAAAATAAAATAATAAATTCAGTGAAATAGAATAAATCGAGTATATCTTCTCAAATGTAATGCCATATCTTTATTCTAAAGGTGGAAAGGTCTGTAAACTCACCTGTGAAAAAATAACAAGCACCATTTTCCCAATTCTGATCACAGACAGTGCATCGTTTAGCTATTTACGCATCCAATCAGCGCAGGGGGATATACAAGCAAACATGTGTGCGAGGTGGTTTGGGGAATACATCCCTCCGTCATGTCCTAACCTGTTGATAACTATGATGTTGTGCTCCAGCTTTCGATTAGCTTCTAATACATTTAAGATTCAATATTTACAGTTTTTTTTAATGGCAAGAGGCACCAACATCAAACACAAAGAAAATTTCCCTCTCAAATATTGCGATTCTAGCAATGCTTTTTGAGCGAACTAACCTGTATCTATAGGGGAGACCGGGGTTGGTTGTTAGAATTTAAACATAAGTATTTTTTACAGCATTTTATTAACCCCTTAAAAGAAACTAATAATGATTATACATAGCATTGACTTACATCTGACTAACAAAAAAAATAAAATATTTTTATATTAAACATAGAATAATTTATACCCTGTTTTATAAAGTAATGCAAATTGTCACAACTCACACCACTACGGGGTTTGAAGATCTATCCTTGGGTTTAATTGTTACACATTTAAACATCGTCTTCAGAGTCACAGTTAGAACATACAAAGAACAAAACTGGAATAACACTCCTACAATGAGCCCATCCGGGGCATTTGATACATTTAATTCATTTTTCACCTGGCCTCGATTTGGAATATGTTTCAGTGCAAACTAAACAAAAGACATCATCTTTATCAGATGATCTATCTTTTAGCTTAACGGATTATCTGGACTTAATTATTTGTTTTTTTTTAATTTGGAATTTCGATTGGCTTTTTGTACGATCTTTGATATTACTTTTAAGTGGTTCAGATTTTGGAAATGGACGTATATCTAAAGGGCTGTAATATAATTTATCATGAGATGAATCAGGCTTTGGCGAGGCAGAATTAGATTGTCCTTTACTATTTTCAACTAAATTAGACGTCGGCAAGGTTATAATAAAGTGGATCACGTGAACAACCAGGTTTTGGTGAACTAGAAGCAATGGAAGTTTTAATATTCAGAGGCTCAGGAGATTTACGTGGTGTTTATGGGTTAGGATCTATTATCTCTTCTACATTTTTGGAATTCACATTAGCAGATTCTTCGTGCTCAATTGAATGGTCAATGGCTTGTTCGTTACCCGGATTAAGACGGTCTGTTACGGCACTTGTAAGAAACTCATTGTCATTAAAGATGTACTTATTCAAAGAATATATTTCTGCAACTCGCAATACAGACTGAATCGTTTTTGGAGTAGAAGCCAGCGGTAAAGCGTCTCGTACAATTCCGGGAATGTCATAGATTGACATAGTCTTGCCTGAATTATTTCTTAACCATGAATCGTACAGACTATTCACATACTTTTTTAGTGGACCGAAAACTGATCTGTCAAGAGGCTGGAACTTATGGGAGCAGTGTGGGGGCAGTGATAAAACTAAAACACCGTTATTTTTGCACAGATTTATGCCTTTAATAGACAGATGGGAGTCGTGGTCATCTAAAATTACTAACACGGGTCTCTCTTATGTGCACCTTGTATGTTTTATAAAATGTGCCAGAAATATTACTAGTTCCCCTGTACCATCTAGCCTGATTTATTTGCACTTCCAATACACCTGGGTGGGCCGTTCGCAACAAAATAGCTTTTATAATTTTTCCTAGGGAATACAAATATTGGAGGTACCGTGTTTCCGCTAGCACTTACATCTAGAGCTAAAGTGACCAAAGTTCCTCTTTCGGCTGAAGTCACAGAACCGACTTGCTTTACTCCCTTCTTGGCTATGATCGTATTTGGCTTTTGAACTGTAGTGATCCCAGTTTCATCTATGTTGTAAATGTCTTGACACTCAAACTCTTCAGCTTACATAGGATCTGGTAGAATTTGTCGATTCTTTATATAACCAACCGTAGGATCTGGTCTATAAGGCCCTGGAAAAGATGAATGATTTGGAATAATAGGTGCATTTCAGGTTTGGTTTCTTTAAGACAGGTTTCTAAGTCAAAAATTTTTAGGCAAACTAACAAACAGAACATTTTTCTTGTCCAAAACCAGCAAAGGAAAAGACCTATTTTATTCTTGACACACACTGTATAGAAAGACAAAAAACAGCCTTATTTTTAGGTTTTCTGCAAAATCTTTGTAATGTCATAAAATTTATTGATCTGCAACTGTCCTAAGAAATCTTCCATTTGCCAACACTTCATTTGCCGCAGCGCGAAAGGTCTCTATTGAAGAATTTCCCCTGTCTGTTTTCCTTTTGTAAGTTCTCATTTTATTGCCTATTGAAGAAAATCTGGCGTTAATTATTTGCAAAAGGTTAAGAAAATTTGTATTTTATACATAAAACACAATTGGCGGTTGGTTGCCCCGCCGACACTGTAACAACCTACCCCAACCACATGTTTTGAACAAAATGGCTCACACTAGCCGAACCCTAAACTTATTCAAATTGAATTAGGAACACAAATGTTACTTACATGTAGGTATCTTTTGACAATATTAGAAATATGTCACACTTTTACCACATGGTAATAAAACAAATTGTAAACTCCAAAATATTTAGTTAAACGGCTATAAAATACTGAAATTCAAGTTACAGAGGATATACGTTTCCGATCAAAGCACAACAACTGATCATCTCGCATGGTATGCTTGAGCGGTGGGTACGGCGGTAGCGCTGTATTGTCTTTGGCGCGCATTTTAAACTACATGTAACAACCTGCCCTTGTAACAATCAACCCCGGTCTCCCCTACCAATTATTTCGATATTTTAGTTGTATTACGGCACTTTTAACTGCATAGTTACCAAAATTTCATTCAAATGGATATGTACATACATAGCCCGCCATGTTATTATATTTTTTCAATAACACTTTTATGATTAAAAGCCGACGAAAGCTGCAAATCCTAGAACAGGGCATTTTAAAATGGATTCCATTGGGCAGATGCAAAATCTCGATAGACAATTGCAGAAACAAAAAAAGAAAAACAATGTATTGGTCTGCGTCAAGAAGTTGTTTAATACAGTGAAAAAGCTACACGTGTATTTCGCCAAACAAACAGACATCATCAGATCTAAAATGTCTTCCTTTTACAAGAATGTCCGATTGATCGCAAAATTAGACCTATTAGAAAAGATGGAGCCAAAAAAGCCTAATTCTCTTGTGCGTTAATGACATTTTTAATTTCAAGCCGACTTGATTTTTAATAATTTAACCTAGATACTAATCAAAAATCCCATACATCATTATTTCAGTAGGACGGTAGTCGAGTGGCCTGTGGTTTTGTAACGTAAACTAAAGTGCGGGACACGAAAGAAAACCGGGCGGAGTCAATCGGTTTAGAAAGCTTGGCCAAGAAATCTCTTTAAACCAGAGGTGTCCCGTCGTTCTTTAAATAATATGGCACTCCTTTTTGACTATACGCACTTCAGATAATTAAAAAATTTAACTATGCTTAATGAACCTTTATCTATATTTGTCTGTTTTCTTTCGTCGCACTTCTATATGTCTTTTGTGTTGCAAAAACGGCGAACTTTCGAATTTTAAAATGATTTAATTTTGATTTTTCTTGATTGATTTACCTATAAATATATTCTTTCTTTTTCTTGAGTTCTGTCATTAACGGTTCCCGGGCTACTGCCTACGTCCACTATTACTGGACCACCCAGTATAGTGATACACGATTTACAAGTCCAGATTTTACAAGGGCAGCCAGCATCAGATCCAGTGAACGAGATTTATAAAAATTTTAATTTATGCAGTTCGACTTTAGGCTACTCGGGTATGCCAAAACTGGCCGTCTGTCTCCGTTTGTCATGCATATTATATTATACAGGGGCCGTCATTGTGAAGTACTATACAGGGCGTTTCCTAATTGCGTGCTGATGTTAAAGGGGGTGTTTTTATGTCCTAAAAGTCTTAACTTTTGAGATACAGAATAGTGAAGTTTAAAAATAAAACATCTTTTTTTCATCCCAATTCTGATGCTATTGTAGATAACTGCATGAACACGTCTTCTATGCATTAAGGAGCATACGGATTTACCAAGGTTAATTAAATATGCACGCTACTGGTAGAAATTTCAAAAATTGATTGTTAATAAAAAATGCCCTTTTATACATAAAAGACGTGTATCAAATTTCACACAGTTATTTATCTATAATAGCATCAGAATTAGGATTTAAAAAAAAATGTTTTTTTAAAACCCTGTATCTCCAAATTAGCACGCAATTAGGAAACGCCCTGTATAGTACTTCACAATGAAGCCCCCTGTACAAAGTAATATGACAGACGAAGACAAACGGTCACTTTTGGCATACCCGAATAGCCCAAAGTTGAACTGCAGAAGTTAAAATTTTGATAAATCTTGTTTACTGGAATCAGTGCTGGCTCCCCTACTATAACTACATTGATGTGTTAATTTTGGAAAAATATGAGTTCTCTAGTTTTTTAAATATTAATTGTAATATTAGATATTTTTTGACACCCGGTATTGAACAGAAAATTAATTATTTTGAAGCAGTTTATTGACAGCTACTTTATGAACAATTTAACAAAATATATGAAAAAAAACTAAGCCATTTTTAAGGTTGACGGCTGTGATTCTAATGGTTCGATTCCTTCTAAATCGTTGTCTTCCTCTGAAAATGATGAGGTTTCGTCGTCACTACTTGAAGATCCCAGTGTGATAACTAAATCATCAATAACCTTCCCAGTATTTATCTTCAATAGAACGAACATGTTTAGCATACGATTTCCAATTTTCAGCCGATATTGAGTCAATGGTTTCTAATGTTATTTTATTTAAATCTTTAATTGAAAGTTAACTGGTGTTGCGCTCTCGAATATATTTTTTTACTCCTGCCGATGTAAGTTCAATAGGGTTGAGGTCGCACATGTATGGAAGCAGCCTTAAAGGTGTATGACCGAGGTTATATAAAAGACCGTCAATCTTACACTTTTTTTTCTCTAGGCTTGTTGGCTGATATTACTTCATATAATTGATATTTTCTCCATGTTGGATCACATACGAGATTGTTCGATTTAAGCCACGATATCATATGAGCTGAGTATTTAGTTGGCACTTTATCTTCTACGTCAGAATGATAAGACGCATTATCCATTACCACGACTGATTTGGGAAGAATGTTAGGTAGAAGCTAATTTTCAAAATTATCTCTATTCATCTGTCCATGATAGTCTCCAGTTGTTAGTCCCGAGCGAAAAACTTAAGCAGCACCTGGAACAAAGCCGGCTTCTGAACCAGCATGAACTATAATAAAGCGACTACTAGAGCGGATTCCCTAAACAACACCTGTAACACATTCACTTTACCAGCATTTGTTCACTGTCATATCATTATCTACCCAGGATTCGTCTAGTTACACAATATTGCGTCCTTCTTGCCTATATTGCCTTACAGTTGATAGATATTTCACTCGCCAGTGAAAAATATTTGGTCTCTCAATGAGCAATTTTCGTTTATTTTGGCACTTGCGCCAATCAAAACCATTTAATCGTAAAAGCCGATTTAAGGTTTTATACCCGTACGGAAAATCTATTTTGTTCTTTACAGCACGAAGTAGTGGTTTGCAGGTCGGAACCTTCTTCAAGTTTATATAAAAATCCTTTATTGTTCGTCGAATTACTTGAAAATCACCATCTCAATTTTATCTTTGTATGATAATCGGGGTCATTTTTTACCAGGAGATTTTAAATGTGAAGTAGAACATAAGCGATCATTATGTTCTCTTTTTGAATTTTTCTTACACTACTTTCCGAAACACCAGTGTAAAATAGAGCGCGTTCTGTTCGATTTTGAAGTCAAATTATTATTTTCAGCTTTTCTAGTACAGGCCTCTATAACGCTCGCAATAACTTCACGTCCACCGCTTCGAATTGTTTTTCCTCTTTTCCTCGCCATTGTTACTTCGAAATAATAATTCAAATTCAACGCAACGCATTTATGTAGAAATGAAAACAAAATGCTCGAAATGTATAGGCGCCACTGGAAATAGCTAGAACATTCTAGCGGCAAGTGCATGAAGAATCTAGGCACATCCCAATTACAAGTGGACCAGTGCGAAATTTACTAAATCCTTGATTAATTTTCCGTACCGCTCAGCTGGCGCACTTTATAGGTGAAGCGGCAAACTATTACAACAAATAAAATAACACAAAACTTATTTGCGTACACAAATTTTATTTTTCCGCTTGCTTAAGACTATGAACCTTTATTTTAAGGACCGCCCGGTTTTCTTTCGTGTCCCGCATTTTATGTGGGAACGGAAGGCTAGAGTTCGATCCTTACCACGGATAAATGTTTTATTTATTTGTTGTTGGAAGACATAACCTTGCTTTAGTGTTTTTCTATTTATGTAGTAGTATGTGCTAGTTTTATATATTTTACATGCTCTTGTTGTTTTAAGGTTTTTTAATTCTAAACACGTGTAATCGTAGCTTTTTCACTGTATTAAACCACTTGACTGAGACCGAGACATTGTTTTTCTTTTCTGCAATTATTAAACCAAACATTATGGACGAATTATTTCTCCCGATAGACAAATTTTAAACTTTTACAAGCTGCTTTTTTAATATCATCATCGTAAAACCTGGAATAACGATAGAGGAATGAACGCCTCGCCTGACAAATCAAAATTTAATATTTACCTTGACGGATAATGAAGGAAACAAAAGGTGCAGTTCTTGGTTATGCGTAGAAATAAGAGCAGTAGTGGCGCCGCACTTGGCTACCCGAAGAATTAATACACAATGGGGAGATATTTAAAATTTAGGACATGTTTTATCTGCACTAGAAATGGTGGGTATTCTTTTGTTTTCACCGTGTATTTACCTATTTTATTTTGATCTAGCAACTTAAATATGCTAGAATAGAACATCTTAAAATCGACTTCACTGGGGATATGTAAATCACCGATAGACCAATAGCAAGCAATAACACGTTTAGTCAATATTTGTTCGACACAACTTAAAACTTTCACAAGCTGCTTGTTCTTTTTAATATTATGATCGTAACACGTGATATAACGACAGAAGAACGGCTGCCTCGGTTCCACGCGAAACCCTGTGACGCCATTATCTTTTATCGTTATTGTTATTTTCCTTATTATGGCTTATATGGCAGGGAGATATGTATGATGTAATTGGCTGCCGTTTGCGGTTTTACAGGACTAAGCGCCCTTTTTGCTGACATTTTTCGCTAATAGGGGTGACATTTTATGAGAGGAAGATAGTTTTAGAAGTGATCATGTTATAGGCCAGCTAGAAAATTACCCTTATTAAGCATTTTACCAAGGATACATTTCAGTCAGTAAAAGTGTAAAAATGTTTGTTGTAACGTAAATTATATATGCTGGAACAAATAAAAAAAAAGACAGTATATGTAACACATATATACTGTGACTACGTACTGAACTAAATTGGGTCACACTTCACATTCCTAACCAATGGATAAAAAACATAACGAGGGAAGTTCCGGGTAAAGAAATTTACCGATTTTTTACTTCAAGATTTGCAAAGTTTAGAATTTTGCATAATAGATTTCTAGTTGTATTAGCAATAATTTGGCATGCGTTTATAAATTCTATTTCGTAAAACCTAGCAACATGCAATGAAATTGCATAAGGATTAAAAGTTTCGAAGAGGTTGGTTTAAAAATTGTGACAAACCTATTAAAAAGTTATGAACACGTTTTTTCTACACTTGGTAAAAAACAAAAATATTTTAGAAATGATATATGTTATCACTGATAGGAATAAAAATTTGGTAAATAATAGAGGCAAATAAACTTTGCTTCGATAAACTTATTTTTAAAATGACAATGAAAAATTCTTTCATCGGATTGGAATTATTACAAAAAAATCATCTTTAAATAACTTCTCAGAATGTACTAAAACATGTAAATTCGAATTATATATTTTTACTTCCCTCGTAAAAGCGAGGTATTATAATCGTGAAAAAATCACTCTCCGAGATTTTTTCGGATCTTCACGTTGCCGGATCCCTAGATGACGAAAAACATGTTTTCTGAATTCCATCGGTCTGTCTGTCGGTGCATAGCTTAAAGACTACTTATCCGATTGACTTGAAATTTTGGTCAACAATTAAGGGTCATATGGGGATAACTTGGTAATATTTTGGTAAAAATCCAATATGACGAAACAAAATGGCGGCCTAGTGAAATGTTAAAAAAATTATTATTAAACTACTACTCAATCAATTTATCTCAAATTTTGCAAAAAACATAAAGTATTATGTTGGAATCAACTGGTAACATTTTGGCACGAATCCAATATGGCAAAACAAAATGGCGGCTGAATAAAATATTTAAAAATTCAGCCTGAAAAACTGTTTAATAGTTTGATTTCAAATTGTGTGTCATAACTAATTGTGGTTAAAAAACGTTAAAAAAAATATGCTAGAGTGGTTTACTATTTGGGGCTAAGATCCACTGAAAAAAAACAAGTTTTTTTTTAAATTGTCGAGGTTTCGTAACTTAATTGTTGCATCCTCAGGACGCATATATATAGATCCTATATACTGCATGGAACCCCTAATATCAGTCTTTACCTACGCCGTTGTTCCGCATATATCTCCTAGATATTATATTTCTAAATAGTTTTCGTTAAGAATCCTCTTGTTGTGTTAGAGTGGTGTATTATTTGGGGTTAGGATACAGTAAAAGAAACAAAAGTCTATTTTTAAATAATCGACGTTTCGCAATTATGTCGTTGCATCCTCAGGACACATATATAAATTCTATATATCCTGCATGAACCCCATATTATTAGTGTTTACCTACTCCGTTGGTTCGCAAATTTTTCCCAGATATTAAGTTTCTATAGTTTTCGTTAACGATCCTTTTGTTGTTATGTTAGAGTGGTGTATTATTTGGGGTTAGGATCCAGTAAAGAAACAAAAGAATTTTTTAAATTGTCGACGTTTCGCAACTTTATTGTTGCATCCTCAGGACACATATATAGATTCTATATCATGCATGAAACCCATATTATCAGTCTTTATATTTCTAAATGGTTAGAGTGGTGTATGGTTTGGGGTTAGGATGCAGTAAAAAAAGAAAAAAAAAAGTGTTTTGTTTAAATTGTCTATGTTTCGCAACTTCATTGTTGCATTCTCAGGACACATACAAATTTTATAAGCTGTTTGAAACCCATATATCAGTCTTTACCTACTCCGTCGGTTTACAGATATTTCCCAAGATATTAAGTTTCCAAATAGTTTTCGTTAACGATCTTCTTGTTGTTAGAGTGGTATATTATTTGGGGTTAGGAAATATCTGCGTACCAATTCAACATGACGTTGCAAAATAGCAGTATGTTTGAATGTAAAAACTACTTATTGAATTTATTTTAAAATATGCCCAGAAGTCAAGTGTGGCATAGGTAAAAAGAAAATGATAAAATACTGCTAGGAATCCAATATAATGGAACAAAATGGCGCCCAATAAAAGTGAAGACAGTATATGTAACACATATACTGTCTTCACACTTCATTATTCTTAACAAATGGAAAAAAAAATCATAACGATGGAAGTTCCGGGTAAAGGAAATTTTAATAATTTTTTTCTTATAAAATTTTCCGATATACTACCTAAAACTAATTTTACGAATTCCCAGTTTTGTTTTTTATTAGACGTGCTGATGCGATCGCCCATGAAGTTTTTTTTTCGAAATTATTAAAAACAATTTCATATGTAATAAATATTACGGGGGATACTGTGTAAATTACGTACATCAATCTATGCGCATAAAAAGGGCCATAAACGATGTATGTTTGTCGTATTTAATGAAACGTGGTAGAGTTATCTTTAGAATTGTACTTGTGACCTACAAAAAGGAAATGAAGAAAGTTAAGTAATTTGAGTTTTTCCGTTTGCAAAATTAAATTTAGCCAGATATTCTATAAAACTTTTTTCATTACTTAGCTCAATCTTCCAGGATAGCATTTTTATGCAGTGAAAGTTCTGCGAGGTTTTTTATAAGACCTCCGTTAATATTTGTAATATATACATAGGCAAATAAAGAATCTTTAAAACATGCACTAAAATGGAAGCCAGAAGTAAGCCTCGGCTAAAACACGGTCATTATAATCAAACACTGACCCTCACGATATATTATTAAATATAAAGAAATCCATTTATGGTAATTTAAAATTTAACCTCCGGAGATATTATATTTATTACAAAAATTATACAACGTCGAAAAGAACCACGAATTGTATAGGATAGGTAGATAAAGCCATAATAAAGGGTTAGGCATCTGCTATCAACTATTTTCAAAAATTCACTGTAAGGCTAAGAATTCATATATTTCAACAATTGTGGGGTAAATAACAACTTCAGAACGTGAAATTTAATTAAATACCGTAAAATGGGGCGAATAGAAACAGTTTTGAACCTTTCTAAATTTGTTGCTAAAGCGATAATCACCTTTTCGCCAACGAAAAATTTGGAATCTACTTTTCTTGACATATAGATCAAAAAGCGCATAATAAATTTTTGTCAAAAAATAGGGCTTTTCCTTAAAGAAAATAAAAACGCCCTTAATCTATTTACACTTAAAGTGGGGTGAATAGAAACACTCATTTTATTCAGTGAAATTTGCTATTGTACCCACACGGGGATGAATAGAAACACATAAAATGTTTTTAAAGTATAGGAAAAAATAATAAATATATAAAAAAGTGACAAAAATACCAATTTTACAAAAAAAATCATTTATTTTTGTAGTAATGTAACAAATTTAAAGACATATTATTTAAATTAAACAACTTTGATGCACATGAAATTTCAAAAAGTCTCTTCCCAACGTAGATGCTACCATCTCGTCATTAACTGGGAGAACCTCTCCAACAACCTGATTAAAATGAAAAGTAGAAATATCCGGAACTTATGGAAAGCCATAAATATATCCTAACGAGTTTTTGGTAGGACGACTTCATAAGAAAGAGGCTTCAATCTCATTTCTTGCAATACTTAGGACTTGTCCGATAAAAAATTTATTTCTATGCATATTTCGATATTTTGTTGGAAAACACACCAGAAGCCAAATTCCTTCTACTAAATCAAACGAAACAGGAGAAAAACATCGAAACAATTTACTCTCAAAGCAGACTGATGCTGATGAATCATTTATAACTGACTTATCATCGGACTTATCGGTGAAACTTGGTAGTGAAGTATCCATTTCTAAGACTTCATCTGCAGAATATTCTTGAGCTTTTTCAATAATAGATCTTAAATTAGCCAGGGGCAAATTTATTTCCGAGTCTAAATCTACATCTAAGGTTTCCATACGTCTTTCAAAATCATTATCTTCTTGATCTTCATTATCCGACGTAATGCTTTCAAAATCTGCAACGCTTTTGCCAGCCGGAACTTGAATTTTACGGCGTCGAGTTTTTGTATTTTGACCATCGCCATATCTCATTGTTCTTAGAAGATTTACCAACGAGTTATTAAGCCCTTCTTCAACGTTCTCATTTCCGTCATTTTTTTCATCAAAATTTTGCTGCGGAAGGCGTTCTAAGACTTGATCCCTATTTAGTGGAACGATTCCACACTTTTTAAACCCTGATCGTATATTTTTTTCTGCATTCGGTGCGATAGCCTTTGACAAGTTATTTAATAAAAAAAGGAAATCTGTCCTTTGAAACCGTGCAATGCTTTGAACCTGCCCCCATTTTCCATGTTTCAATGATCTTCCTCCAGGCTGTTTTAAGAGGCCGGAAAAACGCCATATCCAGCGGCTGGGTCAGATGGGTAGAGTTAGCTGGGAGGAAGATAAATAAAATATTATTTTCTTCGCAACCAGAAACTGTACTTGTAGAAAAATGTGAACTGAGATTGTCGCCAATTAAGTACTTTTTCCCTGGGAGAGTTTTTACTGCCAGTATGATGATTTTCTGCACCCAATCTGAGAAGGATACTGCGTCAAACCAACCAGATGAACTTCTATTAAATCGGGCGTCCTGTGGACCTCCAACTGTCCAAGATGTATACATATTTTTAGCTTTTTACACCACGTATGGTGCTAATAATCAGCTGAAGCAGCATACATAATATAAACGGCTGATTTCGACGTATTGCAAATGCGTTCTGAGCTGAGATTACTTTTTTTTGACCCGGGTCATCGGTTAGGTTAGTCTCGTCATAATTGATTATGTTTGATGGCGGAATATTTTCCAACTCCCTGGTCAAATTGACAAAATAATCATTGATAGGCCTAGGAGAAACAGCGGCTCTTGAGTTCTTGATGTTCTAGCAGAATTTTGTGACGTTTTAAAAAAGAATAGACAAAGTCTCTACCAGGGGTATTATCCTTAAATTTCCTTATTGTTTTACCTCTACTATCTAGGTAATTTTTTATTATCATCCTGATTAATATATCTTCTTCTTGTTGGGTTAGAGCTGTTTGTCCTCCATGACGCTTTTATGGTGCGGATAAAGTACAGAATAATGTATGTTGTAAGTTTCTTGTGCCATCCTATAACTCATTCCATTTCAATTGAAGCAAGCGCTATCTTTAGTGTTTTTTCATCAATCTTCTATTATGTTTTACCTCTAGGGTCCGAAATATAAACGCGAGGCATTTTTCTGCCAAAGAAAAATGGATTGTAAATAACTATGGGGTGAATAGAAACAGCAGGTGAATAGAAACAGCTTATTTCTATTCACCCTAAAATCATTTAAAAGTGAGGTTATACAACATATTGGGTAATATTTGAAAAAGCAAGCAAAACAGGCAATTTCTGAAATCGGCAATGTAATCAAGATACTTGAAAGCTACTTTAACCAAAAACTCAATGTCTTACCTTTTTTTATCTAATCACCACGAATAAAGTTTTGCTAGTAATCGAAAACGCACGCGCATTTACCCCAACAACTGTTTGGTACTGTAATCAGAGTTGCCAACATAAAACATCTTTGGTCTGTTAAAGCAGTTATGGCGACATTTGTTGATCATTTAAGCACAAATTTGAAGCGGTGGAAAGCTTATTTCCACGGCAGAAATTTTCTAAGAGAAGTTTCCTGTTTTTGTTTCTATTCGCCCAGCCGTTGCTATTCTCCCTATTTTACGGTACATTTTTCAAATGCGCTTTCTGAACCTTTATATATTGTTGTAACTTGTATTGGAAATTTTGCACAACTCGTTCCAACGTTTCTGCTCCAATATTCCAAATTTTTTTCTGAAATTCGAATTTTAATGCAATTCAACATGGGCTTGTCTCACGTAAACCTTTTGCTTAACGTATCCCTACAGAAATAAATCAGGAGCCGTCACATCAAGAGAATTAGACGGTCATATTATGTCACCAAATCTTGATATGAAGCGACCGGTAAACATTTCTTGCAACACAATTCTAATCTGCTGTGCTTTATGTACAGGGTGTCCCATTTTGGGTACTTTTGCGAGATATCTGCGTTATTTTTATAGACAGAAAGTGTAAAGTAAAACTAAAGATTCCGTTAGCAAAATTATCATAGCTCTTTTAGTTTTTAAGATACAGGACTAAACTGAAAATGTTGCATTTTCAGGCACCCCTCGTCTCTCAACTATCAGATAACTTATCGAAAATGTGAAAACTGTTTCTTATATAAGGATCAGGTCAACAAGTTATCGGACTATACTTTTTTTTAATGGAACATCCGGTATATTTATAGACTATAAAATTGGTCTTTTTTCACCTTTTCAAAAATATGTAATAGTATGCACTCAGAAACACGCAAATAAATGACAATTTTCTGAAATTAAATGCGTAATTTAATAGTAGGCCATGAATATCAATAATAAACACTTGAAAGTTACATATTGCTAACGAAGAATTGGATGGGGTCATGTTTAAAATGACGACCATTTTGCCTCTAATGCAAAATTGGCACATTTTTGTAATTCTTTTTAATTTAGTTTCTGACGGAGAGACTTTATGGTAATATGTTTTTTCGGCATACATGCGATAAATGGTATCCCGGATCTTACTTTTTAAATAGTCGGTTATCTTGATGCTCTTTATTTCTTGTTGATGATAATTTTTTGAAGCTTTTGTCCGATTTTAGTCCATTTTTCTTAAATTAAATATCGATCTTGAAGTTATATATGTATATATATATATATATATATATATATATATATTAGAAAATATAAAAAAAACTTTTGAAAAAGCCTGCTAGGACTGGCGAAACGTCAAGAAGATAGCGTAGTTTCATTTCACCGAAAAGAACCTACACCCAAAAAATAAGCATTATCGAATATTTATATATCGAATATATATATATATATATATATATATATATATATATATATATATATATATATATATATATATATATATATATATATATATATATATATATATATATATATATATATGTTGATTTTTACTCAATGTGTTTTCATTCCGGGTGTACATCTGTTCACTACTGTCGTTCTGCAAAGAACAGTTTTGCTGACGTTTCGCCAAAATCACATTTGGCATTTTCGAAGCTTTCTTTCTCGCGTCCGAATAGAGTCTCTGCTTATAAGGCGACATATTTTGCGATTGGAAACATATTTCTTATTTTTTATCTGGGATTAGTTTCCTAAAGCCCAGATAAACTTATTCCTAAAATAATTATAACTACAATTAACAATTTACAACCCCATTTGTTTTAATTTGTAGCATATGTTTTTGTTTCTTTTCCTAAGATTATCAGTATTATTATTATTATTATTAGTAATATACACTCTTATTTAATATACCAGGAAATTTAGTTTACAAAGAATATCTAAAAACTTTGTTCTAGATTTTAACGCACGAGGAATATGTTCCTTTGTTGCCCAACTAATTATATAACGTGGACATTATTCCTATTACCGTTATCCCCAGAAACATGCAAAATTGTATTTGCTTCCCTTTGTTTACGTGCGTCAGTCGGGATGTTCAGTTGACTGCCTTCCGCCCCTTAGCGTGGTGGTTTGCAAACATCCCCATATTCGGAAATAATATATCTCTAATGTAATGCATATGTGTACAGGTAACTTAATATTCTTTACATAATTGTAACGGAAGTTGGAAGTATTAGTGAGACTAGATTTCCCCATTGAATTTACTGTTTTCATTAAGAAAGGCAACAAGCATTCTCCGACTAAAATTATATCATACTTATTCAGATTTTAATCCACAGGAGATGCAGATATTGTGCAAGAGGTGTGAAGGCAAATTACAGAGCACACATTAAACCGATTTTCAGTTCCCTGTAACTTCCTGCAGTATCTTTGTATGTTGTTGACATTGCAGGGTGAGTCGGGAATGGAGGTTTAAAAGTTGTATATTTTAAATTCACATTTCGTGTATCGCATCGCATATCGTTGTCTTTAAATTTATTTTAGTATAATTTTTTTTATCGTAAGTCCTAAATTCTTATTCTGAGATATGCTTTTTATTAATTCATGGCAAAGCATAAATTACTGCATTATTTTCATTTGGGCGTTAAATTAAAAATCTATTTGTGCTATGCTAGAAAGATAGATAGATAGAGAATATGGAGGGGTGACTTGCGCCAACCGATTACTTAGGTCTCTCAGGTGGGCCTATTGTAACCTCTTTCGGAGTTTTACACTACGAGCTAGCCAACAGCATTGATGCAGTTCAGTACCGTAGCGGCCGAGCATCTTTCGATTGTGGCCATCTTTCCCCCGTGATATATTCTCTGGTATTTACAAGAGCTGGGCAGTCACAAAGAACATGTCGTCCTCGTTGCACCCCCTACAACTTTGATCCGGGAGGATGCCCAAGGTGTGAAGGTGATTGTTTAGCTTACAGTGTCCCGTTAACATTCCTACCAGTTTTCTAAAGACTTTCCCGAGAGAGTCCGAGGAGGTACTTTGTCCGAGCGGTCTCAGGGCCACGAATTGCGACACCAGAGTGTCTAAAACACTGTCTCTCCCACCTCTTTTTTAGAATCTTTGTTGACTGTTCGTTTTGGTGGCTTTAGAGGATAGCGGCGCGAAGGGTTCAGGGCCGCATGGTTTGCTCTTTGCTTCGTTAACCAACTGCGCCAACTTATCTGCTTTTTCATTTCCTTCGATTCCACTATGTCCCTTAATCCAGGACACTGTGACTATATTCCTCTGGGAAATCGTCTCCAGCATCTGGTGACACACGACAATCAGTTTGGTTGTCATTTTTCTTTTTTAGGATTCGCAAGACTTGTTATTCATTCTTTTTCTATTTGTACGGCACCTTGCAGAATTCCAAGTAGTTCTGCCTAGAAAACAGTCACCCCTTTGCCTAGGGCCATACTAATTTTCAGGTTGAGTTCCGGTACATACACTCCCAAGCCAGCCCCAGATTGATTCTGCCAGTCGTCAGTGTAGATGTGTATGTCTGCTTCTTTTCCTGGTTCTGTTGAGCCGCTGATGTCAATTTCAAAGTTTTTATTGAAAATGAAGCGAGGGATCAGGGCATCCGTTCGGTATTCCACAAGAGGTTGTCGTGCGACAGCCTCCAGGAACACTCGGGCATGTCCCGAAACCCAGTTTTTTCCCCACCACAGGTCAACGGTATGCAGCCTGACTGCCGCTCTCTCTTCCTCGCCTTTCAGAAATACATCAAGAGACGGCAAGCACAGCAGCACCTGCATTGCCATAGTAGGTGTGGATCTCATTTCGCCTGTAACCGTCAGGCATGTTAATCTCTGTAGCTGTTGTATTTTATTCTGTGCTACAACTTGCTTGGCTTTGGTCTACCACACAATGCCTCCGTAAGTGAACATAGGTCGAATAACGGCCGTATAGAAGCAGAGGACAATCTTGGGCGACAGACCCCAGACTTTGTCAATAGCTCCTCTGCACTGCTAGAAAGCTCTGGTGACCTTCTTTAATTTTTCACTTAAGTGTTTATTCTAATTTAGGGTGCTATCTAGGATGACTTTTAGATACTTGACCTCTTTAGACAGACCGAGCTGGGTACCGATCAGAAAAGGTGGTCTTACGTTGACCAGCTTTCTTTTTCTAGTGGAGAGTACCAGCTCGGTTTTTGTAGGGTTCACAGAGAGTGCGTTATCTGTGCACCATCTTTCTACTATTCTTAACACAGCCTACATGGTTTCACACAGGACGTTTTCAAATTTTCCTGTTAGCAGAATAGTGATGTCGTCTGGATAACCGGTTGTGTAGAATCTGTGTTTATTAAAATTTTTAATGAGGCTGTTGACTACCATGTTTCAGAGAAGCGGAGATAGCATGCCACCCTAAGGGCAGCCTCTGCCCACAAGCACTCTAATCGTGGTGTCTCCCGTTTTTAGTTTGACTGTTCTGTTCTTCAGCATACACCCAATGCAGCCAATAATGGTTGGGTCTACGGTGTGCCTGGTCAGAGCTAGTTCTATAATTCTGAAGATCGCCTTGTCGAAGGCGCCTTCTATGTCTAGAAAAGCTCCCAGAGCCGACTGCCTATAGAAAAGCGACTCTTCTATTCTCTGAACCACACAGTGCAGAGCGGTTTATGTTGATTTTCCAGGTAGGTAAGCGTGTTGGTTGGGGTGTATTTTCATCAAAGGCATTTGTTCATCCCTAATCTATCTGTCACAGAGTCTTTCCAGAGTCTTCATAAGAAATGAAGTTAGGCTGATGGGTCTGTAAGATTTTGGGTGGGAATAGTCATCTTTTCCAGGCTTAGGGATAAAGACGACTCTCACCTCTTTCCATTTCATAGGTGTATAGCTTAGGGCTAGATATGCCTTGAATATAAATTCTAGGTGTCTGATGACAACCTCCAGACACCACTGAAGCATAGCCGGGAAAATGCCGTCAGTTCCCGCGGAGTTAAATGGTTTGAAGGTATTGATCGCCCAAGCTGTTTTGTCTTTCGTCACCACTGTGTTTATAACCTCCCAGTTTGCTCCTATAGCCACTGGATGATCATCAGGCCACACAGGGCCTTCGGTGATGTCGATAACTTTGCATTCAGGAAAGTGGGTTTCCAGTAGTATTTTTGCCGTGTCTTTGGAGGTAACGGTGTAAGTTCCGTCGCTCTTCCTTAGACTTCCCGGCCCCGAGATCCTGCTATGCTATGCTGCGCTATGCTGATTAGACCCCCTGAAAACGAAACAAAAACTGTGTTATTTATCTATGAGCAGACCAAAAACTTGCAGATTAGGAGAAGAGGGAGGGGGATTTGGCCTTTGCAGTTGGACGGTGAATGCATGTATGTGGGTCGATGTACGTGTCTCCATGGCAAGAATGACTAAGGAATCTATATCTTCAAGCATTTGATTATTTATTTGAATGGTGTGGGTAATGAGAGATAATTTGTAAGATAAGAAGCAAGATTGTATTTTAGTGGTGTTAAACTGAACAAGGTGCTTTGCTCCCCATTCTACGATTTTAATGAGATCCTCGCTTAGGGATAGTCATTATTGTATACCTATCATAAATTTAAGACTTGGAGACAGGTTTGGGAAATTGTATATTGGAGTAGAGTGAACTATCATCAGCATAGGTGAGAATAGGATTGCTGGTAGAAGAAAGCAGATCATTTATGTTCTGGAGGAATAGGGTAGGAGCCTATACTGAACCTTGTGGAATGCCTGCGTCGATTTGGGGAAAGTTTGTCAACTGCTACAGAAATACTTCTGTTGGGAAACAAAATTGGCAATTCAAGGATTAATCAGATGCTTCCTTAATGACGAGGGCAAGAATTTGGACTATCTACTTATTCCAGTTGTGGATACGTAGGTAAGATGATCTGCTGTTTACCTTTGGTGGCCTTTACCGTATTGCCTGTCGTGGATAAGCTTATACCTTTTAAGGTTTAAAAGACCCTATACTTCTCCATTGCCTTACTCATGATCGGGCTGAGGGATATAGATATGTAGCTAGAGGAAAGAGTTTTGGCTCCTTTTTTGGGATCAGGATGTACACGAACAGATTCTCAGCTATTAGAAAACATCTTTAAAAAACGGTCAAATACGTCAAATTTTTTTTATTATTGTGTATATAAAAGCATTTTACCTAGAGCTGTTTATTCGGTTGGCTTTTGTTCTTACACTTGGCTGTAGAAATTTAGGCTTAGCATTACCTTCCCGACTTTTGGGACTTTAAGATAAAATATAACTTACTGGGGCTTTTAAGAATAACTAATACTTTTAGAACTTTGATTATAACAAAAGCGTATGCTGCTAATAGAATAAAACCAGCATTTACTTTAGGGGGTTTACGTTAGGATATATGGGGATAGGTACTAACTATCTTAGTTGGTTTTTCTTCAGTCCCGCAGATAGTTAGGGGTGGTTATTTGAGACTTAAGTCAAGTCTCAAGTTAATGGAATTCGCGTTGCTATCTATGATAAAAAAATGCAAAGGCGAACATCAAGTTTAATCAGTTTGTATTATGTTTAAATTATTAATTAACTTAATAGTCTGAGCAAAATATAGTAGAGAAATTCTTAGTGGGGAGGTATTGACACTAACTCAGTGGCGGCTCGCGGGTGAAAAAGTAAGTGAAGTGCAAATGAAAAATTTTTTTACGACTTACCTAAATTTTGTATACTAAATCAATTCTCCTATCCTTCATAGCAGCGAATTTATTTATAACATCTTCATAAAATGGATGAGTTGCCCTAATCTCCTCCAGACATTCTTTTTGAATTCAAATATTGCCTAGAGAAGTAAGTCTTTTTTGAGATATTGTATTTCTTAAATAAGTTTTACACGTTTGAGGCAAGAAAAACTTCTTTCCACTGAAGCACTTGTCGACGGTATTGTCAAAATAAGGGAAAACACTTTATATGCTTTGGTTAAAATATCTTTATTTTCATCAATTTTTTTCACCTGCTCTTGCAGCCCGATATATTCCAATTACTGTCATTGGCAAAAATAAAACCAAGCTCATTTTTAAGTCGTTGATTTTTTGAAAATATTTCCCCATATAACTGTAACAAATTGTAAAACGGGCCAGTCGGAAAATTTAAACTATATTCAGTTAAATTAAACATAAAAATGTAAGTTTTTCACTTGAAAGCTTAATTTTCATTAAAATATGGTCATATTTCATAAAAAAGAAGGTGAAAGCTTAGCAAGCTCACGTTTGTAATAATTTATTTCTGTAATAGAATTTGCTTTATCAAACATGGTATTAAAAAAATGTTCATTTCTTTTTTTTACAGAGCGCCTCACAACGTTTTATATTGAATATGCAAAAATGAATGTCAAACGATTTTTTTTGAAGAACGCAACTTGAACAATCCCATTTAGTAACTTCGAATTTGAAGACCAACGAGTTTCTGTAATTGTTGGTATACGCCTCGTAGATGCAGATGTAAGAACATACGTTCGTTTGGCTGAGTGATGAAAAAATCAGAGAATACCACTAAAGCTTGCAAAAAAATTCGACATTTAGAAATATTTTTAAACTTTGCTGCATCAGGACACATACAGCCTACTGCACTTTTTTTTTTTTTTTTTTGAAGGCCATTTAGATGGCCAGACATCACATTATAGTCAAATTGGCCCAAAATTTAATCCAATAGAGAATATAAATTCCCCGACGTTCTATCGGAGCTGACATTATAAAATCCTGAGAATCTCTCGACTACTGAACCTTCTGAATTAATGTATCTTAAAATTATGGAGCACTGGGAGGTTTGCGTAAATCAGTGTCATCCACTTGACAGAAGTAAAAAAAATGTGTGTTCATTATTTCATTTTTTACATGATCATTTAAATAATCTGAAATGCATTCAATTAATAATTAATTATTTCGTTTTGAATAGTTTTCGAGTCACCAGTAAAAACATTTTTAATTTTTTTGTGATGATCTTTTCAAATTTTGCAACTTCTTGATATTAATAAACCTAAAAGCTTTTTAAAATTCTCCCTATTTATTGACTCGCTGCTCTCATCATGGCCGCGAAAGACTAACTGTGTGTTGCAAAAGGTACAAAACTGCGTCAATTACCAAGCACATAAATAGTCTATTTAATCGGAAGTTTTCGTTAAAATGTATTTTATATAGTTTAGCATTTTCTTTTAAAGTGTCAGCTATAGTGCTTTGAAGAATTTTTTACAAATGTTTTTGGCATTAATTCGCATTTTAAATGCTCCGCCGAGTCTTCATATTTATGTAAAGACCTTCATATATTTAACATACCTGCAAATCCTTCCATATTCCACACTGAATATTTATTGGAAACTAGTAAACAAGGCCAGCAAAACAATTTTTGTAATATTTGACTACTACATAACCATTTGTACACCGAAAACCAGGATGGAGATTAAAATTCTGATCTTGTTCCTTCCATCGATTAAATCGAGTTTCCAACAAAATGCAAACCACATCCCTGATCAGATTCATCAAAAATATAAATTAATAAACCCGACACCAAAATAAATATAACACAAAACAGTCAAGTAAACTGCAAAGGAACTAACCAGTTGCAGCGAAATCCGCAAAAATAAAAGCAAACAACCACCCCAAACTGAACGACACGTGGGTGTAGTGTACTGCGTTAGCAATTCACCGAGAGCGTTGTATGGCGCTGGTTAACATTAATCTTCCACGCGGTCGATGTCAACGCGTTATCATTTAATCAACGTAGTAGGAAAATCGTAAACTATATACATAGCACCTCCAGCAAAGTCGAAACGGTTTGCGCCACTGTTATTTTTATAATAAAGTTCGATTGAAAGTTTTAAAAAGACATGCCGCCAACGGTCAAGTAAAATATTTATTCGAGATGTACAGTTTATTTTTTGTCAATTAGGTGAATAAATGAATGTAAAAACTTAAATTTTAAGAGATATATAATAAATATAGTTAGAAGTTTGCTTGTTTATTTTTGCTGGTGAAGTAGCACTTCACCTACTTCACTAAGTAATATTTTCTTAAATTTTAAAACGGTTAGTTTAGAATAAACAGTGAAACACGCCAAATTTCTTTTATCTGTTTATGTATAAAAAAACTTTCTCAACTATACATTATATAAGGTAGCAGCAGGGGATAAAAAGTTCCTTAAAAATAGAATAATTTTTTAATAATGTTGAGTTTAAAAACATCGATAGAACAGGGTTACTCTAAACGAGTGAAACAGCTCCCTAAAAACAAAATTGAAATTTTATTCTTTTAAGCGGTGGAAGGTGCCAATTTTTTTCAACTTTACAAGACGGTCCTCGAGGATGAATTTTTTATTTCAGAAACGTTTAATATTCTTAGAAATTGGAAGTTTTTGTCTCTTTATCTAAGGATAATCTAAGGGGGCGAAACAACAAATTAAAATTTTATATTTATTTCTTAAACGGTAGAAAATGACAATTTTTTTTCGTCTATACAGGGCGGTCCTAGAAGATGCATTTTGTATTTGAGAAACGATTAATATTTTTACAAATTGGCAAAGTATGTCAAAATCAGTTTTTTGTATGTAAACCACAAATTGAGGAAGCTATTAACGAATATACACAGGGAAGACCTATGTTTGTCAAAATACATTCTTTTAACATATAATTAAGGATAAAGAGCTTAGGTCTACAAAAGGTAACAGTTTAATTCGGCTTACAGTGTAGAGACACGAAAAATATGTCCTTTATTTTCTCCTACTATTAAATTATGTAAAAATTATTCATACTCCCGTTAGTACTCAGAAACAATAAGCAAATTATATTAACTTCATTGTTCCCGTGTGCCTTTGTCGAAATATTCAATTAAGCGCCCCCCCCTGCTTTTTGGCGAGGCTTGCATATATACCCACATACCATTCGTAAATAATATCCTTGTAATGTAATTCGTGTGTGTACAGGTAACCTAATATTCCGTACATAACTATATGTAACGAACAGTTATAATTAGATTTCCAGCTCTAGAAAGTTATTTACACGTGTGTGCAATATAAGTTACATATGGTAAATTGGTAATGCTAACGAGGCTAAATTTGCTCAATATTTAATGTTGCCTTGAGGCAGGACGACAAGAATTATTCGCTTAAAGTTGTAATATCAGAAGCTATATTGCCCTACTAAACGCACATGGGGGAATTGACCTGACGCACGTTTTAAGATAATTGCATTTAAAAATTTTTGGTTGTGCCAAATAGAGTTGATAGAAAAATCTATCAAAAATGACTTAATTCTTCTTGTACAGGGTGGTTTATTTTCGTTGATATTATAGGGTATAGACTGATCGGTGAGTGATACAAAAAACTAAGATACGTGTCCCGTTCTCTTCTTTAGTGTTTAGTTTATTGGCGCAGTCAGATCTACGCTAACTGGATTGGTTTAGAAAATACAGGGTGATTCTCAAAATCTAGCGTTTCTTATTATCTATTATTACCCGGTTATTTATGGAGATAAAAAAAAACTTTAAATACAAAAGTTTTATGACTTTTTACGTAGGATCCAGCGGCGTGCTTAAACAAAATATTGATGTTTTAATTTTTGAGATATTATCAAAAGTAGCATTTTCTTAAATGGGACACCATATATCTGAGTATCTAGCAAAATTGCATTTTTTCTAGCGATTGCAACAATATATAATACCTAATATTTTTCTTTGTCCTAAATAGGCAAAATACTAAAAAAACATTTTTTTTTCGTTGGCCATGGATTGAATCATTATTCCTATATTTTATAATAGGTATCTTAAAAACTCAGTTACCAAGAATATTAAAACATTGATAAACCAAAACACCTTCAACAAACAACAATTATAATAGCAACTCAACAATTATCTTGAATACTTAACGATTAACATAGTAATCCCAAAAGGTGCTAAAATTGTCTTTCATTCTGCTCGATGCATTTTTGGACTCGGCTTGCAACTGAACGAGTGGCGTTATAGATACGAAAAAATGCTCTAAGTTCTTCTAAAGTATTACTTCGGGTTTTATATACTTCATTCTTGATAAATCCCCAAAAATAAAAGTCTATTAGCATCAGGTCGGGGGAACGCGGAGTAACAAGCCAATGTTCGTCGATATTGACAGTTAGTAATTGCCTTACCATATGGCTGTTATAAACTGGCGCAACGTCTTGTTGTAGATAAATATTATTTCTTGCAGCTAATGGCATGTTATCCAACTCGCTTATTACACATTCTTCCAAAATTTGGATATATCCTTCAGCATTCAAATTTTCATTATTAATCCTGTAGACTTCTAACATTTCTACCTTTAAAGGATGCCCAATTGAAATGTTATGGTATACCAATATGATGGAAGGCGGTAAATAAGTAAGATATGTTAGTCACCAGACGCAATACTCTCATCTAATATCGACCCAATATTATCTCTTAATGATGACTATTGCTAGCTCTAGTCAGGTAGGTTCGGATTCTTCTTTCTCGTTACTCTACCTATACTTGCATATCACAATCTCTTACTTTCGGTGTAATATTTAAGTTGAGCGCCACCAAGTTTTAATTTAAGTTAAATAAAACTTGAAAAAAAATAGTTGCAATGAATCTAACCACTATCAATAGGTAAAGACTTAACTTGATCAATTGAAAACCAACACTTTGGAAATAAATGACTTTATTTCACAAAATATTCAGTGACTTATCCCCAAGAAAAAAAAGAAAAATGTACTGAACAAAAAAAAAATATTGATTGTTTACTCAATTCCATCCACCAGAGAGCTTAATAGCATCCCAACAAGAAGTGAATGAATTAAGTTTTCCCTAACAAAAGGTTACATTTACTGTAAGGTTACACTAACTGAAACCCAACTAAATTGTTTGATTTGCGTACGTAAATACAAAACCCAGAAGCTTATTCCTTATCTATACCACTCCAGATTAATAACATTTGAATTACACAATATAAACAAGAATTAGATCAATATAATCAGTTTATATGTTAATTTTCCAAATATTATACTACTACTTAGCTGAATACTCTAGTCACTAGTGTAGACTGTAAATGGTGGTAAGGCAGGTAACAAGTGTTCCTCAGTGATCACTATGTCCTACAGCTCTCCTACGTAGACCATATCCAAGACATCATGTATATTCCATCAAAAGAAAAGTTCCAAATTCCATAAATAACTAGCAGTTAGGAAACCATACCAAAACCTTGCTAATGGTTTGTCTTTAAAGTTCCAAAATAATCCCAATGAACCTCAAAGGTTCAACCTTGTACAAAAACCCTGAAACAAGAACTGTCCCATGTAGAAAAATCTCTACAACAAAATTTGGAATATAATTCCAGACAGGCAAAACAGCACACAATATATACGAGAATATAATACAAAATTCTTACTTCATTGTAGCTACGAGGGTACCAAAAAAAAAATTGCTTGATGAGCACCTATGTTAAGATGACCAATGTTAGTGGCACGTGGAAGTAATTAAGACAAAATCGCCATATAGGCCGTAAAGTTGAAACCCAAAATTTACTAAACCATAATATTCAACTTCACTTCGTCAAATCGGATCCTTCTAATCTCCCATTTGGGATGGAATTTAGTTAACAATAAAAAAAAATTCAGAACATCCGACACTTTCGTCGTTGATGAGACTTGGTGCTAAAAAGAAAGATTTTTTCTTTGCCCTTCTCACGTACACAAAATGGTTTCCATCACACAATATTACCAAACACAGTAAATCTACAAATCCTTTTCTACATTCCAAAACATTATTTGAAAAAAACAACTTTTATCAGTATCGACAAAATAATATTGGTACAATAAATCCACTAAACTAAATATTAACTTGTCAAATTCCAGTTCGGTGTATAACAAAAATAGCTTTTATATCCATGAGTATTGGAAAGAGATGAAAATATATTATTACTCCTCAACTAATCCACCCTACCCTGTATTTTGTCCAACCAAAGAATAACCAACTAAATTAGTAATATTAGCTCGCCGATACGTCAAATCAATAGGACTTATAATAAGAAAGAAAAAGAGAGAAACAATACTTCCACTTATATGCTTATTTCGACTGCATTATTCTATCGATTGAAAGCATGTGGTTTTGAACTGACCTATCATAACCCCGTGTAAAAATCTGACAACTGATAAACAATAATTAATGCAAAATAGTGAACCAAGTTATTAAAGAACATTTGTGTTTAAATTTACGTGCTTGTGAAATTTCCAAACAAAATATGATATGCTATTTGACACGTAAATAAAAAAATTCTTCTGAAATAACTGATATAAACAAATGGAATCTTAGAATATTAACACAAGAAAACTATATACAAACTATTATAAGAAACATATGTCACTTAGATTTTACCTTGATTTGTTTGTCTTATATGATTGTTGACCTAGTCTTAGAGTCACAGCATATTAAAAATGTTAATTCCTATTAATTGGAATATCTTAAAGTTAATTTTATATATAAAACAGTAATTATATGATAATACAGTGCAATATGAAAGTATATTACATTGGCTCTATCAAAAATAAAGTAAATTCACATAAGGTTCTAATTTTGTACTTTTGCTTCCGGCTATTTGTGACAAGAAATTTCTGAAACTAGCATTATTTCTGTAACTTAGGTATCAATGGTAAATGTAAGCCTGAATATAGTATAAAAGAGTGTTTTTAATTATAAATTAAATTAAAATGACTTAGATTTCACAAATGATATAATACTAAAAAAATGAAAAAGTGTCAAGCGAAGATTTATTTTACTGAATTTTACTGCCCTATGTACTGACAGACATATATGACAAATCTAACTGTAACAGACTTTATTTTGATATAGTGCCATCCATACATAGAACCCAAAGCGTTCTTGGTGTACCCTAGCGGCGGTCTGATGAGGATTTATGTTTGACCAATATCGATTGTTATTAAAAATTCCTTCGCTACATATAAAAGCTTCGTCAGTCCATATTACATTTTGAAAAAAATTGGGATTCCGAGTAATCTAATACATTTATTTCACCTCTTCCTCTTTTTTGTATTTATTGTAACTCGTACCTCTTGGTTTTGCGAATGATCCGTAGGCACTTAAATTGTCATATAATCTTTGAAATATTTGTTTGTCTGGCTCTCGTCGTTCGGGGAAACGCTTAAAATATAGATCTAAAGCTGCGTCTTTATTTTTATTACTCTGAATATAGCACTCAAACATGTGTAACTTTTCGTAGTTTTGAATTTATTTTGGACACCTATTTTTAAAAAATATAATTCAAAATGGAATTTGACAATCAATACTTAATTGTTATTTCATTTGATGACGGGTAAACAAACAAAAACCAACGCCAAAAGAATTCAGTCCAAAAATCAATGTCTCTAGATACTTAGATATAGGGTGTTATGCTTTAGAACAACTATAGCACAACCTGAAACCTTTTTATTTTTAGACGAAACTAATATAAGTGAGAAGTGATTGATATCACAAAATAGCTAATAAGGAAATATGATTTTTTGCCTGTAAGACTAGTTTTTGTTATTTCCAAGAAATCGTCCATATTTCTCTAAGAGACCTGATTATAAGAATTAAAAAAAAAGAATAAACTAGTCTCGGTCTCAGTCAGATATATAATATTTTTACTTTAAAATTTACTTCGTGACAAGTGTTTCGACCTTACGGTCATCATCAGACCTTATAACTAGACGGCCACCACAAATTAAAACATAAAACAACTCTTGTGTTCGTCTAATATGTGTGCTGTATAGTCATTTTATGTTTTAATTTGTAATGGTCATCTAGTTATAAGGGCTGATTATGACCGTAAGGTCGAAACACGTATCACGAAGTAAATAATAAAGTAAAATGTTATATATCTCACTTAAATTCTAGTGTTTGTTCCCTTCAACTATGCAACAATTATGGTTCGGCCCTTAAAACTGGCAAAGCCCGTCTGTCCGAATATCTGTCAAATCTAATCATGTCTAGAAGTCGTTTTGTTTTTAAATAATTAACTTAATTTTCTGCAAGTAGATACATTTTGTCTTCGAGCAGATATGGTAAAGAACACGTTTTGTATTTCAGTTGCCCTTTGTAGCCCACTGGCCCTCGCATGGTCAATGGGAGAAGCTTCTAATTTTCTCAAATCTTAATCGTGACCTCCTAATGACGCTTCCGAACAGTTGAAAACTATTTGTAAAATGGTCCTGCTTTAAGTCAGCGAGCAGCATTGCAAATATTTAGCATTGAAATGTATCTTTTGTTATCCTGTTTATGCTTTTATCCATAGTTTCAACTTAAAAATAAATCACACCTCACTAAGAGAAGCCCAAAAAAATCTGCCTGCCTTACCTACTTATGATTTCTCAGTATTTCATAATATTTGCTTTAACACCGATTGGAATTTTGAATCTGATAATGTCAACACAAACTTCAGAACTTTTTTAAATAAAACTTTAAGTGCTTCTAACAAGGCCTTCCCGCTTAAGAATATCAAACCTAAGCGGCATAAACCGTGGACCACGAAAGAAATACAAATTTCTGCTAAAAATATGCGCTCGCTCTCATATATAAAAAAATTCACCGACTCCTTTCTTATTCTCGACTATATCTCCTCTAGGAGGATCTACACTACTCTTATTAAGTCAGCAAAAAAATTACACTACCGAAAACGTCTAACAAACTCAAATAGCGTTTCAAAAGAAACCTGGTCCATCATCAATAACCTCAGAAACAAATCAAACCCTGTGACTCAGATCTTGCCAGGGGCTAATGATCTAAATGATTATTTTATTATGTAAGCAAAAATGTTACCTCTAGTATCTCGCCAAGTTTGGACCCTCTTTCGTTTCTCCCTCCTTCAAAAAATTTAGCTGATAGCTTTTTCTTAAGTCCCGTTAGCAACACTGAACTATTGAAGGTAATAAGAACGAATCACGAACCTTAAAATTAATGGAAGAATTTCCCTTTTTGCTGACGACACAAGAATAACTTGGAGTGATTTTGATACAACGTCTTTAGTATCTCCAAAGACTTGGTTATAATTAAGGCTTGGTCCGATTCCAATATGCTTTGTTTTAATGTCGATAAAACGGTGGCGTTATCTTATAAGGGAACTTTACAACCACTTCAGGTACATAACAGCAATATTGAATACGTAGAGTCGGTTAAATTCCTGGGTTTAAATATAAATAACAACCTAAAATGGTCTAATCATATTGACACCTTAACTAAAAAACTTTCTACCGCCTGCTTCGCCATTCGATCAGTTTCAAAAGAACTAGACGTTCCTTCTGCCAGACTTACTTATTTCTCTTTATTTGAATCCCACCTCCGCTATGGCCTTCCCTTTTGGGGCTGCTGTACCACCGAGCAATTTCGTAGTATTTTTATGTTTCAAAAGAGAGCCATTCGTTATTTGTTTGGTCTAAATAATAGAGCTCACTGCCAATACTATTTCAAAAAACATGAAATATTAACACTTCCTGCATTATTTATTTTGGAAACGGTATGTTTGCTGAGAAAACATATAAACACCCTCCCAGAAAGGCCACAACATGTATACCCTACCAGAAACTCTAGGCATGATATATATCTTCCCATTCCTTCCTCAGAATTAATACAAAAATCAATTATTTACAACGCCATAAAACTTTACAACAATCTGCAAGTACATTTAAAATCTATCCATATGCTTGCACAATTTCGAAAAAACACTAAAGCATACCTCATTGAGAGACCATTTTACAGCGTTAATGATTTTTACAGCGAGTAAGTCTCTTTAAATTGTCACTAAATTCGCTTGTTTACTTAAATCTTTTGTGAGTCATGTCCTAACTCGTAGCATAGAATTTTGAAAATCATCATATAGAGAAAAGAACTGTCGAACATTCACTTAAAACTTAATTATTTTTGTTAGGTATTGGATTAAAAACAAAATTTAATTCTTTTTTGTATACTACATTCTACACTAGTTCATTATACCTTCTGTTTAACATCACAATTATTTGTATAACTATAATAACATAGAGTTTAAGGTCGCATAGTTGCAATTTTGGTTTCAATGTCATCGAAATTATTCACCTCGTACATGTGTGTTTGTTTACTTTTATAAGGTTATTAGGATTCATTAACTGTTTTGCGGCAACGTTATGTTATATTCTAACGTGTGTTTTACGATTTGGTAAATTGATAATTTACATTTTTATAAAGCAGTGACCTATCGAAATTCTTTTCGATTGATGTTTTGATATGTCTTATTTTAGGTATATTTTGCTTTGTCCATAAAATTGTAAAATTTTTCTGCGGCAATAAAGCATACTTTTGTTTGTTTGTTTGTTTGATACTTATAAAGACAAATATTTTATTTACAATTTTTAGGAAGTAAATAGAAGAGGTAGTAAAAAATATTTTGCCTGCCCAAATTATCTCTAAATTTTATAAATGGCAAAACTGTTATCTTAAGATAAGGCCTACACTAGTTAGGATTGTACACAGTATGATTATAGTGTAATATAAAAGAAGTGATTTCTTTTTTGGTTTATTGAATGGCAAGAATTTAATTTGTGATATTCACGAAATGAAATGTGGTCAAATTAGTTGTCTTCCTTTGCAAACAAATAATGGCTTAATTTCATTAACTGTAGTCGACAGGATTGTTGAGTGACATCATAATTTTATTTTCAAAAAGTATTTAAGTATTTATCAGTGAATTTAAAAGAAAAACAAATCAATAATTGAGTAAGACCCATTAAATTCAAAACCTATAAACACACCGATTTTATTTTGTGTGTAAAATTGAGGACAGCAAATAGTTGCTAAAAGTAAGATATTATTCTTATTCTTAGAACAAAGTATGAATGATCGAGTGAATGAGATATATTTAATTCATTGCTAATGTTTTATATTTTTTTATCGGTAAATATAGTTAGCATTGGTTTTGTTTAATACTCAGCTTTTTATTGTTTCTGAAAAGTTAAACTTAAACGTTATAAAAGTAAAAAAAATACCAGTTCACAAATTAAGCAAACATCACTTGATCATCAATTAAATTTAATTAAAAAATATTTTTTTCTCCTTGTGTGACATAATTGTGATTAAAGAATCCTTTACGGTTCATTGCTGTAACTGAAACCAGTATAAACAAAGAATTCGACAATCTCTTGAAATTTTCAAACATATAAAAAAGTCTGCCTGCATTTCCTCAAGCTCATTCAGTGTTCAGATGTCGTGGAGTAAAGATCCTTAAAGACGGCGTAACATCGGTTAGTAATTTTAATTTAACACGGTCTAATCAAAAGAAAACCAAACACAAAAAAAACAAGAGTATTGTTAAAAAACTACCGCAATTCACTTTCTTTAAAATAAACTATATTTTGTTATGCGTGTGTAACATTTCTAAAATGATTACATTACTTTCCGGACACATATGAGTGTTGAGAGCGTTTTTGGCACTAATTCTGAAAGTTTTTTCAGCACTAAAGCTGAAAACAATACAAAAACTATCGTCCTCCTATATCGCCATTTAACAGCCTGCTTCTGGGTACACTGAAAGTGGACTGAATAGATCCAATTATTGTCGAAGAAGCCAAGAATATAAACACCGAACTAACGTAGTGCCAAAAAATTGGAAACATTTATTAAATGGTGTGCAATAAATAAACTAAACAATTTCAGGAGGCAATTCTAGTATACTTTTCATACAATTAAAAGACTTGCAAACTATCCAGGTTATGGTCAACATGCTCATATTTAAAATCTATGCTCAAACAAAAACCTTATTTTAATATAAGCAAATATGATAAAGTGATAGCCTTTATCAAGAAAACTGATGTCGGTTTTCACAAAAAAAAACTAGAACTCTAACAAGAAATGATATAGAACAATTAACAAACGAGGGTTCAGATGATGTATACCTTTTGACAAAAGTTGTCACAATAAATGGGGTAGCAGGTGCTTGAGGAATTAGACCTTAGATGACGTTGAAAACAATGAATCAGTGATGCATATTACAATTATTGATATTAAAATCCATCAACTCAGAAGTTTGTAATAAATGGAGAACGAAATTTAAAGTTTATAAAAAATGCATTAATGTCATCACAAAGTACGACCCATAAAAGATTTGTTAAATTACACGAACGAGTTCTTATATGTGGCTGGATTCCTAAAACTCTAAAACTGTTAAATCCCGAATGTTACACTGGGCATTGTTTTAGGCGATTTTGAACCATTCTGCTAGTAAATTGTGATGTAGGCAAGACGAATTTTAAGAGCCATGGCGGATAGAAGTCTACAAAAGTTGCTGAATATTGTGAGGACGAGTCTTGACAAAACAGAAAATAAAATGCACATCTTTTCCTCCAAAAGCAGGCACATCCAAGTCGCAGCAACCAGCAACAATTGTCTTTCAACCACTTATGTTGAATTTACATGAGGCATAAATATTTCTGAAATGGCAAGCCATCTATGCGGTTAAAAACTATTTAACTTCAGCCATAACGAATGTAGATAATTTTTATGTTGCCAATAATATTGCTAATAACAAATAAAAATGATATAAGTTGGGTTTTGAATTGCATTCTCTTTTTGACGTCTATATTCAAATAAATTATTTAAAATAACTACAAAAACTAGTTAATTTTCTTCATGCTCGTAGAAACAGCATTGTAGCTAACAGGTACGAAAAGTGCATTTTCTGCACTCGACGTCGCATTTCTATATTTTTGAGATTAGTGTCATAAAACGTGATTTGACAGTGATCATTAACATTAAAAAGACTATTTTGAATAATATCGTAGAAACATATTTTTATCCCCTGTAACTGTTCTTATGTTTGTTTTAGAAGTCACACCTTGATTTTTGGTATGAAAATATTAATAAAAATAAGATCAAACTAAGACAGATTATGTTGTAAAATCAGAAAAATAAAATATAAACTAGGTCAACATTTTTAACAATCTCGCTGATTTAAACTGAGAACGAAATTTAAGTTTAATAAAAAAACATGCATTAATATGCACACAAACTGCGGCCAATAGAAGATTTATTTTAAATTACAAAAAGGGAAGATGTTCCATCTGATGTGTTTGAACAAAAAAAAGCAAGATGACCTTATATGTGACTGGAAACTAAAACTCTTAAACTCTTAAATCCCGAGTGCTACACTGGGCATTGTTTTAGGCGGTTTTGAACCACTTTGCTAGTAGATTGTGAAGTAGACAAGCCGAATCTTAAGCGCCATAGTTGATAGAAGTCTACAAAATTTGGTGAATGATATGTGGACGAGTCTTTACAAAACAAAATGCAAATCTTTTCCTCCAAAATCAGGCTACTACATTCAACTCGCAGCAACCAGAAACAATTGTCCTTACATTCAACTCTGAAATGGCAAGAAATCATATTAGTTAAAAACCATTTAACTTCTGAAACAATGTGTCCTTTAAAAATAATATAAATTTGATTTTTGAACTGTGTTTTTATTTTGACATTTATACTGAAATAAATTATTTAAAGTAACTACAAAAACTAGTTAATTTTCTTCACGCTCGTAGGTAAAGAGTTGTACCTAACAGGTGCGGACAGTACTTTTTCTGCACTCAAAGTGGCTTGCTGAAAAGTGTCTCTTTCAGTAGTAGTTAGGTAAATTTCTGTATTTTTGAGGTTAGAGTCATAAAACGTGATTTGACAGTGATCATTAACATTAAATAGACTATTTTGAATAATCTCGTAGAAACATATTTTTATCCCCTGTAATTTTTCTTATGTTTGTTTTAGAAGTCATACCTTGATTTTTGGTCTGAAAATTTTAATAAAAATAAGATTATACTAACACAGATTATGTTGTAAAATCAGAAAAACAAAATATAAACTAGGTCATCGTTTTTAACAATCTTGCTGATTTAAACGGAGAACAAAATTTAAGTTCAGTAAAAAGAATGCATTAATATGAACGCAAACTGCGACCTATAGAAGATTTATTTTAAATTACAAAAACGGAAGATGTTCCATCTGATGTGTTGGAATTAAAAAAAGGCAATATTACCTTATACGTAGCTGGAAACTAAAACTCTTAAACTCTAAAATTCCGAGTGCTACACTGGGCATGGTTTTAGGCGGTTTGGAATCACTCTGCTAGTAGATTGTGAAGTAGACAAGTCGAATCTTAAGCGCCATGGTGGATAGAAGTCTACAAAATTTGGTGAATGATATGAATCTTTACAAAACAAAATGCAAATCTTTTCCTCCAAAACTAGGCCACCACGTCCAAATCATAGCAACCAGCAACACTTGTCCTTCAAACACTCATATTGAACATACACAAGGCATAAATAATTCTGAAATGACAAGAAATCTATACCATTTAAAAACCAATTCAGCCATAAATTTTAACGAATACAGGTAACTGTTATGATGGCATTAATATTGCTAATAGCAAATAAAAATAATATAAGTTTGATTTTTGAATTTTATTTTTACTTTGACGTTTATATTGAAATAAATTATTTAATGTAACTACAAAAACTAGTTAATTTTTTCACGCTCATAGGCAAAGCATTGTATCTATAAGGTGCGGAAAGTATCTTTTCTGCACTAAACGTCGCTTGCTGAAAAGTGTCACTTTCAGTAGTAGTTAGGTAAATTGCTACATTTTTAAAATTATTGCCATAAAACGTGTTTTGACAATGAGAATTAAAGTTAAATAGACCATTTATAATAATGTTGTAGAAACATATTTTTATCTCCCGTAACATGCATTCTTAGAAATTACACCTTAATTTTCGGTATGGAAATTTTAATAAAAATAAGATCATACTAAGACAGATTATGTAAAACCAGAAAAATAAAATATAAACTAGGCCAACGGTTTTAACAATCCTGCTGATTTTCCGAAACTGTAAAATACGACATATTTCCCAAGAGATGTTTCAGAAAAATATAAAACAAACTGAATACTTTTACAATATATTCGGCAACACAGAATATCTCTACACGAAGGTAAGTCGTCAAAATACAATAGTAAATGGAGACCCATCCAACTGAAAATAATAAAAAAGAAACGACTGAACCGGTCGTGTGCAGTCTAACGGCGCGGCATTATCAGTCACGTAAAAATGTTGAACAGAATCCGGAAATTTTCGAATGTTTAAGCAAAATACGTGACTTAAGGGTTTAATATTGCTCGCTCAGTGAGAAATATTTCTAGACGGAAATATGATTGTGGATGTAGTGGAGCTGAAGTGATTTCCGTCATTATTTCTAATGTCCCGTTATAAATCGTACTTTACGTTTGAAAAATGTTTGAGCGGGCGTGTGAAAATTTTATGTAATTGGACCTTACATATATATTTTGTGTTTGTTGCATAGGTTAACTATAAATAGGCTACAAAATTAGTGTCATGATTAAACAAGATTTTTTCTTCACTGAATTTTAATAGTAAATCGCTATATACCTAACTAGTGCGGAAAGTGATGCTTTTCCGCACTGCCTTTGACCGAACGACGCGATGCTGAATATTCGAGTGTAGAAAAGACACTTTCCGTGTTAGGTATAATGCTTTTTTATAAGCGTGAGATAATTAACTAGTTCTAGAAGTTATTTTAATTATTTTTTTTAGTTTAGGCATCAAACTTACATTTTTTTTATTCGTTATTAACAATTCTAAATTTTTTTACCCGGAACTTCGATTGTTTTGAATCTTTCCTTTTATTAGGAATAGTGAAGTTTGACCCAATTTAGTTCAGGACATAATAATATAGTAACACATATATACTATCTTTTCAAACATTTTTATTCGGCGCCATTTTGTTCCATCATATTGAATTCCTACTAATATTTTACCAGTTCCTATCTATGCCACATTTGATTTTTGGGTATAATTTAAATAAATTCAATAAGTAGTTTTTTTGATATATGATGTTGAATTCCAGTATATCCCTATATCTCATTTAGTTTTTCTGCAAACTTTAAAGTCATTTAAATAAGATTTTTTTACTTTGATTTATATAAAAATTCTTTTGTCCGCCATTTTGTTTGTTGTTTCCATTTTAAAATGTTACCATATAACAGTTGATTTTTGTGCAAAATTTGAGGTAAATTTGATAATAGGTCACCCCATATAACCCTTAATTTTGGACTAAAACTTGAAGTCAATCTAATAAGTAGTTTTCAATCTATGCTCTGAACTGACAGACAGGCAAAAAATCGGACGGAATTGATAAAATATATTTTTTGGCATCTGTGGACACTAAAACGTGAAGATATGTGAAACCTGTAAAGTGATTTTTTTTACGATTACGACTATTTTATTTCGCCGCAATTTTGTTCCCCCATCTTGAATTAGTACCACAGTTTTACATACAATTTGAAATCAGACCATTAAGTATTTTTTCGTGCTGAATTTTTAGATATTTCACTAAGTCACTATTTTGTTCCACCATCTTGGATTCACATCAAAATTTTTCCTTCATAATACGTTATTTTTTTTAGTAATATATTTTTTTAACATTTCACTAGGTCGCCATTTTGTTTTGCCATATTGGATTTTTACCAAACTGTTGACCCTTAATTTTTACCAAAATTTTAAGTTGACAGACAGACAAACCGTCAAGCAGACCGATGAGATTGATAAAATAGTTTTTTTGGTATCTAGAGACGCTGAAACGTGAATATATAAAACCTGAGAGGGTGATTTTTTTACTGATACAAATATTTTATTTAGCCGCTATCATGGAGGGAAGAAAACAAGGTGCGCTCGCCAGCCAGCGCATCTACGTCAGATTTGAGGTAGCTTTCGAAAAAAATATAGTAAGCTCTGGAAATAAATGTCAATACAAATTGTAGGTTAGATTACTAGTTTGACAACAATTTTTATTTTGTTTGTACAAAATAAATTTTACTTTGGAAGGAAAATAATTTTTAAATTAATTTGGGTATTAAAAATCAAGAACAATATGTCTTGTGCGGTTACTGGTTGCTTCAGCCACAATAAAACGAAGGGCAAATGTTATATAAGATCTTATAGATTTCCTCAAAACCCTGATTCCTATAGTACAGAGGTTTCATGTTTGCCCCAAATATGACAAAATTAACTTAAATAACGGTTAAAAAATCATGGTTCTTGGGATTAGACCGTGTCAAATTGGAATTACTATCCGATGTTTCGCTTTTGATTGCACGAGGCATCTTCAGGGATCTTCACTCCATGAGATCTGAACACTGAATGAGCTCAAAGAGATTCAGGCGGGCTTTTATACCCGACTTGTGCTCGCCGAACCTTGTGTTAAGATCGGTTTCCACGTGTGATGTAGACCGTAACCTGTGTGTATTTTTTGTATTTTTAAATATTTCAATAGATTCTCTAACTTTTCGTTTATAAAAACCTGGAACCGATGCTAGAACCTTGGTTTCCTTTACATATATGAAATGGCCAGTGTTATGCTGGTGTTCAGCTACAGCAGATTGAACAATTTGTTTCTTTTTAATACATCGTTCATGTTCTTTAAGTCTAGTTGATATTGAGCGTCCTGTTTCTCCCACATACACTTCTCCACAGGAGCAAGCAAATATATATACTCCTTCTGTTTGGAAAGGTACAAGATCTTTCGGGGATCGCAAGCATTGTCCAATCTTCTTATGTGTATTGAAGATTGTACGCACGTTGGACCGCCGAAGTAATCGTCCTATTTTGTCTGTAGTGTCATGTATGTAGGGAAGAACAACACTACCTAATGGTGACTCTTTATCATTCTCCTTTGTCGGAGTTGGTTTACTATATCTTTTAATTGAACGCGTAATATCTTCAGTGCAATAGCCATTCCCTCTGAGAGCTTCGGCCAGTTTCGATGTTTCCGATGTTAAAGAATCTTGATCAGAAATCGGAATACTCTGAATACTAGTGAGTTAATAACCGATTTCTTTTGTGCTGGATGGTGATGAGAATTTGCATTTAAGTATCTATTTGTATGCGTCGGTTTTCTATACACAGAATGTCCTAAGGTACCGTTTTCCTTCCTTTGAACACATACATCTAGAAAGGGAATTGTTCCATTAGATTCAATTTCCATCGTGAACTTGATATTATGATGTTGCTGATTAAGGTGGTCCAGAAATATGAGGAGATTATCCTGTCCATGAGGCCAAACGACAAAAGTATCATCTACATATCTACATCTAAACCAGTGCTTCGGTTTTAGTGGAGCGGATGTTAGAGCAATATCCTCAAAGGCTTCCATAAAGATATTCGCTACCACAGGTGATAGAGGAGATCCCATAGCTGCCCCTGAAGTTTGTTCATAAAAAGTTCCTTGAAAAATGAAATAAGTAGATGTAACACAAGCTTCCACTAGATCTATTAAGTTCTTATCAAGATTATTATTATCCATTATGTCTGATATAATGGAAATTGAGTCGTTGACAGGAGCATTTGTGTAAAGTGATTCTACATGGATCCCTGAAGATGCCCCGTGCAATCGAAGGCGAAACGTCGGATAGCAATTCCAATTTGACACGGTCTAATCCCTAGAACCATGATTTCTTAATTGACCAAAGCCGTGAAAGCTTCCGTTCTATGTTAAATAACGGTAAATCAAATAAAAAAAAATATGGTTAAACATTTCTGAATCAAATGATTTTTAGTGGTTATATGCTACGCTAAGCATTTTGAAATTTAAAAGAAAAATTAATAATGCTCCAGACCAGACTTGTTTAAAAACCAATAATTGAAAAAGTAAAAGAACTATTACAGATGAGACTGAGGCAGTTATCAAGCTTACCTGATAACCGAAAATTTGAGTAGACTAAATCACATAAAGATTCAGCTAAAATGTGTATAAATAGTAACATACATTTTTCTAAGGTGTTCAAATACTTGATATTCTCACATACCTAAGGTAACCAGATGTCCTCTTTTTAAGCATGTGTGTAGTCATCTAGTATATATTTTGCAATTTATACGAATTGTTCCTTTTTGTTCATGGAAATTACATTTAAAAAAGCATAGGTATAATTATTTTTTCTACATCCGAAATAAAAGATTACTAATAACCTTACTCTGAACAAAAGTTAGGACCTTTTTTTTAGTCGTTGGTTTAGATCGTGGTTATTGGTATTCAGACACAAAAGGTGATTTTTTTTAGTCATTTGTTGGATCAGATTAGGGGAATTTTGCTGTAGTAGATAGTATTTTAAACACTTATCCGTTTGAAGATATTAGAGTCTATTAACTTCTAAGTCTTTAGTTCTGTAAAAAACAGCTAAAAAGTTGAAAAAAATATGTTTTAACATTCTGTTTTATTTATAATCATTTGATTATTTAAGCTGTATTTATTATTTGTTTGTCATCAGTTGGTTTTCATTCTTTCTTAGATAACCCAGATTGATATTTCTAGATAGCTTCATTTAATTAATTAATGAGTTAAAGATTCCTTTAAGTATTAACATTTATACCACTCCACCGTCAACCTTACTAGTATATGGAAAATACAAGGTAATAACCATCAAAAGATTTCCTTTTGGGTTTCAGCAGATACTGCATCTGCAATTTAATTTGAAAGTGTAAGTTCTAAAGCATATCAGTATTTAAAAAGAAATGGCTATCCATTTGCCAAGCTTAAGTACCCTTCGAAGGTGGGCTTTAAACTTTCAGCTGAATTTCAGGATTTTGGCACATATTATTTAAGATAATGAGACAAAAGTCTGCAGCATTAGCAGACTTGGAAAAGTTATGTTCATTATCATTTGGTAGGTAGGTAGGTAATTCTTAAGTTGACATAATTTTTACTTTTAAAAAATGTTTTCGACACCTATTTATATACTTCTTAAATTAGATAAATTTGTGTACAATGTAGTGTTGACTACTCAAAATTAATTTCAACTCCAAAAAATGCCTAAGCCTGACATCAAATTCCATTAGTTAAACTGATAAGTACTGACTCCAGGTTTCTTAAACTGTCAGGGATTCCCTACCTCAGATCATGACACAAATTAGAAATATTTTGTAAAAATAAAATACATTTAATATGCCTATTTTCATTTATTTTTAACATTTGCTTTAATAAGGTAGTTGCTATAGTTCCTATAAAACTAGTTAAAATAATACTTTAAATAATAAAATTTAGTTTGTCTAATAAAAAATGTTTTAGTTTTAACTAAATCTAAAATACACTACAACACAGATACACCAGGGGTTTTACAAATAGCATCTACTCTATCTCACTTCGGCTATGTATCTATAACATCTTACTTTAACACAGCAGAAGTAAACAAGCTTTTGTGTGACTAGAAAAATATCAGCATTAAAAAAACTTCTCACACACGAAGGATCCAGTGTATCCAATAACTATAGGTAGGCTATATATAGTAGGAACCCGAAAAAAAAACCTATACTGGAAAACTCCTATATTGTCATATACAAAACTAAAAACAATAACATTTTCTTAACCTTAATTAATTAAATGCATACCACCCACGCACTGTTTATGTAAATTGAATAATACAGCTTTAGTTAATACCACTTAACACACAATTGGCAGAGCCATAATATGATATGAATTTTCCAATGCCAGTAATCTAATTTAGTTTTAATATGACATTACAAACATATATGAAAGTTTTCACATTAGATATATCTTCTTTAAACATAATTAGGTTTGTGCAGTCAGTTCTAAAATTTCATCAAGTTCTCTCTCTCATCTCTATACAGTAGCTGAACACTTCCTAGTTTAAAAAATACAAATTCACACAGAAGACTTAAAGTAGGACTCTTAAATATACTTATTATGATAATTGGAGGTTTTTTGTTTTATATATTTCTGCCTAGAAATTCCGTCTGAATGAGGGGTAGTCTCGGGGATAGGTAACTGTTAAACATTTTCAGTTTTATTATCTTTCTTTTGGAAATTGCCATGTATGTTGTTTGTTATCCGTAGTGAATCCATTAGTCACCACTCTTATGTATCAGCAAAGAAAATATCAGCGAACGCTAAGGTTTTCTTTGGTATCAGCTAAAACAAAAATATCTAGATAGGTACATATAAAAACTATTGAAACATACATATGTACGGTTAAATAAGATTATAATCTACATAATAGCAAAAAATGTATTTTATTTACTATCAATTGTGTTATGTAAGGCTTCAGAGGTCTGGTTTCAGATTTGTTAAAGTAATTACTCAAGTACATATGAATATTAAGTAACATATTCAGGATAACATTTAACAAGATATTTGACTTACTATAGCATTTGAAACAAAACATATTTTTTAAAATACTTGAGTTTCAAATGAATAGCTTGAACTAGTCCAAATAAAAATATCTCTACATACTGTCTTGAGTTCTTTTACATTAGTTTAATGACTGTGTATTTACATCTACTTTTCTTCTCATTACATATGTATCACTAGAAAACTAAATAATACGTACCTGCACTTCAAATGATATATAAATTTATTCCAATAAACAACTTAACGATCTGCAACTATCAGACGTCCAAAATTCGACGAAAACACATAAAAAATAATATAAATATAAAAAATCACAAAAATACATTTAACCTCTACCTGTCAATTTAACGTTCGCTCATAACCACAAAAAACCAAACTAATAAACATGGTCTAGGATAGTTTTATAATTAATAGCTCTTTAAGCGATAGACGTATTTCCGTCTCTGTTTTCACCGTAATCATAAAAGGAGATAGAATAATGACCGACACATGAATTTCGTTAACAAATTTTAGCAAAGGTGTACTGTAATCTTTTGAGGCCCTTACGCAATATAAGCATGTCTAACCTGTTATTTCAATCGGCCCTGGGTTCGCCTCACAATATGCGTCAGCAAAACTTGCTCGTAGGCACACCTTGTTTCCTTCCCACCATGGCCGCCATTTTGTTCCGCCATCTTGAATTAATACCACAATTTCACTAGTTCATTTGTATACCTCAATAATTTATGGAACACAATTTGGAATCAGTCTATTAAGTAGTTTTTCAGATATGTAAGTAGCTGTAACGAACAGATTTCACGTTATTATCATTATATATTATACTAAAATTTAGGTGTTAACTCTGGTGAAGGAGCTGGAAAAGCTGGGTTTAAAATGTATTTTAGGTATCATATATTTTAGGTATCGATTTTAGTAAAAGCGGCAGACAACAAGTTAAGATTTTTTAATAATAAATATAGTTCAATTTGTTGCTAGCTAGATTTGTGCAGGCACCAGTATAAACGCCATTGATGGATGTAGTCATAAAAGCGTTTGATTAGGCTTTTAAAGTGCTAAAGAATATATTTGGGGATTGCAAATCAAGGCTAGAATATGTTTAATAATCGTTATTAGAATTTTGAGAAATGATAACATTTAATCTGTGTTAATAATTACTTAGAAAAACTGAGTAATTATTATGAATATGTTAACTCATCGATTCTTAACCGGAAACCGAATGAGGAAACGAGATATCTACTCCATTGTCATGTGTCCCGTATACGTCGCCATGTTTGTCTCTGAGTTCGTTTTGTAAAATGTTTCACGTACACGTTAAGTGTATATGCAGGAGACTAAAGTCTTAAAAGTGATCTTTTTAACATCTAGGGTGCGTACTTTCTCATTGATAATGTTGGCGAGAATCGATGCATTATTTTAGCCGTTTCACCGAGTTTAAATCAATGAACTATTTTAGAACGCCTTGCATTATGGGTTCCATAATGATGTAAAAAATACACTAAGCCATGGTTTGCGCGAGGGAATTGGTTGTCCAGCACGAATATGCAAAAAAAAAAAATGCATTGTACAATGCCGGTAGTCCACCATAAGCTGCTTCTTTCTGTAGCCATATGCCTCTACACCTATTTAGAAAATTCATCTTAGCCAGAGTACCATGTTTTTGCCATTATCGTTGGCTCTCATAGGTATCATGAAGAGAAAAAGACCAGATTGTAAGTAATTCATAATCTATTGTATCATTTTGAGTAATTTCTTCAAATTTCGCTTCATTTATTTTTTTTGTTTTGCCAGGGATGTAAAAACAATTGTAAGAATTCCTATTAATAATTAGACAATTATTATTGCAGAGAAAATCTCAGCTGTCTGGCAGAAATTTTTTACATCATTGGTTCGCCATTTTGTTGCTAGTTGCCTATTTCATTTTAATATTTATAATTTATTTGATTTCACTCGCATGATGACAGATCGTTTATACTTCTAATACTTTCTAATTTTGTTCTTTTTATTTAATTATGTAGTGAAGAAAGGGCGTTTATTAACAAACGTTGTGCTTAATCAAATCACTTACTGTTAGTTGCCAAAGAAAATATCGTAATACTGTACATGTTATATTGAAGTTTTTAAATGTATTGAATATTCATATGTATTATTACTTCAAGAGTT